>BLBF01000005.1:61197614-61222899 GCA_015471245.1 Laticauda colubrina | reverse complement strand
TGCCAGCCTTCCTGCCAGCCTTGGTGCCTGCCTCCCTGCCAGCCTTCCTGCCAGCCTTGGTTCCTGCAAGCCTCCCTGCCAGCCAGCAACCCCACAACCATGCGGAAGCACAGCAAGCCTCATCCATCTGCTGCCAGCCCTGGCAAGAGGGACAGGGCTACCATCCCGCCCCCTGGCCCTCACTCTGGTTCTGCTGGGGTTTCTGCAGCATGGGCTTGCTCTTCTGGGGCTGGGGCTTCTGCTGCTTCTGCTGCTTGAGGAGCTGATGACAAGCACTCCAGCACCAGCCACCTCCACAGCACCTGGACCCTTCACCCATGAGACTGAGCGACCAAGAGGAGTGACAGAGACTCATTTTTGTTTTATAGCTTCTTGTTAATAAAGTCTATTTTTGATTCACACACTTGCTTCATTTCTTTTTTTTTAATAAAGTCTTGGTGGAAACTTTTAGACATGGTTTAAGCCTTTGCATGCTTGTGGGATGGGTTAAGATAGCAGTGGGATGGGCAGTGATACCTTTGGGATGGGCAGGGATACCTGTGGGATGGGCAGGGATACCTGTGGGATGGGCAGGGATATCTTTGGGATGGGCAGGGATACCTGTGGGATGGGCAGGGATACCTTTGAGATGGGCATGGATACCTGTGGGATGGGCAGGGATACCTGTGGGATGGGCAGGGATATCTTTGCGATGGGCAGGGATACCTGTGGGATGGGCAGGGATACTTGTGGGATGGGCAGGGATATCTTTGGGATGGGTAATAGCTGTGGGATAGATAAACCTCCAGTGCAAGCATAATGGGACTGTATGGTCCACCCTCCCAGGTGCCACACCTATGGCCCTTATTTATCAATAATAATGTAATCAATCATCCACACATGTCAACATAAACACAACTCTTTATTAAATGCCCTGTTCATTGTAGGCCCACCCAACATACATGGCACAATCTCATCAGTGTGATGAGACAGGCTGAAGGAAGCACCCATTAATCATCACCAGTGTTTCAGGAGGTTGTGCTGCTTCTTCCCTTCATGTGAGGATCTGTTGGGGCCTTGCACATCCTCAGTGTCTATCAGGTTTCGTCCTTGCCTCCATTCCCCAGGCTCCATGTCCCCATTGGCTTGCTGGAGGTCCATGAGCCTGTTCCACAAGACTGGGTAGCGGGTGTGCATGAGATTGTGCAGGATGCAGCAAGCTTCCATGATCCTCCTCACGGTCTCTGCATGATGCTGCATGGTGGTGAGAAGTACCTGGAACCTGTTGGCCAGGATGCCAAAGGCATTCTCCACCACCCGCCTTGCCCTGGACAGCCTGTAGTTGAAGATCCTCTCTTCACGGGTGAGGTATTTGGAGGTGTAGGGCTTCATGAGGTAGGTTGTGAGGGAGAAGGCGTCATCCCCCACGATGAAGTAAGGCACATCTTGCGTGTCGTTGGGCAGGGGTTCTGGATCTGGGAAGCCCACGATGAGGTTGCATTCCAGCCTACCCTTGAGCTCACTTGCGTTGTATACCTGGGCATCTGAACATGACCCGTTGCCCGAAGCATCGATGTACATGAACTTGTAGTCAGCATCGACCATGGTGAAGAGGATGATGCTGAAGAAGCCCTTGTAATTGAAGTAAGTGGACCCTGAGTTGGCTGGCGCTTTCAGGCCACATGCTTGCCATCGATGGCTCCAACGGTGTGGGGGAAGTTCCACCTCTGATACCACTGCTCTGCAACTTTCTTCCAGCCTTCTTCAGTGGAGGGGCACTGGAGGAGCTCCTCCTTGTATTCTTCGATGATGGCCTGCACCACTTCTCTGACCACAATGCTGATGGTGTTGGATGGCACCCTCCAGCCGTACTACATGCTTCTGTAGGTGGTCCCTGAGGCCAGGTGAGCAGAGTGATTGCCACCTTGAGCCCAGGGTCCAGGCTGGGCCGGAAGTTGGTGTTTGCCTTGGTCAACCTGGGTATCAGCCGCTGCACAACTTCGTCAAACATGGCTGGAGGCATCCTCATGAAGTTCTGGAATGCCCGAGTGTCTTTGTTCCTGAGCTCCACCATCAGCTTGTTGTACAGTCCACCCTCTGCTCTTCTCCTGATCCATCTTTGGACCCAGAGGCTTCTTGGCCACCTCTTTTTCTTCCCGTAGTAGAGTTCACAGAGCCTGTAGATGGCTTTGCACTGTTGCAGAACGATGGTGGCTGCCAAAAGGACTTTGTTACTATCCACAGTGGACATGACTGGATGCTGTGGAAGAGGAAGAGTCAGATGAAGGCTGCAGAGGTCTGCACCACAGGGCTGCTGTT
Source organism: Laticauda colubrina (assembly GCA_015471245.1). Classification (NCBI taxonomy): domain Eukaryota; kingdom Metazoa; phylum Chordata; class Lepidosauria; order Squamata; family Elapidae; genus Laticauda; species Laticauda colubrina. Next base: position 61,220,601 of record BLBF01000005.1, on the reverse strand, counting down.
CTGAAAGTGAGATCCAGATGTGTTGCTCCCCCTTTTTATAGGCAGTATAGGTGTCCCTTTGCATCCTCTAGGCATCCTCTAGGCATCCTTTAGACATCCTTAATATCCGAGATAGCTCCCCTCTGCGAACGTTTTTTTCATTTTAAATGCTTTGTTTCCGTGCTGCATCTGCTAGGCATCCGTTCTGCATCAGTTCTGTGTCCGTTCCGCTTCCTCCCTGTGTCCGAGCGGATGCGAGTTGTGCGGATGCGTAGCGGATGCCTAGTGGATATAGCGGATGCGTAACGGATGCAGAACGGATGCCTAGCGGATGCCTAGCGGATGCAGAACGGAAAAATTGGATACATTTTCTGCACAAAAGTTTTGAGCAGCTCAAAACTTTCTGAGCAGATGAAACGTCCATAAACGGATGCTGGACGGATAGAGAGGAAGCAAAACAGAGGCAGTGAGTACATCGTGTTAACCAACGGATGTCAAGCTTTTTTCTCCATTTTACATCCTCTTTGCATCTGTTGGTGCAGTGTGACAGAGACTTTACATTGTGCATTAACCTTGCAGTTTTTCTATCTGTCTGTCTATTTGAATAACAAATAAATGGAGATGTGAAAAATGCAAGTCACAGACACAAAGATTAACAGGGTTGCATTTTTTAAAAGGGGAAAACCCACCTCTTCTTTCTTCCTTTTCCATCACTGTGTGCTGAAAATTGCTTTGGAAGCAAGGGCAGTGAATTACAAATGAAAACTGAAAGAGTAGGTGAGAGGTGCTTAGTAAAGATAGAATAAAAGAGTTCAAGTTAAAGTGAAGCAAATTCCAAAGAATTATTTTCTTATTCAGTTTTATCAAAACTAGGCAACCTTTTCCCCACTCATCATAATTTCAGAGATATTTCCTTACCTAAACAGCGAAACAGAATGACCAAGGACAGACAAAACAAACGTTGGGAGCAGGAACAATTTCCAACATCCTATCTGCTTCCCCATTAAGTTTCTTAGATGAATTATTTCATTTTGTGAAATATTTTAGAGGTATGTATGCTTTCACCGCTTATTTAAGTTATATGACAATTGATATATTTCATTATGAGCATATAAAAATTAAGGACTGACATTGCAGTCATGGAGAAGGACAGACTGCCTTTTACTGACCTTTTGTTCTTAAGAACAAGGTAAGCATTAGGTATGCTTGAAATTGTTCTGATCATCCTCTAGACCATGCTGACCCAAATGCTCCAGACTTGCTAAGATAATCTGTAAATTTTCCAGACCAAAAAATGGTTCATAATGTTCCAGATGTATATCACATTCACTTCCTGGAAACTATTAGGCTATCTCTAGAATGTCCATATTGCCATTGTCTGGAGGAAGAATAGACCATGAAGCAGCACCTTCCTTTAGAATGGAACAAGAATAATCAAACAAGGGATGATGGTAAAATGTATTGAAAATGAAACAACAGAACATTGACTTAACTCAGTAAAATAGATCTAATTGTAACCATTGAAATTTATACAACTTTTGAAGATACTTCCCCAGAAAGAAATTAGCATTAAGGACAAAATGTTTTTACAAAATATTTTTTGTTGTTCAGTCACTAAGTAGCATCATACTCTTCATGACCCCATAAACCATAGCACACCAGCCCCTCAACCCTGTTCTCCATTGTTTCCCAGAGTTTGTTCAAATTCATGTTCATTGTGTTGATGATAGTTTTCCATGTAGAGGACTAGCTTCAAAGGAAACAAAATCAAATTGATAAATCAATATTTTGGATAACCTGATCAACTGTCTTCTGTGTGTAATTCTGTCGTACCATTGTCAGTTTTTTTATGTAGACCAGATCACAAAACAGACACCACAAATATATTAGAATTATATTTTATTGAAATAATCTATAATAACAGAAATTTGACAGCATTTTTTATTCTTTTCCTATTTTCTGAGAGTCAAGATGGGTGACCTTGAACTTCTTCCTGTTTTTCTGGACTAAATTCATGTTTCCCAAATCGTTGCTGAATATCTTCAGGGCTATTTCTGTACTCCTTTATAGTCATTTAACATAATGCCTTATGATACTACTCGGGAGATGCTGATCTGTTCATTCCTTACGAAGCATGGATCCAGTGGACATGAAGAATTTCTATCTTAATTTCAGAGATTTTTCAATGATTCTATTCTTATTTGGGATGATTGTGCTGGGAGTGCAAGTTAGGCTCCTAAGTGCTCTGTTATAGGGTGCCTTCAACATTTCTTTTACATTTGCATTAAGCCACTGAGAAAAGACATCTGCTTATACATCCCTGTTATATATCTCAACTCCAGTCAAATGAAAATTGTGGTAGATATTTTGACTCCATGTTTGACGATCTGAGAGATTGTATTCCCTCATCAGGAACCAGCTTTCTAATTTTGGATCCTTTTGCATTCATGGTTCCTGTTAAAGAAACAGATAGAGGTTATGCCTAGAATAGCCTTTGTTCTGCTTTGGCTAGTATAACAGTTGTCTACGTATTCTGCCAAATTCAGGAATGCCCCTGGTTTAACATGAGCATTTGTATACAGATTATTTAGGTGCTTGTGTGAAATGTATTTGCACAGATATAACTCTAAGTATATCACATGACTTGGAAATGCAACCCTTTTACAGAGGATGGAACAGCAGAGTGTTCCATTAAAATTAAAAATTAATTTAAGATTAAAAATGTCACTTTAGCCATCAAAGTAGAACCACATCCCTGAACTCTGACTGAACAATCACTGAAACATATGGTATGAGCCTGGGATCCAGATTAGGTGGTGGGGGAGGGGGGTAGGGGTGGAATGTAAGTAGCAGTTCATTTGCACCACTTTCTTTGAACACTATGGAGAGCTAGAGGGAAAAATAATGGTGGTTGAGAAGAAGGGATCATTGGAGAGTAACTTGCTAAGATAAAATAAATATTTTCTGGGTCTGAGCTTAATTTCTTATGACTAGAGGAGCATAGAGTTTTCTTTGAAGCAATATGAATGTGGATATTTATTTCTTAAATTATCTATTCTTGCACTGAATTTTGGTGGACAGCTCTTCTAAAACCTTAAACATGGAAGTTACACACCTGAATATAGTGCAACTCCTTAAAGCCCATGTCACACTGAACCAACGGATGCAAAGAGGATGTAAAACGGACAAAAAAGCTTGCCATCCATTGGTTAACGTGATGTATCCATTCTGTACTCACTGCCTCCGTTTTGCTTCCTCTCTATCCGTCCAGCATCCATTTATGGACGTTTCATCCACTCCAAAACTTTTGGGCTGCCTAAAACTTTTGCGCGGAAAATGTATCCAGTTCATCCGTACTGCATCTGCTACGCATCCATTATGCATCCGCTATATCCGCTAGGCATCCGTTCCTCATCCGAGCAACTCCATCCGCTCCAGCAGTAAACGGACGGAGGGAGGAAGCGGAACGGACGCAGAACGGATGCAGAATGGATGCCTAGCAGATGCAGCACAGAAACAAAGCGTTTAAAACGGAAAAAACGTTCGCAGAGGGGACCTATCTCGCATATTAAGGATGTCTACAGGAGGCCTAGAGGATGCCTAGAGGATGCCAACGGAAAACCTATACTGCCCATAAAAAGGGGGAGCAACTCGCCTGCATCGCACATTCAGAACAGCAGCCCAGAGGTGCAGACCTCTGCAGCCTTCATCTGCTTCTTCCTCTTCCACAGCATCCAGTCATGTCCACCGTGGATTGTGACAAAGTCCTTTCGGCAGCCACCATCGTTCTGCAACAGTGCGAAGCCATCTGCAGGCTCTGTGAACACTACTGCAAGAAGAAAAGGAGCCACCCAAAAAGAGTCTGGGTCCGAAGATGGTTCACCAGTAGAGCGGAGGACGGACTGTACAATAAGCTGATGGTGGAGCTCAGGAGCGAAGACACTCGGGCGTTCCAGAACTTCATGAGGATGCCTCCAGCCATGTTTGACGAAGTTGTGCAGCGCCTGACACCCAGGTTGATGAAGGCAAACACCAGCTTCCGGCCCAGCATGGAACCTGGGCTCAAGGTGGCACTCACTCTGTGCCACCTGGCCTCAGGGACCTCCTACAGGAGCATGCAGAACGGCTGGAGGGTGCCATCCAACACCATCAGCATTGTGGTCAGAGAAGTGGTGCAGGCCATCATCGAAGAATACAAGGAGGAGCTCCTCCAGTACCCCTCCACTGAAGAAGGATGGAAGAAAGTTGCAGAGCAGTGGTATCAGAGGTGGAACTTCCCCCACACCGTTGGAGCCATAGATGGCAAGCACGTGGCCTGCAAATCTCCAGCAAACTCGGGGTCCACTTATTTCAACTTCAAGGGCTTCTTCAGCATCATCCTCTTTGCCAGGGTCGATGCTGACTACAAGTTCATGTACATCGATGCTTCAGGCAATGGCTCATCTTCGGATGCCCAGGTATACAACGGCAGTCACCTCAAGGAGGGGCTGGAACGCAACCTCATTGTGGGCTTCCCAGATCCAGAACCCCTGCCCAACGACACACAAGATGTGCCCTACTTCATCGTGGGGGATGAGGCCTTCTCCCTCAGAACCTACCTCATGAAGCCATACACTTCCAGACTCCTCACCCATGAAGAGAGGATCTTCAACTACAGGCTGTCCAGGGCAAGGCGGGTGGTGGAGAACGCCTTTGGCATCCTGGCCAACAGGTTCCAGGTACTTCTCACCACCATGCAGCATTGCCCAGAGACTGTGAGGAGGATCATGGAAGCTTGGTGCATCCTGCACAATCTCATGCGCACTGCTACCCAGTCTTGCAGAACAGGCTCGTGGACCTCCAACAAGCCAATGGGGACATGGAGCCTGGGTAATGGAGGCAAGGGCGAAACCTGATCGACACTGAGGATGTGCAAGGCCCCAACAGAGCCTCAAATGAAGCGAAGAAGCAGCGCAACCTCCTGAGACACTGGTGCAACTCCCCAGCTGGAGCAGTGGAGTGGCAAGACAAGATGGTAGATGCTTAATGGATGCTTCCTTCAGCCTGTCTCATCACACAGATGAGATTGGGCCATGTATGTTTGGTTGGCCTACAGTGAACAGGGCGTTTAATAAAGAGTTGTGTTTATTTTGACATGTGTGGATAATTATTACATTATTATTGATAATAAAGGGCCATAGGTTTGGCACCTTGGAGGGTGGACCATACAGTCCCACTACGCTTGCACTGGAGGTTTATCTATCCCACAGCTATCCTTACCCATCCAACAGCTATTACCCATCCCACAAGCATCCTAACCCATCCCAAAGCTATCCTTACCCATCCCACAAGCATGCAAAGGCTTAAACCATTTCTAACATTTTCAAGCAAGACTTTATTAAAAAAAAGAAATGAAGCAAGTGTGTGAATTATAAATAGACTTTATTAACAACAAGCTATAAGACAAAAATGAGTCTCTGGCACTCCTCTTGGTCGCTCAGTCCCAGGGGTGAAGGGTGCAGGTGCTGTGGAGGTGGCTGGTGCTGGAGTGCTTGTCATCAGCTCCTCCAGAAGCAGAAGCAGCAGAAGCGCCAGCCCCAGAAGAGCGAGCCCTTGCTGCAGAAGCCCCAGCAGAACCAGAGTGAGGGCCAGGGGGCGGGATGGTAGCCCTGTCCCTCTTGCCAGGGCTGGCAGCAGATGGCTGAGGCTTGCTTTGCTTCCGCATGGTTGTGGGGTTGCTGGCTGGCAGGGAGGCTGGCAGGAACCAAGGCTGGCAGAAAGGCTGGCAGGCAGACATGAACCAAGGCTGGCAGGAAGGCTGGCAGGCAGACATGAACCAAGGCTGGGAGGAAGGCAGGCAGCAAGGCTTGCAGGCAGACCGGCTGGCAGGGAGGCTGGCAGCAAGGATGGCAGGGAGGATGGCAGTAAGGCTGGTAGCAAGGCTGGCAGCAAGGCTAGCAGGCAGACATGCAGGCAGGGCAGGCAAGGCAGTCGATGTGTCCGGCAGCAGGTCTTTCCTCTGAATGGCGACCTGCTTCTGAGCTGCTTCCATTATATCCGTGGGGCTGACGCAATGCATCCTCCCCTCATGTGCAGTGAACGACAGGCATCCGTTAGGCTTTCGCTGTGCATCCGGTCTGCTTCCGCTCTTTCCGTTCCGCGTCCGCTTCGCTGAGGCCCCCCGGAAGCCTAGCAGATGTGCCACCCACTCCCATCCACTCCCATCCGCTTCCATCCGCTGGGCTTCCGTTCCGCATCCGCTTTGCATCCGCCCTGCGTCCTCCCCACGTCCGTGTTATCCACTCTGGTTATGCAAATTTTTGCCCCTTTTGAGAGCGGATAACAACGGATGGAACATTTTGCTTGTCCGCTGTGTACTTTTTACATCCGTTGGCCAGTGTGACATGGGCTTAAGCAACAAACATATATCACATCCAATGTATTTTGGACTGAATTTTGTGGGAAGCTCTTCTAAAACTTAAAATATGGAAGTTACAAATATGAATATAGTACAAATCCTTATGCAACCAAAATACATCATGTCTAGTGATATGGGTTGGATTGCTGTATATATTTCAAGGAGACATGTATTTTCATTTCAGAAATTAGAGAATCTTTGTTATGTGGATTCACTTAGCAATTAGGCAGACACTGAGGTACAGAAATGATTGAGTTTTCATACTAAATAAGATTTTTTTTTCAAGATTTGTCCAGGGAATGGAGTGCAATACACAAATTGACTTTATTAAAAATTATATATATGTGGCTGCTATCTCCAGCTACTGGCCTCAAATATCTGATAGCCCCATCCATATATGCATGGAAACTATATACCTGCTCAAAATTAAGCTTGTCAAAACTAAAATAATAATATTATTGGCTTTTATTTGAAAATATCATAATCTAAGAGTCATATCTTGTTTTCACTATCAGTTATGAAGGCAACAAACACTGTAATAGTTGAAGATAAAACAAGAACCCACTTAAATGTTAAGTGAAAAGCTTGTAAAAAGCTTAAATGTGTTAAATGTGAAAAGCTTGTAAAAGATAAAGAACAACAGCAACAAAAATCCTGCAAGATGCAACCAATTAGGTCCAAGCTGAAAAAAATACTACCAGAAATGTGAACAATCCAGCCTGGATGACTTACTGCTTGTCTCTCTCAGTGTTATTTATATCTAGGAACCAATCAACATTGAAAAAGGAACACAATAATTTATACATTAAGAGCTGTCAAATATATGTAGGTCTAAACTGACAAAACCTGCCCTCATTTTCTTCTGAAATCTGATGACAAAAACAAGAAAAGAAAGACCATTACAGGCCTGTCAGTCACTATAAGATGCATAATGCTGACATGATTTCTTTAAAGGGAGAAAAAAACAAACAAAGAATGAAATATGCAACAATAGACATAAAAATAGTCATATTTGAGGTCTGTAAGTAATGCTGTAATTCCTTCTCCCATCTTGCCAATATCTGCATTAATAAAAATAGATTTGTGAGGTAGAATATTTATAATAAGTTAGCAACAATAAAAAAACAGTAACAAAAGACATTATGTTGGAAGAGGTTATTTGTGTACTAAAATATGTCTGAAAATTATCTCATGATATTATTTTGGTACACAAATAACCTCTTCCAACATAATGACAAGTCTTTTGTCCAACTCTTCCTCCTTTCCAGAATACAGATCACTGCATTTCAAATAAAATCCCAAGGGCTGCTCCTTACATTATTCATATCTAACCATCTTTGAAACTCCAAAAGGGTAAGATTAAAGTTGTCTCCCTGATCATTCTGAATAAGCTTCTTATTCAGTCCCTCCCATTTGCTGAACCAAAAAACAAAAGTGTGCTTAAACTAACAAGGTGCTCAAAGTGCCGAGTCCAAACTGAGACAGTCATAGAAAGCAAGGGAATACTTGATTAGAAAATAGTATTATTAATAACAGGTTTTCCCTCAGCCTTCCTATTTTAGTTGTGGTTTTGATTTGTCTCTGACTTTGGGATATGAGCATGACTGTCATGATTACCCACAGGGCACAGTTGAGTTTACATGTATTTCTAGGCACCAAATAAGGTAGCTGACAAATACCTTTCAGAGACTAATTCTCAATACAATGAATCAAAACTATCCAGCTCGCTGAGTCAAAATTGTTTCACTGTGGTCAAATGTTATTTGAGTGAGAGCAGCCAGGTTCTTAACATTCTGCCCATTCTGTTACAGTTCAGAGCAACACTCGATATAATATTTAATGAGGAAGAGATGGTGTTGTGAACAGAATGTACCTGCTGAAGTGTTTTCCAGAAGCCCCTAAATATTCATAGTAGAAGTTGAAAAGTTAAAATGCTTTCATTCATTGGAAAGATGTCTCAGAAAGCCAAGACTGAGTGGGTAATAAATTCAACATGGACTTGAAATGCCCATGAAATGGCTGTTTTAAGAGTCAGTAAACAGCTGCATCCAAAGTTGTCCTATCAGTCAGTTAAAAACTGATCTAGAATGAAAACAAGGAAGCAGATGCGAATTCAGAAAGAGACCATTGGGAAGCTTAATCAATCATGTAGGCATGAACTTTGAGAAGAAAGTAAAAAACTTCAAAGGGAAGAGATCAGCTTAAAAAATAGCTTAAATCACAAGAGACAAATGAGAAGCAAAATAATTTGGGGAAAAGTAAAGTCCCCTCTCAAAAAGCTAGGCCAAGATCTCAGAAGAACTGGAAAAAACAGTTACACAGACAGTCTCCATGCCTCTATTAATTTTTCTGTTATCCATCTGAATCCTGCATAAATGCTACTGTTTCCCAGTTAGTTAATACAGCGGGTCCTTGACTTACAACCAGTCATTTAGCAAATGTTCAAAGTTATGATGGTCACTGAAAAAGGTGGTTTGACTTATATTTGAAGTTCCAATAGTTGTCCCCACAGGTCCTGTAACCACATCTTGGGCACTTACTAACCGGTTTTCATTTATGGCTTTTTGCAGCATCCTGCAGCCACACGATCACAATTTACAACATTTTTGCTGGAAACTGGCATTTGCTTGAAAAATATTGTAAAATATGAATAAAATATGAATATGAAAGATTATAAAATGTGATGACCTACTTAACAACTGTCACAACTTATGGCATAATGGTCATTAACCCAAGAACTACCTGTATAACCAGGGAGAATAGATTAGAGAAGATCATTGAGAAAAATGAAGCTAACATTTGAAAGTGAGGTTTAATTTTGTTTCAAATTGCCACCCTAGTCCTACATAAATCAACAAACTGTAGAATGGTGGGAAGAATACATTTCCTAAGAGAAAAGATAGAAATAGACAATATTAGGTCCTAAACAATAAGGTAGTTTATATTTTTCACACAGGTGAAGAAGGGAGGAAGAGGAGAAGACAGCAACTGGTAAGTTTTCAAAATAATCATCTACCAAAACCCCAAACTGGATGTATACATGAAGCACATGAAAAAGACATGTGGGCTCTGAAATGTAGTACCATGTCTACTTTTTAAATTTTCACTGAGGACTCTCTTGAAAGAACAGAAGAACTTGTTCAGTTAGCTCTAGATACATTGTGCATCAAAACCAGAAATTCTTGTGTTAAAAAAAAATCTGAAAAGTACTGAATCTGAAATTACCTACTTTTAATAAAAAGTGCAATTTTAAATATGTTAATCCCAAAATTGACATAAGTGTAGCCATTTTAGTTTGTCTAAATATATATTATTTTTCTTATTTTCTCTGTGGCAGTAATGGGGGAATGGGGGGGGGGAGGAGTGGAGATAGAGAAAGTTGTTTAGGCTAGGTGATCATTCATCCCATGGGAACCGAGCTGCCCAGGCATTGGAGATGGAGATATATGACATCATGCAATGTTAAATTACTTCTGTTGGAGAATGTGACTTTTGGGAGTTGTTTCTAACTAAAAATATTGTGGGGTAATTCTGAGTTGGGTCAGATCTCGAATTACCATAGACTTTGCCAATTTGATCCTTTCCTAAATAAAAGAAATCTTTTTGAAGATGGACTTTGTTATTTTTCTTTTAATATGGAAACCTGACAGTCTGGTTGTTTCATGCTTGCTTTGGTAATTCAACTCCAAAATATTAATTCTAAAACAAACTAATGTTAATCAAAATATTTTTTTTTCTGATCCCCTCCCTAAATTGGGCCTCTTATTAGCTGAATGCTTGTTCAATCCCCATGTGTCAGAAGGTTAAAAAGACTATACAGCAAGCAGCTCATTTAGACAGTAAAGGCATACCATTTTATGCATTAAAAGACTGAGAGGCATGTATCTGATAGGAAAATGGAGTGCCCTCTGAACTGGGATGCTAATTTTACAACTCCTTTCCAGGCACAGCAAAATTCTGTCAGGAATAGGGAACAAAAGAAAATCAAGATGATCCCAGGGCCAATCTCTACAGGCAAAAGACCTGACCTAATTGTACAAGTTTCTTCTGTTTGCATTGATGTTTTCTGGATATTCCTGTGAGGTTTTTTTTTTTAATAAAAAAGGAATAAATCCTCCGCCTTTATTCTTATTGGTATTTTTTTTCTCACCAAAGGGAAGAGAAACGAGAAACATCTTCCAATACTTGAGGGGATGTCATAGGAAAGAGGGGGTTGATTTATTCTATATAGCAGGTGACAGTAAAATAAGAAGCAATAGATAGAAACCTATCAAAGAGAGATTCAACCTGGAACCAAGGAGGAATTTCCTGACAGTAAGAACAGTTAATCAGTGGAACAGCTTGCCTCTTAGTTTAGTGAAGATTTTAATGAAAAGATTGGACAACCATTTGCCTGGGATAAGGATTCTTGCCTTGGACAGGATATTGAACTAAAAGACCACCCTTACAGCTCTATTATTCTATCATATCACACTCTTGTTAAAAGTACAAGTTGAAAGGATTAGCCACCCAGTAACATGATCATTGCCCAGAGGACATCTGGTTGGGGGTTCCTTTTGTGTCTCCAGAAGGAAGTGGAGCAAAGGACAGGAAATGACCCTGCCCCACAGCAGTACTCAGGCCTCAAACGCGGACCTCCAACCTAGTATTCTAACCATGTGAGCCACCATGCTGCTTTTATTATTCTATGACTTATGAGAACTTGTGAAGACAAGTAGGACAGATATATACATCTAGGAGAAATTACTAGTTACCTTGTCTGCTCTAAAATATGATTGATTCTTTGAGATTTTCTAAACTCACCACCATGGTGGCACAGCAGTTAGAATGCAGCATTGCAAGCAAATTCAGCTCACTGCCAGGAGCTCAGTTCTCACTGGCTCAAGGCTGAGTCAGCTTTCCATCCTTCCAAGGTCAATACAATGAGGACCCAGATTGTTGGGAGCAATATGCTGATTCTGTAAGCCACCTAGACAGGAATGTAAAGCACTATGAAGTGGTATATAGGTCTAAGTGCTGTTGCTATTCAAGCAATGAACTGTGATTTTCCTTAATGGAGCATTGGGTCCATGCAGCACAGTTTGGATACAATCGATTGGAAGTTTAATGCACTAAGTAGTCATCTTTTCAAATACCTTATAGAGTATTTACTATATCAAAATATTTTTGGCCTTTCAAAGTTTGGATATAAGCTTGAAGACATTACAATTATTTCTCATCACTGTTCTTTCTTCTCCATGGCAAAAGTCAATTTGAAGAGGTGCTTTCTCGAAATAAGTTTTACATTCTAATTTATTCTTAATTTGCATTTCATTAGAAAAAACCAACACATGGCTGATTTATTAGAACAATGGTTTGTAACAGCTTCAGGCTGACATCTTCAACACTGTCACCAAGAGTAGATTTAACTAAATTATATTCATACAATCCCTGTGGATAATATGATACAGATAACTGACATATCTGCGAGGACTGTACAATTTAAAAATGTCTACAAGTGTCATTAAATTGCAGCAAAATTCTGACCCTGAAGGCAAACAGGATATTGGATGAAATAAGCAACACAAGTATTAACATGTATCACACTACTATAAGAAAAGAAAGTATGCCATGCTGATCTGATTATCAGATGCATTTCTTCTTTAAAAGATGGGACAAATATTTATGTGATCTGTACTTGAAATCTTGTTGCTTGTATTTGGAAGTCATATACATACACATTATTTCAGCCATAGTATAAGCAATGCATAAGCTTAAACTGAACCATAATAAGACCGAGTTACTGTTTGTTTAGAAATCCTCTAGCTATCTGGTCATAACCCAGGACCCCACAGACTTAGAATTCTGTGGCATCCCTAGCCTGTCTTGTGATAGAAAAGTGTTCGTCAACCTGAATTGACAGATCTCCTCTATGAGTTTTCTTCAAAGGAAAAGAGGCCAATTTCTGTGGAACCCACAAGCAGCAACCTACTGGGCTGACCTCTGCTTATGTACTACTTTTGCCCTGGAATCAGTTAGAAAGAAATAGAACCACTGAAGAAGGCGGAGCCTCCTCACTGACAGACTGTAGATCGTGACTTTCTGTGGCTATGGTCCATGCTCTTTTGTTGGAGAGCATCATTATGATTAGGGGCTGAAGCTGCCTTGGAGGGGTGGCAGAGTAAAGGGAAGCCACAAGCCAGGTTGAGGGGAGCCACATCTCCCCCCCTGGGCTTGGTCTTTTTCCCGGTGAAGATGACTGCAGCGGTGGTTTAAAATGGCCGCCCCGAAGAGAACTCAGCTGGATTAAGATTTGTGCAGGAGGGAAGAAAGAGGTGGATAACATCTGAACTGGGACAACTGGCAATACAACTAAACAAAAGTACCCCAGGTTTAAGGTAAAATGGAATTTTTAAGAAAAGAAAAATGAGTGGCGAAATGACAAAGGGACAGGAAAAAAAATAAGAAAATATTTTTGACAGCTAAGTGGGGCTTCGAACTGGGAAAGGAAGAAGCTGGAACTAAAGATTTACAAAAATGTTTTGGGAATAAACAGGCATAAAATAAAGCTGGACTTAAAATTGTCAAAAAATAATAATAATAAAGTTTACAAATTGGAGACTGGACTGTGCTGGAATATTGAGGTTTGAAAAACCCTAAATAAAACAATAGGGGGAAAAGGTGAAGACTTTGTATAATGGAGAGTGCCACCTTTTGACAAAATCTTGAGCTCAAAAAACCCGGAAAGTATCCTGTTTCTGAATGAACTTGCTTGGATATAACATTAAAGAAATATTGAAGCAAAGTAAGAATCTTAGAAAGTGAAAGCAGAACCAGAATAAAGAAAAAAGCAAGGAAAGACTGATTGTGGGACTGATTGATGTTTTTGGTATAGACCGGGCTGGTTATGGGCTGGAATAACTGAGAACTTTAGAAAATTGAAAGAAGAAAGAAGGAAAGTAAAAGTGTTTTTTTGTTTTTTTTTTGTGGACTCCAACGATCATAAAATATAAGAGTGTGTAATGATGATATCTCTTTGGGAATTAAAAATGGAACTTAAAAATATGAGAGAATTACTACAGGAAAGTGGCGAATCACTTTGCTCTGTGTTAGAAAAAATGGAAATGGCGATTGAAGAACAAAAAGAAAGAACTTCAGAGGAGGAGGAATCGACTCAAGGAGAAGACATTTTAGACAATTAACACAAATTAATTAATTAATTAGACAATTGTGTTAATAGACAATTAACACAAAGAACACTACAAAGAAGTGGGGAAAGAAGGAAGGTTAAAAAGTTGAGATTTAGGAAGGCAATCAAAGGGAATACCTGTGAAGTCGGGAAAGGCAGAAATACCCAGCAGAAAAGGGGAAAGGAAGATATTAAGAAAGAGAGGGATATAAACTGGAATGAGAAAAGATATGGGGAAAAGAGGGGGAGGAGAAACAGCAAGAAACAGGTGCATGAAATAAAGAAATACAGAAACAGTAAAATGTTGAAAATAAATTGTTGTTTCAGAGATAATGGTTGATGAATTAAAAAGGGGATTCTGCAGGGTGATAAAGCGTAATAAGAATATTTCTGCAATTAAAAATATTTAGAAAATAGGGTAATATAGATACTGATAACTCTTATTAAAAATCAAGGGGGGAAATATGCTGCGGAATCCAAATGAAAAGATGTAATGATTATTATTGTAACTTCTTAATAATAATGGTTTATTGGGAATCAAGATGAGGGAATAAAGGTATATTTTAATCATTGAGGTGTCACTCAAAGCAGTAAAAGGGGGAGAACCTATGCTTTTTTTTTTAGTGTTAAAATTTGTATTAATCTAGAATTTATAAAAAGAATGTGTAATGGAAAGGGAATATGACAGACTAAAGAACCAACTAAATTAATAAGTTAACACAGACTATTAAAAGCAAGGAGAGACATTGATAACTTTTTATTATCATTATCATTATTATTATTTGGCAAACACATATTGTTTGCCTTTATTTTTATTATATTTGAAATAATTGAAATGAAACAAAAATATGTTTCGATTGAGATTAATGAAAGAGACAAGAATTAATGTTTGTTTCTCTCCTTACTGAAAATTTAGAATGGAAAAGGAAATAATAGAATTAAGTATACATATATGAATGTATAATTGCTGTCACATTTGTATGTAAAGGTGATGACCTGGAAATATGTGTCCACTAAAAAGAGATTTTTGTTTTTAATGTGAAAAACTGAATAAAATTTGTTAAAAAAAAGAAAAGAAAGAAAGAAAGAAATGGAACCACTGAAAAATAGTGCCTCCAAACCCCAAGTTTTGCAAGTGGTCCAGAAACATGCTGTGGTTTATGAGAGCAAATGTGGCTGAAAGGTCAAATAAGATCACTAGAGGAACACTCCCCTCAATATAGGTCCCAGTAAAATTAGACCATCAGGATGATAAAAGGTTTCTGATAAATCACTTCCTTAAAGCACCACCTTTTCAACATCCTTCCCTACACAGAAGAGGCATATTAATCCATTCTTGCAGAGAATGGATGCTTCTCCAGATGCTTCTGCATTATGAGAAAAAGCTGGTACCAACAAATGAAAGAGCTTTATCAGTATTGGGACAAAGAGCTTTGTCAGATGAAATCATGTTCATTTTTCCAAGTGTTCAAAAATTATTTTGGAATTTTAGAAATTCAGTATATCGCAACTTTGTTGTTGTGTGCTGACTTATTACAATGATCATTTGTTCTTCTTTTATTTGCTTCTAATTTTGTGTTGCATTGTTTCCTTATTTGTACAAATTTTTACATTTTATAATGGTTTTATTCCGGTTGTGCATCACCTAGAGGACTCCTTATCAGACAGTATAAATATGCAGTGGATTTATTAATCAATTATTTTAGCTGGCATTATTTATTACAACATTTACTGGGGACTGATTTACCACCTTAATTAACCTGCCTAGATCATTGATGATGGTGGTATATTATAATTCATAAACCTCCAGTATTGTGAAATAACTTTTTGAAATCCTTGAAAAAGGAGGGAATAAAACAAAAGAAGAAGGGGGAGAGGAGGAAGAGAATGTTGGTTTTATATTGATTGTCCTTCGAAGTTAAAAGTAGAAACTGTAAGATAGATAACTTGAGGATTGAAACATTATTACAAAAGCTCTAATGGCAGATAGCCACTACTGTGGTCTTTTTTAACATTTTTTCTCCAATAGATATATAGAGATAGATAGATAGATAGATAGATAGATAGATAGATAGATGGATGGATGGATGGATGGATAGATAGATAGATAGATAGATAGATAGATAGATAGATAGATAGATAGATAGATAGATAGAGGTGAAACTCAAAAAATTCAGGAATTCAACTTAAAAGGTGAAACTAATATATGAGATAGACTCATTACATTCAAAGCAAGATAGCTCAAGCTGTGATGTGTCATAATTGAGATGATTATGGTTTACAGCTCATGAAAACTCCAAATCCATAATCTCAGAAAATTAGAAAATTACATGCAATCAATAAAACAAGGATTGTATATAGAAAATTATCAGACCTCTGAAAAGTATAAGCATGCATATGTATTCAGGACTTGGTTTGTATTTCAGTACTTGGTTTGGGCCCCTTTTTGCACCAATTACTGCCTCAATGTGGCATGGCATGGAAGCTATCAGCTTGTGGCACCTCTGAGGTGGTATGGAAGACCAGGATACTTCAATAGAGGCCTTCAGCACTTCTGCATTGTTCGGTCTCATGTCTCTCATCTTTCTCTTAGAAATGCCCCATAGATTCTCTATGGGGTTCAGGTCAGGCGAGTTTGCTGGCCAATCAAGCACAGTAATCCCATGGTCATTGAACCAGGTTTTGATGCTTTTGGCACTGTGGGCAGGTGCCAAGTCCTGCTGGAAAATGAAGCCAGAATCCCCATAAAGCTTATCTGTGGAAGGAAGCATGAAGTGCTCCAAAATCTCCTGGTAGACAGCTGCATTGACCTTGAACTTAATAAAGCACAGTGGACCAACACCAGCAGAGGACATGGCTCTCCAAATCAATACAGACTGTGGAAACTTCACATTGGAGTTCAAGCATCTTTCAGTGTATGCCTCTCCATTCTTCCTCCAGACTCTGGATTCTTGGTTTCCAAATGAGATGGCAAAAGTTGCTCTCATCAGAAAAGAGGGCTTACAACCACTGAGCAACAGACCAGATCTGGTTTTTTTTAGCCCAGGTAAGACACTTCTTATGTTGTTTGTTGTTCAGGAGCAGCTTGATGAGAGGAATATGACATTTCAAGCCCATGTCCAGGATCTGTCTGTATATGGTGGCTCTTGATGCACTGACTCCAGCCTCGGTCCACTCTTTGTCCCCAACACTTTTGAATGGCCTTTTCCTGACAATCCTCTCCAGGCTGTGGTAATCCCTACTGCTTGTGTACTTTTTTCTTCCACACTTTTCCCTTCCATATAACTTTCTACTAATGTGCTTTGATACAGCACTTTGGGAACATTCAACTTCTTTTGCAATTACCTTTTGAGGCTTTCCCTCCTTATGGAGGGTGTCAATGATGGTTTTCTGTACAATTGTCAGGTCAGCAGTCTTTCCCATGATTGTGCTTCCTACTGAACCAGACTGAGAGACCATTTAAAGGCTCAGGAACTCTTTGCAGGTGTTATGGCTAAATTAGCTGATTAGAGTGGGACACTTTGAGCCTAGAATATTGAACCTTTTCACAATATTCTAATTTTCTGAGATTGTGGATTTGGGGTTTTCATGACCTGTAAGCCATAATCATCTCAATTGTGACACATCATGGCTTGAACTATCTTGCTTTGCATAGAATGAGATTATCTCATATATTAATTTCACCTTTTAAGTTGCATTACTGAAATAAATGAACTTTTGCATGATATTCTAATTTTTTGAGTTTCACCTGTGGAAAATGTGTATGTGTATGTACATACACAAGCTGATGCAAAATCCTAAGTGAGAAAAAAGAAAAATAAAGAAAAAGAAAAAAGTGAAAGAAAAGAAAAAAGTGAAAGAAAAGAAAAAAGTGAAAGAAAAGAAAAGTGAAAGAAAAATAGAAAAGAAGAAAAAAGATAAAAAAGAGGGTTCCAATGTTCCTCACAGCAGTTATAAATACAATTATATTTTAACCCTCCTCCAAAGTTACATCATTATACTGTTATTTCCAGAATCTATCATATACATATAATCAGAACCACAAATCATTGTTCATTTTTTTATTTTTACTCAAAAAGTAGTTTCCCATCACTAATAAAAGTAGATAGAGTGTTTTTTCCTATCAAAGAAGTTAGTTTTGTTTGATTTCAGAAAGATCTGTCAGTTTCACCAATCATTTCTCCATAGCAAGTGGTGCTGAAACTTTTTATCTAAGTATATAACTATATTGTCACACAGTAATAATCAATTGAAATAATCTTCCATGCAGTGTTGGGATTCAAAATTTTTAATACTGGTTTTGTGGGCATGGCTTGGTGGGTGTGGCATGGCTTGATGGGCATGGCAGGGGAAGTATACAGTAAAATATACATTCTCACCCCACTCCAGGGGAAGGATACTGTAAAATCTCCATTCCCTCTCCACTCCTGGGGGAAAGATACTGCAAAATCCCCATTCCCTCCCCATTCCACCCCATTCCAGCTATGTTCTCCTGTGCAGGGCAACAAAAGAAGACTCAGCTGGGACTCAGGAGGCAGAGAATAGATGGGGGCAAGGCCAGTCAAAAGTGGTATTTGCCAGTTCTCCAAAGTACCCAAAATTTCCACTACTGATTCTCCAGAACTGGTCAGAAACTACTGGATACCACCTCTGCTTCCATATATGTTTTTCTATTTATCCACTAGTCCTGGAAGGAATTCTGGCTTCAACTAAATATTGGCCTTTAAAATCCTTTGCTATCAATCTATGTATTTGAATCCAAATGGCATTATGAGAAAGTGAAAATATGTCAATTATTTCAGTGAAAGTAAATGGCAAGCTTCTTTTTTTCTGTTTTGTTTTACTCTATATGTAACATTTAGGTTATGCGAATGCTGATGTCCCTAAGCAAACACCATGGTCATTTTCTGAATGCTGATATTGTTAAATGAACAAGGCAGTTATTAAACAAAACCATTGTCTGCAATGACCATTTTTTCCTAGGAGCAGAAAGTGCTGAAAATTGTTGTAAATGGGGTTCAGTTGTAGAGCATTGAAAATGTGATCAGATAGCCCTGGAGTTGGGGCAGCCATCAGAACTTTAAATCTCATTGATAAGCAACTTTTTTTGTAACTTTAAACAGTCACTGAGCCTGAGTCATCAAACAAAGATAACATACAGGTGAAACTCAAATTTTTTTTCCCTCTCTTGGTCTTTGAACATGCTTTTTGTTCTTGTGGGAAAGGTATGTATTCTGATTGGTTGTCAGATTCTCATGGGGCCATGTAGGGGTAACTTTGTAGACTGTCTTGAGTCCCAGGCTTGGTTGAATCTTGTTGAGTGATGCAATCTTCCCAGGTGCCATTTGTGTGAGAGGACTAATCCTATTATGTCCTGAGGGTGAAGGTCTTTTGTTTTGTAGATAAGCTGGCCCAGCCTTTTGTCTTGTAGATAGGTTGGCCCCCAAATATCTGCTGGGGCACAGGGAGATTATAAGGTTATATCTTTGGAAACATATTTCTCCTTTAGGGAAAATATAATATCCTGCCTTTTTAATATTTCCTAGAATATTTCATTCTTCTAGGAGAAGGGTGAATGCTAACTTTCTATAATTTCTAAAGATTTGTTTTTGTCTAGTGTAGAGCATACACACCTGCTTCACTTTTGTAGAAATGCTTAGATATTCATTTATTATTACTGCCAATTCAATTGTCTTGTTTACCCTGTGCTGAACACTGCTATATATTTATTTAGTCATATTGTGATCGTGGCTCACCCAAAGTATTGATTGAGCATTGAAAAAGAAGCTTTACTGAATGGGGAGATCTGCCTTAATAATAGTAATTGTAAAAATTTCTTATTATAGATAGATTCATTTAAAGCGATCAGTTTATACAATTATAATAAATCAATGCTATGCCATCCTTTTTTTTTCTTATAAAAGAAATAGCATTCCTATTTTGAGAAAAAAAATCAAGAAAAAAGTGGAAAGCAAGACTATATTATAGAAAAAGGTAATAATGAAGAAACAGATTATATCAAGAAAATTTGAAGAAAGCAATGGCTAAAAAACAAAACAAGACATCTTTACAGATGTAGAAACTGAAAATTCATATTCAAATCTCAATATTGGCTCTACAATCTATGGAAGAAAAAGATAGTTACACAACAAAGAAGAACCATTATTTGTTTAAGTTTGAATGGGGGAAGCAAAATAAGGTCATAAATTCAGATTTAAAAAAAAAGATTTGTGGCATAGAAGATGGGAGGAAAAATTTCTTTGCTCTCTGTTGCAACACTTTTATCATTTTTCTTTTCTGTTTTCTGTTAAAGGGCATAATTTGATTCAAATTCTCCACCAATAAAAATTATGTATCATAAGAGCAAAAAGATGAAGGCTGCCTTTGATTTATGTACACCAAAGTAGATAGATATTATTTTTAAAGAATTAAAATAAATCAGTAACTGGGGATGGAATGATTTCCCAGAGATCATATTGAGAAAATTAGAAGCAGGATAAATTTAGTTCTGCATGGATAGAATGTACATGGAACAAAAAATTTATATTCATCCTAATGGGATTCTAATGGGGTATGTCAAATATAATAATACCAAGGTTTTTTTTCTCTAAATGATGCAAGGTTATTTTAAATTGAACTGCATTTGAAAGCCCAAGAAATGCTTCTAGCCCCAATTATAGTGAGTAACTAAAAACCAACAGAACAAAACAAAAATGTTTAACCCAACCTTGTGTTGTTTATATGTACTGACAACAGAGGCTGTCATTCAGAAAGGTCACTAGAAAAATATTATTTTTTCTCTTTCCTTTGTGTGTTTGTAGTTCTAATGAGAAAAATACACCATAAAATGTTCCTGTGGCTTGCTTTCCTATTATGCATTAATATTTCTTAGAATTCATGAGATATGGAACTAAATGTAGCTTCTGCCTTAACAGATATCAGTATTCTTCAGGGACTGTCTAAAAATGAGATTAATTGCTCTACTTTGCAGTGTTCTTTCAAAGAATAGAAGGGTTAAAACCTCCCTAGAGTTTTGTATGAAGATTTATTACAACAGATCACCCATAAAACAATTAGTTCTTTTTAACAAGAGCATCTGAACAAACAGGTGGTGAACATTTTTGACAGATCTCAAGAGAGAATATAAATCTTGATTAAAAATTAATCTTGAGAAGAGTGAAGTATCTTTTTTCTTACCTTGTCAATTGTTATTTTGCTTTCATTGGTATGGCAATTTTATCATTTTGTTTTATGTGCTGGTATTTTTTTTCTAGGTGACAGTTTGTGTAGGCATGATGGCAGAAAGATTACAAAAATCATCAATAAATTAATAAGGTGTGGGGAAAGAGGTTAAAAAGCAGCTGCATTTAAACATCAGGCTGCCATAAGAATCTTTCTTGCTTTGGCTGCAGATTTAACCAGCTATTTAAAAAAAAATTAAGCCCAAATGTGTGCTAAATGAGCTGTGTGAACTAGGCCAATGTGACTATATAATGTATAACTGAACTGAGCTGAATTATTTATTGGCCAAGTGTGATTGGACACACAAGGAATTTATCTTGGTGCAAATGGTCTCAGTGTATATAAAAGATACATTCATCAAGAGTCAAGAATCATAAGGTATAGCACTTAATAATAGTCATAGGTACAATAAGCAATCAAATACATACTAGGAAACAGTCAATATAAATCGTAAGGATACAAGCGACAAAGTTACAGTCATACAGTCACAAGTGGGAGAGGATGGATGTTAAGGAGTGATGAGAAGATTAATAGTGATAGTAGTGCAGACTTTGTAAGTAATTGGACAGTACTGAGGGAATTATTTGTTTAGCAGAGTGATGGCATTCTGGGAAAAACTGTCCTTGTGTCTAGTTGTTGTGATGGGTAGTAGGTGGGCAGTACTCCTACTTTTAAGGGTAGGAGTTGAAATAGTTTATGTCTGGGATGTGAGGGGTTTGTAAATATTTTCACAGCCTTTTTTTGGACTCATGCAGTATTCAGGTCCTCAATGGAGGCAGGTTGGTAGTAATTATTTTTCTGCAGTCCTAATTACTATCTGAAGTCTGTGTCTGTCTTTTTGGGTTGCAGAACCAAACCAAACAGTTATAGAGGTGCAGATGATAGACTCAATAATTCTTCTGTAGAAGTGTATCAGCAGCTCCCTGGGCAGTTTCAGCTTTCTGAATTGGTGCAGAAAGCTCACATTGTTTCTGGCACATCTATGTTCTGCTTTTTTGATGATATTTTTTATGATAAGTGTCCATTTTAGGTCTTATAATATGATAGAACCTAGAATTTGAAGGTCTCTACTGTTGATACTGTGTTTTCTAGTATTGTAAGAGTATGGGAGGGTCTCTCCTAAAGTCTATTACCATTTCTATGATTTTGAGTGTGTTCAGTTCCAATTCATGCTGTTGTCATGAATTTCTGCATTAAGTCAGGTTTCTGAGAACTACTAAGTTATAGAATCCAGCATTGAATCTATTTAAAATGAGTATTTCACCCTTTCTTGTTAGCAACTGAGCATAAATTAATCAGAAAGATTGAAGGAAGAGAAGTTCTCCCCCATTCCTTATTCTATTTAAAATTCCCGCTCTTTTACCTCATCTCCTTTTTTGGTGCTGCCACTTCTTTCCCTTGTTTGTTATAATCCATAGCACTGGGGAATTAGAATCTCCTCCACATTTGAAAAGGGGGGGGGGGTGTTTGAGGAATCAGAAAGCTGCTCCTTAAAGAAACATTGCCCAATTCTTAGCATATGGTCTCGTGAATATGAAATCTGTAGTGAACTGCAGAGAATAATAAAGAATAAAAAACCATTGGAGAGCATTTCACTGAAGCAGCTGTCATAGACACCATCTTGAATCAAAGGCAGCTTTGAAAACTTGTGAAGCCTCCTAGAGTTGCTTGCAGTTGGGCAGCCTAGAAATTTGACAAATAAAATATCATTAAAACACGCCATGGCAGACTGTGATGTGAAAATACAACCAATGGGTAAATTATTACATCTTGGTCAACTCTTCAAGGTAGACAAGATCATGAAACAGAATTCATTAAAAAATTAAAGTGTACTGCAATGCAATAGCAGAATCTTGATAGTCTGCCAAAGCTCTTCTCTATTTCAGGTTGGACCAAACACAATCAAGGGAAAGGTGTTTTGAGTTTCTTTGTCCCAAGAGGCAACTGGAGGTTTATTTATGTCTTCAGAGTCACCTGAGTAATGGAAATGGGTGTGAAGACTTCTTGGAAATGCTGAAAGGACTATGTGGTAGACTGGAGATAGATGATATTTTATCCCTACCCCTCTGTTGAGAGAAGGCTGTTCAAATTGACATCATCTATCTATCTATCTATCTATCTATCCATCCATCTATCTATCTATCTATCTATCTATCTATCTATCTATCTATCTATCTATCTATCTATCTATCTATCTATCT
>BLBF01000005.1:61186797-61197271 GCA_015471245.1 Laticauda colubrina | reverse complement strand
TTTCTTTCTTTCTTTCTTTCTTTCTTTCTTTCTTTCTTTCTTTCTTTTTATTTCTTCCTTCCTTCCTTCCTTCCTTTCCAGGATTCAAATAACTTTTCTGTAATGTCACAACATTACAAAAAAGTCCAACTTTGAATCCAACCCACATTCTATCACAATTGTTGATAAATGAGATGAAGAAGAAAGGTGAATGGCTTTTTTGTTTCTTTATATCAACAGTTGAATTTTATTTCAAGAAAGTGGAAACATCCAATATTGCATTCTTCCCTAATAACCTACTGCATTCCAGACAAATAAGGGAAGCAGAATGCAGCTAAGTATGGCAATACTTAGTTGGGTTGGGTTGGCAAAATTATAATATTCTGGCATAAAGAAGTGTTTTCAGAAGAGAAAATTAATCCTGAGTTAGAAAGAGATTTGAAAACTATAACAGAATTTTTACTTTAAAAAGAGAGGGTGCACAAAAAGAAAAAAATGAGTTGTGGCTGTAGAAGATCAGGATGAGCCCAAGGGAGGGGTCATAAGTCACAAGTCCCTGCACATCCACAAAAGATCTCAGTCCACCTTGAATGCCTTCTTATTCCCTCTCATTTCCCTTGACCAGGTCAGATTTTTGTAGAGAGCTTAAGCTTGCAATGAATCTTTATACCAATTTCAACTGCCTGAATTTCCAAATTTCCTTAGCACTTGACAATGGCATTTCAAAACAAAGTATTTTTATAGGGTTTGGTGGCTTATTTACACAGTTACTCTAACATACTCAACATTATTAGTTTATAAGAACTAAAAAAACAGGAAAAATAATTAGCAAGATATAAACATGCTTTTATTGTTCATTCAAGGAATTATCTCTGATCATTCTTGGATGAAACAGAGCTTCCAATAAAATATCCTACCTGGCAAGTTCCAAGGTGGATGTGAAGATTCTTATTTAGATAAGAAATGTTTAGATTTGTGCATATATAAGTTGAGCTCAGCCTAAAACAGTCCTTATCAAAATACAGATTGAATGTAGGATTACCACTTTAGACAGAACAACTGCTGGATTATGAGAAAGAAGATAAATGTTTTAACAGTATTTCACATATCCATAGATAGAAATTTTTTGGGAAAAAGTTGAAAAACAATTTATTTACTTCATTTCTATCCTGCAGCTCTAATTTGCCATTCACTGCATTCAGTGCAGAGTTTTGAGACAGATGGCCTAGTTTTTTCAGCAAATATCTAGTGCTGAAAATCAAGGTTTAGCTTCAAATAAGATACCATCATTTTGTGATTTAAAGAGTTGAAAATTCATTGGTAGACTAAATGCCAACTGGAAGATGAGAATGAGATCTTTCCTAGATAAATAGGCAGGTTAGGACAAGACCTCAGGAGATTTAACTTCTTGCCAGGACGATTTAAAGTCCAATTATTCTGTGAGAGCCATCATTCTCACTGCACCAGGTATAACTTTCTCTGTCTTTAGCTGAAACACAACAATTTTTCAAGCCAATATTATACATCAAATGTATATTTCATACCAGAAAACTACAAAAATATTTCTATCACTCCATTCAAAAGCTAGTTCTAAGCTCAGGTACTACTCTTGAGTTCCAGGCTACATGAAGATTAATATCTAATGTATAGTTTAATGAGGTGCAATGTCTGTTCAAACAGAAAATGAATCAAAATGCATATAATATTAACACCATGTAGTATGGTTAATAGCAATAAAACTTAGATAGTACTTCATGGTGTTTTACATCCCTCTCTAAGCTGTTACAGAGTCAGCATATTGCCCCAACAATCTGGGTCCTCATTTAAAACCTTGGAAGGATAGAAGGCTGAGTCAATCTTGAGCCTGGTGAGATTTGAACTGCCAAATTGCAGGCAGCCAGCAATCAGCAGAAGAATACAATACTGCATTCTAACTACTGCGCCACTGCAGCTCTTCATGTTCTCATTTTTATATATGGTGGGGTCCTCAATATGTAACAAGAACAATTCTTGTACAGGTGTGCTTAAAATAGGTCTAGCCAACCCTTTTTAATTAACATATCTTTAAAGGCAATCTAATGAAGATGTCTGCTAGTAGTGTTTGAAGTTGCATGAGGCAGACCTAGGACTGAGAAGTGCTGTGCCAGCTCTCCACTCTTTTTTCTGTTTTTAACACTGTCTTTTATCTTTTTAATCTGATTCTGAACTGCTTGCCTGCCTGTCTACTTGTCTTCCATGGCTCCAGGTTGATTGGTTTATAGGTCTATTTGAAAGAAAAATAGGTTGTCTTAAGCCCATGTCACACTGCACCAACGGATGGAAAGAGGATGTAAAACGGAGAGAAACACTTGCCATCCATTGGTTAACGCAATTCATCCATTCTGTACTCACTAAATACGTTTTTCATCCTCTCTATCCATCCAGCATCCATCGACTGAGGTTCCATCCGCTCAAAAAGTTTTGATCTGCTCAAAACTTTTTGAGCGGAAAATGTATCCAACGTGTCCATTCTGCATCTGCAATGCATACGGGGAACATCCGTTCTACATCCATCATCATCTGTTATGCGTCCGCTATATCTGCTAGGCATCCGCTGCGCATCCGTGCAACTTGCATCCGCTCCAGTGGAAAACAGACACAGGGAGGAAGCGAAACGGACATGGAACGGACGCGCAGCGTTTGTAGCACAGACGGAGAAAGGGTGAAAGCGGATGCAGCTCGCAAAGAAAGCATTTAAAACGGAAAAAAGGTTCACAGAGGGGACCTATCTCGGATATTTAGGATGTCTAGAGGATGCCTAGAGGATGCAAAAGGACACATAGTGGAAAACCTGTATTGCCTATAAAAAGGGGGAGCAACTCACCTGGATCTCACTTTCAGTCCAGCAGCCCTGCTGTGCAGATGTCTGCAGCCTTCATCTGCCTCTTGCTTTTCCACAGCATCCAGTCATCTCCACCATGGATCGTAACAAACTCCTTTTGGTAGCCACCATCATTCTGCAACAGTGCAAAGCCATCTACAGACTCTGTGAACTCTACTACGGGAAGAAAAGGAGGCGGCCAAGAAGCGTCTGGGTCCGAAGATGGATCAGGAGAAGAGCAGAGAACGGACTGTACAACAAGCTGATGGTGGAGCTCAGGAACAAAGACCCTCGTGCATTCCAGAACTTCATGAGGATGCCTCCAGCTATGTTTGACGAAGTTGTGCAGCGGCTGAGACCCAGGTTGACCAAGCAGAGCACCAACCTCTGGACCAGCCTGGACCCTGGTCTCAATGTGGAACTGACTCTGCGCCACCTAGCCGCAGGAACCACGTACAGGAGCATGCACTACAGGTGGAGGGTGCCACACAACACCATCAGCATTGTGGTCAGAGAAGTGGTGCAGGCCATCATCGAAGAATACCTGGAGGAGCTCCTCCAGTGCCCCTCCACTGAATAAGGCTGGAAGAAAATTGCAGAGCAGTGGTATCAGAGGTGGAACTTCCCCCACACTGTTGGAGCCATAGATGGCAAGCACATGGCCTGCAAAGCTCCAGCCAAGTCGGGGTCCACTTATTTCAACTACAAGGGCTTCTTCAGTATCATCCTCTTTGCCATGGTCGATGCTGACTACAAGTTCATGTACATCGATGCTTCAGGCAACGGGTCAGCTTTAGATGCCCAGGTATACAATGCCAGTAACCTCAAGGAGGGGCTGGAACGCAACCTCATCATTGGCTTCCCAGATCCAGACCCCCTGCCCAATGACACGCAAGATGTGCCCTACTTCATCATGGGGGATGACGCCTTCTCCCTCAGAACCTACCTCATGAAGCCATACACTTCCAGACTCCTCACCCGTGAAGAGAGGATCTTCAACTACAGGCTGTCCAGGGCAAGGCGGGTGGTGGAGAATGCCTTTGGCATCCTGGCCAACAGGTTCCAGGTACTTCTCATCACCATGCAGCATCATCCACAGACCATGAGGAACATTGTGGAAGCTTGCGGCATCCTGCACAATCTCATGCGCACCCGCTACCCAGTGTTGCAGAACAGGCTTATGGACCACCAACAAGGCAATGGGGACATGGAGCCTGGTGAATAGAGGAAAGGGCGAAACCTGATAGATACTGTGGATGTGCAAGGCCCCAACAGAGCCTCACATGAAGGGAAGAAGCAGTGCAACCTCCTGAGACACTGGTGCAACTCCCAAGCTGGAGCAGTGGAGTGGCAAGACAGGATGACAGATGATTAATGGATGTTTCTTCAGCCTGTCTCATCACACTTATGAGATTGGGCCATGTATGTTGAGTGGGCCTACAATGAACAGGGCATTTAATAAAGAGTTGTGTTTATGTTGACATGTGTGGATGAATGATTACATTATTATTGATAATAAAGAGCCATAGGTGTGGCACCTGGGAGGGTGGACCATACAGTCCCACTATGCTTGCACTGAAGGTTTATCTATCCCACAGCTATTACCCATCCCAAAGCTATCCCTGCCCATTCCACTGCTATCTTAACCCATCCCAAAGGTATCCCTGCCCATCACACTGCTATCTTAACCCATCCCAAAGGTATCCCTGCCCATCACACTGCTATCTTAACCCATCCCAAAGGTATCCCTGCCCATCCCACAGCTATTACCCATACCACAGGTATCCCTGCCCATCCCACTGCTATTACCCATCCCAAAGGTATCCCTGCCCATCCCACTGCTATTCTTACCCATCCCACAAGCATGTAAAGGTTTAAACCATTTCTAAAAGTTTCCACCAAGACTTTATTTAATAAAATAAATGAACCAAG
Source organism: Laticauda colubrina (assembly GCA_015471245.1). Classification (NCBI taxonomy): domain Eukaryota; kingdom Metazoa; phylum Chordata; class Lepidosauria; order Squamata; family Elapidae; genus Laticauda; species Laticauda colubrina. The sequence goes on along the minus strand of BLBF01000005.1, from coordinate 61,192,500 downwards.
TGTGTGAAGCAAAGATAATCTTTATTAATAACAAGATGTGAAAGAAAAATGACCCAAGTCAAGTGTCCAAAGCAAAAATAAAGTCAACAGGTAGCCACCCAGTCTCTGGCACTTTTCTTGGTCACTCGGAGGTGTGCCCAGTCTCAGGGGTGAAGGGTCCAGGTGCTGTGGATGTGGCTGCTGGTCTGAAGCGCCACTGGGGTGCCTGGCCCCTAGAGGACAACAGGGGACGGTGTGTTGAGGAATCTCTCAGACAGCTGGCTCAATCCCATGATGTTGAGAGCCCCTTCCTCCATGACATGGGGTGTCAGCCCCAATACCGATGACAGATGTACTGAGGCTGGGCTTGGCTGTGGGGTGGAGGAAGGAGCAGTGTAGTGGGGCTGTCTGGTCTGCAGCTAGGTGAGGCCTGGCATGGGTGGCATCAGTGGCATGGGTGGCATTGGTGGCATCAGTGGCACCGGTTGCATCCAATGTACCTGTTCCTGGATTGGGAAGGGCTGCCTGTGCTGCTGGATCTCCTGGTAGCCATAGGCTTGCTGGGTAGGGCCTGTGGAAAGCCTTGGAAGGGGAGTGACATCACCTGGGGTGGAGGAGCAGGCCTGGACTGGGTGGGAGCAGGTTCATCTTGGTCTGGAGGGTTGTGAAGAAGATTGGTGATCCTGTACTTCACCACCTGGTACTGGGGTTCTGCCATGTTCATGAGGGAATGGTTGACATAGGTGAGGAAGGGCTTGCGGTTGGGGGATGGGGCGTCGGTGTGTACAAGCTGAGAGATGAGATCTACGCTGCTCCTGATGGTGTCTCTTTTCTCCAGCAGGACAGTGTGGCTCTGCCCCTCCGGTTTGCCTCTCTGCCTTTCTGTGGAGGTGGAGATGGGGGTGGATGCGGGTTGGGCTGTGGTGGAAGTGCCGTCTCCTTTCTCCCACTGTGTCAGGGGGTCCTCCATGTGCTCTGCCACAGGGAGTGCAGCTGTCGTGGGGGTCTCCATTGTGGCACGCTCCACAGATACCGCCTGGAGACATGAGCTGACTCTCTGCCAGAAGAGGACTGGCTCTCAGCAGGCTGCCTGAGAGAGAGGGTTGTTAGAGGGCCTGCTCCTCGGTGGGGTTCTCACCCTCCAAGAAGCTGCACTTGGCCATCACGTAGGTCTCTCTGTCCATCAGCTTGACCGCGGCCTGGCCAGATTTCTTGAGGTGCAGCTTCCCGTACCAGGTGTGCATGTGCATCCACCAGCCGAGGAGCACCTCCGAAGTGTAGCCCAGGCTCTCTGCCTTCTCTCTCCAAGCAGCCTGCTTCCTTTTGGTGTCACAATAGAGCTTGTGTCCCTTCCGCCATAGATACTCATTCTCCCTCAGCCACTCCAGCATGTTCCTCATCTATTTTGTATTGCCTCCTCTCCCGTTCACGCATCTGCCTCTTCCTCCTTTGGCAGAGCCATATGGGCCCTCATCAGTGGGGCTTCGAGGTTGTAGGGGCTGCTCCTCCACACCACCACCAGCAGCAGCAGCACAACAACAGTAGCAGCAAAAGCAGGACCAGCAGGACCAGCAGCAGCAGCAGCAGCACCAGCAGGACCAGGAGCACCAGCAGGACCAGGATCAGGACCAGGAGCACCAGCAGGACCAGCAGGACCAGGAGCAGTGCCAGCAGAGGAAGCACCAGCAGGACTAGCAGGACGAGGAGCAGTGCCAGCAGAGTAAGCAGCAGAAGACCACCGCCAGGAGCAGCATCAGTAGAGTAAGCACCAGCAGAAGCACCAGCACCAAGAGCAGTGCCAGCAGAGTAAGCACCAGCAGAAGCACCATCCCAGAAGCAGCATCAGCAGAAGCACCACCTCCAGAAGCAGCATCAGCAGAAGCCCCAGCACCAGAAGAGTGAGCCTGGGCAGCAGAAGCCCCAGCAGAAGCAGAGTCAGGGCCAGGGGGTGGGAGGGTGGCCCTGTCCCTCTTGCCAGGGCTGGCAGCAGATGGCAGAGGCTTCCGTTTCTTCCCCATGGTTGTTGGGTTGCTGGCTGGCTGGCTGGCTGGCTGGCTGGCTGGCTGGAGAGCTGTGTCTGGAAGCAGGTCTTTCCTCTGAATGGTGACCTGCTTGGGAGCTGCTTCCCTTTATATCCGCGGGGCTGACGCAATGCATCCTCCCCACATGCGCAGTGAATGCTAGGCATCCGCTAGGCATCTGCTAGGCTTCCGCTAGGCATCCAGTAGGCTTCCGCTGTGCATCCGCTTCATCCGCTTGGCATCCGCTGTGCATCCGCTTCATCCGCTCGGCGTCCGCTCTGTATCCGCTGTATCCATTCCGCGTCCACTTTGCTGAGGTCTCCTGGAAGCCTAGCGGATGTGCCATCCGCTCCCATCCACTTCCATCCGCTAGGCTTCCATGGAGCATCCGCTTTCCATCTGCCCTATGTCCTCCCCCCGTCCGTTCCTTTCCATGTTATCCGCTCTAGTTATGCAATTTTTTGCCCCTTTTTAGAGTGGATAACAACGGATGGAACATTTTTCTCATCCGCTGTGTCCTTTTTACAAACATTTTGCATCCGTCGGCCAGTGTGACAGGGCCTTTAAGTGAGGTTGCTGGCTTACATGGGACATAAGAATTCTGAGTTTTCAACTCAGGTTTTAATGAGATATTTATTTACTGGTATTTGTCCTTTTTGTATGAGGGTTTAAGAAAAAGAAAAAGAGCTTGCACTGATTATTTACCTTAAAGATTCATCCACTGAAAATATTCTTGGCTTATTTGGGAAAAAGGGAAGCCATGATCAGAGTGATTCTGGTTGTGTCTACTTAACACTGCACTCTTTGTCTCAGACTTTGTTCTAGAAATCGTTCAAGGACTTCTTGGCCTCCTTTGCTTATTATTTTGTGCTGATCTTTCTGTCCTGCTTTATAGGAATGCAAATCGTGTTTGCATTTGCCAAGGGAGTCATGGGGCACCTTTTTTCCTTTCTGAGATTTTATTTTTGTTTCAACAGCAAATAGCCATCTTTTAATTAAAGCTAAGTGTGCATACACCTGGGCACATCAGCCCTACCAATACACCCACGTAACTCTTTTTCCTCCAAGTTCTTGTTAAAATGAGAATGTACTGAATTTATCTCTTTAAACATTCAGTAATGATTGCACTGTTACCTGCAACAATTTCATCTAATCTTTTTCATCTTTTTTGTGTCTATCAGTATAAGAGTCAGCAATTTTGCCTAAACATTTTCATTGGGATGGTGAAGGTACATGAGTCTGAGCTGTTTGCAATGCTGAAAATCGGAACATTAGGAACTGTTCTTTATGGTGATAAAGTTTCCTTATAGTATTTCAAATCTACAGCCTAAATCTGAGGTTGCAGTATGATCACAGACAATCATATCAGTTCAAAGGGCATTTGATTTTTGATATTTGATATGTGAGACTGCCACATTGTTATATTGCATTTTGAGAGAGAAAGCTGACTTTAAATCTTTGTGTTCTTTGATACATCTGCTTCTTTTTATTTTGTATGCTCATATTGAAAGACACTTCAGTTAAAAGCAAATATAGGAAAATAAAACATTGTAAGTACCTCAGGAGAGGAAAAATGTCTTATATATTAACAATAACTTTCTAAACTAAAAAGCTTGAAATGAAGTACCTTTTCCACACATAGTAGTTTTCCCATTCCTCAGGTGGGTTTGGTTCTCATTTTCTTCATATTTTTCCAACTCTGTAATATTATTTTTAAAGGCCAACAATCAACACCATGCATTATGCTTCAAATCCAACTGCAATTCTTCTTTGAAAACTATTGCCTGTAGACACCTAGTGTGACATTAGCCTTTTTCACAACTATTATGCATATAGGCCCTTGTATTTTTCATCAAAAGATATATCTCAGTCCCAAGCTTCCATACTTGATCAGTCATTGCCAGCACATATCCTATTCATCATATGTGAAGTTAGAATAGGTGTTACATATGTATCATTGTTCTTTACATGCATAAGTGCAAAATTTGCACCAGTCTGTTCATGACCTAATCTGAAGAGATTCCTTTACAGTTATTGAGTATCCATTCTTTCATTTACCATAATAAAAATATTTGCAGACATGAGAGTTCAGGTTTGGGCTTCTTCAGTGACGGACCGAAATCGCGATCGTCCATGGTTTTGATCTGTGCTTGCCACTGGAGCGTCCCGAGCCACCCATATTCGGGGCTGAAGACACCCCATAGAGGTGGTGAAGAAGGGGGAGACATCAGCAGGGTTGAGGAGAGCTGCATCTCTCCTCCTTGGCTGGCCATTACTCCCTTTCCCAAAGGTGGTTGCAGCAATGGTCAGAAATGACCACCTCAAAGAAGAAACCAACCAGACAAGATTGTGCAGGAGGAATTTTAAAGAAGAAAGTTTGACTGACCAGGTTGAATGGAGAACACCTATTTAAGGTACCTGGAATTTGAATTTTAAAGACTAATACCATTCCTAAAAAAGATTTTAAGCTGCGAAAGAAAAAGGGAAAGGAAATTGAATTGGCTTTTTTTCCTCGAACATCAATAGTTTTAACTGACTTGGAACTTTAAGAAGAGATTCAAATAAGAAATTGACACTAATCCACTTTGACATTAATAGGCTTTTTCTAGCTGAAAATAAAGTGTCAAAGGGATAAAGATTCTTGGATAATTTAAGAATTTTCTTTTTTTTAAAAAAGAAAGAAAGCAGCAGAGGGAAAAAGGAAAAAAGAGGGTGGAATCGGGAACTTAAAAAAAAAAATGATAGTGGAAGTTTAAGACTTGCAAGTCTTAAAGGGCCTGTCACATAGGTCGACAGATGCAAAACGTATGTAAAAAGGACACAGCAGACGAGAAAATGTTCCATCCGTTGTTATCCGCTCTCAAAAGTGCCCCGAATTTGCATTAACAGAGCGGACAACAGCGGAAAGGAACGAATGGGGAGAGGACGTAGCGAAGATGTAAAGCAGATGCTTCACGGAAGCGTAGCAGATGGAAGCGGATGGAAGCGGATGGAAGCGGATGGCACATCCGCAGGGCTTCCAGGGGAGCACAGTGAAGCAGTCGCACAGCGGAAAGAGCGGATGCAGAGCGGATGCAGAGCGGATGAAGCGGATGCAGAATGGAAGCCTAGCGGAAGCCTAGCGGATGCCTCGCGGATGCAGAGCGTTCACTGCGCATGCAGGGAGGATGCATTGTGTCAGCCCCGCAGATATAAAGGGAAGCAGCTCGCAAGCAGGTCACCATTTAGAGGAAAGACCTGCTGCCAGACACAGCTCCAGCCAGCCAGCCAGCCAGCCAACAACCATGGGGAAGAAGAGAAAGCCTCTGCCATCTGCTGCCAGCCCTGACAAGAAGGACATGGCCACCATCCCAACCCCTGGCCCTGACTCTGCTTCTACTGGGGCTTCTGCTGCTCGGGCTGACTCTTCTGGTGCTGGAGCTTTTGCTGGTGCTGCTTGTTAGGGATAACATTGTTCACCTTAACTGGATTAGGTGAAATAATAACTATGAATCATAGTTAGTGTATGCAGCTTTAACTGTGAAATAGCAATTAAAGGAGTGGTTAAGAAAACAATATAAAAGTAGCAAGACTACGGCTTGCTCTCACTCTCGCTGGCTTTGATGATCCCTGATTACTGCTTGGAATCAAGACTGCATAGCTCGAACGGGAGAGACAACAAAGGACTGATTTATAAGTGAACTGACATAGGATATTCTACATG
>BLBF01000005.1:61129512-61161797 GCA_015471245.1 Laticauda colubrina | reverse complement strand
GCGCACTCATCCCGAGGAACTTCGTCTCCTGTCGTTTCTTTCTCCTTCGCTCCCTATCATGAGACGCCCATCTGATGCGGGATAGCAGATACCGCACTGATATTACTAGGTAATGTTTGTAAAAAGAAATAGAAATGTAAAAGATTGTTATTAATATTAATGGAAGAGCTGTACTTGAATAGAATAATTATTCCATTTACCATTGTTATTCTTTTAAGAATTTAGTGTGTATTTTATGGGAATGTACCAAGCAGAATTCGATTGAAAATAGGTATGTGTTATAAAATAGAGGTTAGAAAATGAATGTTATAACTGTAATGATGTAATTTAAATTTTTAAATAAGATTTGAAAAAAGATACAAAGGTGTTGCACTCCAGTCTAGTAATTACAGGAAAAAAAAATTTTATGAGAAAAGATAATATGAAATTGGAAACAGGACAGACAAAAGTATAAAAACATTGATTAGAAAGATTTTAAAAATTAGAAAAAGATATGTAGTTGAATTAAGAAAGGAATTAGATAATTTTAAATAAGGCTATTGAAAAAATGTGAAAATAGTTATAAGATATGGATTAGAATGTATAAAATAAATTTGTATTGAGTTCATGTCCATATGGAGAAGTGATAACTCATGGCCACGGTGTTCTCAAAAAAAGAAATTGTATTTGTATTTGTATGTTTTGTGAAAACTTAAATCAGACTTTTATTAAAAAATATATTTTCAGACATGACTTTTCAATTCAGAAAGTTAATTCTGAATTAACTCTTAATTCAGAAAGTGTGGAGGAGTATAGAGATGGCTTTGAAAACAGCTGTTAGGTAAATACCAGCTTGGAAAGAAGGACTAAAGAAGAAACTAAGATTGCCCTGCCTTTTCTTTTGGGGGAGAGACAATCCTGTCAGTTTTTGTTAAGTTTTTGTTGCAATGTCCTAAACAATAAAGTAGAATTCAAGTAATCCTTGTGGTACTGTTTCTGGATCTGGCCTACATAAAAGGACTGGCCAAAAGTGAATGGACAATTCACAAAACATCAGTATTCTTCCTGGAACCTACTTAACTATCTTGTATCATGACACTTGTCAATTTGCCACCATTGCAATATATGCAAGGTATTAACCACTTTTGCAAAACTTGTCAATTTATTTCTATTGGTTCCTTTTAAAAAAAAATCAATTATTTCTCAATAAAAAGTCCTCTAGACCATGCAGGGGTGGGGTGCTACCAGTTCTGCCCAGTTCTATAGAACCAGTAGGTCTGAAGAGCAGCAAACATCGAACCGGTTCTGTGTTTGCTGCTGTTTGGCCCACCTATCCACCTGGACTCTTACCTGTCCTTTATTTCCTGCTTTTTCAACCTCAGCTGCTTTGCGCAGCACAGCTGAGGTTGAAAAAGCAGGAAAAAAGAGGCTTTTCAAATGCTGCACACCCGCACACAGTGCTTTTCAGATGTCGGGGCAGCAGAGCTTAAGGCTCTTCACATGTGTGTGCAGTGAGCATCAGACGTTCATGTGTGGGAAACAACACATAGTCACCAAACCAGTATAGTAACACTAGTTGAATCCCACCCCTGAGACCACAGGTGTCAAACTAGCTATGTCATGTTGCCATCATGTGATGTTTCTCCCCTTTGTGGAGCTGGGGTGGGCATGGCTTGGGCATGACATATCTGGCCCCTGGGCTGCCAATTTGACACCCATGCTCTGGACCTATCTCATGATATCTATATTTACATGGGAGTTCTTGGTGGGTCCATTCAAGAAAATCCAAGGAAAGAATGACTACTAGATTACTCTTGTCCCTATCAAAGAAATACAAAAAGTTTTTTAAAAGCCTCTACACAATGTATTCTTATGGGTTTTTTTCTTCCAGCTCTTTGTTAGGTTTATTTCTCAAACTGTTTTGCACTAATTTGTTATGATATTACATTATCAGATTAAATCATGAACATTGATCATTTTGTCCTTCAGTTAAATAGGAAGTTGAGCTCTTAGAAGACCTTGGCTCAGAAAGATTGGACTTGGTTACTTTTGGGATAAAAAGTCATTCAAAAAATCCTAAAACTAGTTAGACAGGAAATTAGAAGGGAAAATAAAATCACAAATAGCAATGTCAAATGTCTTGCACATTGTTGTCAAAAAACTCTTATATGTGTAATATAATATATGTGTAATCAGGACTCAAGTTGGCCTGATATGATTTTTGTTAGATCAGGAATTGAACTTTTGAGCTGTTTAAAGCAAAAATAATGGCCAAACAAGTGGGGATAAAAACAAAGAACATTTCTGTTTGGTGATTGTCTGGACATAGCAGGGATCTTATTCTCAGAAACGTTCTGTATTTTATGTCTCAATTACATGCTGAAAGAAACCAAGAAGAAAAGGTAGGAGGCTATTCTGGTAAAACTTGATGAAGCGACAGCAAGATATTTCACCCACTATTGTCCCTAATCTTTCATGCTAGCATTATGTGAGTTTGGGGTAAAACATTTTCATCTCTTGAATATCCTGCTGAAGCCCATGTCACACTGCACCAACAGATGGAAAGAGGATGTAAAACGGAGAGAAACACTTGCCATTCATTGGTTAACGCGATTCATCCGTTCTGTACTCACTGCCTCCGTTTTTCATCCTCTCTATCCATCCAGCATCCATCAACTGAGGTTCCATCCGCTCAAAAAGTTTTGAGCTGCTCAAAACTTTTTCAACGGAAAATGTATCAAATGCATCCATTCTGCATCTGCTACACATACGGGGAACATCCGTTCTGCATCCGTCGTCATCCATTAAGCGTCCGCTACATCTGCAAGGTATCCTCTGCGCATCCCCGCAACTCGCATCCACTCCAGCGGAAAATGGAAACAGGGAGGAAGTGAAACGGACGCGGAAGGGACATGCAGCATTAGTAGCATGGACGGAGAAAGGATGAAAGTGGATGCAGCTTGCATACAAAGCATTTAAAACAGAAAAAACATTCACAGAGGGGACCTATCTCGGATATTAAGGATGTCTAAAGGATGCCTAGAGGATGCAAAAGGACACATAGTGGAAAACCTATATTGCCTATAAAAAGGGGGGAGGAACTCACCTGGATCTCACTTTCAGTCCAGCAGCCCTGCTGTGCAGACGTCTGCAGCCTTCATCTGGCTCTTGCTCTTCCACAGCATCCAATGATGTCCACCATGGATTGTAACACATTCCTTTTGGTAGCCACCATCATTCTGCAACAGTGCGAAGCCACTGACAGGCTCTTTTACCTGTTCTACGCGAAGAAAAGGAGGCGGCCAAGAAGCGTCTGGGTCCGAAGATGGATCGGGAGAAGAGCAGAGTACCGACTGTACAACAAGCTGATGGTGGAGCTGAGAAACGAAGACACTCATGCATTCCAGAACTTCATGAGGATGCCTCCAGCCATGTTTGATGAAGTTGTGCAGCAGCTGACACCCAGGTTGACCAATCAGAGCACCAACTTCCGGCCCAGCCTGGACCCTGGGCTCAAGGTGGCACTGACTCTGCGCCACCTGGCCTCCGAGACCACCTACAGGAGCATGCAGTATGGCTGGAGAGAGCCACACAACACCATCAGCATTGTGGTCAGTGAAGTGGTGCAGGCCATCATCGAAGAATACAAGGAGGAGCTCCTCAAGTGCCCCTCCACTGAAGAAGGCTGGAAAAAAGTTGCAGAGCAGTGGTATCAGAGGTAGAACTTCCCCCACACCTTTGGAGCCATAGATGGCAAGCACGTGGCCTGCAAAGCTCCAGCCAAGTCAGGGTCCACTTATTTCAACTACAAGGGCTTCTTCAGCATCATCTTCTTTGCCATGGTCTATGCTGATTACAAGTTCATGTACATCGATGCTTCAGGCAATGGGTCAGCTTCAGATGCCCAGGTATACAACACCAGTGACCTCAAGGAGGGGCTGGAATGCAACCTCATCATGGGCTTCCCAGATCCAGACACCCTGCCCAACGACACGCAAGATGTGCCCTACTTCATCATGGGGGATGATGCCTTCTCCCTCAGAACCTACCTCATGAAGCCCTACACTTCCAGATGCCTCACCCGTGAAGAGAGGATCTTCAACTACAGGCTGTCTAGGGCAAGATGGGAGGTGGAGAACACCTTTGGCATCCTGGCCAACAGGTTCCAGGTAATTCTCACCACCATGCAGCATTGCCCAGAGACCGTGAGGAGGATCATGGAAGCTTGCTGCATCCTGCACAATCTCATGTGAACCCAACACCCAGTCTTGCAGAACAGGCTTGTGGACCTCCAACAAGGCAATGGGGACATGGAACCTGGGGAATGGAGGCAAGGGCAAAACCTGATAGACACTGAGGATGTGCAAGGCCCCAACAGAGCCTCATGTGACGGGAAGAAGCAGTGCAACCTCCTGAGACACTGGTGCAACTCCCCAGCTGGAGTGGCAAGACAGGATGATAGATGATTAATGGATGCTTCCTTCAGCCTGTCTCATCACACTGATGAGATTGGGCCATGTATGTTGAGTGGGCCTACAATGAACAGGGCCTTTAATAAAGAATTGTGTTTATGTTGATATGTGTGGATGAATGATTACATTATTATTGATAATAAAGGGCCATAGGTGTGGCACCTGGGAGGGTGGACCATACAGTCCCACTATGCTTGCACTGGAGGCTTATCTATCCCACAGCTATTACCCATCCCAAAGGTATCCCTGCCCATCCCACCACTATTACACATCCCAAAGGTATCCCTGCCCATCCCACAGCTATCTTAACCCATCCCAAAGGTATCCCTGCCCATCCAACAGCTATTACCCATCCCAAAGTTATCCCTGCCCATCCCACTGCTATCTTAACCCATCCCACTAGCATGCAAAGGCTTAAACCATTTCTAAAGTTTCCACCAAGACTTTATTTAATAAAATAAATGAACCAAGTGTGTGAAGCAAAGATAATCTTTATTAATAACAAGCTGTAAAAGAAAAATGACCCAAGTCAAGTGTCCAAAGCAAAAATAAAGTCAATTGGTAGCCACCCAGTCTCTGACACTCTTCTTGGTCACTCGGAGGTGTGCCCAGTGTCAGGGGTGAAGGGTCCAGGTGCTGTGGAGGTGGCTGCTGCTGGAGTGCAGGTCTGAAGCACCACTGGGGTGCCTGGCCCTGAGAGGAAAAGAGGGGACGGTGTGTTGAGGAAGCTCTCAGACAGCTGGCTCAGCCCCGTGCTGTTGAGAGCTCCTTCCTCCATGACGTGGGGTGTGAGCCCCAATACCGCTGACAGATGTTCTGAGGCCGGGCTTGGCTGTGGGTAGAGGAAGGAGCAGTGTAGTGAGGCTGTCTGGTCTGCAGCTGGGTGAGGAGTGGCATCGGTGGCATCTGTGGCATGGGTGGCATCGGTGGTGTGGGTGGCATCGGTGGCATGGGTGGCATCAGTGGCATCAGTGGCACCGGTGGTGTCCGATGTACATGTGCCTGGAATGGGAAGGGATGCTGCCTGTGCTTCTGGACCTCCTGGTAGCCATAGTCTTGGTAGGAGGGGGCCTGTGGAAAGCCTTGAAAGGGGAGTGAAAGCCTGGGGTGGAGGAGCAGACCTGGACTGGGTGGGAGCAGGTTCATCTTCGTCTGGAGGGTTGTGAAGAAGATCAGTGATCCTGTCCTTCACCACCTGGTACTGGGGTTCCGCCATGTTCATGAGGGTCTGGTTGACATAGGTGAGGAAGGGCTTGCGGTTGGAGGATGGGGCGTCGGTGTGTACCAGCTGAGAGAGGAGATCTATGCTACTCCTGATGGTGTATCTTATCTCCAGCAGGACAGTGTGGCTCTGTCCCTCTGGTTTGCCTCTCTGCCTTTCTGTGGAGGTGGAGCTGGGGGTGGATGCGGGTTGGGCTGTGGTGGAAGTGCCATCTCCTTTCTCCCATTGCATCAGGGGGTCCTCCATGCGCTCCGCCACGGGGAGTGCAGCTGTCGTGGGGGTCTCCATCATGGCACACTCCACAGATACCTGCCTGGAGACAGGAGCTGACACTCTGCCAGAAGAGGACTGGCTCTCAGTAGGCTGCCTGAGAGAGAGGGTTGTGAGAGGGGCTGCTCCTTGGGGGCGGATCTCACCCTCCAGGAAGCTGCACTTGGCCATCATGTAGGTCTCTCTCTCCGTCAGCTTGACCACGGCCTGGCCAGATTTCTTGTGGTGCAGATTCCTGTACCAGGTGTGCATGTGCTTCCACCAGCCAAGGAGCACCTCCGAAGTGTAGCCCAGGCTCTCTGCCTTCTCTCTCCAATCCGCCTGCTTCCTTTTGTTGTCTCTGTAGAGCCTGTGTCCCTTCTGTCATAGATACTCGTTCTCCCTCAGCCACTCCAGCACCTCATCCTCATGTTCCTCTTCTATGTTGTATAGCCTCCTCTCCCGTTCTCACATCTGCCTCTTCCTCCGTTTGGCAGGGGCATATGGGCCCTCATCAGAAGGGCTTTGAGGTTGTAGGGGCTGCTCCTCCACACCACCACCAACACCAGCAGCAGCAACAGTAGCAGCAAAAGCAGGACCAGCAGGACCAGCAGCACCAGCAGCACCAGCAGCACCAGCAGCACCAGGAGCAGGACCAGGAGCACCAGGAGCACCAGCAGGACCAGGAGCACCAGCAGGACCAGCAGGACGAGGAGCAGTGCCACCAGAGTAAGCACCAGCAGAAGCACCAGCACCAGAAGCAGCATCAGCAGAGTAAGCCCCAGCAGAAGCCCCAGCACCAGGAGCAGCGCCAGCAGAGTAAGAATCAGCAGAAGCCCCAGCACCAGGAGCAGTGCCAGCAGAGTAAGCACCAGCAGAAGCACCACCTCCAGAAGCAGCATCAGCAGAAGCCCCAGCCCCAGAAGAGCGAGCCTGGGCTGCAGAAGTCCCAGCAGAAGCAGAGTGAGGGCCAGGGGGTGGGAGGGTGGCCCTGTCCCTCTTGCCAGGGCTGGCAGCAGATGGCTGAAGCTTTCTCTTCTTCCCCATGGTTGTTGGGTTGCTGGCTGGCTGGCTGGCTTGCTGGCTGGCTGGCAAGCTGTGTCTTTCCTCTGAAAGGTGACCTACTTGGGAGCTGCTTCCCTTTATATCCCCGGGGCTGATGCAATCCATCCTCCCCGAATGCGCAGTGAATGCTAGGCATCCACTAGGTATCTGCTAGGCTTCCGCTAGGCATCCGCTCGGCATCCCCTTTGCCTCCGCTTCATCCGCTTGGCATCCGCTCTGCATCCGCTCTGCATCCACTCTTTCCATTCTGCGTCCGCTTTGCTGCGCTCCCCTGGAAGCCTTGCGGGTGTGCCATCCACTCCCATCTGCTTCCATCCGCTAGGCATCCTTTCCGCATCCGCTTTCCATCCGCCCTACGTCCTCCCCCCGTCCATTCCTTTCCGTGTTGTCTACTCTGTTTATGCAAATTTTTGCCCCTTTTGAGAGTGGATAACAATGGATGAAACATTTTTCTCATCCACTGTGTCCTTTTTACAAACGTTTTGCATCCGTCGGCCAGTGACAGGGCCTTAAGTAGCATAGTTTGTTATGTAGGGCTTTATCTTGAGGCCAGAAGGAGAATGCAGTTTAGTAGTAAAAAAAGGAAAAATATAATCCATTCACTTTATCTCACTTTAATTATTTCTGTAATGAGGGTATAATTTCATCCTTCTTCAGTGCAGAACATGGTATTAATTGTCAGAACAAAAAGAGTGAAATGAAAGCTATATTACCATAATTATTTTTCTTTGACTTTTTTCCCCCTCTTTGGGCCAAAAGTTAAAAAAAAGGAAATGTGAAACTATTTCAGGGAGCACTTTAGTTAAAGAATTAGAAAAAAATAACTGTCCTTCCATAAAAAGACATTTTTTAAATGCTAATCTATCTTATTCCATCAAATTCCAGTTCACTTGTGGGCTTCAAATATAGCTGCAATATTCACTTACAGAGCCTAATGGTTCTTTTGATGGCCAAGACAGTTCAAGCTGTTTTGTACTGCTCTGGTTCATTTCTGAAAAGGTGCAGAAAGCATGTCCTTTAAATAAAGTATATGGTTAAGAGTCTTACTTGATATGGTCTATATTGTGTACTTGATTTCCATGCAGCACTATTTATAATATATATTTATTACTTTAATAATTATGCTCTATTGCAAGTATGGGGAATCATGGTCCTTTTATTACTTTTGGACTTCAATTCTGGGAGTTGAAGTCCTCAAGTCATAAAGATGCCATAATTTCCCACCTCTGCTTTGTTGGGGTTAAAGATACCCCAATAATGTAGAGCAACCTAAAGATATTTTTACTACAACATTTCTTTATTTAGCTGTTAAAGATTAGAACATTTTTAATGTGTAAATATCTCCTAATAGAACTGGATATTTTTTTCATTTAATGAAGGGGTGTCAAACACATCACAGTGGCATCATGTGATGTATTAGAACTTCTCCCCCTTTTGCTAAACTGGGCATGGGCATGGCCAGCACATGATGCATTGGACGCACAGGCCAGGATTTTGACAGTCCTGATCTAATGCAATTATACTTATCTGGGATCTGTGAAAATGTACTACAGTTCTCTTAAAGCAGTTGTGCTGTCTCTTTAATCCTTTCATTGTAATTTCTTCTGTGTCATGAGCAACAGTGTCTGGGATTTTATCCTTTCTGTTCCAGACTAGATACCTAGATTTCATCTTTTGAATATTTCTATTTGCTGAAATATCTGAACACTTCAGACCTATTTCTGTCTTCTATTGTATTCCTTTGATACTGAATTTAAAGGACCCAAAGGTGCTTTTTCAACAACCATGACCTGGATGACTGAGAATCTCCATAGACATTTGAAATTAAAGGAGTATTTAATCTTCTTGTGTCTTCAACTTCCATTTAAGGCCCGGTCCCACTGGCCGACGGATGCAAAACATATGCATAAAGGACACAGCGGATGAGCAAAATTTTGAGAGTGGCTCCATCCGTTGTCATCCGCTCCAAAAAGTGGTGAAAATTTGCATAAACAGAATGGAAAAGAATGGACATGGGTAGTATGTCGCAGGGATGTTAAATGGATGTTCATAGGAAGCATTGCGGATGAAAGCAGATGGAAGCAGATGACACCTCCGAAGGGGTTACGGGGGATAATTGTGAAGCAGATGCATAGTGGATGAAGAGGATGCATCATGTACACCTAAAGGAAAGAAAGGGGATGCCGCATGGATGTATATCAGATGCAAACCGTTCACTGCGCATCCTTTCTATTTCCGTGCTACTAACAATGTATAGACGTTCCATGTACCTTTTCTTTCCTCCCTCTTTCCGTCTTCAGCTGCAGCGGATGTGAGTTGCGCAGATGCCCAGAGGATGCAGAGAGGATACAGCGGACATTTAACGGGTGATAAATGGACACAGAACATTTGTTGCTCTATGTTGTGGATTTACATCGTACACGACGGAAAATTCATCCGTTCACAAAATTTTGTGCAGCTCAAAACTTCTTGCGCAGATGAAATTGTAGTGGACAGATGCTCGACAGATAGAGCATATGAAACATGTATGCAATGAGTACACAATGGATGCATCGCGTTTTCCAATGGATGGCAAGCTTTTTTTAACGTTTTACGTCCTCTTTGCATCCGTAAGTGCAGTGGGCCCGGGCCTTAAAGTGATTTAAGTCCTACCAAGCTTAAGGAGACATTGTCTTCTGTTTGACCTTTTTTCCCACTACATTAGGTCTTACAGAAGAACATCTTCACCCTTTCCCAAATACTCATTGTCTGTTTCCTACTATTATGTCATTGCTGAAAAGGCAAACTCCATTTTTTTTTTACTATGCTGTCATATTGACATTTGGTGTTTCATATCAGATTGTTTCTATGCTTATCTATCAAAAAAGTATTATCTCACTCACAGTCTATGTTGATTCTCAAATAATAATAGAATCTGATGTGACACAAGGAATAGATTTTTATGAGAAACAGGCAAGACACATAAATGTAGGTGCAGCTTCAACTTTTGCAAAAGATAGTATTTTAAACACGGAGAAAGATCTGCAATTTGTTCCGGGCATGCAACCAGGAATCCAAATGTTTCTGTCATAGAAGATGAATTCTAATGTAAAGTAATCTTGTAAACCAAAGGGCAAATAAAAACATCAGAAGTTTAGTGAGATGAGGGGTTCTATCTTCACAATTACTCTTTCAAATAATTGCATAAAAGTTAAACCTACTATTTAAAAAAACATACAAAAACATGTTGCTATAAAACATATGAAGAACAGTTGCAGGAATTGGATATAGCTAGTCTAGAAAAAAATATTATTTTATTTTTTTATTTTATTTGTCAAGTGCTTATAATATATCAGAAACAAGAATAAATATAAATTTAAATAGGAACCAATAATTGGGGACAATAGGACAGGGACGGGAGGCACAATTGTGTGCTTATGCATGCCCCTTACAGACCTCTTAGGAATGGGGTGAGGTTAATAGAGGTTAGTTTGAGGGTAAAGGAGTGGGGGTTTGAGCTTGTGGCAACAGAATCAGTAGTGAGTTCCAGACATTGACCATTGTTGCTGAAATTGTACCATATATACTCGCATATAAGCCGACTCTAAAACTCATTTTTTTTTTATCAAATTAAAGGGTCGGCTTATATGCGCATAAATCTGATCTCACACAAACGAACTGACATGACGCCACTTCTCAGATCATGCAATATCATCGATATTACCATTCAGTCATACATACACCCATAAAAATTGAGACTGCACTAAATAAAGTTAATTCCGACAAAGTACAACTCAATTTCAATATTAATTTTAACTGTACCTCAAATAAAATGCAACATAATTACGTCTAATTAAGCACATTTTTTTTACTCTGGGCGCCTCCATTTTGCTTTTTCTATAGCCTGATCATAGCACACTGTGATTGGTTAGTCATTCATGTGACTGCTTTCGTGTTTGTGATCGTCACGTGCAACATCAGATTCTTTACATACTGGGTAATTAACTTAATATTGTTTCCCACACAAATGCTTTGATAATGAACCTTCATCAGTGCATTCATATTGATACTCTTTTGTTATTAGCCCAAACAATACACCATGGTATTTGGGGGTCAGCTTATATGCGAGTTTTTGCAAAATTCCTCATTTGGGGGCAGATTTTTAAGGGTTGGCTTATACGCGAGATCGGCTTATATGCGAGTATATACGATACTTCCTGCAATCAAGTTTGGAGTGGTTTACATTAAGTTTATATCTGTTATGTGCTCTTGTGTTGTTATGGTTAAAACTGAACTATTCATTAAGCGGTAAGACATTGTAACATATAATTTTATGTACGATGCTTAAGTCCAATCTTAGCTAACTGTTGTGATTTGCTGGCAGCAGGTGCACATGGCAGAGGTCTCTGATAATGAGAATTCAGATGAGGGGCCTGTGTGTGATGCAGGGATGGGGCCAGGACTATTGGAGAGTGGGGTATTACCTTTGGAGCTTGTGGAGTCTGGCAGCAGTGATGCAGAGGACCCTAGGGAGCCTGTGCCCAGCATGCAGGCTGCTCGAAGGAAAGAGCAGCTGAAACAGCAAGGGTGACTCGGGGGTAAGGCTGGAAGATAATGGCCCCTTCTATAAGGGATAAAAACCAGCCCTCGGGGATGTGTTCTTTGCAAGAAGCAAAGAAGTTCTTTAGACTCATAGTCCTCATTGAAGCCCTGCTTACTTCGGTTTTTTTTTCTGTTGGTGGATATTTAATCAGTAATTAGTCTTCTGTTCTTGGCAGCCTTTTGAAACCTTGAAAGGGCTTGCTTTTGATATTGGACAATTATATTTAAATGTTTCTTGGCTGGGAATGCACTGAATTCTTATGCTGCATTAAAAATGGTTTGCTTTTAAACACAATTTGTGTTTGTTTAATTTGAACAAGACTTGGGTCAAACACCGGCATAATTCAAGGATGTCTAAGCCTAGAATCTCAAGTATGGTGGTATAGGGTATTCTGTTGCAAACAGAGGAGTGTCATATTCTCCTTGTAAAATACTTCTGGACTCACTCAATTGTATTACTGTCTGATATACAGTGTGGATTCCAGACAGTGGAGTTGTATTCAAGTATTAGTCTAACAAAGGTATTGTAGGCCCTCGTTTGCAAATCAGTATTACCAGAGGAGAAGCTTTATAAAATTAGATTTACAACTCTTAAATCCTTTTGGGCAATGTTGTTGCAGTGAGCTTTGGCACTTAGGTCATTTGATATGAGTACTCCAAGGTCCTTGACAGAGTGAGGGTCATCAATGAAGTCATATCCGCCTAGCTTGTATTTGGTGTATTGAATTTTTTTTTACCAATGTGTAGGACAGAGCATTTGTTAGTCGAGATTTGAAGTTGCCGACTGTTTGATCATTCAGATATATAATCAAAGTTGATTTGAAGGATGGTAGCATTGTTGGTGGTATTGAATAGTTTTATGTCATCAGTGAAGAGGATGCAGTTGCTTATAAGGTGATCACAATGGTCATTTACATAGAATACAAAGAGTGTGGGTCCTAGAACGCTCCCTTGGGGGACACTCCTGTTAACTGGTGCAGGTTTTGATAGGGCATTTCCTATTTTAACTATTTGTTCCCTGTTTGATAGGAAGGCAGTAATCTACTTATGAAGGGATCCAGAAATGATGTAAGAGTTTGATTTTAATAGTAGTTTGTAATGTACCACTGAGTCAAAAGTCTTTGTAAGTTACATCTATTGCTTCACCCTGGTCAAGTAGTATAGTCCATATATTTCTGCAGTGTAGAAGTTGCAAACTGCAGGACAATTTTTTTCTGAAACCAAGTTGTTTATTGGAGAATAGGTTGTTTGACTCTAGAAGGAAGTTAATGCATTGGTTAATGATTGTTTCTATAATTTTGCATGTGATACAACACAATGAAATTGGCCTGTAGTTTTCAACCAGGCAGGGGTCACCTTTTTTGAAGATAGGGATGACCGCTGCTAAAGACCATAGGTTTGGTAAGGAACTGATTCTGAAAGATATCTCACATATTATGCTTAGGGGTTCTGCTATGGCAGTGGAGAGCTTTCTTAAGAAGTATGCACATGAGCCATCAGGGCCAATAGATGAGGATGGTTTTAGGTCAGTGATCACCAACCAGTGGGCTGGGGACCACTGGTGGTCCGTGAGAAAATTTTGGTGGTCCGCAGAGAAATGTCACCCCCCAAAGCAATTAATGTGGAGTGTGAAAGATATGTGTTTGTGTTTATTTTCATGGTCATGATGTGCACTGAAGATGATGTTTGATTTCATTGTATGAGGTGCAATGACAATAAAGTAAACTAATTAACTAATTCAGGCTGTGAAGGAACACAAGGCTGTGCTGCCCACATGGCCTGTGGGAACACAAGACTTGTGTCACTTGTATTGCAAATAACATGGGGTAGTGAGGGGAGGGGGAAAAGGACAGAGGGAGGGAACTTGCCCCACTTGCCCCATGCACCTCACCTGGCCACCTAAGGAAAGCAGCAAAAGTCTTTCTTTGTCTTCCCCAAACTCCACCAGAAATTAGTCTTTGGGATCCTGCAAGGCATCCTGCACCAAGAGGCTGCGCTAGTGCGACAAGTCTCACAAGGACTCGTTTCTGGTGGAGTTTGGGAGAGAGAAAGAAAGATTTCTGCTGCTTTTGCTGTTTTCCTTGCCTAAAGCCAAAAGTTTCTCTCTCCCCCTGAGAACGGAGCTGGAGACGGTATCCTGTGATCCCATATAAAGAACAATCAGTCAGTAGGAAAATGGGGTGGGGGATTTTCCTGCAGATTTTTTGGGGATTTTCTCAGAGTCTTTGGTCTGAGGGGTTTAAAATTATGAGTTTGGTGATCCCTGAGGTTCAAAAGGTTGGCGACCCCTGTTTTAGGTAACAGTGCCTTTTCTATGTTATCTTCAGTAAAGTCAATATGTGGGAGATCATTGCAGTTAGTTGTGATATGATTAGGAAATGTGGGGCATGAATCATCACTGTTTATGAAGTTTTCTTATTTTGGGTAAATTGTTTTTTTCTGGGGGGGGGATTACTAATGAAACATATAGTTTAATGACTCTTTTGAGTTCAAGCAAGAAAGTGTTATAATGTTCTTCTGGAGTATTACAGCCAGAAAACAGAATGTGCCAATCAAGAGATGATAAGTTGGCAGCTATGAGTTCATAATTAGCTTTTTTAAAATTGCATTTTGGGGATCCATCATTCTGATCCTCTTTGAGAGGGTGTTTATTTCAACAAAAGTCAATCATGCAATGTATGGTCACCTTTTGAAAATGGTTCGTGTATTTGTAGGCCATAAATTGAGTTTGAGCTGTTGCAGAAGATGAGGCCGAGGCAGTTGTTTAGTCTAGTGTTGTTTTTTTTCAAGAAAATGTTGTTGATTTTTAGAAACAAACATAAACAAACACAACACAGAACATGAAAACATAAAACCTCTTTTCTGAAAGCAGCCTGATCCCGGGTTACATCTCTTTGTACAGACACCAATTCAAATTCATGCTCATTTTTATATACCATTTCATATTTTATTACCATTCTAGATTTTCTATATAGCTTCTCCCCTCTTTTAACTTTCTTAATTTTATTTTTATTTGTTTCATCTCAAATCAGATCATTATATTTATATTCTTTGTCCTATTTCAACTGTCTATTATCTTTTCTCATTAAACAAAATTCCTCCTGTGGTCACTGACTGGAGTATGACGCCTTTATATCTTTCCCCTAAAATTATAACACTTAATATAGAACGTAACTTCCATTTGGATTCTGCATAGTACATTAAAGCTACATACTACATTTTAAAAAGAAAAAGAAAAAGAAAAGAAAAATATAAATATAAATATATAATATAATTAAAACAACAATCTATACCAATTCAATTCTATCATTAATGTTAATATTCATTTAAGTTTTAAATATTTAACACATTACTTTTCAAGTAGGTATCATGCTTCTATGGGAACACTTATAAACTTTCCATAATTCCCCCCCACTTCACTTGCATTTTAAAACATTATGTCATTAAAATGTTCCTATTCCTTTCTAAATTAATTCTCTCATTTAATTCATTCAATTTATTTTATTCACAAATGTTTCACTAAATCATACGTTGTTTCCAATTTTCTAACATTATTTCTAAATACAAATATAACAATACAATCACATGTACCTTTGCAGAATCACTTTTTCAATTAAATTTTTACCCATTATCTCTAAATAAATCCTGTTTCTTTACATCTTGCTTCACACCCTTGTAGCTTCTCTTCCCTTCCCTCCTCCTTTGCTTCTTCTCTCTGCCCTTTTTACCCCCTTGTCTCTCCACCTCGATTTCCCTTTTCTGTATACCCTTTTTCTGTTGCTTTCTCACATTATATCCACTTTTCACCTAATTTTTCCCTTTTTTGTTGTTTTTTTAGGTCTCAAATTCTCCATTCTCTTTCCCCTCTTTCCCCTTTCTTCCCCAAGTAGAGTTACTTGCTCATTTAAAATGGCTTTTTCTTTGTCCCAATCTTCTTGTTGCATTGTCTTTTCTTGTAATTTCTCGTTGGTAGAGATCGCCATTTCTAAAAATTGAAAAACAGAACCAAGAGAGCCCTTCCCTTCTTGTTTCTCTTCTTTAAGTTTTTTAAATTCTATTTTCAGTTCATCCACAAATGATGCCATTGTAGAGTTTTTTTTCTTTTAAAACAACCACCCAAATGTTTTTAATCCTTCAAATATAGTTCCAGAAGTCCCAAAGTCAGCAGCAATTCAAATACACACAAGCTGTTTCTTTTGACACCTTCTTCCTTTTTTCACTTTCTATTGCTGGGGTTAGTATTTAGTTACAAAGTTCCAGTTAAAATGTATCTTTTAGAAGTCCTGTTAAAATTTAACTTTAGATTCCAGGCTATCTCCTCCTTCCAAATCCTGTTCTTATTCTCTTCCTCTCCCTTCCCACTTACAGCAAAAAAATAAAATAAAATTCCTTCTCTCTTTTTTTTTTCCTTTTATATTCAGAAATCTTTATTATCCCCTTGGGATAAAGTTTTCCAGCTTAAATACCTGTTGATGCCAAAGCAGATTTTTCCGATTTCTCATTCATCTCTGTTCACTGTCAACATAAGGAAGGAGAGTGAAAATCTTTTTTTTCCCTTTTCACTTTCATTAGCTGCTTCTGAATCTTCTTTGGGAATGTTGTATCCTTTTTTAAAATGTGAGTTCCAGGATGCCTTAATTGTTGTTTCTTATCCTGGTCAGTCAAAGCTTTCACTTCAGCACTTTCTTCCTCCTGCACATTCTTTTCCAGATGAAGGCTTCTTTGAGGTGGCCATTTCTGAATGCCACTCTACCACCTTCAGGAAAGGGAGTTTAGCCAGCTGGGGAGGAAAGATGTGGCTTTCCTCGACCCTGCTGGAATCTCCCCTGTCTTCAGTGACCTCTATGGGGTGGCTTAGCCCCAAAGCCAGCTGGCTCAGGGCACTCCGGCGGCACGCCCAGGCAGAAACCACACACGATCGCGGATTCCTGCCTGCCACCGAAGCCCTGCAAACCGGAAGTTCTTATCTCGTGTTGTTATGTACTAATTGATCCAGTCCCAGTGTAGTAACTGCATTGTACAGGGTTGCATGAATGGGTTTGGATGTATATTCATTTAATGTCCAATTTATAAGAAGTAAGTTGAGGTCACCAAGAAAAATAAGAGGGTGTGGGCAAGAGGCATCCTCCGTGAGTAGTGAAGTTAGCTTGTTTGCATGAATTATATCATGATCAGGGGCTAGATAGCATAGTAAGAAGCAGATTGAGGTATTTAAAGGCCCTGTCCCACTGCACTTACAGATGCAAAGAGGATGTAAAAGGTTAAAAAAAGCTTGCCATCTATTGGAAAACGCTATGCATCCGTTGTGTACTCATTGCATACATGTTTCATATGCTCTATCCATTGAGCATCTGTCCACTGTGATTTCATCTATGCAAGAAGTTTTGAGCTGCACAAAACTTTGTGAACAGATGAACTTTCTGCTGTGTACGATGTAAATCCATGACATATGAGCAACAAATGTTCTATGTCCATTTATCATCTGTTAAATGTCCACTGTATCCTCTCTGCATCCTCTGGGCATCCTCGCAACTCACATCCGCTGCAGCTGAAAATGGAAAGAGGGAGGAAAGAAAAGATACATGGAATGTCTACACAGCGTTAGTAGCACGGAAATAGAAAGGATGTGCAGTGAACGGTTTGCATCCGATATACATACGTGTGGCATCCCCTTTCTTTCCTTTTGGTGTATGTGATGCATCCACTTCATCCGCTATGTGTCTGCTTTGCAATTTTCCCCTGGAACCCCTTTGGTGGTGTCATCCGCTTTCATCTGGTAGGCTTCCTATGAACATCCATTTAACATCCCCACTACATACTACCCATGTCCGTTCTTTTTCATTCTATTTATGCAAATTTTCACCATTTTTGGGAGTGGATGACAACAGGTGGAGCCACCCCCAAAATTTTGCTCATCCGCTGTTTCCTTTATGCATACATTTTGTGTCTGTCAGCCAGTAGGACCAGGCCTTAAGGACAGTTTACAGACGATGGTCTTAGGAAGAGCAGACTCTTCTATAATTGAATCTTTTTTTAGATTTAGAGACTTTTTTTACAATATAGCAACTCCACCTCCTCTTGGGACTTCACGATCAGACTGAAAAACATGATATTCTCTTACAGTGCTAATGGAGTCTGGGAAAGATGCATTCAACCACATCTCACAGATAAATATAATGTTGAATGTGGCCATGCTTAGTAAGATGAGGAATTCATGCATTTTATTTACGAGGCTTCTTGCATTAAGTAGTTTGCATTTAATGTATGAAATAGTGGATCTGGAGGAAGTAAGGGTCATGTATCCTTAAGGTTAGATTTTTGGGTGATGGTTATTGGGACATAGGTTGTATAGGTTAGTATTACTTACCTCTGTTATGTAGTCTTTTGAGCTCAAGGCGTAATTCACATTGCTGTAAGTAAATACTACACATTGCTGTAAGTTAGATCAGGGTGAGAACAAAGGTTTTTATGGTTGTCATTGCTCTTTGTGAGTGAATTTATTGAGAAAAATGAATTTAAGTTTGCTTGATTCATTGAGCCATCTTTGTTTTTGACCTCTGGACCAATGTAGGAAAAATCAAGTATTTCATCAAGGGAGATGGTTGATCTTGATCGGCTCTGATGATGTTGCAGACATTAGTGATGTCATCATTGTCATTATCTTCAAGACCAAATAAGATGACATTTGGATGCTTCCATTCATGCTCATCCACCTTCCATCCACCTTCTTTGAGGTAGATGCAGATATCAATATTTGTAGGATTTGTATTTTTTTGTGAATTGGGTTTTGGTTTTGGTTGTTGGGTAGACATGTGGTTTGTAGTTGTTTGATGTTTGTTTTTTTGTGCTGTGTCTTTTTTTTTCAAGGTTTGTAATCTTGTTTGTATAGTGTCCAGGGATGCTACAATGTGTCAAGGGATGTTACACATGTTTTTAAGGTATCAACTCTTTCAAACAGGGCAATATATTTGTCTAGTTTGGGTCTGCATGGTGGGCAGAAATATGGATAACCATAGGCAGATGATTTTAGGAATAGGGCCATTTGCTTGGGTAATCCTAAGCAATTATGGTGAGCGTAGTTGTCAAAAAGGGAACATTTGATGTAATCTTCATTCTCCTTCAAAGTTTCTTACATATAAGGCAAAAGCAGGAGTCTTGGGATTCTTTAGTAGGGATTTCTTTCTTTTTTAGGTGATATAATATAACTTTTCCAGTATTTGAGGGGCTGCCACAAAAAAGAGGGGGTCAACTTATTTTCCATAGCACTAGAAGGTAAGACAATGGATGGAAACTAAACAAGGAGAGAAGCAACTTGGAATTAAGGAGAAGCTTCCTAACAGCGAGGACAATTAACCTGTGAAACAGCTTGCCTTCAGAAGCTGTTGGTCCTTCATCACCGGAGGTTTTTAAGAAGAGTCTGGACAGCTACTTGTCTGAAATGGTCTAGGGCATGAATATCAAACTTAAGACAACACGTTGACATCATGTGATGTATTATTTTTCCCCCCTTTGCTAAACTGTGGTGGCCATGGCCAGAACCTGATGCATCCAGCCTGTGGATCATGAGTTTGACATCCCTGGTCTAGGGTCTCCTGTTTGAGCAGAGGATTGGACTAGAAGACTTCTAAGGTCCCTTCCAACTCTATTGTCTATTGTTTCTATGTTTACATGCATTCTTTCACATGGGACTGCTTAAATTTGAATCATCCTCTGCCGTGATCAGTTCCAATCTCTGGCAGGAAGATGTTACATGAAGGTCAAAGAAATGCTACATAAAGGTAGAAGGAAAACAAGTCTAGAAAGAGAGAAGAAAAATGGGAGGGGGAGGAATAGAGACATCTGCTTTTGGCCTTTATCCCACCCACAGCTTGCTGAAGCTTTACTTGTTCTTGGCATGCATCCCTGCTATGAGTTATTTCTTAGAAAAAAACTGGCCTAATGGTCTAGCTGTCCTATGAGCATGCCATCTCCACTAGAAACTTGCCCTAGCCAAGGAGTAGCTAGAGTACAGGATGTGATCACACAGATGACAACTGATGACAATTTGATGGATTGTTTTTCTCCTCCTCCTATTAATTGGTTTCATCAATTAACCCAAATTAAACTATAGATATTCCAGCAAAGATGGAAATATGCCTTCTATCTAGTACCTAATATGTACTTTATTGTACCTAGACTGTTCACTGCATCTGAGGGTTAACTTTTATTTGATATCTTTCAACAGTCTAGGGACAATAATGTAGGTTCAGCCCTTGTTAGGATTAGATCTGGGGTGTCAAACTGGCAGCCCACAGTCCAGATGCATCAAGCACAGGCCACACCCATCCCAGCTCCACTAAGGGAAAAAAAGGTCTTGTAATGTCTCATGATGGCAATGTAATGCTGTGAGTTTGACACTCGTGGATTAGATGGTCTGAAAACTGTGTAGGTGACACAATTATCCCCACAGAAATACACAAGTTCCTTGAGCTCCATGAGATCTAATTGAGAGTTCAAACTCTGACTGAAATTTCAAACCAGAAAGCCTTAACCACATAAAATGTGATTAAACAATGAGAGATTAACATATCAGCATCCTATTAGCAAATCCTCCATTATTAGGCTGAAACCTTGTTTGAACTAGGATTGCATACAGACTAAGATTTAATGAAATAGCTACCTGATATATGAAACATGGAATGGAGGTTAGTTTCTGCAGTGAACTTCACAGTTTTGCTGATAATTTCTAAGTCTTTTTTGAAAATACAAACTCACATGCCTTGTGATACTATCCCTTCTTTCCTGGGTACCTTAAATTATTTTTCACTAGTAATCATGATGACAAAAATAAGAATAATAAAGTTCAAATAAATTCAAACCAGAGTTACATAATCACTCATTCTGTGTTTTCATTCTTTGAAGATGACAGATTTCTTCTGGACCGTTATCTATGACATTTGGAAAATTGAAAGCCAGAGGGAGAAAGACCCACCCAACAATGCTTAGATTTGCTTTTGACCTAAAAGGGAGCAAGTTGTCAAGAGTTATTGATAATTTGATAGCTTTTTGCTTTTTCTATATTGAAAAAAAAAGAAGGAAAAAACAAAACTATAAAATACTCAGGAATAACAACCACCTTGGAAGAAAATAGACTCAAAAATCAGGGGAATAAACAAGAAAAATGGATGCATCTGCTAAAAAGATTGGCTTTTGGGCAAGGATTCTGATTCCATTTGTGTTGAAGGTAAGAGGGCAACCTCCTCCTTTTTTTTTTTTTTTTTTTAGGATAGCCATCCACACCCACACCCAACTATTCCTATCATCTTGAATCAGAATATATTGAGTCCAGGTGACAACGCTGACAAAGAGACTTAAGTGGTTTTGTATTCTTCTGTATTTTATTGCTCACATTAGTTCTTGGAAAGGGGGAAAATGTGGAGCTCAACAGTCCATAAATCTTCACTGACACTCTTCATGATATTGTCTCCTTGGGTAAGGGAAACTGAAGGTGACATACTGTATCCTCTGCTTGTGCTAAGAGAAGCTACACTCTATGTAGATCAGAAAATTCCAAGTTCATAAAACAGTAGAAATAACTACTTTTCAACTTTTAAAAAATATTGTTAAATTTTATTTATTGAAAGCACAGCAGAGAGAACTGAACTAAGATCAGTTTCACTTTTAGGCCTCACTAAAATTTTGAAATTAGTATGTTTCTTTGCAACTTTAATTGTTGCAAGTGTTGGGGCCATCACAGCTACTCTAAAAAGGAAAGGAAAAACAAAATAGCTGTTTAAATCAAATGCAATGGTGGAAAAAGCCAAAATGTTGGATTAAGTAATCAGCAGGCTTGCCCACCACATTTTTTTTGCCAACTTTAAACAGTTACAAGTGATAAGGGAAGACATGGTGACATCTCATTACCATTCAATCTCATGTCTTCATAATTTTTTGAGCGAATTCAATTCACCAATCAAACTTAACGGTTCTATGGAAAAAGATGAAAAAGTTAATCCATTGTATTTGTGTCTCAACCTATGATAATCAATTCTGCTACATTCATGGACATGGACATAATAATTCCTTTCCACTTTCTTTTTCTCTTTGCACAAAACCTCCTCAGTGTCTGTCTATTTGAAATTTGAAATGTAGCAGGGGCTTATTTTCAGATTTTCCATAATAAAACCATAAACTTTCACCTTTGTTTCTTAAAAAAGCAAAAAACAAAACAAAACCCCATAGACTCCAATATAGACCCTGACCCTGGAAGGAACAGTATTTTTGTTTTTATCTTTATTTTTATGAAACATTGTGAGGCTGGAATCTTTTTGTGAAAAAGGGTGGCATAGAAGTCCTAAGTAAGTAAGTAAGTAAAACATCCAAGAGGTTCTGATTTTAGGAGATAGACAACATCCTACTCCCAAGTGAACTAATCTGTCCAAGGATAGCAATTGCGGTTAGATTTATATCCCACTTCACAGTGCTTTATAGCCCTAAGTAGTTTACAGAGCCAGCATATTGCCCCCAACAATCTGGATCCTCATTTTACTGACCTCAGAAGGATGGAAGGTTGTCAACCTTGATCTGGTGGAAATCAAATCAGGGGTGGGATTCAAATTTCTTAACAACCGGTTCTGTGGGCGTGGCTTAATTTGTGGGCATGGCTTGTTGGCCATGTAGTCATGTAGGGTGGGTGTGGCTTGGTGATCACATGACTGACTGGACATGTCTTGGTGGTCACATGACTGGCTGGGCATGACCAACTCAATGTCACTAACATCAAGGGATGCCTGGCCCCTCCCTTCCCAGTCATTCCTTGTCACACCCAGCCTCAATTTATCTTTCATCTTTTTTTGACTTTATTATCAATGTACTTATAGATGTACTTTCATGGACCACTGAAAGGTGGAAATGGCTCACATGCTTTGCCCAAGAGTGTGATAGGCAACAAACTTTTAAGGGGATGCCTCAAAGAAGGGGGGGTAATGTATTTTCCGAAGAAGCAGAAGGCAAAACAAAAAGCAATGGATAGAAACTGAACAGAGAAGCAATGTAAAACTAAGAAGAATCTTCCTGACCATGAGAACAATTAACCAGTGGACCTGCTTTTCTCCAGAAATTCTGGGTACTCCAACATTGGAGATTTTAAAGAAAAGACTGGACAGCCATTTCTCTGAAATGGTAGGGTTCCCCCCAAGGTCCCTTCTAAGTGTTATTCTGACACCTTTTCCAGGACCTCCACTCAGATCCAAAATATAGCTGTGATAGTTGATCAGAGCTCCTCTGTTTTTTATATGCAGCAACTTTAGCTTTTAGGACAGAGTTCTTCAAACTTGAATTTTATAATTATTTACAAAGTCTACACTACTATTAGTATTAATCTTCTCATCACTCCTTATCACCTCCCACTTGTGACTGTTTGACTGTAACTTTGTCTCTTGTATCCTTAGGATTTATATTGACTGTTTCCAAGTATGATTTGATTGTTTATCATACCTTATGACTATTATTAAGTATTGTACCTTATGATTCTTGGCTCTTGATAAATGTATCTTTTCTTTTATTTATACAGAGAGCATTTACACCAAGACAAATTCCTTGTGTATCCAATTGCACTTGGCCAATAAAGAATTCTATTCTATTCTGTTGGGCAGTCAAGCATCTTGCTCTGAGTCTCATTCTTGAGAGACAAAAACAGAAGGAGGAGTGCATGATTGCACCTCTGAGGTTTGACAATAAAGTGAGATACTATAGTCTTTTCTTGCTCCACTTCTTCTCTTCATGATTCATATGCCAAGAACATAGCATAGTAGGGAAGCCATTATTTTAAATATCTGAATAGCTGGCATACTGACTCAAACCCAGTAATATCCAGAAAGGAAGTGGATCAGCTTTGGGATTGGTATCATATGATCCTACTTGGTTATCACCTGAAGGTACAGGTTATTTGATGGCAGTAATTCAATGACAATGGGATATACATAAGAAATATTGACACAAGAATCAGCACTGATGTGGAGTAAGAGTCAGATTAGGGAAAGAGTTGCTCAGTCATTAAGTCATGTGTGCACCAAGTAATAGCTTTGAATTAAGATGACCATCCTTGCACTGCTAAAATAGATGCAAAGCGCTTTTTGTACTTTTTTGCATCCATCTGGATTTTTGCAACTCAGATAAAACAGCTCAATTTGTCTCCAGGAAACACTCTACTTTCCAGCTGTTCTTCCTGGAGCAGTGCATTATATGCAGAACAAGCGTTTCCCTAATTCCCATGCAGATTCTCCCTCAGGCAAATTTCACCATATGAAATGTTTAATCTGATGAAACTGCAATAGTTCCAACTCCCAAATAATAGGCAACCTTATTATGCCACAAACTGTTGTTGAGAAAATAAGAAAGTGTGACAAAAGCTTTGGTTAGAACGATGTCTCTTGAAGTTGAGTTAATCAAATTAATGAGTTAATCAAACTATTTTTCCCCACTACAAATAATAGGAAGGGTAGTGAGACACAAACTTCTCTCCCTCCACATCGTATGTCTGCAGGTGGCAGAGAATTGGGCTTAGAAAATCACAGGTTTTGCATCTAATCTTCTCAAAAAGATTCAGAGAACTTACATTGTCACTTCTTCAGCATTTTGGCTTTTTATTTCAACTGTTAATTGTTTATTGTACTTTCTTTCATGTAAAAAAAAACATGAAGAATGATGAGGTTTAATGATAAAGTGATTTATCAAATTGTTTTCCTGCAAGCTTTTGTTTCCAAGTTTATTTATTTATTGAAAAAATCTCCAGTTGTCTTTTAAAGTACTGGGTTTAAATAGAACATTGTTCCTCATGATGTCCATCAGGGATATCTGCAAAAACACCTGGAGTTCTAAATTCATGAATTTAATTCATTTGCTAGAATACTATCTTATTGGAACTAGGTATAAATAGTTATGTCCTGTGTCCCTGGAGATATTGTAGAGACCCAAGGAGATATTTTAAAGCAATATTCAGAAAATGTTTTGTAGAAGATGAGGACAGAAACATTCCTAAAGTTTCAAGGAGAGATTTTAGATTCTTCTTTTTGAGTCACTGCAAATAAAAGGAAGATAAGGAGGTGCACTTGCAAGATTCAGTTATTACAGGCTTAGTTTTGGTCTTCCTATGGAATGCATTTCCTGATTTTGGTCTACTTCAAAGGGCTGACAAATATATAGTATTACTGGAATAACTCATAGTGCATCATTTCCTATTTCAGCATCTTAATTACAACTCGCTATCAAATAACCTTTAACTGACACTTGGGTTTTGATTCTGCATTTTGGAATATTTTGGAACACTTTTTGTTGGCTTTTTTTTTTAATTGCTTATAAGTTTTGTTCTCAGAGTAATTGGACATAACTCCAGGAGAAAAACAAAGATTCTTTTAAAGTTTCAATATGAAAATGTACAATTGTACCATTTCCATCTTGGAAATCTGATGTAGAAATATATTGTTCTATATTATATTATTGTTATTTTTAGTAACATTGAATAACATGTGGGGACCACATTCAGTTATGAGGTCACCAACTTTTCTTCTCTGCTTTAGATATATGAACCTTCTACTATTTGCTTCCAACATGGTGAATGCTTTGCAACTATTCAAAGCAGAAACTTGAAAAAATGCCTGAAGGTTAAAGCATTTACTCCCACCACTGCTTTTTCCTTTCCTTTGTAATTCTCAATTTGGACAAATCATTAGTATATACATTCATTGTGACTTGCTAGAAACAATTGAACTGGTTTGCATATTCTCTAATAACATGAACCCATAGGCTGAGAACAAAATAATAATGAAAAGAAAATAGGTTAAATTATAGCCAATTCTCTACTTAATGTATAGTACATAGAAATACAATCTCTCCTATGTTTTTACAGTATCAAAATACAGTATTTTGTTTTGTATGTTAATTTGGAATTAGGCAGTGAGGATAGACATCTAATTTTTGTTTTCTTGTTTTTCAGGTGAAATCTTGGTCCTCATACAGCTAAAATAGCATCTCTGCTCAGCAGGAGACAGAAAGTACCATAAAAGAAAAATGACCCATGAAAAATCCTGGTTAAAAGCCAAAAGAAAGAGCTAAACAAGGAAAAGCAGAAAAGGCAAATTGCAAGCAAAATTAAGTTGAAGTTGAAAGGATCACAGTAATGCTTCACTTTGTTGTTGCTGACCATATTCTCATGGGGAAATGTGGGCACTGGTTGAAGCTGAAGCTAACATTGTGGACTTCCTAGTTCATTTTTTATGAGATCAGATGAAAAATCATTATCCAAGGTATATAGTTATAGGTTCAATTTAACCAAACCTGTCTTTTCTTTGTAATCTGCTTCACATTTCAAAGGTATTCTCATTGTAAAGTGACTACAAAAAATATATTTTATCCTCATCTGATACTGTGGATACTGAAAAGATTTCCCCCCCTCCCAAGTTATGGTTTCATAGTTTCATCCAAGCACTATTTTTTCATAGAGTTCCTGCATGTATATTTTATGCATATGGATATACATAGTGAATAATTCAAGGGATTGAATACACTTACTACAGGATGTGATGCTTTCATTTTATCTGCTGTGGTTTTAAAAAAAAAAAGAAATATTCATCAGAAAATTTACAACACTGATGTCCTTTCTAAGTATTTAATACATTGGATATATCAAAGTCTATTTTTCCTCCAATAAGTACTTAATTATGTCATTTTCAAAGTGATCAGTGATAAAGCTGGAATTATTTAATTTGAATTTGACTTAAATTAGGCACTATGTTGGATGAAATGCTTTCAATGGCTTCTTTTGAATATTCTATTATTCAGAATAGTGCTATAGTCAAAAGGAATTCCACTAAGAAACAATATCTCAAGATATGTTCAAGGGTTATTTATTCCCTTTTCCTTTTTCGATAAACATTGCTCAGATTTTAAGTCATGGAAAGAAGTCTTTATAAAGTGTTATTCCTAGATGTTTATATTGATATTTAGTATACACCATAATTATTATATACCAAATCTCACGTAGGTAAACCAAAGTTCACAAATATAATATAGGGAAGATATTTAAGTCAAATACTGTGTTGTGTTTTATGCATGCAAGGTAACTAAGTGTCTGCACGTACTATATCAAGACAACATTTCTTACATGATGCATTCATGTAAAGCCCCTGTCACACTGCACCAACTGATGGAAAGAGGATGTAAAACGGAGAAAAATACTTGTCATCCGCTGATTAACGCGATGCATCCGTTCTGTACTCACTGCCTCCGTTTTTCATCCTCTCTATCCGTCCAGCAACCGTTTATTGACATTTCATCCACTCAAAAAGTTTTGAACTGCTCAAAACTTTTGAGTGGAAAATGTATCCAATGCATCCATTCTGCATCCGCTAGGCATCCGCTAGGCATCCGTTCTGCATCCGTTCCATGTCCATTCCATTTCCTCCCTGCATCCGTTTACCGCTGGAGTGGATGGAGTTGCGTGGATGCACAGTGGATGCCTAGCGGATGCAGAACGGAAACAAAGCATTTAAAATGGAAAAAACGTTCACAGGGGGGACCTATCTCGGATATTAAGGATGTCTAGAGGATGCCTAGAGGATGCAAAGGGACACCTAGGGGAAAACCTATACTGCCTATAAAAAGGGGGAGCAACTCACCTGGATCTCACTTTCAGACCAGCATCCCTGCGGTGCAGACCTCTGCAGCCTTCATCTGACTCTGACTCTTCTACAGCATCCAGTCATGTCCACCATGGATCGTAACAAAGTCCTTTTGGCAGCCACCATCCTTCTGCAACAGTGCAAAGCCATCTACAGGCTCTGTGAACTCTACTACAGGAAGAAAAAGTGGTGGCCAAGAAGCGTCTGGGTCCGAAGATGGATCAGGAGAAGAGCAGAGGACGGACTGTACAACAAGCTGATGGTGCAGCTCAGGAACGAAGACACTCGTGCATTCCAGAACTTCATGAGGATGCCTCCAGCCATGTTTCACAAAGTTGTGCAGCGCCTGACACCCAGGTTGACCAAGGCAAACACCAACTTCCAGCCCAGCCTGGAACCTGGGCTCAAGGTGGCTCTCACTCTGCGCCACCTGGCCTCAGGGACCACCTACAGCAGCATGAAGTACGGCTGGAGGGTGCCACACAACACCATCAGCATTGTAGTCAGAGAAGTGGTGCAGGCCATCATCGAAGAATACATGGAGGAGCTCCTCCAGTGCCCCTCCACTGAAGAAGGATGGAAGAAAGTTGCAGAGCAGTGGTATCAGAGGTGGAACTTCCCCCACACCATTGGAGCCATAGGTGACAAGCACGTGGCCAGCAAAGCACCAGCCAAGTCAGGGTCCACTTATTTCAACTACAAGGGCTTCTTTAGCATCATCCTCTTTGCCATGGTCGATGCTGACTACAAGTTCATGTACATCGATGCTTCAGGCAATGGCTCATCTTCAGATGCCCAGGTATACAATGCCAGTCACCTCAAGGAGGGGGTGGAATGCAACCTCATCGTGGGCTTCCCAGATCCAGAACCCCTGCCCAACGACGCGCAAGATGTGCCCTACTTCATCGTGGGGGATGACGCCTTCTCCTTCACGACCTACCTCATGAAGCCCTACACCTCCAAATGCCCCACCTGTGAAGAGAGGATCTTCAACTACAGGCTGTCCAGGGCAAGGCGGGTGGTGGAGAACGCCTTTGGCATCCTGGCCAACAGGTTCCAGGTACTTCTCACCACCATGCAGCAGCGCCCAGAGACCGTGAGGAGGATCATGGAAACTTGCTGCATCCTGCACAATCTCATGCGCACCCACTACCCAGTCTTGCAGAACAGGCTCGTGGACCTCCAACAAGGCAATGGGGACATGGAGCCTGGGGAATGGAGGCAAGGGCAAAACCTGATAGACACTGAGGATGTGCAAGGCCCCAACACAGCCTTACGTGAAGGGAAGAAGCAGCGCAACCTCCTGAGACACTGGTGCAACTCCCCAGCTGGAGCAGAGGAGTGGCAAGACAGGATGATAGATGGTTAATGGATGCTTCCTTGGATCTGTGGCATAACACTGATGAGGTTGTGCCATGTATGTTGAGTGGCCCTACAATGAAGAGGGCATTAATAAAGAGTTGTGTTTATGTTGACATGTGTGGATGATTGATTACATTATTATTGATAATAAAGGGCCATATGTGTGGCACCTGGGAGGGTGGACCATACAGTCCCACTATGCTTGCACTGGAGGTTTATCTATCCCACAGATATTACCCATCCCAAAGGTATCCCTGCCCATCCCACTGCTATCCTTATCCATCCCACAGCTATTACACATCCCACAGGTATCCCTGCCCATCCCACTGCTATCTTAACCCATCCCTCAAGCATGCAGAGGCTTAAACCATTTCTAAAAGTTTCCACCAAGACTTTATTAAAAAAAAAGAAATGAAGCAAGTGTGTGAATTAAAGATAGACTTTCTTAACAAGAAGCTATCAAACAAAAATGAGTCTCTTGCACTCCTCTTGGTCATTCAGTGTCAGGGGTGAAGGGTCCAGGTGCTGTGGAGGTGGCTGTTGCTGGAGTGCTTGTCTGATCCCCCACATCATCAGCTCCTCCAGAAGCATAAGCATCAGAAGCTCCAGCCCCAGAAAAGCGAGCCCGTGCTACAGAAGCCCCAGTAGAACCAGAGTGAGGGCTAGGGGGTGGGATGGTGGCCCTGTCCCTCTTGCCAGGGCTGGCAGCAGATGGCTGAGGCTTTCTGTTCTTCCCCATGGTTGTGGGGTTGCTGGCTGGCAGGAAGGCTTGCAGGCAGGCAGGTATCGAGGCTGGCAGGCAGGCATGAACCAAGGCTGGCAGGAAGGCTGGCACCAAGGCTGGCAGGCAGGTATGAACCAAGGCTTGCAGGCAGGTAGGCACCAAGGCTGGCAGGTAGACTGGCTGGCAGCAAGGCTGGCAGGCAGGCAGACAGCAAGGCTGGCAGGGAGGCTTGCAGCAAGGCTTGCAGGCAGGCATGCAGGTCTTTCCTCTGAATGGTGGCCTGCTCCGAGCTGCTTCCCTTATATCCGCAGGGCTTACACAATGCATCCTCCCCGCATGCACAATTAATGCTAGGCATCCGTTATTCCGCTGTTCATCCGCTGTGCATCCCCTGTGCATCCGCTTCATCCGCTGTGCATCCGCTGTGCATCCGCTTCATCCGTTCCGCGTCCACTTTGCTGAGGTCCCCTGGAAGCCTAGCGGATGTGCCATCCACTCTCATCAGCTTCCATCTGCTGGGCTTCCATTCTGCATCCGCTTCCCATCCGCTCTGTGTCCTCCCCACGTCCATTCCTTTCCGTGTTATCCGCTCTGGTTATGCAAATTTTTGCCCCTTTTGAGAGCGGATAACAACGGATGGAACATTTTTCTCATCCGCTGTGTCCTTTTTACAAACGTTTTGCATCCATTGGGCAGTGTGACAGGACCTGAAGTCTTTATACTTTTTAATAAAAGACATTAATTTATTCATGCATGTACAGCACTGAGTTTCTCTATGCTTTTGGTCAGACATCTCTATATATCTCTTTATCACATTAAAAAGTGTGTTGCTGGGCATAATATGAAAGACCTTTCTGTGTGCTAGAGGTATGGGCATAAATAAGGCCATAAACAAGTCATTAATGGATGTTGATGTCAATTAATGAATGAACCCTTATTTGTAATGAAATCCTGCCATTAAGATGGCTTTGAAAGCACAGCCTGAATTTTACTGAAGCAATGTGATTCTGATTCATTAAAGAAGAACATCACACAAATGAGACTTTGCACTTCACACATAGATGTATTTATCTAGTAAAATGTGTATGCTGCCCCAATCAAAAGACCCTAGGGGCTCAGACTTACAAAATCTAAGACAAAGTAACAAACATAATAGAAAACAAACTATAAAACCAAGCACTTAAAAATTGGCAGGGGAGCAGCAGCCCCAAATAGTAAATTTTGCTTCTGAAATTTAAGACAATAGGGTCAACCTACACTAGGGCAGTAGGAGAACTATTCTACAGGTCTAGAAGAAACACTAAGAAGGTTTGCCCATTTTCCTTATGCACATAACAGTGGTTACTGGAATATTCAGCATGCCCTTTTCATATAGAAATATTCCACTTGGAGGAGAGGGCCCAGTATCCAAGTTCTTGAAAGTTTTAACCAACTGTTTGAATTGGACCCCCACTTTCAAACTTTGAATCTGAAGTGCTAACCAGCAGCCAGCTCAGCTCCCATTAGTGTGAGAACTTTAAAGACTACTCTTAACTCTAACTCAGAAAGCAGTGTAATAATTGTAGAACAATGCCCCTGTCCTAACATACTGTATAACAGTATGTTACATTGGTTTAACAGCCATGGACAGGAAGACACTACAGAGAGTGATTAATTCTGCACAAGAAAACATTGGTTTTTCCCTAATGTCATCGGATGACATCACCAGGTCTCACTGTTTCAACAGAGTAAGGAAGATACTTAGGGATGACTCACACTCTGGCCAGTGTTTCTTTTCACTTTTACCATCAGGCAGAAGACACAGAACTATAGCCAGCTGGGCAAACAAGTTTAAAAACAGCTTCTATCCATGGACTGTCAGTATACATATTAATATGACAAATTTCACTGGTGCCAGAGCAGTGTGTAATATCTATTTACCATGATATAAGATCATATACCAGAGTAATACACATGTTGCACAGACTATGCCGTCCATATGGAAATGTATGACTAGTCTTTTCTTTCATAACTACCTGCATAATGATTATTCTTTAAGGCTAGGTCACATCAACCGACAGATGAAAAACGTATGTAAAAAGGACACAGCGGACGAGCAAATTTTCCATCCGTTGTTATCCGCTCTCAAAAGTGCCCCAAATTTGCATAAACAGAGTGGACAACAACGGAAAGGAACGGACGTGGGGAGGATGTAGCGAGGATGTTAAGCGGATGCTCAACGGAAGCCTAGCGGATGGAAGTGGATGACACATCCGCATGGCTCCCGGGGGAGAACAGCGAAGTGGACACGCAGCAGAAGGAGCGGATGCAGAGCGGATGCAGAGCGGATACAGCGGATGCATCACGGATGTCTGGCGGATGCCTAACGGATGCCTAGCAGATACCTAGAGGATGCCCAGTGGATGCCTAGCAGATTCAAAGTGTTCACTGCACATGCGGGGAGGAAACATTGTGTCAGCCCCGTGGATATAAAGGGAAGCATCTCGCAAGCAGGACACCATTCAGAGGAAAGACCTGCTACCAGACACATCTTCAGCCAACAACCATGGGTAAGAAAAGGAAGCATGTGTCTACTCCTGCCAGCCCTGGGAAGAAGGACAGGACCACCATCCCACCCCCTGGAACTGACTCTACTTCAGCTGGGGCTTCTGCTGCTGGTGCTGGTGCTGCTGCTTCTTCTGCGGCTGGTGCTGACTCTGCTGGTGCTGCTGCCTCTGCTGGTGCTGCTCCTGGTGCTGGTGCTTCTGCTGGTGCTGACTCTGCTGGTGTTGCTCCTGGTGCTGATGCTTCTGCTGGTGCTGACTCTGCTGCTGGTGCTGCTGGTGCTGCTGGTGCTGCTGGTGCTGCTGGTGCTGCTGGTGCTGGTGGAGCTGGTGGAGCTGCTGGAGCTGCTGGAGCTGTTTTTGCTGATGGTGCTGCTGCTGCTGATGGTGGTGGTGTGGTGGAACAGCCCCTAGAACCTCAAAGCCCTGCTG
>BLBF01000005.1:61112093-61129502 GCA_015471245.1 Laticauda colubrina | reverse complement strand
CTGCCAGCCTTGCTGTCTGCCTGCCTGCCAGCCTTGCTGCCAGCCAGTCTGCCTGCCAGCCTTGGTGCCTGCCTGCCTGCCAGCCTTGGTTCATACCTGCCTGCCAACCTTGGTGCCTGCATGCCTGCCAGGCTTTCCTCCAGCCTTGGTGCCTGCTTCCCTGCCAGCCTTCCTGCCCGCCTTCCTGGCAGACTTGGTGCCAGCCTTGGTGCCAGCCTTTGTGCCTGCATGCCTGCATGCCTGCCTGCCAGTGTTCCTGCCAGCCTTGGTGCCTGCCTGTCTGCCTGCCTTGCTGCCTGCCTTGCTGCCTGCCTCCTTGCCAACCTTGCTGCCTGCCTTGGTGCCTGCCTGCCTGCCAGCCTTCCTGCCAGCCTCCCTACAGCCAGCAACCCCACGACCATGCTGAAGCACAGCAAGCCTCAGCCATCTGCTGCCAGCCCTGGGAAGAGGGACAGGGCTACCATCCCACCCCCTGGCGCTCACTCTACTTCTGCTGGGGCTTCTGCTGCTGGTGCTGTTGCTGCTTCTTCTTCTGCGGCTGGTGCTGACTCTGCTGGTGCTGCTGCTTCTGCTGGTCCTGCTCCTGGTGCTGGTGTTTCTGCTGGTGCTGACTCTGCTGGTGCTGCTCCTGGTGCTGATGCTTCTGCTGGTGCTGGTGGAGCTCCTGGAGCTGCTGGTGCTGTTTTTGCTGATGGTGCTGCTGCTGATGGTGGTGGTGGTGTGGTGGAACAGCCCCTAGAACCTCAAAGCCCTGCTGATGAGGGCCCAGAAGGCCCTGCCAGAGGGAGGAAGAGGCATTCATGTGAAAAGGGGGAGAGGAGACAGTACTCCATTGCAGAGGAACATGAGGAGGAAGTGCTTGAATAACTGAGGGAGAACGAGTACCTCTGGAGGAAGGGACAAAGGCTCTATCGAGACACCAAGCAGAAGCAGGAGGCTTGGAGAGAGAAGGCGGAGAGCATGGTCTACACTTTGGATGTCCTCCTGGGTTGGTGGAAGCACATGCACACCTGGTACGGGAAGCTGCACCTGAAGAAGTCTGGGCAGGCCGCGGTCAAGCTCACTGACCGGGAGACCTGCATGATGGCCAAGTGCAGCTTCTTGGAGGGTGAGATCCGCCACCGAGGAGCAGCCCCTCTGTCAACCCTCTCTCTCAGGCAGCCCACAGAGAGCCAATCCTTTTCTGGCCAAGAGTCAGCTCCTGTGTCCAGGCAGGTATCTTTGGAGCGCCCCACGACGGAGACCCCCCTGACAGCTGCACTCCCCATGCCAGAGCACATGGAGGACCCCCTGATGCAGTGTAAGCAGAAAGAGGTCACTGCCACCAGAGACCAACCCACACCCACACCCAGCTCCACCTCCACAGAAAGCAGGCAGAGAGGCAGACCGGAGGGACAGAGCCACACTGTCCTCTTGGGAGATCAGGGACACCATCAAGAGCAGTGTAGATCTCCTCTCTCAGCTGGTACACTTCAACATACCATCCTCTAAAAGAAAGCCCGTCCTCACCTACGTGAACCAGATCCTCATGGAAATGCCCGAAGCCCAGTACCAGGTGATCAAGGAGAGGATCACAGGTCTTCTGCACCACGCTCCAGGCCCAGCTGAACCTGCTCTGACCCAGTCCAAGTCTGCTCATCCACCCCAGGTGATGTCACGGCCCTTCCAAGGCTTTCAACAGCCCCTCACTTACCAAGGCTATGGCTAACAGGAGTTCCAACAGCACAGGCAGCCCTTCCCAGTCCAGGCACAGGTACATCGCACACCACAGGTGCCACTGATGCCATTGATACCACTGATGCCACAGACGCCACAGATGCCACTGACGCCACAGATGCCACCAACGCCACAGATGCCACCGACTCCTCACCTCGCTCACCTGCAGACCAGACAGCCCCACTACACTCCTCCTTCCTCCACCCCACAGCCAAGCCCGGCCTCAGAACATCTGTCATCGGTATTGGGACTGACATCCCATGGCCTGGAGGAAGGGCCTCTCAACATCACGGGACTGAGCCAGCTCTCTGAGAGCTTCCTGCACACACCATCCCCTGTTGTACTCTCAGGGCCAGGCCCCCCAATGGTGCCTCAGACCAACACTCCAGCCACTGCCACCTCCACAGCACCTGGACCCTTCACCCCTGAGACCATGGGCACGCCTCAGAGTGACTGAGAAGAGTTCCAGAGACTGGGTTGTTACCTGTTGACTTTATCTTTGCTTGGGACACTTTTCTTGGTTCATTTTGCTTTTTTAATAAAGTCCTACAGTTTGTTATGAATAAAGGTTATCTTTGCTTCACACACTTGGTTCAGTTCTTTTAGTAAACAAAGTCTTGGTGGAAACTTTTAGAAATGGTTTTAGCCTTTGCATGCTTGTGGGATGGATTAAGATAGCTGTGGGATGGGTTGAGATAGCTGTGGGATACATAAGCCTCCAGTGCAAGCATAGTGGGACTGTATGGTCCACCCTCCCAGGTGCCATACCTATGGCCCTTTATTATCAGTAACAATTTAATCATTCATCAACACATTTCAACATAAACACACCTCTTTATTAAATGCCCTGTTCATTGTAGGGCCACTCAACATACATGGCACAATCTCATCAGTGTGATGAGACAGGCTCAAGGAAACATCCATTAAGCATCTACCATCCTGTCTTCCCATTCCACTGCTCCAGCTGGGGAGTTGCACCAGTGTTTCATGAGGTTGCGCTGCTTCTTCCCTTCATGTGAAGCTCTGTTGGGGCCTGGCACATCCACAGTATCTATCAGGTTACGTCCTTGCCTCCATTCACCAGGCCCCATGTCCCCATTGCCTTGTTGGCAGTCCACAAGCCTGTTCTGCAACACTGGGTAGCGGGTTCGCAAGAGATTGTGCAGGATGCAGCAAGCTTCCACGATGTTCCTCATGGTCTGTGGACGATGCTGCATGGTGGTGAGAAGTACCTGGAACCTGTTGGCCAGGATGCCAAAGGCGTTCTCCACCACCTGTCTTGTCCTGGACAGCCTGTAGTTGAAGATCCTCTCTTCACGGGTGAGGTATCTGGAAGTGTAGGGCTTCATGAGGTAGGTTCTGAGGGAGGAGGCGTCATCCCCCATGATGAAGTAGGGCACATCTTGTGTGTCATTGGGCAGGGGGTCTGGATCTGGGAAGCCCATGATGAGCTTTCGTTCCAGCCCCTCCTTGAGATGACTGGCGTTGTATACCTGGGCATCTGAAGATGAGTCGTTGCCTGAAGCATCGATGTACATGAACTTGAAGTCAGCATCGACCATGGCAAAGAGGATGATGCTGAAGAAGCCCTTGTAGTTGTGATAAGTGCACCCTGAGTTGCCTGGAGCTTTGCAGGCCACATGCTTCCCATCTATGGCTCCAACGGTGTGGGGGAAGTTCCACTTCTGATACCACTGCTCTACAACTCCAGGTATTCTTTGATGATTGCCTGCACCACTTCTCTGATCACAATGCTGATGGTGTTGTGTGGCACCCTCCAGGCCTACTGCATGTTCCTGTACGTGGTCCCAGAGGCCAGGTGGCACAGAGTTAGTGCCACCTTCAGTCCAGGGTCCAGGCTGGGCTGGAAGTTGGTGTTTGCCTTGGTAAACATGGATCTCAGCTGCTCCACAACTTCGTTTAACATGGCTGGTGGCATCCTCATGAAGTGCTGGAATGCACAAAGGTCTTCGTTCCACAGCTCCACCATCCGCTTGTCATACAGTCCCTACTCGGCTCTTCTCGCGATCCATCTTTGTGCCCACACACTTCTTGGACGCCTCCTTTTCCTTGCGTAGAACAGGTGAAAAGGCCTGTAGAGGGCTTCGCACTGTTCTAGAATGATGGCGGCTACCAAAAGGAGTGTGCAATGATCCATGGTGGAGATGACTGGATGCTGTGGAAGAGCAAGGCTGAAGAGGTCTGCACAGCAGGGCTGCTGGATTGAAAGTGAGATCCAGGTGATTTCCTCCCCCTTTTTATAGGAAATATCAGTTTTCCGCTAGGTGTCCTTCTGCATCCTGTGGACATCCTCCAGACATCCTAAATATCCGAGATACATCCCCTATACGAAAGTTTTTTCCGTTTTAATGCTTTGTATGAGAGCTGCATCCGCTTTCATCCTTTCTCCATCCGTGCTACTAACGCTGCGTGGATGTTCCATGTCCGTTTCGCTTCCTCCCTCTTTCCCTTTTCCACTGGAGCGGATGCAAGTTGCGTCGATGCACAGCGGATGCCGAGCAGATACAGCGGACATGTAACGGATGTGGAATATTTGTTCCCCTTATGTGTCGCGGATGTAGAACGGATGCTGCGGAAAGTTCATCTGCTCAAAAAGTTTTGTGTAGCTCAAAACTTTTTGAGCGGATGAAATCTCAGTAGACGGAAGCTGGATGGGTAGAACGTTTGAATCATGCATTCAGTGAGTACAGAACAGATGCATCGTGTTAAGGCCCTGTCACACTGCCCAACGGATGCAAAACAGACACAACAGATGAGAAAAATGTTCCATCCATTGTTATCCGCTCTCAGAAGGGGGAAAAATTTGCATAACTGGAGCGGATAACAGGGACGCGGGAAGGATGCAGGATGGATGGAAAGCTGATGCGGAACAGAAGCCCAGCGGATGGAAGTGGATGAGAGCGGATGGCACATCCGCTAGGCTTCTGGGGGGGGTGCAGCAAAGTGGACGCGGAATGGATACAGCGGATGCAGAACGGATGCACAGCGGATGAAGCGGATTCAGAGCAGAAGCCTAGCGGATGCACAGCAGAAGCCTAGCAGATGCCTGGCGTTAATTGTGCATGCGGGGGGGATGCATTGCGCAAGCCCCGCGGATATACCGGAAGCAGCTCGGAAGCAGGTTGCCATTCAGAAGAAAGACCTGCTTCCAGACACATCGACTGCCTTGCCTGTCCTACCTGCATGTCTGCCTGCATGTCTGCCTGCAAGCCTTTCTGCCAGCCTCCCTGCCAGCCTTCCTGCCAGCCTCCCTGCCAGCCTTGCTGTCTGCCTGCCTGCCAGCCTCGCTACCAGCCTTGTTGTTTGCCTGCCTGCCAGCTTCGCTGCCAGCCTTGCTGTCTGCCTGCCTGCCAGCCTTGCTGCCAGCTAGTCTGCCTGCCAGCCTTGGTGCCTGCCTGCCTGCCAGCCTTGGTTCATACCTGCCTGCCAACCTTGGTGCCTGCATGCCTGCCAGGCTTTCCTCCAGCCTTGGTGACTGCCTCCCTGCCAGCCTTCCTGCCCGCCTTCCTGCCAGCCTTGGTGCCAGCCTTCCTGCCAGCCTTTGTGCCTGCCTGCCTGCATGCCTGCCTGCCAGCGTTCCTGCCTGCCTTGGTGCCTGCCTGCCTGCCTGCCTTGCTGCCTGCCTTGGTGCCCGCCTGCCTGCCAGCCTTGCTGCCTGCCAGCCTTGGTGCATGCCTGCCTGCCAGCCTGCCTGCCAGCCTCCCTACAAGCCAGCAACCCCACAACCATGCTGAAGCACAGCAAGCCTCAGCCATCTGCTGCCAGCCCTGGGAAGAGGGACAGGGCTACCATCCCGCCCCCTGGCACTCACTCTGGTTCTGCTGGGGCTTCTGCAGCACGGGCTCGCTCTTCTGTGGCTGGGGCTTCTGCTGCTTCTGTTTTTGGAGGAGTTGATGACAAGCACTCCAGCACCAGCGACCTCCACAGCACCTGCACCCTTCACCCCTGAGACTGAGCGACCCAGAGGAGTGCCAGAGACTCATTTTTGTTTTATTGCTTCTTGTTAATAAAGTCTATTTTTGATTCATACACTTGCTTCGTTGTTTTTTTTTTAATAAAGTCTTGGTGGAAACTTTTAGAAATGGTTTAAACCTTTGCATGATTGTGGGATGAGTTAAGATAGCAGTGGGTTGGGCAGGGATACCTTTGGAATGGGCAGGGATACCTTTGGGATGGGTAATAGCTGTGGGATAGATAAACGTGCAGTGCAAGCATAGTGGGACTGTATGGTCCACCCTCCCAGGTGCCACACATATGGCCCTTTATTATCAATAACAATGTAATCATTGATCCACACATTTCAACATAAACACAACTCTTTATTAAATGCCCTGTTCATTGTCGGGCCACTCAATATACATGGCCCAATCTCATCAGTGTGATGAGACAGGCTGAAGGAAGCATCCATTAACCATCTATCATCCTGTCTTACCACTCCACTGCTCCAGCTGGGGAGTTGCACCAGTGTTTCAGGAGGTTGCGCTGCTTCTTCGCTTCATGTGAGGCTCTGTTGGGGCCTTGCACAACCTGAGTGTCTATCAGGTTTCGCCCTTGCCTCCATTCCCCAGGCTCCATGTCCACATTGCCTTGTTGGAGTTCCACGAGCCTGTTCTGCAAGACTGGGTAGTGGGTGTGCATGAGATTGTGCAGGATGCAGCAAGCTTCCATGATCCTCCTCACAGTCTCTGGGCGATGCTGCATGGTGGTGAGAAGTACCTGGAACCTGTTGGCCAGGATGCCAAAGGCGTTCTCCACCATCCGCCTTGACCTGGACAGCCTGTAG
Organism: Laticauda colubrina; assembly: GCA_015471245.1. NCBI lineage: Eukaryota > Metazoa > Chordata > Lepidosauria > Squamata > Elapidae > Laticauda > Laticauda colubrina. Next base: position 61,122,982 of record BLBF01000005.1, on the reverse strand, counting down.
TTGAAGATCCTCTGTTCACGGGTGAGGCATTTGGAGGTGTAGGGCTTCATGAGGTAGGTTGTGAGGGAGAAGGCGTCATCCCCCACGATGAAGTAGGGCACATATTGCGCATCATTGGGCAGGGGGTCTGGATCTGGGAAGCCCACAATGAGGTTGCATTCCAGCTCCTCCTTGAGGTAACTGGTGTTGTATACCTGGGCATCTGAAGATGAGCCATTGCCTGAAGCATTGATGTACATGAACTTGTAGTCAGCATCAACCATGGCGAAGAGGATGATGCTGAAGAAGCCCTTGTAATTGAAATAAGTGTACCCCAACTTGGCTGGCACTTTGCAGGCCACGTGCTTGCCATCTATGGCTCCAACTGTGTGGGGGAAGTTCCACTTCTGATACCACTACTCTGCAACTTTCTTCCATCCTTCTTCAGTGGAGGGGCACTGGAGGAGCTCCTCCTTGTATTCTTCGATGATGGCCTGCACCACTTCTCTGACCACAATGCTGATGGTGTTGTGTGGCACCCTCCATCCGTACCGCATGCTGTTGTAGGTGGTCCCTGAGGCCAGGTGGCACAGAAGGAGTGCCACCTTGAGCCTAGGGTCCAGGCTGGGCTGGAATTTGGTGCTCTGCTTGGTCAACCTGGGTGTCAGCTGCTGCACAAGCTTGTCAAACATGGCTGGAGGCATCCTCATGAAGTTCTGGAATGCCCGAGTGTCTTCGCTCCTGAGCTCCACCATCAGCTTGTTGTACAGTCCATCCTCTGCTCTTCTGGCGAACCATCTTCGTACCCAGAGGATTCTTGGCCGCCTCTTTTTCTTCCCATAGTAGAGTTCACAGAGCCTGTAGATGGCTTCGCACTGTTGCAGAAGGATGGTGGCTGCCAAAAGGACTGTGTTACAATCCACGGTGGACATGACTGGATGCTGTGGAAGAGCAAGAGTCAGATGAAGGCTGTAGAGGTCTGCACCGCAGGGCTGCTGTTTTGAAAGTGAGATCCAGATGTGTTGCTCCCCCTTTTTATAGGCAGTATAGGTGTCCCTTTGCATCCTCTAGGCATCCTCTAGGCATCCTGTAGACATCCTTAATATCTGAGATAGGTCCCCTCTGCGAACGTTTTTTCCATTTTAAACGCTTTGTTTCCGCTTGGCATCCGTTCTGCATCCGTTCTGCATCTGTTCTGTGTCCGTTCCGCTTCCTCCCTGCATCCGAGTGGATGCGAGTTGCGTGGATGCGGAACGGATGCGTAGCGGATATAGCGGATGTGTCACGGATGCAGAACGGATGCGTAGTGGATACGTAAAATGATGCATAATGGACGAATTGGATACATTTTCCACGCAAAAGTTTTGGGCAGCTCAAAACTTTCTGAGTGGATGAAACTTCCATAAACGGATGCTGGACGGATAGAGAGGAAGCAAAATGGAGGCAGTGAGTACATCGCGTTAACCAACGGATGGCAAGCTTTTTTGTCCATTTTACATCCTCTTTGCATCCATTGGTGCAGTGTGACATGGGCTTTAACCAACGGATGGCAAGCGTTTTTCTCCATTTTACATCCTCTTTCCATCCCTTGGTGCAGTGTGACATGGGCTTTATATTATTCATGTTGCCTTGTATTCTTGTATGGACTGCACCAGTAGAGGCTAAAACAATGTCATATATACATGATGTACAATGACAATAAAGGATTTGAACTTTGAACTGTTACTCAAGGAGTAACAGGATACCAAAAGGATACCATGGCTGATAGAATTAAATGTTATTAATAGACTCAGCAGGATAAAAGCAGCTACCTTTCCCTCAGGTCAGCCACAAAATATCATGCCTTTCCTTAAACTTAACCTGGAAGGCAGAGGTGGTATTCAGCAGGTTCTGACCAATTCTGGAGAACTGATAGTGGAAATTTTCAGTAGTTTGGAGAACTGGCAAATACCACCTATGACTGAAGATTTTACAGTTTCCTTCCGCTGCCACACCCACCAAGCCACGCCTACAGAACAAGTAGTACAAAAATTTGAATCCCACCACTGCTGGAAGGGATATTGAGAAATGTGTTTATTCAAGGTTCTCTATAATAGCTGTCCTGCCATCTTTCCTTTAATTTTCCTGAAAAAGGTAATGGGACATAGTTGTAAAATGTCCTTTGGAGTAGCACTACTAACTACTACTAACTTCTTCAAAGCTGCATGATTCCTTTGGTCGAAAAGGCATTTACCACTTCTTCAATCCAGCCTATTTTCTGTTAATCTGTTCTTACAATAAAGATCTTTTGCTTCTTGTCTGGACTACCTCAAAGGACAAATATCAATCTTGCAAGTCTCAAAAAATGTCCCCTTAACTCTTTAAGAAACTGGGAAGGTCCATACTGAAATGTTTCCAACGTGCTTCCCTCTCCTTTCTGGGGATAGATATATTTCTTAAAAGATGTTTTTCCAGTCTGTTGGTCTCCCTTATGTCTACCAAGGATTTCTACATGTAGACCATCCTAACTGGGTCTTTAAGTCCCAAGGAGGTTATTGGTGCTGGGAAATCTCATGGTTACTAGAAAGTGGTTTATTATAACAATTTTCTAATGTCCACCACCTCTAGAGCATATTTTCTAAAGCCAGAATAAAGTCAAGTGTATATGAATCATACCTGAAATAATGTAGGACAAATCTATGGTTAGCATGGTGCCCACAAATACAGAAAAATAGATAAGGTCATTTAGGAGGGAATGGAACAGTTTTGTTGTTTCTGTAGCTTCTTATTATTTATTTCACATTTTAGGCAACCCTATTTTTAATGCTTTCAACAAATCTCTTTCAAATGTAGACTCTTTCCTCACCCATTTTCAGAAAATTAGAAGAAGAAAAACCTCCCACAGATGACCCACTTCAAAATGCAACACATACTTCAGGCTTTTGTCAGTCAGAGAAAAAGAAGGATGGGAGAACCATACTGCAAATGGGGCATTTCACTTTACACCTTGTTGAAATGGCTTTAAAGGAGAAACCTCCAACTACTACAGAAACTCCTCTTTTTGAAATTATTATAACTGAGTAACCTTTTTTTTCTTTTTTAAAAAAGGTCACATCCTGGTGGAAAGGAGTAATGGATTCCCCTGCCCCCTCAGGAATAGATGCTGTCATAAATTTTGTACTACGGTTGAACAATCTGACAGCAACATCACCACTATCCTTGTATTAGTTTTTAAACATAACAGTCTACAGAGAGCAAAGTTAGCTAACTTTTCACTACAAGAAATTGTGGTCAGAAATTGTTAATCAGATGACATACTACAATGTTTTCTAGAAAGGAAAATCTTCAAATTGAGCTCAACTCCTAGTGATCTCATTGATGTGTCTGTGAAATTGGCTTTCTTCTGGGTATTGCTTTCAACTTTCATCTCAAATCTATAGCTCTAGTATTCCTTGGAGAATTCCTATAGGAGAAAAGCAGTCAGAGGTATAGCAGGTGGACTTAAGCATGTCATAACCCAGAGGCATTATGTTCCCCCAAATGGGCCATGTCCAACTTCTCCTGAGTTCCATTGATCCTTATCTGGTGCAAATTGAATGATTAACTTTAATTGATTAGATTCTTGTACATATGATTGAATTAATCTTCTATGCTGCAACAAAGTAGGCCCAGTCCCACTGCACTTATGGATGCAAAGAGGATGTTAAGCGTTAAAAAAACCTTGTCATCCATTGGAAAACGCTATGCATCCATTGTGTACTCACTGCATACATGCTTCATACACTCTATCTGTTGAGCATCCATCCACTGCAATTTCATCTGCGCAAAAAATTTTGAGCTGCACAAAACTTTGTGAGCGGATGAACTTTCTGCCGCGTACAATGTACATCCATGACATATATGGGCAACAAATGTTCTATGTCTGTTATCATCCGTTAAATGTCTGCTGTATCCTCTCTGCATCCTCTGGCCATCCCCCCAACTCACATCCGCTGCAGCTGAAAACAGAAAGAGGGAGGAAACAAAAAGTACACGGAACATCTACACAGTGTTAGTAGCACAGAAATAGAAAGGATGTAAGCATATGCATCTCGTATATATTTAACACTTGTATAGTATTAAAAATGGACAAAACTTTTGTATCTGGGATGTATCTCGTACATTTAGGATGTTTGGAGTATGTCTAGACTATGTAGAAGGACACCTAGCGGACAACCGATATTTTCTATAAAAAGGGGGAGAAAATCATCTGGATCTCAGTATGAGTCCAGCAACCATGGTGTACAGACCTCTTCACCCTTGGTCTTGGTCTTCAACATCATCAATTGTTCTCCACCATGGATGATAACACAGTCCGTATGGTAGCTGCGCTCATTCATCACCAGAACCAAAACCTGTTCAGACTGTTTCAAGTTTTATACAGAAGGAGAAGGAGAGGTCCAAGAGCTGTGTGGGTCTGAGGATGGATCGGGAGAAGAATGGAGTTTGGACTGTATGACCAGTTGATGGTGGAGCTGAGGAATGAAGACCCTCGTGCATTCCATCACTTCATGAGGATGCCATCAGCCATGTTTGACGATCCTGTAGAGCGTCTGAGACCCAGGTTGACCAAGCCTACCACCAACTTCCATCCCAACCTGGACCCTGGACTGAAGGTGGCACTGACTCTGCGGCACCTGGCCTCTGGAACCACATACAGAAACATGCAGTATGCATGGAGGGTGCCACACAACAGCATCAGCAAAGTGGTCAGAGAAGTGGTGCAGGCTATCATTGAAGAATACCTGGAGGAGCTCCTCCAGTGCCCTTCCACTGAAGAAGGATGGAAGAAAGTTGCAGAGCAGTGGTATCAGAAGTGGAACTTCCCCCATACTGTTGGAGCCATAGATGGCAAGCATGTGGCCTGCAAAGCTCCAGCGAAGTCGGGGTCCACTTATTTCAACTACAAGGGCTTCTTCAGTATCATCCTCTTCGCCATGGTCGATGCTGACTACAAGTTCATGTACATCGATGCTTCAGGCAACGGTCAGCTTCAGATGCCCAGGTATACAATGCCAGTGACCTCAAGGAGGGGCTGGAATGCAACCTCATCATGGGCTTCTCAGATCCAGACCCCCTGCCCAACGACACACAAGATGTGCCCTACTTCATCATGGGGGATGATGCCTTCTCCCTCAGAACCTACCTCATGAAGCCCTACACCTCCAGATGCCTCACCCATGAAGAGAGGATCTCAACTACAGGCTGTCCAGGGCAAGGCGGGTGGTAGAGAACGTCTTTGGCATCCTGGCCAAAAGGTTCCAGGTACTTCTCACCACCATGCAGCATGAACCACAGACTATGAGGAGGATCGTGGAAGCTTGCTGCATCCTGCACAATCTCATGGGCACCCGTGACCCAGTGTTGCAGAACAGACTTGTGGACCATCAACAAGGGAATGGGGACATGGAGCCTGGCGAATGGAGGCAAGGATGTAACCTGATAGACACTGTGGATGTACAAGGTCCCAACAGAGCTTCATGTGAAGGGAAGAAGCAGCGCAACCTCCTGAAACACTGGTGCAACTCCCCAGCTGGAACAGTGGAGTGGCAAAACAGGATGATAGATGATTAATGAATGCTTCCTTGAAGCTGTCGCATAACACTGATGAGATTGTGCCATGTATGTTGAGTGGTCGTACAATGAATAGGGCATTAATAAAGAGCTTTGTTTATTTTAAAATGTGTTGATCAATGAATAAATTGTTATTGATAATAAAGGTCCACAAGTAAAATGAACAAAGTAAACTAAGTGTCTTAAGCAAAGATAACCTTATTAACTTTCTTGGTAAACTTTATGACTTAATAAATAAGCAAAATGAACCAAGTAAAGTGTCTTAAGCAAAGATAAACTTAACAAGTAAACAACTCAGTCTCTGACACTATTCTTAGTCACTCTGAGTCATGTCCATGGTCTCAGCTGTTAAGCGGGCAGGGACTGTGGAGGTGGCTGTGGCTTGAGTGCTGGTCTGAGGTGCCATTGGGGTGCTTGGCCCTGGGGGTACAACAGGGGAAGCTATCCGAGAGCTGACTCAGTCCCATGAGGTTGAGAGGCCCTTCATCAAGGACTTGAGATGTCAGGCCCAATACTGATGACAGATTGACCATTCACAGGCTTGGCTGTGGAGTGGAGGAAGGAGGAGTGTAGTGGGGCTGTCTGGTCTGCACTGGGTGAGGAGTGGCATCTGTGGCATCCAATGAACCTGGGCCTGGACTGGGAAGTTCTGCTTGTGCTGTGGGAAGTCCTGGTAGTCGTAGCCTTGGTAGGTGAGGGGCTGTTGAAAGTTGTGGAAGGACTGTGACATTGCCTGGGGTGGAGGAGCAGACCTGGACTGGGAAGGAGCAGCTTCAGCTGGGCCTTGAAGTTTGTGCAGAAGTGCTGTGATCTTCTGCTTCATCACCTGGTACTGGGCCTCGGGCAGGTCCCTCAGGGTCTGGCTCACGTAGGTGATGAAGGGCTTCCGGTCCAAGGATGGTATGTTGCTCTGGACCAGCTGAGAGAGAAGTTCTGTGATGGTCTTCATTGTGTCCCTGATCTCCAACAGCACACTGTGGTCCTGGCCCTCCAGTCTGCCTCTCTGCCTGGATTCTCTGGAGCTGGTGGTGGGGGTGGGTTGGTCTCTGGTGGATGCTGTTTCTTCCTCCATTTGTGATAGCAGGGCATCATCCTCCACGGGATCCTCCAAATCCACCAGCATGGGGAATGCAGCTGTTGGGGGGGGGTCTCTGCCATGGGGCCCTCTGAAGACACCTGCCTGGACAGGGTAGCTGGCTCCTGGCCGGAAGATGACTGGCTGGCTGTGGGCTGTCTGAGGGAGAGGGGTCTCAGAGGGGCTGCTCCTCGGTGGTGGATCTCACCCTCCAGGGAACTGCACTTGGCCATGACGTACCTCTCCAGGTCAGTGAGCTTGTCAGCGGCCTGCCCGGATTTCTTGAAGTGTAGCTTGCCATACCAGGTGTGCATGTGCTTCCACCATCCTAGAAGTACTTCTACAGTGTACCCCAGGCTCTCTACCTTGTCTCTCCAAGCTGCCTGCTTCTTCCTCATGTCCCAATACAGTCTTTGGTCCTTTCTCCAGAGGTACTTGTTCTCCCTCAGCCATTCCAGCACCTCATCCTCATGCTCCTCGGAAATGGTGTACTGTTTCCTCTCTCCCTTCTCCTTCCCTTGCCTCTTCCTCTCTCTTGCAGGGGCTTCAGCAGGGCCTTCAGGGGCTTGTGCAGCAGGGCCTTCAGGGGCTTGAGCAGCAGGGCCTTCAGGGGCTTGAGCAGCATGGCCTTCAGCAGCAGGGCTTTGAGGGCCTTGGGGCTGGTCCACCACCGCAGCAGCAGCAGCAGCAGCAGCAGCAGCAGCAGCTTCAGAGTCAGTACCAGGGGGTGGGATTCTGGTTCTGCCCTTCTTCACCTTGCCAGGGCTTGAACGAGTAGGCACGGGCTTCCTCTTCTTGCCTGACTGACGAACCATGGTGTTCCTGCAAGATGTATCTGGCAGCACATCTTTCCCCTGTATGCTGACTGCGTGCCTGCTGCATCCTTTTATATCCGCGGAGCTGATGCAATTCAAATTCCCCGCATGCGCAGTGAACGTTTTGCATCTGATATACATCCACGTGGCATCCCCTTTGTTTCCTATAGGTGTCCGTGATGCATCTTCTTCATCTGCTATGCATCCACCCCTTCTGCTATGCATCCGCTTTGAAATTCCCCCCTGGCACCCCTTCGGAGGTGTCATCTGCTTCCATCCGCTTTCATCCGCTAGGCTTCCTATGAACATCCATTTAACATCCCCGCTACATCCTACCCACATCCGTTCTTTTCTGTTCTGTTTATGAGAATTTTCGCCACTTTTTGGAGTGGATGACAACGGATGGAGCCACCCCCAAAATTTTGCTCATCCACTGTGTCCTTTATGCATACGTTTTGCGTCCGTCGGCCAGTGGGACCGGGCCTTTAATGTCCTGATCTTTTGCACCTGACAACTCCCAGAATAAAACAGATCTAAATCAACTTATCTTCTGCCCTCAGATTGGGTTAGTCAAGCACTATCGTTTGCTGGCTTATATCAAGGATCTCCAAGTCAGTTCAAACTGCTTGATTACACTTACAGAGTCCAATGTACCCTGTCAGCCAGATGGTGTCCGATACCAGAAATTCTGCTTTTGTCACCTGTCTGCTATGGTAGAATAGCAAACAAAGTATTCAAACATCTGTTGGTGGCAGTACTTAAAACATTAAACAGTAAACATGGCCTCAGGTTGTCATATGTTTTTCCCCAAAGTCCAATTTCAGAAAAATCTTCACCCATCTATTTGTAGTGGAGGATCAATAAAGAGGTATTAACTGCTATCTTTCTTTAGGTTAGCTGCATCGTATAGATAACACTTTATAATTTTATATTTCATGTAATGGTTCAGTATGGTAGCATACAAATTAAGTAATCATTTATTTTGTTCTCTGAAGAATTATACTTGGGTGCACTTTGTTTTGTCCTGTCCTTGGTGTGATACATAAGTACAGTGGGCTAATCATTTCATTATCAACCCCTAAATCTTTGGAAACAGATCTTGAGATAATTTCATTGCCACTTAAGCTAAATAAAACTAGACAAAACTTTAAATATGAAACTTTAAATATTCTTTGGTTGCTGGCTTGTGTTACATTGAATATTTATTAATATACGTTGATTGCTATCTCATGTGATTTTCCTGTACTCTTGGAACTAAGTCTTAAGTTCTCATACCAGTTTAGTCATTGTTTTTGACTCCAAGAAGGACTTGTGACCTGACCATCCTGTGCTGGGGACAGAATAATGATTTTCTACACCAACATCTGACACAGAAAAAGTTTCTAATTTTGTTCACTTCATAAATGCCTGTTGTCTTCAAAGGAGCAAACCAGATCTCTACTGCCATACCAGATGACTTTGGTGATAAAAGATTGCAGGAAAAATTGTAGAAATTTTTTTTTAATCCTATTTATGCATTTTTGTAGTAAGGAATCTTTATAGCATAAAATGCAATTATCTATAGGGATCATTCTGGTAATAGGCTCTTGAGAAAGTCCTGCACCAACTTAAACCAAAATAATTTTGGAGACCAAATAATTAAAAGATTGTCCCTCCTCTTATTGCCTAGTTGCTCAACAATATAAATCACCTTTCCTCCCTGAGAAATAGAGTAAATAGGAACCAAGTAACTCAGTCCACTGAGTCCTCTACCAAAGATTCAAATTCTGCCCTTTCGTGGGCTTTAGAATATTTATATGGAGTAAACAAAAAGACTTAATTCAATGTGAAATGAACAAAGCTCACCCAAAACTGCTCTGAGTGCATCAGTTCTACATCACTTTTATATTGAAAGAAATGCATCTGTGCACAGAGAGAAACAGTGGAAACAAGGTAAATCAGAAACGTAAGAGACTGAAATATATTATTTAAAATGACAGATGACTCCCAAAGCAGCCAAATAAATAAATAAGAACATCCAGAATAGGACTCCATCTGCAAGTCACAATGAGTTTCATGGAGCTTGCAGTTTAGACGATGTCAGGACTCTACTGTTAATAAAAAGAATATAGCAAGTGCTAACTTTTCTTCCTGGAAAGAGATAATAGAGAAAGATAATTAAATCTCAGAGGCCCTTTTTCATCTCATACAGTTTTTCTTTGAGTGGAAAACAGACACTGAAGCTGCCCCAAAGGACACTTTCAAACTATTCATTGCCCTGAATGCAAAGACATAAAATGAAGGCACCACATTGATTCGTTCTGGTTTTATGACATTAATGTTCATTGGATAGGAAGCACAGGGGAGGGAGATGGTGAAGTTCAGTATTATTTAAAACAAATCGAACAATTTTTATATATATCTGCAGTGAGTTGCATATTTTTGAATAAAAAATAAGCAGTTAAAATGGCTGAAAGGATGCCTAGTTTTAAAATTGTAATCATTGCACCTTTAACAGCAACTCACAGTGTATGCATTTGTAGAGCTAACACCATTCATTGTGGCAGTTTTCTTTAAACTGGATTCCCCTAGTTGTTTAATGTGATTTGTAGAATTTTTAGCCAGGATGCTTCTTGAAATTGTGACAGTCCTGGTCACAGAGGGTGATACATTGGTAAAGGTTGCTCTATGCAGTAAAAACACCAACATATCAAATATTTTATAATATGGAAGACTTCACCTTGGTGGAACAGCAGGTTCATTTTTAGACAGCACAAGTAATTTTCCTTTCTTTGTGATTGATTTCAGAGGACGTAGCAGAGATATTCTGGTTTAATTTCCAGAAGGAAAACTATGTTTGATTGGCTAGTTACTATGCCACTTTGTCACATATTTCTGTTGAATCCTGAGTGTTTTTAAATATATTTTTATTGGCAATAAATGTTATTGTGAATAAAAAGCAAAACAAAAAACAAAGAAAATATTAGAAAAAGGGAAAAGATGAAAAAATAAAAGTGAGAGACAGTAATAGTCCAGAGGAAAAAAAGAGGAAAAGAAGAAGGAAAATATATCTAAAGAAGCATCTTTCAATCTTTTTAGCAGCAATTACAAACAAGATAATTTCCATTTCTATCTTCCCAAATTACAAGTTGTGATCCCTATCTTGCTATAAAGCCCTTTTCAATTAGCAAATTCAATTCATTTTTGTTCATTTTTAGTTTCCCATCTTCTGTAAAAATACTGATTATTCTATCCCCATTCAGATAAACCACTTTGGCCCTTTTAGCAGGTTCTGACATCTTCATAGTCCACACATTCATTGTGAATACTCCTGTATATTTTTCATCTTTTTTTTATTTTTTATAAATTTTTATTAATTTTCTACAAACAGACAAACATACGAAACATTAAAAACATCTACTCTCATATATACTTCCGGTGTATCGGTT
>BLBF01000005.1:61078071-61097093 GCA_015471245.1 Laticauda colubrina | reverse complement strand
AACCGATACACCGGAAGTATATATGAGAGTAGATGTTTTTAATGTTTTGTATGTTTGTTTGTTTGTAGAAAATTAATAAAAACTTTAAAAAAAAAAAAAAAAAAGAAAACCCCAGCCACAGAATCATCAGAGAAGCCATAGAGATTGAAAAAAGACTTGAAAGCATGAATAGAAGAGATGATTCCACCAGACTATCAATCATTTGGAAGCCTGCACTCTCAAATAGAAAGATCTCCACACCACAAGCCAGGCAAACACCTGGGCACAAACAGACTCCCTCTGATACCTCCAGCTCAAACACACCCCAACCAGGCAACCAGATGAAACCTAGCTTCCTAATAGATAATAGCCGTCCTTTCACATGAAGCCAAGCTGCACTGAAAGCCTCCAATACAGGAACAGAGTGTTGCCAGCCAATCAAAGCCACAAAACAGACAGAAGAAACCAGAAACACTAATCAAACAAGCTCCAAGTCCAATAAACACAGAGCAAGACTCCCAACCAATCAGGATGTAGAAAAAAAACATCCTGGCACAGCAGTAGGCTAGCCTCAAATTTAAAACCAACGGCTGTGATAGCCTGACTCACATACAAACTCAATGCAGAAGCCTGATGATGGCAGATGAGATTCTGCTGAAACATTGCTTCAACTTTGAAAGCACTACAATGACGTGGGATAATACCCGAAGGAGGCTGAACAGCACATATGTACATGTACATATACATATACATATACATATACATATACATATACATATACATATACATATACATACACACACACACACACACACACACACACATACACATATATATAGCTGTTGAGCCCTACCCGCTAACAGACCAGAGATCATGACTGTCCACAGCTATGGTCCATGTTCTTTCATTGGAGAGCCCCGATCATTGCGATTAGGGGCTGAAGCTGCCTTGGAGGGGCGGTAAAGTAAGGGGAAGCCACCAGCCAGGTTGAGGGGAGCCGCATCTCTCCTACTTTTTCCCCCCCAAAGACAACTGAAGTGGTGGTCCAGAATGGCCACCCCGAAGATGAGGACTCAGTTGGACTAAGATTTTTGCAGGAATGAAGAAAGAGATGGATAACATCTGAGCCGGGACAATTGGGTGAAACAACCAGACAAAAAGAACCCCAAGATTAAGGTAATATTGAACTTTTAAGAAAAGAAAAATGAGCAGCGAAAATACAAAGGGACAGGAAAAAAACAAGAAAATAATTTTGACAGTTAAGCAGGGCTTCAAACCGGTAAAGGAAGAAGCCGGAATTAAACACTTAATTAAATTGGATTAAAATGTTTTGGCAATAAATAGGCATTAAATAAAGCTGGACTTAAGATTGCCAAAACAACAACAACAACAACAACAACAACAACAACAACAACAACAATAATAATAATAATAATAATAATAATAATAATAATAATAATAATAATAATAACAACAAAAGCCATCTTCTGGATAAAAACTTAAACTCAAACAAAAGGGAAATCATCCTGTTTCTGTATGAACTTGTGTTGATATAATGTTAAAGAAATATTGAAACAAAGTAAGAATCTAAAGCACATGTCATACTGCACCAACGGATGGAAAGAAGATGTAAAATGGAGAGAAACACTTGCCATCCATTGGTTAACGCGATTTATCCATTCTGTACGCACTGCCTCAGTTTTTCATCCTCTCTATCCATCCAGCATCCGGACCAGGAGAATGAATAGGACCAGGAGCATCAGCAGGACCAGCAGGACCAGGAGCACCAGCAGGACCAGGAGCATGAGCAGGAACAGGAGCACCAGCAGGACCAGCAGGACCAGGAGCAGCACCAGCAGAGTAAGCACCAGCAGAAGCCCCAGCACCAGGAGCAGTGCCGGCAGAGTAAAGCCCATGTCACACTGAACCAACGGATGCAAAGAGGATGTAAAACGGACAAAAAACCTTGCCATCCGTTCGAAAACGCGATGTACTAACTGCCTCTGTTTTGCTTCCTCTCTATCCGTCCAGCATCCGTTTATTGATGTTCCATCCGCTCCTAAAGTTTTGGGCTGCCTAAAATTTTTACGCGGAATATGTATCCAGTTCATCCGTTCTGCATCCGCTACACATTCGCTATGAATCCATTATGCATCCGTTACTCATCCGCTATATCTGCTTGGCGTTCGCTGCGCATCCACGCAACTCGCATCCACCTGGACGCAGGGAGGAAGCGGAACGGACGCGGAACCGATGCAGAATGGATGCAACATGGAAACAAAGCATTTAAAGTGGAAAAAACGTTTGCAGAGGGGACCTATCTCGGATATTAAGGATGTCTAGAGGATGCCTAGAGGATGCCTAGAGGATGCAAAGGAACACCTGTACTGCCTATAAAAAGGGGGAACAACTCATCCACATCTCACTTTCAGACCAGCAGCCCACCTGTGCAGACCTCTGCAGCCTTCATCTGCCTCTTCCTCTTCCAAAGCATCCAGTCATGTCCACCGTAGATCATACCACAGTCCTTTTGGCAGCCACCATCCTTCTGCAACAGTACGAAGCCATCTACAGGCTCTGTGAACTCTACTACAGGAAGAAAAAGAGGCGGCCAAGAAGCGTCTGGGTCCGAAAATGGATCGAGAGAATAGCAGAGTACAGACTGTACAACAAGCTGATGGTGGAATCAGGAACGAAGACACTCTGGCGTTCCAAAACTTCATGAGGATGCCTCCAGCGATGTTTGACAAAGTTGTGCAGCGCCTGATACCCAGGTTGACCAAGGCAAACACCAACTTCCGGCCCAGCCTGGAACCTGGGCTCAAGGTGGCACTCACTCTGCACCACCTGGCCTCAGGGACCACCTACAGCAGCATGCAGTATGGATGAAGGGTGCCACACAACACCATCAGCATTGTGGTCAGAGAAATGGTGCAGGCCATCATCAAAGAATACAAGGAGGAGCTCCTCCAGTGCCCCTCCACTGAAGAAGGATGGAAGAAAGTTGCAGAGCAGTGGTATCAGAGGTGGAACTTCCCCCACACCGTTGGAGCCATAGATGGCAAGCACGTGGCCTGCAAAGCTCCAGCCAAGTCGGGGTCCACTTATTTCAACTACAAGGGCTTCTTCAGCATCGTCCTCTTCGCCATGGTCGATGCTGACTACAAATTCATGTACATCGATGCTTCAGGCTATGGGTCATCTTCAGATGCCCAGGTATACAACGCCAGTCACCTCAAGGAAGAACTGGAAGGCAACCTCATCATGGGCTTCCAGATCCAGACCCCTTGCCCAACGACACGCAAGATGTGCCTACTTCATCGTGGGGGATGACGCCTTCTCCCTCAGAACCTACCTCATGAAGCCATACACTTTCAGACTCCTGACCCGTGAAGAAAGGATCTTCAACTACAGGCTGTCCAGGGCAAGGCGGATGGTGGAGAGGGGCTCCTGGTGCTCCTCAGTGGCAGATCTCACCCTCCAGGAAGCTGCACCTGGCCATGATATAGGTCTCTCTGTCCGTCAGCTTAACCGTGGCCTGGCCAGATTTCTTCAGGTGCAGCTTCCCATACCAGGTGTGCATGTGCTTCCACCAGCCGAGGAGCACCTCCGAAGTGTAGCTCATACTCTCCGCCTTCTCTCTCCAAGCAGCCTGCTTCCTTTTGGTGTCCCTGTACAGCCGGTGTCCCTTCCACCACAGATAGTCGTTCTCTCTCAGCCACTCCAGCACCTTATCTTCGTGCGCCTCCTCAATATAGTATTGCCTCCTCTCCCATTGTCGCATACGCCTCTTCCTCCCTTTGGCTGGACCAGATGTGCCCTCATCAGAGGGGCTCCCAGGTAGTAGGGGCTGCTCCTCCACACCACCAGCAGAATCATCATCATCATGATCATCATCATCCTCACCAGCAGGATCATCATCATCATCAGCAGCAGCAGCAGCAGCGGCAGCAGGATCAGCAGCAGCAGCAGGACCAGCAGGACCATGATCAGCAGCAGTAGAGTAAGCACCTGCAGGGCCAGCAAGTCAAGGAGCGCGAGCAGGACCAGGAGCATGAGCAGGACGAGCAGGATGAGCAAGACCAGGAGCACGAGCAGGACGAGCAAGTCCAGGAGCACGAGCATGTCGAGCAGGACCAGTAGGACCAGGAGCAGCTTCAACAGAGTAAGCCCCAGCAGAAGCACCAGCACCAGCAGAAGCACCACCGCCAGGAGCAGCTTCAGCAGAAGCCCCAGCAGAAGCAGAGTAAGGGGCAGGGGGCGGGAGGTTGGCCCTGTCCCTCTTGACAGGGATGGCGGCAGGTTGCTGAGGCTTTCACTTCCTCCCCATGGTTGTGGGGTTGCTGGCTGGCAGGGAGGCTGGCAGGCACCCAGGCTGGCAGGAAGGCTGGCAGGAAGCCAGGCAGGAAGGCTGTCAGAAAGCCTGGCAGGAAGGCAGGCAGGCAGGAATGCACCAAGGTTGGCTGGAAGGCAGGCTGGCAGGGCAGGCAAGGAACTAGAAGTGTCCAGCAGCAGGTCTTTCCTCGGAATGCTGGACACGTGCGAGCTGCTTCCCTTTATATCTGGGGGGCTTACGTAATTCTTCCCCCCCGCATGCGCAATTAATGCTCGGCATCCATTCCGCTTCCGCTGTGCATCCGCTAGACTTCCGTTTTATCCGTTGTGCATCCGCTGTGCATCCGCTTCATCCGTTCGGCGTCCGTTCTGCATCCGCTGTATCTGTTCCGCGTCCACTTTGCTGAGGCCCCCACGGAAGCCCAGCGGATGGAAGCGGATGCGAGCGGATGGCACAACCGCAGGGCTTCCGTTCCGCATCCGCTTTGCATCCGTCCTGCGTCCTCCCCACGTCCGTGTTATCCGCTCCAGTTATGCAAATTTTTGCCCCTTTTAAGAGCGGATAACAACGGATGGAACATTTTGCTCATCCGCTGTGTCCTTTTTGCATCCGTTGGCCAGTGTGACATGGGCTTAAGCCCCAGCAGAAGCACCACTGCCAGAATCAGCATCAACAGAGTAAGCACCAGCAGAAGCACCACCTCCAGAAGCAGCATCAGCAGAAGCCCCAGCCCCAGAAGAGCTAGCCAGGGCTGCAGAAGCCCTAGTAGAAGCAGAGTGAGGGCCAGGTGGTGGGAGGGTGGCCCTGTCCATCTTGCCATGGCTTTCAGAAGATGGCTGAGGCTTTCTCTTCTTCCCCATGGTTGTGGGATTGCTGGCTGGCTGGCCGGCAAGCTGTGTCTGGAAGTAGGTCTTTCCTCTGAATGGTGACCTGCTTGGGAGCTGCTTCCCTTTATATACGCGGGGCTGATGCAATGCATCCTCCCCGCATGTGCAGTGAACGCTAGGCATCCGCTAGGCTTCTGCTCTGCATCTGCTTCATCCGTTCAGCATCCGCTTGGCATCCGCTCTTTCCGTTCCGCGTCGGCTTTTCTGCGCTCCCCCAGAAGCCTTGCGGATGTGCCATCCCCTCCCATCCAATTCCATCCGCTAGGCTTCCGTGGAGCATCTGCTTTCCATCCACCCTATGTCCTCCCCCCGTCCATTCCTTTCCATGTTGTCCGCTCTGGTAATGCAAATTTTTGCCCCTTTTGAGAGCAGATAACAACGGATGGAACATTTTTCTTGTCCGCTGTGTCCTTTTTACAAATGTTTTGCATCCATCGGCCAGTGTGACAGGGTCTTTAGAAAGAGAAAGCTGAACCAGAACAAAGAAAGAAGCAAGGAAAGACTGACTGTGGGATTGATTGATGTTTTTGGTATAAACCCTAGGTTGGAACAATTGAGAACTTTAGAAAACTTGAAGAAGTAAAGGGCCTGTTACATTGGCCGACGGATGCAAAATGTTTGTAAAATGGACACAGCGGATGAGAAAATGTTCCATCCGTTGTTATCCGCTCTCAAAAGTGCCCCGAATTTGCATAACCAGAGCGGAGAACAACGGAAAGGAACGGACGGGGGAGGACCTAACCAGGATGGAAAGCAGATGCTCCACGGAAGCCTAGCGGATGGAAGCGGATGGGAGCAGGTGGCACATCCGCACGGCTTCCGGGGGAGTACAGCAAAGTGGACGTGCAGAGGAAGGAGCAGATGCAGAGGGATGCCGAGCGGATGCATAGCGGGTGCAGAGTGTTCACTGCGCATGTGGGGAGGATACATTGTGTCAGCCCCGCAGATATAAAGGGAAGCAGCTCGCAAGCAGGTCACCATTCAGAGGAAAGACTTGCTGCCAGACACAGGTCCAGCTAGCCAGCCAGCCAGCCAGCCAGCCAGCCAGCCAACAACCATGGGGAAAAAGAGAAAGCCTGTGGCATCTGCTGCCAGCCCTGGCAAGAGGGACAGGGTCACCATCCAACCTCCTGGCCCTGGCTCTGCTTCTGCTGGGGCTTCTGCTGCTCGGGCTGACTCTTCTGGTGCTGGTGCTTCTGCTGGTGCTTACTCTGCTGGTGCTGGTGCTTACTCTGCTGGTGCTGCTCCTGGTTCTCGGACTTCTGCTGGTGCTTACTCTGCTGGCGCTGCTTCTGGTCCTGCTGGTCCTGCTGCTGGTGCTCCTGGTGCTCCTGGTGCTCCTGGTCCTGCTGGTGCTGCTGGTGCTCTTGGTCCTGCTAGTGTTCCTGGTCCTGCTGGTGCTGCTGGCGCTGCTGGTGCTTACTATGCTGCTGATGATCCTGGTCCTGCTGGCGCTGCTGGCGCTGCTGGTGCTGCTGGTGGTGCTGCTGCTGGTGGTGCTGCTGGTCCTTCTTTTGCTGCTACTGTTGTTGTTGCTGCTGGTGGTGGTGGTGGTGTGGAAGAGCAGCCCCTACAACCTTGAAGCCCCTCTGATGAGGGCCCAGATGGCCCTTCCAGAGGGAGGAAGAGGCATACGTGAGAACGAGAATGGGAGAGGAGGCAGTACTCCATCAAAGAGGAACATGAGGATGAGGTGCTGGAATGGCTGAGGGAGAACGAGTATCTATGGAGGAAGGGACAAAGGCTCTATCGAGACACCAAAAGGAAGCAGGCTGCTTGGAGAGAGAAGGCGGAGAGCCTGGGCTACACTTTGGAGGTGCTCCTTGGCTGGTGGAAGCACATGCACACCCAGTATGGGAAGCTGCACCTCAAGAAATCTGGCCAGGCCGCGGTCAAGCTGACGGACAGAGAGGCCTACATGATGGCCAAGTGCAGCTTCTTGGAGGGTGAGATCCGCCACCGAGGAGCAGCTCTTCTCACAACCCCATCTCTCAGGAAGCCCACAGAGAGCCAGTCTTCTTCTGGCCAAGAGTCATACCTGTGTCCATACCTGTGTCCAGGCAGGTATCTGTGGAACGTGCGACGATGGATACCACCCCGACAGCTGCACTCCCCTTGGTGGAATGTGTGGAGAAACCTCTGATGCAGTGGGAGCAAGGAGAGGGCACTTTCACCAGAGAACAACCCACATCCACCCCCAACTCCACCTCCACAGAAACCAGGCAGAGAGCCAGACTGCAGGGGCAGAGCCACTCTGTCCTGCTGGAGATCAGGGACACCATTAGAAGCAGCGTAGATCTCCTCTCTCATCTGGTACATTGACATCCCATCCTCCAACCGCAAGCCCTTCCTCACCAACATCAATCAGACCCTCATGAACATGTCGGAATCACAATACCAGGTGATAAAGGACAGGATCATAGGTCTTCTTCACAACCCTCCAGACCCAGCTGAACCTGCTCCCACCCAGTCCAGGTCTGCTCCTCCACCCCAGGTAATGTTACTGCCCTTTCAAGGCTTTCCACAGCCCCTCACCTTCCAAGGCTATGGCTACCAGGAGCTCCAGCAGCACAGGCAGCCCTTCACAGTCCAGAAACAGGTACATTGAACGCCACCGATGCCACTGATGCCACCGATGCCACCCACGCCACTGATGCCCCCCACGCCACAGATGCCCCCCATGCCTCACCTTGCTCAGCTGCAGACCAGACATCCACACTACACTCCTCCTTCCTCCAGCCCACAGCCAAGCCCGGCCTCAGAACATCTGTCATCAGTATAGGGGCTGACACCCCATGTCCTGGAGGAAGGGGCTCTCAACATCACAGGACTGAGCCAGCTCTCTGAGAGCTTCCTCCACACACCGTCCCCATTTTCCTCTCAGGGCCAGGCACCCCAATGATGCCTCAAACCAGCACTCCAGCAGCAGCCACCTCCACAGCACCTGGACCCTTCACCCCTGAGACTGGGCACGCCTCAGAGTGACTAAGAAGAGTGGCTACCTGTTGACTTTATCTTTGCTTGGGACACTTGGGTCATTTTTTTTTTACAGCTTGTTATTAATAAAGATTATCTTTGCTTCACACACTTGCTTCATTTATTTTATTAAATAAAGTCTTGGTGGAAACTTTTAGAAATGGTTTAAGCCTTTGCATGCTTGTGGGATGGGTTAAGATAAGTGTGGGATGGGCAGGGATACCTTTGGGATGGGTAATAGCTGTGGGATGGGTTAGGATACCTGTGGGATGGGTAATAGCTATGGGATGGGCAGGGATACCTGTGGGATGGGCAGGGATACCTTTGGAATGGGTAATAGCTGTGGGATAGATAAACCTCCAGTGCAAGCATAGTGGGACTGTATGGTCCACCCTCCCAGGTGCCACACCTATAGCCCTTTATTATCAATAACAATGTAATCATTGATCCACACATTTCAACATAAACACAACTCTTTATTAAATGCCCTATTCATTGTAGCATCACTCAACATACATGGCACAATCTCATCAGTGTGATGAGACAGGCTGAAGGAAGCATCCATTAATCATCTATCATCCTGTCTGGCCACTCCACTGCTCCAGCTAGGGAGTTGCACCAGTGTCTCAGGAGGTTGCGCTGCTTCTTCCCTTCATGTGAAGCTCTGTTGTGGCCTTGCACATCCACAGTTTCTGTCAGGTTTCACCCTTGCCTCCATTCCCCAGGTCCGTGTCCCTATTGCCTTGTTGGAGGTCCACGAGCCTGTTCTGCAACACTGGGTAGCGGGTGCGCATGAGATTGTGCAGGATGCAACAAGCTTCCACGATCCTCCTCATGGTCTGTGGGCGATGCTGCATGGTGGTGAGAAGTACCTGGAACCTGTTGGCCAGGATGCCAAAGGCGTTCTCCACCACCCGCCTTGCTCTGGACAGCCTGTAGTTGAGATCCTCTCTTCATGGCTGAGGCATCTGGAGGTGTAGGGCTTCATGAGGTAGGTTCTGAGGGAGAAGGCATCATCCCCCACAATGAAGTAGGGCACATCTTGTGTGTCGTTGGGCAAGGGGTTTGGATCTGGGAAGCCCATGATGAGGTCGCATTCCAGCCCTTCCTTGAGGTGACTGGTTTTGCATACCTGGGCATCTGAAGCTGAGCCGTTGCCTGAAGCATCGACGTACATGAACTTTTAGTCAGCATTGACCATGGCGAAGAGGATGATTCTGCAGAAGCCCTTGTAGTTGAAATAAGTGGACCCTGACTTGGCTGAAGCTTTGCAGGCTTCATGCTTGCCATCTATAGCTCCAACGATGTGGGGGAAGTTCCACTTCTGATACCACTGCTCTGCAACTTTCTTCCAGCCTTCTTCAGTGGAGGGGCACTGGAGGAGCTCCTCCAGGTATTCTTCGATGATGGCCTGCACCACTTCTCTGACCACAATGCTGATGGTATTGTGTGGCACCCTCCAGCTGTACTGCATGCTCCTGTACGTGGTTCCTGAGGCTAGGTGGCACAGAGTCAGTTCCACATTGAGGCCCGGGTCCAGGCTGGGCCAGAGGTTGGTGCTCTGCTTGGTCAACTTGGGTCTCAGCCACTCCACAACTTCGTCAAACATGGCTGGAGGCATCCTCATGAAGTTCTGGAATGCACGAGGGTCTTCGTTCCTCAGCTCCACCATCAGCTTGTTATACAGTCCATACTCTGCTCTTCTGGCGATCCATCTTCGGACCCAGACACTTCTTGGACGCCTCCTTTTCTTCCCGTAGAACAGGTGAAAGAGCCTGTAGATGGCTTCGCACTGTTGTGGAATGATGGTGGCTATCAAAAGGAGTGTGTGATGATCCATGGTGGAGATGACTGGATGCTTTGGAAGAGCAAGAGCAAGATGAAGGCTGAAGAGGTCTGCACCGCTTGGCTGCTGGACTGAAAGTGAGATCCAGGTGAGTTCCTCCCCCTTTTTTTAGGAAATATAGGTTTTCCACAAGATGTCCTTTTGCATCCTCTAGATATCCTGCAGACATCCTAAATATCCAAGATAGGTCCCCTCTGCGAACGTTTTTTCCATTTTTATGCTTTGTATGCGAGCTGCATCCGCTTTCATCCTTTCTCCATCCGTGCTACTAACGCTTTGTGTCCGTTCCGCGTCTGTTTCGCTTCCTCCCTGTGATCGTGTTCCACTGGAGCGGATGCGAGTTGCGCGGATGCGCAGTGGATGCCTAGCGGACATTGCGGACGTATAAAGGATGATGACGGACGTCTAACTGATGTTCCCCGTATGCGTAGCGGATGCAGAACGGACGTGTTGGATACATTTTCCACTCAAAAAGTTTTGTGCAGCTCAAAACTTTTAGAGCGGATGAAATGTCAATAAACGGATGCTGGACGGATAGAGAGGATGAAAAATTGACGCAGTGAGTACAGAACCGAAGTATTGCGTTAACCAACGGATGGCAAGTGTTTCTCTCCGTTTTACATCCTCTTTCCATCCATTGGTGCTGTGTGACAGGGGCTAAAGAAGGAAAGTAAAAGTGTTTTTTGCAGACCTTAATGATTATAAAATATAAGAGTGTGTTATGATGATATCTCTTCGGGAATTAAAAATGGAACTTAAAAATATTAGAGAATTACTACAGGAAAGAGGTGAATCACTTTGTTCTGTGTTAGGAGAAATGGAAATGGAAATTGAAGAGCAAAAAGAAAGAACTTGAGAGGAGGAGGAATCGGCTCAAGGAGAAGCCATCTTAAATAGACAATTAACACAAAGAACACTACAAAGATGAGGAGAAAGAAGGAAGGCTAAAAAGTTGAGATTTAAGAAGGTAGAAAAGTTTAGCAGAAAAGGGGAAAGGAAGATATCAAGAAAGAGAGGGATATAAATAGGAATGAGAAAAGAAATGGGGAAAAGATGGGGAGGAGAGGCAGTAAGAAACAGGTGCAGGAAATAAACACAGAAATAGTAAAATGATGAAAATGATTTTTTTTTTTTTAGAGATAATGGTTGATGAATTAAAAAGGGGATTTTGCAGGGTGATAAGGGGTAATAAGAATATATTTGCAATTAAAAGATACTTAGAAAATAGGGTAATATAGATTATTAAAGAAGGGACAGATACTGATAACTCTTATTAGATGAATATACATTCTTATTTTTATCTTTAAAAGTTAAGGTTTGTTGAAATTATAATGATTGAAATGAATGTGAAGATGTTTAAAAATGAGTTCAATATCAGTAACCAGGAATTAAATAGTCAATTTTTCCCTTTTACCTTTTTGAAATGAGAAATAAAATTAAGGGGGGGAAATATATTGTGGAATCCAAATGAAAAGATGTCATGATTATGACTGTAACTACTTGAAAATAAAGGTTTATTGGGAATTAACATGAGGGAATAAAGGTATATGTTAACCACCGAGGTGTCACACTCAAAGCAGGAAAAGGGGGGAAACCTGTTTGTTTCTTTTTCTCTTGTGTTAAAACTTGTATCAATCTAGAATTTATAAAAAGAATGTATGATGAAAAGAAAATATGAAAGATTAAAGAACTATTTAAATTAATAAGCTAATACAGACTTAAAAGAAAGGAGAGACATTGGTAACCTTTTTTATGAGACAAACATATATCATTATTTTTACTCTTAAAATAAATATTTGAAATAATTGAAATGAAATGAAAGGATGTTCGGACTGATTTTCATAAAAAATAAAAAATAAAAAAGATATTCAGATTAATTCGCTTGTTTTTCTCTTTTCTGAAAATTTGGAATGAAAAAGGTAATAATAGAATTAAGTGTGCATATATGAATGTATAATTCTTGTCATATTTGTATGTAAAAGTGGTGATCCGGAAATATATTGTCAACTAAAAAGAGCCTTTTGTTTTTATGTGAAAAATTGAATAAAACTTGTGTAAAATAATAATAATAATATCTCTACCAATGACCTCTCAGATTCCTGTACATGCTTCAGATGTCTTAAAACCATCAATGAAAGCAAAAATAACATCAAATGCTACCTATGTGACAATCAAGCCCACCTTGCCTGCTTAAACTTAAAGACCTAGCTGATCTCCTGAAAGCATCAGATACTTTCCCTTGTCTATGTCCCTCATGTTTTCCAAACCAAGCACCCTGCCTGACAGAGTTGATAGCATATGCGGTATCTGCTATCCTGCATCAGATGGGCGTCTCATGACAGGGAGCGAAGGAGAGAAAAACGACAGGAGACGAAGTTCCTCGAGATGAGTGCGCCCAGAATGGCTGGGTACAAGCTCTTTTATTATGCTCATTCAAAGGAGGGTGATTGTTTATTCAGAACCTAGGTTAAGCCTAGGTCAGACGGAATATACAAATTTAACAATGACTCAGAAAACAGCAGGATTTCAGGACAGACAGGATGGCAGGAATTATATTTGATCAGGATATTACTTCTTTACCAAGCTGCATGCCAGACAATGTAATCCCAAGTGAATAAACCATTTCTGCAAATGTTTGACTCCTTGTCCCTGTATGTGCCCTGTAAAAGGTCACTGAGAAGACAGAAGCTTAATGATTACACGTGAAATGATACAATGTTGAAATGTCTGAATGATCCATAGTTGCATTGATATACAATTGAAAGCACATAAATGATACATAGTTACAACAAGCATAGAATCACTCATGTACACAATAGAAAAACGTTTAGCTACATGTTTTGAAACAATTAAACAAGAAAGCCTCATTTGTTTTGAAAAAGAAATACAGCACTGACAAGTGACTACCCATCAGCTCAAAATCAAATCCCAACCCAACAACCACTACCACAACTACTACCTCAACTACAATCACCACTACAACCAAAAATAACCACCAAACCACAACCACAAATAATTACTATTCCATCAAATAATTCCACAAATGATATCTCCTTACTCATCAGAGACACTAATGAACATGATCAGAAATGTCCAAATGCCATCTTATTTGGTCTTGAAGACACCAACAAATCAGATGACATCACCAAAGTTTGTAACATCATAAGCAACTCAAATACAACAAACATCTCTCCTGAAGATATCACTGAAGTAACCAGAGATAGCCCTGAGTCCAAATACAGTGATGGCTCAGTGGCCCCCAAATTTTGTAGAGTTGTTTGCAAAAATGAATCCAGCAAACACATGTTCATTCAAACAATAAACGCCATTGCAAAAACCAATCCCAATCACAGCAAACTTCGCTCAAGACCAGACTTATCCATACTGCAAAGAATCTGCTCCCGTAAACTCCACAAGGAACTCAAAAGATGTCTAGACAATGAAGAGAAGGATCTCTACACTGACTACCAGGATGATTGTATCAAAAGTAAGTCACACAACCCACAACTCCATATCCAACCCTACCTCATCCAACCCACCATCACTCAAAACTAAGCACATATGCCCCTAACTACCTCAATTCCAACTACAATGGGTCTTAAATGCAAGCTACTCAATGCAAGAAGCCTTGTCAATAAAATACCTGAATTTCTCCTCTTACTAAATATGGCTAAATTCAACATCATATTTGCCTGTGAAACATGGCTTAATGCATCTGTCCCTGACTCCATTACCACGGTAAGTGACTATCATGTTTACCGATCAGATCATGAAATCCATAGAGGAGGTGGTCAAAATTGGGGGCATCCAATCAAATTCTGTACCTGTCAACAGTGGTGTCACCCAAGGCAGTGTTCTAGAACCAACTCTCTTCATACTCTACATAAATGACCTCTGTGATCATATTAAGAGCATCTGTGTTCTCTTTGCTGATGATGTAAAGCTATTCAGCACCACAGACAATACTTCTACCCTTCAAAAAGACCTTGACTATGTATCAGAATGGTCAAACAAATGGCAACTTCAAATCTCAACAAATAAATGGTCTGTCTTACACATTGCCCCAAAAAATGTATCAGAAAATAAAATACAGGCTGAATAGTCAAGACCTGGTTGATGATCCAAACTCTGACAAGGATCTTGGAGCACTCATCTCTAAAGATCTAAGTGCTAAAGCCCACTGTAACTACATAGCCAAAAAGGCATTAAGAGTTGCTAACTTAATCTTATGCAGCTTTTTCTCTGGTAATATTACACTTATAACTCGAGCATACAAAACTTATGCTAGACCAATATTCAAATACAGCTCATTAACCCACATTATGTATCTGATATTAACACAGTTGAGAAATCCAGAAATATTTCACAAGAAGAGTTCTCCACTCCTCTACTCATTGCAGAATACCTTATGCCACCAGACTTGAAATTCTAGACCTAGAAAATCTAGCACTCCGCTGTCTTCAGTCCGATCTAAGTATAGTGAATAAAATCATACATTGCAATGTCCTACCTGTCAATGAATACTTCAGCTTCAACCATAACAATACAAGAGGAAACAATGGATACAAACTCAAGGTTTATTGCACCAAACTTGATTGCAGGAAATATGACTTCAGCAACAGAGTGGTCAATGTCTGGAATACTCTACCTGACTCTGTGGTTTTTTTCCCCAAAACCCCAAAAACTTTAACCTTTGACTTTCTACCATTGATCTCAACCCTTTCCTAAGAGGTCTGTAGGGGGTGTGCATAAGCGCACCAACATGCCTTTCATCCCTGTCCTATTGTTTCTTTTATTTTTCTGATATGTATCTATGTATTCATGACTATGTTTTTACTTATACCTATTATCTTGTAAGCAATTGACAAACCAAACAAAATAAATAAATAAATCAAGTAGAATTATTGCCATCGATGTTAATACAGCCAAGAAATGTTTGGAGCTTTAACACGCTTGGCCCAGACATGTAACCAAATCTTCACAGCCTCACAAGTTCTTTAAAACCAAACAATGCAACAAATTCCCTGAGTTTTTCCTTTAGTTTATCCCTGCTAAGGGTTGTTCCACAATTAAAGCCAAATCATTGGCAAATGCTGATGAAACCTGAGACAAAGTCATTGATTAACCTGGATTAATCTCTGGGTAGAATATTTCCCTAGCTCACCCTGATTGCTGGTGCTTCATCAGGTCAAGAAACTCCAATGTCCAGATGTAGAATCAAGAAAGGGAACTATATACTTATTTAGCTTTATTCTGTAATTGAAGCATTGCTGCATGGTGTTGTTTGAATCAAAGTCAAGTTGAAGTCTTTACAGTGCTCAGTAGTTTTCTTCTGTTCTAATAATTCTTTCTCAAAGCAGTTAAGCATTTTTTAGACCTATTTCTGAGCTACTTTATTGCTGGTATACATATGAGAAGATGCTCCCTCCTTGCTCCCTCCTTCCCTCTATTTTCTTCCTAAATTACTCCATCATTAAGCATCATCTCCCAGCTGTGCATGCTCCCTAAATTGAAACAAATCCCATGGAGAATGTATTTAACTTGAGTGTGGAAAGTTAGAAATGATGCAGGCAAGCCATTCATGGAAACCTTTTGCCACCTTACATCTATAATATCTGAAAGAATCCCACATCTTACCCAGGACAATTTCATTGAAATGTCCTTTCCCGATTGGAGGGGGGAATGCACCATTTCCATCCAACTGAAAAGAAATGCTTTTAAAAACAACTAAATAACACTCATTTGAATGTTGATTTATGTTGGGGTATTGTGTGTATGCATATGTGTGTGTGTGCATGTGTGAATATGTTGCATTAATTTGTCCAAGGCAGTGTTTGAGAAAACATATTTTTAATTTTTCCCTGAAACAATTAAATTACTCATTCCTGCCTTTCAAAAAGCAAATAAATCCTACAATTAAACTCATTTCTATTGGTTTATGTTTGGATTTTACTGGGTGTATTTCCCCTCCTATTTGGTGTGTGTGTGGGGGGGGGGATTGGGGATTGTCAAGTTTTAGAAGCGCAGAGATAGCCTCAGGGTCTTTGTCACTTGGGCACAGCCTAGACATCAAAGGATATTATCATTGTGTAAAACTGCCCAAAGGCAAATACTATTTGCAGACCTTCTGGCCCCATTATGTTGAAATGATAAGGAATGTCAGTGTAGTCTATTGAGCAGAATAATAAACATTCCTGCCTCCACACTTATAGAGCCTACAGATTTTAAGCTGCTTGCTTTCATGATTCAAAGAAAAGAAAAATCTTGCCCTTTCTTGAAAAGAATTTAGCAAGCCTTACTGTTAATTATGGCCATAATGCATCAGAAAAAGGAGGAAAGTTCAGAGAACCATATTTTGCAAGTGAAATATGGCTCATCCATTTTTAATTATCTAAGGCATCAATGTAAACCACTTTCATGGCAGAGCTAATTAAAACTGAAATGACTTAACATTGCTGGGTGACATCATTGTCCAATTTGTTCCTACAAAAATGCAGAAATAAAGGACCTAAAGGAAGGAAAAGCAAGGTTGGCTAAGGCACAGTATGGCATTTGTAAATGTTCCTACTTGTGGTAGGTGGATCATAGGCCAAGCTATGGCTAGAATTATTCATTTTAATTGACTGTCAAAGGAGAAAACCCATAGAACAATAGCAAAATCAGGAGCAATCGTCTAAGATATCAGTAGAGATAGGCATATTTCCAGCTGCTTAGCCATTCTGAATTCTTGTTAGAACTTGAAGTCTTAGCACTTAGAACTTAGCACTCAGCACTTAGCACTTAGAACTTAGCACTTAGACTTATATAATACTTCACAGTGCTTTACAACCCTCTCTAAGTTTTTACAGTATCAGTATATTGCTCCCAACTATCTAGATCCTGATTTTACTGACCTTGGAAGGATGGAAGGTTGAGTCAACTTTGAGCCAGTAAGAATCGAACTGCTGGCATTCAGCAGAATTAACCTGCAATACTGCATTCTAACCATTCTCTTCCATTATGGATCTTTTAGCTAATTATCTTTTAGATAATGATCTGCAGCATAGCCAGAATGCAGATATAAGCAGTATAAGTCCCACAATGTCATAAAGCATTTTTTTTTAAAAAATTGCATACCAATTATTTGTTTCTGTTGGGTTGAGTTTAAGCTTTGCTAGATTTTCATTCACACACTTTAGCTATCTTTTCCTTGGAGCTGCTCATAGTAGTTGCAAACTTATAGACATGATTTCCACAGCAACCAATATGGAAGCCAGCATGTGGCCATGTAGCAGATGTGAACAAACAACCATATTCAACACTTCTGAATTTTATCAGCTACTATGGGTTTCTTAAATAACCATAATCTTTCCAAATGTCTCGTTCAATATGGGGAGTCAGTTGTGGAAAAAAATGCATATGCCTGGTTATGCTGTCAACTGAGACATATTCTTAAAAGATGTGTTAAGTGTAAAACTACCCTTGGAGACTTTAGTATGTTGTCTATTTTCTTCCATGGGCCCTGAAATTTTCATTGAGAAAGGTGAGTCTATAAGTATCCTGGAAAGTATCAATTGCAAGTACATATACAACCCATCTTAACAAAAGGAATTATTGTGCTAATATTCAATTACCTACCTACCTCCCAAATCCAGTTCTGTTGCCTCATGGTGGTAGTGCTGTTTCTAGGAGGCTAAGTAAAGAAAAGTGGGAATTGATGCCAAGAGTATATATGACCCAGCAGGTTCATTCAAGAAGTGAAAGTCATCCTGGAGGTCCAGCTAAAGCAAAATGGTTATTTACTGTATGCAGGTACAACAACCATCTTACCCACTTTAAAAAACTATATATTTCCTAGCAAAGTTTAAGTAGTGTGGTATCTGTGATTTTGCCTAGCATGCAGAAGATTGTTAGTGCAAGATTCTGCTGTTCCATTCTACAAGTATTCCTGAGATCTCTGGACTTCTGTTTCTTGACCTGGCCCATCTTGAAAGGCTAACATCAATCTTCAAAACCTGTCATATTTTTATCCTATCTCATTTTATATCAAACAAAATCAAGATTGGATTTCAGTTTCTAATGAACTAACATTGGTGGAAAGGCACAAGTGCAACTGCATAAAGTTGGTAAGTGTACTCATTGCTATTTCAGTTGCTGAAATGGGAAAAAAAAACAGGTGGCCAACTGATGCCACTGATTCATCTAAAACTGTCAGGGCAAGCCTGACTTTAAACTGAGAGTTTCATTCTCACATCACAATGAAAATGCCAAGTTATCTATTTTAATTTCCTTAAAAACTTTTCAGGGAAGGAATGCATCCATTGGCTTTGTATAAGACATGGTTGAAGGTATTCTTGCAATAATGAGGAACACTTTGCTATTAATTTGGGATCAGTTTAGAAGAATAACAAGCCTCACAAGGTGAGATGGCTATACTTCTTTCCTGTTCAATAGATGCATAAAAAATGTAACTACCAAGCACATTCTGCCTGATGCCAATTTAGATCTATTTCCCTTTTCAGTATAAAACTCTCAAATTAGTTGACTTTAGATTTTTTTTTAATGAAAGCAGCCTGCTTTATTCATCCTGTAGAAAGGGAACTTCATGAGGACAGTGGTGTCACCCAGAAGGGAAAAGGCCCAAGGGGAACATTAGGCCAGCCATGGAACAGGCTTGCATAGGAAAAGAAATCTAATAAAAGAAATTGAGAGGCGCCCCTAGACAAAAGCCAAACAATTAAGAACATACCAAACCAGCCAAAAGACAGGAATTACAAATAGAAGATTACAAAAAAGCCATCAAAACTAAAAGAGATCAGAGGAAAAAAACGGTAATACAGGAAGCTGCCCCGCAGAGTTTGTTTTCGCACCTCGTTGAGGTTGCCTTGTGGCGGGAAGAAAAAAAACAAACTCTGACAGGATTTGAATGTCTAAACCTTATACACAAAGGGAGGAAAAAAAGGTATAAGAATTGGGAACTTATCATTCAAAGTTAGCTAGCTAGCCCCAGGAACGCAGG
>BLBF01000005.1:61026314-61078061 GCA_015471245.1 Laticauda colubrina | reverse complement strand
TGGGAACTTATCATTCAAAGTTAGCTAGCTAGCCCCAGGAACGCAGGAACGCTGTTTCTAGCCTTCCTGAAAATAAAACATCCAGCTTTTAAGCAGTTGTCTGTATCCTTGCACCAGACCTCTTCCAGCGGGAAAATTTGAACCCTCAGAGAAAGGTACTTTCAGCCTTTCTACACCAGTATTCTTAAGATTGAAAATGTTTACATTTTCTTCTTCCTGCTATTATTTCTGTAAGAGACTGAAGTAAAATAAATCAAGGAAAATGTAATGTTCTTATTACTGCTGTTTATTTTATATGTCTTTCATACTTGTAGAGTTTCTCACCATTTGCAACAAACCCTTTTCTGTTTTAGATCTTCAAAGAGTGAGAGGGGGAAAAAAACCTAGATGAATTGGTAGTCAGATGGTCAGCAGAAAATGAACAGGTGCCATGGTTAAAAAACTAAAATGCTGCTTTGCTAATATAAATCCTGTCTAGCAGAAGAAGAAAGCAAACAACTTCTGCTTATCAGTGCCTGAAATGCATCCAAATGTTGTTCTTTTGGCTAAAACATGCATCACACTGGGGGAAGGGGGAAAAAAAGAAAGAAATATCTCAAATGCATGGAATGGATTTTTCATCCATTGACTTTTAAAAACATTTAATATTTTGCACGATCATGAATTCCAGTGTTCACATGCATACATGTTCTTCAGTCTCATATGCATGCATACAACATAATAAAAAACAGTCCAAATAGATTAACAAAATATTGACTGTGAATGTAAATATTTTTAAAAGTGATAATTAATATTGAATGCAGTACCTGCCATAAATTACAGCAGAGTGAAACCCAACCGTCTAGCTTATGTGGCTGTTGGGCTAAACAGAAAATTATGCATTCTGAAAATTTAATAGTTGCTGACATTTGAACAAGGCTCCGCTAATGAATCATTGAGTAATTGCACCTTGTGATTACCAGTTGTGATCATGATTAATAAGATGTATTGATTAATCTCCCAATAACTCTGGCATGATTTATGGCTGGAAGAATAAGCCACATTTCATGGGATGCAGGAAGCATGATTAACAAAAGCAATAATAAAAACACTTCGCTCTCATTACAGAGCTGTCCTTGTGGGACAAGATTTGTAGAGATGGGAAACATGGATAGATTCGCTGGAGGTAGGAAGCCAAGGTAAAAAAACATTACGCCCAAGATTGCCTTAATAAAAGAGACTTATTGGGAAAGCTAGGTGCATTTTTTATCATGATGAATCACCTCTGGCTTTACATTCATTATGCACACACCCCCTCCCTTAATCTTCAAATCAGTTTTCATTATAATAGTGCACTGCTTTCAGTCTAGCCCCGACTTGCTGTTTCCTTCTTAGTCCTTCAGGGAATATTAATAAATGTGTCAGTGCCACATGACAAAGTGTCCATTATGAGTTCCTTCAGCAGAAAATCCTGAACATTTGGGAGAACAACATCAGAGGAAAACAATTTTCCTCTCATTTTTGTCACTGGACATGAAAGAGGCATTTCCAGCTGTCAGTCTCTGCAATATGACATATGACACAACTCAGAATACCCAAATATTGTCAATATCTGTGATGAGATGTGAAAGGGGGATTTCCTTTTCTAGCTAAATGAGGAAATTTTACTTTACCCACTAAAAACCAGAAGAACTTTTAATTAATAGATTTTGTTCTATGAGAACCAATTAGCAACTAATATGAAAAGGATGTAACCTTGAACAGATTCATTGCAAATTAGTAATAACAACAGTAATCATAGCAATAGTAACATAATAGATTCCTCTTCTCAAAGGCAGTCCACATGCAAAATTACAATGCAATGCATCATTTCATCAGTGTTTTTCCAGTTTCCTGAGTAGAAGAATTTCACTCCAATTCCAAACTGAAATGATAAAACAAAATATTACTAGATTTCGTTTAAAAATGTACAGAAAAATAGTAGGAAGACGAGGGAAAGTAAAACATTTTTTTTAAAAAATCTCCCATATTTCCAGTCAGTAGCCTTCTATTTATAAAGTGTTATAACCATTAGGTTATTAGATCAATCCCAGTAAAAATCACTGTAATCAATAAGGATAAATATTTAACCCTTATATATAATCAATATCTCAGCATTTAAGGTAAGATCTGCTCTCCCTCTTCTCTCCTTCTGCAAGAACCTGAAGACCTATCTCTGCCAATTGGCCTAGGGATCAGTTCTATGCTAGAAATGGTTGCTGGATTGATGGCAGACTCTAACCATCAACACCCCTGCCTTGTTTTCTGCTTTCCACATGTCCATCTTGTTTTGGTTTTTCATATTGATGCATTCCATTGTGTTCTTTTTCACAGTTTATTCTACTATTCTATCTTCTTACTTCTGTTCTGTTTATACTTTTTT
Source organism: Laticauda colubrina (assembly GCA_015471245.1). NCBI lineage: Eukaryota > Metazoa > Chordata > Lepidosauria > Squamata > Elapidae > Laticauda > Laticauda colubrina. The sequence continues at coordinate 61,075,660 of BLBF01000005.1, read as the reverse complement.
CTTTTTTACACTCTTTTCATATGCAGTGAGCCATGTGCAGATCTATACATTGGACAAACAAAACAACCACTTCATAAACGCATGGCACAACCTAGGAGAAGAAACCCATTGGCACTAGATTCATCAATCCAACTGCATTTAAAAGACAAATACCACTCTTTTTAAGGCAGCAAAGTCCACATTTTGGACAGAGAGGACTCTCAGTTTGAAAGAGAGGTCAAAGAGGTCATCTATGTTAAAACTGTATAGCCCTCTCTCAACAGAGGAGAAAGGACATAACATAATCTATCTCCTGTCTCCAATATAGTCCTTTCAGCAGTTCCAAGAAGGCTTCACACTCTTTTGCACCACTAATATGACCCTGATTACATAGATAAACCTCCAAGTGGCCTTAATGACTTTTTAAAATAATGCAAATGACCAGATGTTTGCAAGGAGTGTAAAGCCTTCTATTCCCCACCATCCAGTCAGAGCTGAAGAAGCTTCTTGGATGAGAAGTGAAACATTTTCAAAGAAAAACCAGAAAGTCCAGTGGCCTCATAAAAAAGCACCTTTCAGACTCTTTTCATTTCTTCCTTTTTATTGGTATAAGCCACCTTCAGTAGCCCCATGGCAAGATGGGGCAAATAAAATCAACAAATTATAAAATAAATAAATATGAACGTTTATGATAAGTATTGCTTCAGCTGAAAGGGCATTTCTGCCTTTGCAAAGTAGTCAAAACCAGAGTTAACCTGTAACCCAGTGAAGTACATATTCTAAACAAGCAGCAGTGTTCAGGCTAGAATATAGAAAAGTATACTTCAAAGAAGAGTAGACAAGAAGACAAATGTATCATGAAATCAATTTGCTTGTAACTGGAGGATTATTAGAGTACAAGGATGTCTATTTCTGTTTTCTGACAATGTGTATAAGCTCTAAATTTGCATTTCCTATCACTATAATGAATTGCAAGAGCCAATTTGGTGTAGTGGTTAAGTATTAGGCTAGAAACCAAGAGATGTGGGCTTAGTCCCATTTTAGATATGAAGCCAGCTGGATGACCTTGGACCACTCATTCTTTCTCAGATCTAGGAAGCCGGCAATGAGAAACCATTTTCAAAATCTTGCCAAGGAAACTTCAGGGATAAGTCCCAAAAGCCACCAATAGTTAAGACTAACACGAAGGCTCCCCCACTCCAAAAAACATCCTGCAACTGGCATAAGGAAGAGGGAAGTTGAAGGGGAAGAGGAAGTGCAACTACCAAGTAACAGTTATATAAAATGGGACTGAGCTTGGGCCAAGAAACTAATTTGAGAAAATATCTCAGGCAAATCCCTTGGATTTTGGTTGTCAAATCTTTTGCCAAGTCTATTTCAAATTTTTTAATTGTTGTAAGAATAAGAGATACTTATTCTTATTCATATAAGAATAAGAGATACATACTGAAGTGATAGAAAATAATAAGTAAGAAAAAAAAGAACATCATGATAAACCAAACAAAAACATTTGCAGCATGGGGAAAATAACTTTTAAATTATGATTTAAAAATGCAGTCAGTCAATTTTCATTCTGTGGTCATAGCCTAGGAAAATAAAATAGTACTAGTATACTTACCTGATGCAAAGAAATATTCAAAACATGGATATCACTATTATATGCAATTTTATATGCAACACATGAGAGCCCCAAAACACAAATGGTGACTGTGGTTGTTATGAGGATTTTTAGCCAATGGAAATCTGGCATCCACGAGAAGAGCCATGAAAAGTCCAGGAATGATTGCTCCTGGCCAATATTTTGAGCTAGCACTTTCAGGTGCTGGATGTCCCTCCCTACAAGTTCTGAGGTTTTGTTCAGATTGAAGCAACACATCCCTTTGAATGTTTCTCAGCCATAGTTATGCTTCAAGAGAAGGAAATCTATTGCTGCCCTATTCTCCAGAGTGGCTTCTCTGACCTCCCTCAGTTCTCTTTAAGGGCATCCAGGGCACGGGAGGTCGAATTCAAACTTTTTGCCAGAGTACATGCTAGTCCGTTCAAATTTTTAGAAATTTGCACTGCCAATCCAGGTACCCTTACCAAAGATATTGCCAATGAGATGTATTCTGTTTTGGTGGGAAGGGAGACTTTGGAGTCACAGTCTGAGTCTAGGGTTTGGAAGGGTCTCCTGTGTCATCTCTATAAGGATGGCATAAGAATGGTTAATCTTCCTAAGGTGTAGGGGCCATTTGTGGCATTTGCAGGAAGGTATGAGTAGGTTTTTAAGCCACACAGGAAAAACCATCCTGGTGGGAGCTTCAGATAACTATATGAAAATGATATGGTCTCTGTGTAGTTGCATTTTAGGTCTGTGTTGCTAAGACTGGTGCATTTTGTGACCCTAGGTGAGCTGCACCCAGTGACATCAAAGCATTTCTCAGAGGTGGTTACTGCAGCAATGTGTAGGGCATACATGGTGTTGTCCTTGGTTTTTGTAGAGTGGCCCCAGCTAAAAATGCTTTTGTAGGAGTCAGGAGGTTTCTAAATGTGGTGTAGTTAATGATGTTATGTGGCCTAGTTGCTACTCCCATTAGGCATGTAGTTAGGATATCCTTGACTGATTTCCCTCCTGCTAGGCAAAAGTTAGTAGTGTTGAGTATTTCCTTTGCTAAATATTCCCATGTTTCCTTTCTCTGGGATAAGCTTTGGTTCCAGTAACGCAGTTGCTTGTGTTACAAGTATTACAATTGTTACAGAAAATAATAATACACAGTGTATATTACATTTCATGTTTCCCATTGCAAGATTCTTTTCTTCCCTCCCCCCTCTTTTTTTTTTTATTCGTACAATGTGAAAAATGTAAAAGTATCAAAAATTATAAAAGTCTCTTCTTTAAAAAAAAACAAAAAAAAGGAAGAAAAAATGCAGAAGAAAAATAAAAAAAATACATACAAAAAAATAATAATAGAATGTTATAACTTAGCACCTGGGAGTCCAGTTTTGTGTAATTCAATGATTGCCCTTTGTTCTTCAGAGTTGTTTGGTTCAGTGGTGTTGAAGACTGCTGCAAGCGTCCATTGATCTGTGTCTGGATTTTTCTTGGTTTGATGGGTGGAATTGATTGTGGTGGAGTTTGGCTGTGGTCTATGACTGCTGGCTTTGCATGTGTCCAATGTATCCAAGAGTCTCATTCTGCGATCTTAATGGCAGTGTGAGTAGTCAGTAAAACTTGATAGGGTCCTTTCCACCTGGGTTGTAGAGGTGAGGTTCTAGTGAAGAACTTGATCCACACCCAATCTCCCGGTTCATATGGATGCAGGGCTTCTTCCAAGGGTAAGGTCTGTGTCAGTGAGGGTCAAATTTTCCCGCTGGGAGAAGTTTGGTGCAAGGATACAGACAACTGCTTGAAAGCTGGATGTTTTATTTTCAGGAAGGCTAGAAACAGCGTGCCTGCGTTCCTGGGGCTAGCTAGCTAACTTTGAATGATAAGTTCCCAATTCTTATAACTTTTTTTTCCTCCCTTTGTGTTTAAGGTTTAGACATTCAGATCCTGTCAGAGTTTGTTTTTTTTTCTTTCCGCCAGAAGGCAACCTCAACGAGGTGCGAAAACAAACTCTGTGGGGCAGCTTCCTATATTACCGGTTTTTTCCTCTGATCTCTTTTAGTTTTGATGGCTTTTTTGTAATCTTCTATTTGTAATTCCTGTCTTTTGGCTGGTTTGGTATGTTGTGGCTTTTGTCTAGGGGCATGTCTCAATTTTTTATTAGATTTCTTTTCCTATGTAAGCCTGTTCCATGGCTGGCCTAAGTTCCCCCTGGGCCTTTTCCCTTCTGGGTGACACCACTGTCCTCATGGAGTTCCCTTTCTACATTGGCATTTGTCTTTTCCTTTTTAATTTTCTGTATCCTTCTCTTTAAAAGGAAAAAATGGTATTTCAGTAAGACAGTATCTGTCAATTGTGTATCTGCCATTCTTCAATGGAAACATTCTTCAGTGGAAACATTCTTAACATTCTTCAATGGAAAAATAAGGGGGCGTAGTTGGTACAAGTAATCCTTTTTGATCTAACCTGAATATATTAAATCTTATATTGATTCTGTATAAGCTGCACATAATATACAACTGGAGGACTGCAGCCAGATGTCTGGAAACTAGTCGCCTGTTGAAGAGATAACAAGATGAGAAGGTACCATAAAAATTCCAGCTTTGGAAGATACCCCCTGGGAAACTCTTATAACATACGTTCCCAGAAAAGGGGGGAGGAATTAACATGTTGGTCCTTTGTTTGACTAAATCCACATCTAACTAAGGGGAGGGGTTCTAAAGGGCCTGTCACATTGGCCGACGGATGCAAAATGTTTGTAAAAAGGACACAGCGGACGAGAAAATATTCCATCTGTTGTTATCCACTCTCTAAAGTTCCCCGAATTTGCATAACCAGAGCAGACAACAACGGAAAGGAATGGAAGGGGGGGTGGATGCAGAGGGGATGGAAAGCGGATGTTCCACGGAAGCCTAGCGGATGGAAGCAGATGGCAGTGGATGGCACATCCACAGGGCTTCCGGGGGAGCACAGCAAAGCGGCCACGCAGCAGAAGGAGTGGATGCAGAGCGGATGCCGAGTGGATAAAGCGGATGCAGAGCGGAAGCCTAGCGGAAGCCTAGAGGATGCCTAGAGGATGCCTAACGGATGCCTAGCATTCACTGTGCATGCGGGGAGGATGCATTGCGTCAGCCCCGCGGATATAAAGGGAAGCAGCTCGCAAGCAGGTCACCATTCAGAGGAAAGACCTGCTTCCAGACACAGCTCCAGCCAGCCAGCCAGCCAGCCATCAAACCAACAACCCAACAACCATGGGGAAGAAGAGAAAGCCTCTGCCATCTGCTGCCAGCCCTGGCAAGAGGGACAGGGTCACCATCCCATCCCCTGGCCCTGACTCTGCTTCTGCTAGGGCTTCTGCTGCTGGGGCTGACTCTTCTGGTGCTGGAGCATCTGCTGGTGCTGCTCCTGGTGCTGGTGCTTCTGCTGATGCTTACTCTGCTGGCGCTGCTCCTGGTCCTGCTGGTGCTGCTGGTGCTGCTGGTGCTGCTGGTGCTCCTGGTCCTTCTGGTGCTCCTGGTCCTGCTGGTCCTGCTGGTGCTCCTGGTCCTGCTGGTCCTGCTGGTGCTCTTGGTCCTGCTAGTGCTCCTGGTCCTGCTGGTGCTGCTGGCGCTGCTGGTGCTTACTCTGCTGCTGCTGATCCTGGTCCTGCTGGTGCTGCTGGTGCTGCTGGTGCTGATGCTGGTCCTGCTGGTCCTGCTTTTGCTGCTACTGTTGTTGTTGCTGCTGCTGCTGCTGGTGTGGAGGAGCAGCCCCTACAACCTCGTAGCCCCTCTGATGAAGGCCCAGATGGCCCTGCCAGAGGGAGGAAGAGGCAGCTGCATGAACGGGAGAGGAGGCAATATTCCATCGAAGAGGAACATGAGGATGAGGTGCTGGAATGGCTGAGGGAGAATGACTATCTATGGCGGAAGGGACACAGGCTTTATCGAGACACCAAGAGGAAGCAGGCGGCTTGGAGAGAGAAGACGGAGAGCCTGGGCTACACTTCGGAGGTGCTCCTCAGCTGGTGGAAGCACATGCACACCTGGTACGGGAAGCTGCACCTCAAGAAATCTGGCCAGGCCATGGTCAAGCTGACGGACAGAGAGACCTACGTGATGGCCAAGTGCAGCTTCTTGGAGGGTGAGATCTGCCACCGAGGAACAGCCCCTCTCACAATCTCTGTCTCTCTCAGGCAGCCCGCAGAGACCCAGTCCTCTTGTGGCCAAGAGTCAGCTCCTGTGTCCAGGAAAGTATCTGTGGAACGTGCCATGATGGAGAACCCCCCAACAGCTACACTACCCATGGTGGAGCGCCTGGAGGACCCCCTGACACAGTAGGAGCAAGGAGAGGGCACTTCCACCACAGGCCAACCCACATCCACCCCCAGCTCTACCTCCACAGAAAGGCAAAGAGGCAGACCGGAGGAGCAGAGCCACACTGTCCTGCTGGGGATCAGGGACACCATCAGAAGCAGTGTAGATCTCCTCTCTCAGCTGGTACACACCGACGTCCCAACCTCCGACCGCAAGCCCTTCCTCATCTATGTCAACCAGACCCTCATGAACATGTCGGAATCTCAGTACCAGGTGGTGAAGGACAGGATCACCGGTCTTCTTCACAACCCTCCAGAACCAGCTGAACCTGCTCCCACCTAGTCCAGGCCTGCTCCTCCACCCCAGGTGATGTTACTGCCCTTCCAAGGCTTTCCACAGCCCCTCACCTACCAAGGCTACAGCTACCAGGATGTCCAGCAGCACAGGCAGCCCTTCCCAGTCCAGGCACAGGTACATCGTACTCCACCAGTGCCACTGATGCCACTGATGCCACCGATGCCAGCCACACCACAGATGCCACCCATGCCACAGATGCCACCCACACCACAGATGCCACCCATGCCACAGATGCCACCGATGCCTCACCTCTCTCACCTGCAGACCAGACATCCCCACTACACTGCTCCTTCCTCCACCCCACAGCCAAGCCCCACCTCAGAACATCTGTCATCGGTATTGGGGCTGACACCCCATGGCCTGGAGGAAGGGGCTCTCAACATCATAGGACTGAGCCAACTCTCTGAGACATTCCTCCACACACCGTCCCTTGTTGTCCTCTCGGGGCCAGGCACCGCAATGACTCCTCAGACCCGCACTCCAGCAGCAGCCACCTCCACAGCACCTGGACCATTCACCCCTGAGACTGGGCATGCCTCAGAGTGACTAAGAAGAGTGCCAGAGACTGGGTGGCTACCTGTTGACTTTATCTTAACTTTGGACACTTGACGTGGGTCATATTGCTTTTACAGCTTGTTATCAATAAATATTATCTTTGCTTCACATATTGCTTCATTTATTTTATTAAATAAAGTATTGGTGGAAACTTTTAGAAATGGTTTAAGCCTTTGCATGCTTGTGGGATGGGTAAGAATAGCAGTGGGATGGGCAGGGATACCTTTGGGATGGTTAATAGCTGTGCAATGGGTTAGGATACCTGTGGGATGGGTAATAGCTGTGGAATGGGTAAGGATACCTGTGGAATGGGTAATAGCTGTGGGATAGATAAACCTCCAGTGCAAGCATAGTGGGACTGTATGGTCCACCCTCCCAGGTGCCACACCTTTGGCCCTTTATTATTATTATTATTATCATTGATCCACACATTTCAACATAAACACAACTCTTTATTAAATGCCCTGTTCATTGTAGGGCCACTCAACATACATGGCCCAATCTCATCAGTGTGATGAGACAGGCTGAAGGAAGCATCCATTAATCATCTATCATCCTGTCTGGCCACTCCACTGCTCCACTGTGCACCAGTGTCTCAGGAGGTTGCGCTGCTTCTTCCCTTCACGTGAAGCTCTGTTGGGGCCTGGCACATCCACAGTGTCTATCATGTTTCGCCCTTGCCTCCATTCACCAGGCACCATGTCCCCATTGCCTTGTTGGAGGTCCATGAGCCTTTTTTGCAACACAGAACAGAAGCATCACGTTAACCAACGGATGGCAAGTGTTTCTCTCCGTTTTACATCCTCTTACCATCCATTGGTGCAGTGTGACATGGGCTTAACTCCCTTTATCTATTACTGTATGCCTGGAAGTATCTTAAATTATGCTTTGACTAGTACTGGGATTCACTCCCCTTCAACAAAGGATTCCTTTTGAAATTTCTAGCTTTCAGAAGTTCATTCTTTTCGGTTGAAGGGGAAAAGTCCAGTGCTTACAGTATCTAAAGTTAGCTCACATAATGATAAACATTTTCCAAATTGGCCAGAGTAATTGAGAATTAAAATAATAATGAAAATTATACTCCCTGAATCACTATGTAAGCATAATACAGTTATTTTTTATTTACTTATTCATTCATTCATTCATTCATTTTTGAGATTTATACTACTCCGAATTTTGCATTTTAGTTCCTTAGGCCTCCAAAAATGCTCACAAAAAGTGCACATATACATAATTAGACTAAATATATTTGTTTGAAGAAAATAGCCTTTGGCCTTGATCAAATATGGATTGTAAGAATGACATGGAAAGAACAGAAGATTAAAAACAGGAAGCAATGTCTTATTTTCTGCATGAATTGCACCCGCTTTGCATATCAGATATAGCTTTCCAGATTTTCTAGGAGCAAATAACCCATGTGGCTTCCTACAAAAGAAACATTTGCAACCATTTTCTTTTCACTCTGTTAAATTATGCACAATATAATTTCAATTAAATCTCTCTCTCTCTCTCTCTCTCTCTCTTTTTTGTTAGAAATGAAATTGATTAACTTCAAAGAACTTTGGGCCCCTTTCACACTTTTCTCTTTACATTTCCTTCTTCCTATGCCTCTGCATGATCATCAGAACATGCAAAATGCTCCTTAACAATAACTAGGCTATTTAACACTTCAGTTGTTGGTACAGATGTCAAGCAACCAGGTAGTATAGTCTTATGCAGCAACTATACTGACAGAAAATATCTACAGGGGAAGGCATGCAAGTTTTTGAACAACCTTGTCAAATCTGCCATCCTCAGCATACTCTGCTTCACTGTCATCTTGCCGTAAAATGTCAGGGGGGGGGGAGAGATTGGGGAAACAAGGGGGAGGAAATGACAGGGTGACAGGAACCAGATATGTCAATACGGAACAGAACACTTGATCAAGGATGGAGCCATGAGAAAGGAATATGAAACTCCACCAAACCTCAGCGCCATTCCCCAAACATCTAATTCAAATATCACTGGACACTGATGGACTGGGCAAAGGGGAGGACCAGGGAAGAAGGAAAAATGAAAACATTGTGTGGTAATATTCAGATCCAGCTTTGCTTATCTTGTAACTGCTTGACTTTAGTAAAAGTAAATCTGTCACTTCCCAAATGGAATTGAGGGTCTTTCTTTCCTAAATGCCCAAGTTGTGACAAGCCTGACAACTTTATTCTTTCTTCCTTTAAGAGTATGAGTAAGATAGCCAATTGATTGATTGAATTTTAAATAAATAAATGCTGCATCTGCTCATTATTTGAGTTCTTCAAAGAGAGCAATAGGGAGTGTGAAAAGTGGGATAAAAATCTACTGCTTCTTTACTTTATGGGTGCTTCAGACAAATGATGGACTTCTACCACTTTAATTATGCTAGCCTCCTTATAGGCATGTTTACATTCTACCTGAATGTAAGTCGAGATGAAAGCATATTGACATCTATATAAACTAGGAACCTGTTGATTTAAGGTTCTGACTTGCAAGGGAGCCAATATGTGTTACTGGTACATTCAGAGACTTTATTTCTATCAACAATTACAATGAGCCTGTGATTGCCTAAAGGAAGCCAGGATCATTTGAAAATATTGGCTAGATGTGGATAAGGGTTATCTTAAAAGACTTGAATGGAGCTAGCAAAAATCAGAAATCAAGGGAAGAAAGACATTCACATTGAATATTGATTGGGGCATCAATATATAAAAGTACAAACCAACATTTGGGCATTTACTGTGACAACTACATTATTTGCATTAGTATTCTAACACATGAAATTTGGGGTTTAAAAAAACAATGGAAAGTTCTTCAAAGACAATATAATGGGAAAAGATCACCCAGTAACAGCAGAATTTCATGTTCAGTTAAAAAAAAAAGTAGGACATTGTAACTCATTAAAGGACAGTTCTGGATGATTTTCCTTGACAAATTATTCTCTTCTACAAAGGACTTCAATAATGCCTGACAACATGTGGCAAACTATTATTACTGGCACATTATTATAGTCACCACTAACACAATGTTAATCATCAGGAAAATTCATCTGAAATGCTCTGTATAGTATAACAAAAATATATAAATCCATGAAAAAAAAAACCTTTCAACAGTTATTATTAACAGAAAGAGGTGAGTGGTTTTTTGCTCCAACAGCTGCAGTAACCATGGTGCATGTCATAAGTCAGCATACACAAGAACGAAGGAAAAATTAGGTAGAGACATTAATAGAAAATACTTCCAAGAATTCATTTTTTAAAAAAGATAAAAAATTGAATGTATCTTCTGTGACTATGGATTTGGTATGCTACCTCCCTGGGGTAGGCAGCTCACTTTTCAGATTCCTTATAGAAAATATGTGAGTCTAATTCAGATATTAACCAGTAGTTTAAGGTATATATGCAGAAGGGGAAATAAAGGGAAGTCATCTGCTCTTGAAACATAATGCATAATGGGCTTCATTCTTCCAGCATTTGTTTGTTCAACATGGCATAAGAATGGAACGCACTTGTCAAATAGCAAAGAATAATACTACACTTAAAATCTGGAGGACTTGAGTCTCAAAATATCATTGTGATTGGGTGCTCAGCCATTTCCTATGATTAAAAAAATAGGGATGTTATTATTCAAATTATTTTTCCCATTCCATATTTATCTGTTCCACGGAAATGTGAATCTAAATGTGCTTATAAAAAAGAGAATAGTCAAAGTTGGGTTTTTTAAAAGAAAAAACCCTGGCCCTGCAAATTTAGCTGCCTTAATTGCTTCTCCTTTTGTACTGACATGGCCAAAACTATGTGGATCCTTTTCTTCAAGCACCTGTTCACATTTAATCACAGCGTTTCCTTTTGCTTGTCTTCAATTTAAGTAAATGCCCTGTCACACTGGCCGACGGATGCAAAATGTTTGTAAAAAGGACACAGCGGATGAGAAAAATGTTCCATCCATTGTTATCCGCTCTCAAAAGGGGCAAAAATTTGCATAACCAGAGCGGGTAACATAGAAAGGAATGGATGGGGGGAGGACGCAGGGCGGATGGAAAGCGGATGCTCCACGGAAGCCTAGTGGATGGAAGCAGATGGGAGCAGATGGCATATCCGCAAGGCTTCCGGGGGGCCGCAGCAAAGCGGATGCGGAACGGAAAGAGCGGATGAAGAGCTGACGCCGAGCGGAGGAAGTGGATGCACAGCGGATACCGAGTGGATGAAGTGGATGCACAGCGGAAGCCTAGCGGATGCCTAGCGGATGCCTAGCGTTCAATGCGCATGCAGGGAGGATGCATTGCGTCAGCCCCACGGATATAAAGGGAGGCAGCTCCCAAGCAGGTCACCATTCAGAGAAAACACCTGCTTCCAGACACATCAACTGCCTTGCCAGCCTGCCCTACCTGCATGCCTTCCTGCCAGCCTTGCTGCATGCCTGCCTTCCTGCCAGCCTGCCTGCCAGCATCCCTGCCAGCTTTGCTGTCTGCCTGCCTGCCAGCCTGCCTTCTAGCCTCCCTGCCAGCCTTTCTGCTTGCCTGCCTGCCTGCCTGCCAGCCTTGGTGCCTGCCTGCCAGCCTTCCTGCCAGCCTTCCTGCCTGCCTGCCAGCCTTGCTGCCAGCCAGCAACCCCACAACCATGGGGAAGAAGAGGAAGCCTCAGCCATCTGCTGCTAGCCCTGGCAAGAGGGACAGGGCCACCCTCCCACCCCCTGGCCCTCACTCTGCTTCTGCTGGGGCTTCTGCAGCATGGGCTCGCTCTTCTGGGGCTGGGGCTTCTGCTGCTTCTGCTTCTGGAGGAGCTGATGATGATGCTTCTGGCGGTGGTGTTTCTGCTCGTGCTTACTCTGCTGATGCTGCTTCTGGCGGTGGTGCTTCCGCTGGTGCTTACTCTGCTGAAGCTGCTTCTGGCGGTGGTGCTTCTGCTGATGCTGCTTCTGGAGGAGCTGATGATGCTGCTTCTGGTGGTGGTGCTTCTGCTGGTGCTAACTCTGCTGTAGCTGCTCCTCATCTTGCTGATCCTGATTGTCCTGCTCATCCTGCTCGTCCTGCTCGTGCTCCTGGTCTTGCTCGTGCTCCTGGTCTTGCTTGTCCTGCTGGTCCTGCAGGTGCTCCTGGTACTGCTGGTGCTCCTGGTCCTGCTGGCGCTGCTGCTGCTGCTGCTGCTGATCCTGCTGGTGCTGGTGCTACTGGTGGTGTGGAGGAGCAGCCCCTAGAACCTGGTCCTGCCAAAGGAAGGAAGAGGCAGACGCGAGAACGGGAGAGGAGGCAATACAACATCGAGGAGGAACATGAGGATGAGGTGCTGGAGTGGCTGAGAGAGAATGTCTATCTATGGTGGAAGGGACACAGGCTCTACAGGGACACCAAAAGGAAGCAGGCTGCTTGGAGAGAGAAGGAGGAGAGCCTGGACTACACTTCGGAGGTGCTCCTCGGCTGGTGGAAGCACATGCACACCTGGTACGGGAAGCTGCACCTCAAGAAATCTGGCCAGGCCGCGGTCAAGCTGACGGACAGAGAGACCTATGTCACGGCCAAGTGAAGCTTCCTGGAGGGTGAGATCCGCCACCGAGGAGCAGCCCCTCTCACAACCCTCTCTCTCAGGCAGCCTGCTGAGAGCCAGTCCTCTTCCGGCTGAGAGTCAGCTCCTGTCTCCAGGCGGGTGTCTGTGGAGCATGCCATGATGGAGAACCTGCGGACAGCTGTTGTAACCATGGCGGAGCATGTGGAGGACTCCCTGGTGCGGTGAGAGAAAGGAGACGGCACTTCCACCACAGTCCTACCTGCATCCACCCCCAGCTCCACCTTCACAGAAAGGCAGAGAGCTAGACAGGAGGGGTAGAGCCACATTGTCCTGCTGGAGATAAGAGACACCATCAGGAGCAGCATAGATCTCTCTCTCAGTTGGTCCACACCGACTCCTCATCCTCCAATCGCAAGCCCTTCCTCACCTATATCAACCACACCCTCAGGGACATGGCGGAACCCCAGTACCAGATGATGAAGGACCAGATCACCGATCTGCTTCACAACCCTCCAGATCCAGATGAACCTGCTCCCACCCAGTCCAGGTCTGCTCCTCCACCCCTGGTGATGTCCCTCCCATTCCAAGGCTTTCCACAGAACCTCCCCTCCCAGGGCTATGGCTACCAGGAGGTCCAGCAGCACAGGCAGCAGCCCTTCCCAATCCAGGCACAGACTCATCGGATGCCACCATTGCCACCGGTTCCACTGATGCCACCGATGCCACCCACGCCACTGATGCCACCGATGCCACCCATGCCACTGATGCCACCAACACCACCGATGCCAGCCACGTCACCGATACCACCCACTCCAGTCCTCACACAGCTGCAGACCAGACAGCTCCACTACACTGCTCCTTCCTCCACCCCACAGCCAAGCCTGGCCTCAGTACATCTGTCGTCGGTATTGGGGCTGACACACCATGGCATGGAGGAAGGAGCTCTCAACATCACGGGGCTGAGCCAGATGCCTCTCGGGGCAAGGCACCCCAGTGGTGCTTCAGACCAGCACTCCAGCAGCACCAACCTCCACAGCACCTGGACCCTTCACCCCTGAGACTGGGCACACCTCTGAGTGACAAAGAAGAGTGCCAGAGACTGGGTGGCTACCTGTAGACTTTATTTGGACACTTGACTTGGGTAATGTTTCTTTTACAGCTTGTTATTAATGAAGATTATCTTTGCTTCACACACTTGCTTCATTTCTTTTTGTAAATAAAGTCTTGGTGGAAACTTTTAGAAATGGTTTAGCCTTTGCATGCTTGTGGGATGGGTTAAGATAGCAGTGGGATGGGTAGGGATACCTTTGGGATGGGTATTATCTGTGCGATGGGCAGGGATACCTGTGGGATGGATTAAGATAGCTGTGGGATGGGTTGAGATAGCTGTGGGGATAGATAAACCTCCAGTGCAAGCATAGTGGGACTGTATGGTCCACCTCCCAGGTGCCACACTATGGCCCTTCATTATCAGTACTAATGTAATCATTGATCCACACATGTCAACATAAACACAACTCTTTTTTAAATGCCCTGTTCATTGTAGGCCCACCCAACATACATGGCCCAATCTCATCAGTGTGATGAGACAGGCTGAAGAAAGCTTCCATTATTCATCTATCATCCTGTCTTGCCACTCCACTGCTCCAGCTGGGGAGTTGCGCCAGTGTTTCAGGAGGTTGCGCTGCTTCTTCCCTTCACGTGAAGCTCTGTTGGGGCTCCACGAGCCTGATCTGCAATACTGGGTAGCGGGTGTGCATGAGATTGTGAAGGATGCAGCAAGATTCCACGATCCTCCTCACGGTCTCTGGGCGATGCTGCATGGTGGTGAGAAGTACCTGGAACCTGTTGGCCAGGATGCCAAAGGCATTCTCCACCACCCGCCTTGCCCTGGATAGCCTGTAGTTGAAGATCCTTTCTTCACAGGTGAGGAGTCTGGAGGTGTAGGGCTTCTGAGGGAAAAGGCGTCATCCCCCAAGATGAAGTAGGGCACATCTTGCGTATCATTGGGCAGGGGGTCTGGATATGGGAAGCCCATGATGAGGTTGCATTCTAGCCCCTCCTTGAGGTGACTGCCATTGTATACTTGGGCATCTGAAGCTGAGCCGTTGCCTGAAGCATCGATGTACATGAACTTGTAGTCAGCATCGACCATGGCGAAGAGGATGATGCTGAAGAAGCCCTTGTAGTTGAAATAAGTGGACCCTGACTTGGCGGGAGCTTTGCAGGCCACATGCTTGCCATCTATGGCTCCAACGGTGTGGGGGAAGTTCCACTTCTGATACCACAGCTCTGCAACTGTCTTCCATCCTTCTTCAGTTGAGGGGCACTGGAGGAGTTCCTCCAGGTATTCTTCGATGATGGCCTGCACCACTTCTCTGACCATAATGCTGATGGTGTTGTGTGACATCGCTATGTGTCCTTTTGAATCCTCTAGGCATCCTCTGGACATCCTTAATATCTGAGATAGGTCCCCTCTGCGAACGTTTTTTCCGTTTTAAATGCTTTGTATGCGAGCTGCATCCGCTTTCATCCTTTCTCCCTCCGTGCTACTAACACTGCGCGTCCATTCCGCGTCCGTTCCGCTTCCTCCCTGTGTCCGCTTTCTGCTGGAGCGGATTTGAGTTGCGCAGATGCACAGCGGATGCCTAGCGGATGTAGCAGACGCGTAACGGATGACAACGGATGCAGAACGGATGTTCCCCGTATGCCTAGCGAATTCAGAACGGACGCGTTGGATACATTTTCCGCTCAGAAAGTTTTGAGCAGCTCAAAACTTTTTGAGCGGATGAAATGTCAGTTGACGGATGCTGGATGGATAGAGAGGAAGAAAAATGGACGTAGTGAGTACAGAACGGATGAATCGCGTTAACCAATGGATGGCAAGTGTTTTTCTCCATTTTACATCCTCTTTCCATCTGTTGGTGCAGTGTGACAGGGGCTTAAGGTAGAGCAAAAGAAAGAAAATCTAATTATTTCCTTTCTTCTCTTACTTACTCTGACTTCTAACTTATAGATGATGTTATTGTTGATTATGATGATGATGATTTACTCCAGAACCACTACATACAGACAATATGCCCTCACACTTACCTCAGATATCCACTACACAAAGCTATCAGACACAAAATCAACCTCTTTGCTTTCCAAGGTGTACATGACTGATAACACAAAAATGAGAGTAATGACCCAGAGCCCTTCTCTTTTAGGTAGAGAACAAAGTTTTAATAATTTTGGAATCCTAGTCTTGATACTTTTGCCTGAGCAAAAACAAGCTTCTTCTTTTGTTTTTGAAAATTCTTGTCCTGAAATGTGAGAAGAGATCACTGAAATTGGAAAAATATGGAGGAGATTAGAAAGACACTACTGGAAGTCATAAGCTAATATGGAAATTGGAAAAAGCCCCAAGATGAGCTGATATCAGATGAAAAGGTAGATGGATGGATTCCAAGTTACTGAAAAGTATCTTGATCTGTGGTAGATAGTAGAGTTATCTTTCTGAAGCAGAGATGACAGCAGGAGATGAGACCTTCATTGTGTTAACTACAACTGCACCAGGAAGACAACACAACTATCTTGACACTAAGGATGAAATTGTTGTCTAGTGCACCAGCCAAACATTGAAGAAGAGTGATCATGCCAGGCAATCCAATATTTAGAACTGAGGTTGCAACTAAAATAGAATGAAACAGCAGAAATTGCTTAAGACAGGTCAGTTTTGAATCAAAATTGGAAAACATGGATGAAGGATATCATATATTTGCTATGGTTAGTGGTAGAAGGAACATGGTGATATGTGTTCCTGTCCTTAGAAATTATGAGTGCCCTTAATGGTCAATTAATGGTCAATTCCTGCAAAGCCAGGAATGCTTTACGAGTTGACACTGCCCTCATATTCATATCTTTTAGCTTCCTATTCCATATTTTGCAATAATAAATCAGAAGGCTAAAACTTTTAGGACATTAATAATGGCATGCTTGAAATAAAAAAGTCCTCCAAGTCTAAGGACTTGTTTGGATCTCTTTTAAAAGAAAAAAAATATTGGTTTTTAAAACAAACATAAACAAACAAAACATAAAAAACATCAAGTCATTTTCCATATATATACATACAGTGTGCTGGTTGGTTTACAAATTGTTTTGTGCTTCCATTTCGTAGTCTTCAATTACAATTACATTGTATATAATCTCATATTTTCAATCAAATATTAAATACATTAATATCATTATTAATCAATCATTTGATGATACTTTTATTCATTCATGTTTTATGAAATAATTATATTTTACTGAATTTGTTTTATGACAGTTCATATTATCATCCCAAATCTATCCTAGAATCATTTTGTAGATATAATAAGAAAAGATTACATCTTTATAAATTTATTATTTTCTCAAAGTCTACATATTTCATTACTATATTTTATGGTCTAGCAATTGATAGAAAAGATCCCAAATTTTATAAAATTGTTTATCATCTTGTTCTCTAATTTCAAATGTCAATCTACTCATTTCAGCACATTCCAATATTTTCTTAATGATTTCTTCCTGTGATCGTGTTTCTCATTTTTCCAGTTTTTAGCAAATTCAATCCTACCCGCTATTAATACATTTGCAATCAGGTATTTCAAGTCTTTACTATATATTTCAGGTAAAATTCCCAATAAAAATATCTCTGGTTTTAAATCTATATGCTTTTTAGTCATTTTTTCCAACCACGTGTGGATTTTAGTCCAATATTTTTTAGCGTCCGCACAAGTCCACCACATATAGTAATATGAGCCAGGTGTCTGATGACATTTCCAACATTTTTCAGACTTATTCTTGAACATTCTTGCTATTCTTGTTGGGGGAAAATGCCACCTGTAAAACATCTTATACAAATTTTCTTTATATGCTGTTGACATTGTCATTTTATAATTTTGAGACCACAATTTTTGCTATTTCTCTAGATCAATCCCATATCCAAAATTCTTCCCCCAAGCAATCAGAGTTTCTTTAACTTGTTCTTTTTCTAGTTTAATTTCTAATAAATATCCATACATGTTTTTAATCACCTTTTCATCAGTACCTGTCAAAATCTTTTCTAAGTCAGTCAGTTTATCATACAAACCTTCTGTTTTAGAATCTTTGTCATACCTTGAATGTATTTGCGCATATGAAAACCAATTCATCATTATACCTTGTTCCTCTAGTTTTTGCATAGATTTAAGTTCACCCTTTTCATTCAATATTTCACCATATCTAACTGTTTGTTCCTTTTTGTATATTATAGGATAAGAAAATGCTTCAATAGCCAATAGCCAGACTGGAATTTTCAAATAACATTGTCTTTTAATCTTCTCCCAATTTAACCACAGAGACTTCTGTATATAATGTCTTCTAAAGTACTCCTGTGATTTAGTTCCTTTATACCATAAAAAAGCATGTCTCCCCAACAACAGATCATGTCCTTCTAATTTCAACAATCTAGTATTTCTTAATGTTATCCATTCCTTAACGCACATCAAATTTGTAGCTTGGTCATACAACTTCCAATTAGGCAAACCAAATCCTCCTCTTATTCCAGCATCTTGCAAAAGTTTTAACTTTATTCTCGCTTTCTTACCTTGCCATATATATTTCAACACAATTTTGTTTAAATCTTCAAAGTAGTCCTTTAAAATTATTTAAATATTTTTAAGTCTTTCTGGCAATATTGAAGCAAAATTTTATAATCTGAGTTTAGTCGGGAAATAGGTCTATAGTTCTTGATTTGTAATGGATCAGTCTCCTCTTTTGGAACAAGTGTGAAATATGCTTCTGACCATGATTTAGGTATCCTCTTCTTTAACATAACTTCATTCATAACTTCTAGCAATAAAATATTCAATAATTCTTGTGATGGTTTGTAAAATTCTACCAGAAGTCCATCTGGGCCTGTTTGGATCTCTTGAAGAAAGAATGCAGGTAGCTTCTCTGGAGAATGAAGGTGGAGAAAGGAATCCTGGATGGAGAATCAGAACGGTTTTTCAACCAGCTTTCTTAGAATTCATTCTGGCTGGGACTTTCTGGGAACGTATCTTAAAGCTGCCAAAGTTGAGCAACAGTGTTCTAGGAAATGACATGTCTATGATTTCTCTAAAGAACCAGTGAACCAGAGTAATTAATAAACTAAATGTACCATAAGAATTTGAGTTTAAGCTATGTTTTCTGCAGTCTGTTTCTCCTTGATAGTTTCTCATAATTATCTCAAATTAACTTTTTATGTATGGAATGAATTGTGTTTATGCCTAGCAAACTCAATTCCAATCCATTTTTGTTCAACCTTAAACTTTAAGTCCCAGCCCACTGTGGATCCTTGATATTTACTGTAAATTTATGCCAACTCATTTCCTGTACAAGAACAAGGGTTGATAATGATCAAGGATAATCTATATCCAGAATAATAAAATAAATGAAGTAAAAATATTACTTTCAGACTACAGAATTAATCCCTTTAGTGTTTGTTGTTATTTCATTTTCATTGCAATCACACAATGTTTAGTTTCAGTATAGGTGATAATACAACTGGAAACTGATGTTTTTGCCATAATATTTGGCATAATTTTCATCTACCTGCCCTGGAAAACGTTTAATAATGTGTATGCACAGTGATGGGATGCTGCTGGTTTGAACCAGTTCTAGCAAACTGGTATCTCCAATGATACCACTGGTATCTCCATCCGACCATCCCCACCCAATCCTGTCCTATATGTCCATGTTTTTCAGCTCAGATAATTCACACAGCACAGTGTTTTACTTACCGAGGCTGTTTTACTTACCGAGGCTGCCATAGAAGGTGAGCTGTAGTGCTTGAAATTGGTGTATTTTGAACATGGTGCACTCTCTCTCTTATAGAACCGGCAGTAAAAAAATTTGAATCCCATCACTGGCTGTATAATCTTTATGGAATCCCATCACTGTATAATCTTTATGGAAGTCCTTATAAAAATTTCAGTAAAACACCACATGCTTCAATGTTTTAGTTTCTCCAGAATTACATGGCCCAATTCAGAGCCATTGTGAAATGTTAGCAAAACTGACCTGTAATAACGCCAATTTAAAGCCCCTGTCACACTGCACCAACGGATGCAAAGAGGATATAAAATGGACAAAAAAGCTTGCCATCCATTGGTTAACGTGATGTACTCACTGCCTCCGTTTTGCTTCCTCTTTATCCGTCCAGCATCCGTTTATTGATGTTTCATCCGCTCAAAACTTTTGCGTGGAAAATGTATCCAATTCGTCCGGTCTGCATCCGCTATGATCCGCTACGCATCCGTTCTGCATCCGTTACACATCCACTATATCCGCGAGGCATCCGTTCCGCATCCGCGCAACTCGCATCCGCTCGGACACAGGGAGGAAGCGGAACGGACACAGAACGGATGCAGAACGGATGCAGAATGGATTCAGCATGCAAACAAAGCGTTTAAAATGGAAAAAACGTTCGCAGAGGGGACCTATCTCGGATATTAAGGATGTCTAGAGGATGCCTAGAAGATGCCTAGAGGATGCAAAGGGACACCTATACTGCCTATAAAAAGGGGGAGCAACTCACCTGCATCTCACTTTCAGACCAGCAGCCTAGCTGTGCAGAACTCTGCAGCCTTCATCTGACTCTTGCTCTTCCACAGCATCCAATCATGTCCACTGTGGATTGTAACACAGTCCTTTTGGCAGCCACCATCCTTCTGCAACAGTGCGAAGCCATCTACAGGCTCTGTGAACTCTACTATGGGAAGAAAAAGAGGTGGCCAAGAAGCGTCTGGGTCTGAAGATGGATCACCAGAAGAGCAGAGTACGGACTGTACAAGAAGCTGATGGTGGAGCTGAGGAACGAAGACACTCGTGCATTCCAGAACTTCATGAGGATGCCTCCAGCTATGTTTGATGAAGTTGTGACACCCAGGTTGACCAAGGCAAACACCAACTTCCGGCCCAGCCTGGAACCTGGGCTCAAGGTGGCACTCACTCTGCGCCACCTGGCCTCAGGGACCACCTACTGGAGCATGCAGTACGGCTGGAGGGTGCCACACAACACCATCACCATTGTGGTCAGAGAAGTGGTGCAGGCCATCATCGAAGAATACCTGGAGGAGCTCCTCCAGTGCCCCTCCACTGAAGAAGGATGGAAGAAAATTGCAGAACAGTGGTATCAGAGGTGGAACTTCCCCCACACCGTTGGAGCCATAGATGGCAAGCACGTGGCCTGCAAAGCTCCAGCAAAGTTGGGGTCCACTTATCATGGGCTCCCCAGATCCAGACCCCTTGCCCAATGACATGCAAGATGTGCCCTACTTCATCATGGGGGATGACGCTTTCTCCCTCAGAACCTACCTCATGAAGCCCTACACCTCCAGACTCCTCACCCGTGAACAGAGGATCTTCAACGACAGGCTGTCCAGGGAAAGGCGGGTGGTGGAGAACGACTTTGGCATCCTGGCCGACAGGTTCCAGGTACTTCTCACCACCATGCAGCATCGCCCAGAGACCGTCAGGAGGATCGTGGAAGCTTGCTGCATCCTGCACAATCTCATATGCACCCGCTACCCAGTCTTGCAGAACAGGCTCATGGACCTCCAGCAAGCAATGGGGACATGGAGCCTGGGGAATGGAGGCAAGGCCAAAACCTAATACACACTGAGGTTGTGCAAGGCCCCAACAAAGCCTCACGTGAAGGGAAGAAGCAGCGCAACCTCCTGAGACACTGGTGCAACTCCCCAGCTGGAGCAGTGGAGTGGCAAGACAGGATGATAGATGATTAATGGGTGCTTCCTTCAGCCTATCTCATCACGCGGATGAGATTGGGCCATGTATGTTGGGTGGGCCTACAATGAACAGGGCGTTTAATAAAGAGTTGTGTTTGTGTTGACATGTGTGGATAATTGATTACATTGTTATTGATAAAAAAGGGCCATAGGTGTGGCATCTGAGAGGGTGTACCATACAGTCCCACTATGCTTGCACTGGAGGTTTATCTATCCCACAGCTATTACCCATTCCAAAGTTACCACTGCCCATCCCACTGCTATCTTACCCCATCCCACAAGCATGCAAAGGCTTAAACCAATTCTAAAAGTTTCCACCAAGACTTTATTTAATAAAATAAACGAAGCAAGTGTGTGAAGCAAAGATAATCTTTATTGAACAACAAGCTGTAAAAGGAAAAAGACCCAAGTCAAGTGTCCAAATAAAGTCCACACCCAGTCTCTGGCAAACTTCACTGTCACTCAGAGGTGTGCCCAGTCTCAGGGGTGAAGGGTTCTGGTGCTGTGGAGGTGGTTGCTGCTGCAGTGCTGGTCTGAAGCCCCACTGGGGTGCCTGGCCCTGAGAGGACAACAGGTGATGGTGTGTTGAGAAAGCTCTTGGACAGCTGGCTCAGCCCTGTGATGTTGAGAGCTCCTTCCTCCACCCCACAGCCAAGCCCAGCCTCAGTACATCTGTCATCAGTACTGGGGATGACACCCCATGGCTTGGAGGAAGGAGTAGTGTAGTGGGGCTGTCTGGTCTGCAGCTGGGTGAGGACTGGCGTTGGTGGCATCGCTGTCGTCGGTGGCATCATTGGCGTGGGTGGCATCGGTGACCAGATGGGCCCTCATCAGAGGGGCTCCCAGGTGGTAGGGACTGCTCCTCCACACCACCACCAGCAGCACCAGCAGGATCATCATCATCATCATCATCATCATCACCAGCAGGATCATAATCATAATCATCATCATCATCAGCAGCAGCAGCAGCAGCAGGATCATCATCATCAGCACCAGCAGCACCAGCAGCACCAGCAGGACCAGGATCAGCAGCAGCAGAGTAAGCACCAGCAGCACCAGCAAGACCAGGAGCATGAGCAGGACCAGGAGCATGAGCAGGACGAGCAGTACGAGCAAGTCCAGGAGCACGAGCAGGACCAGCAGGACCAGCAGGACCAGGAGCAGCTTCAGCAGAGTACGCAGCAACAGAAGCACCACCAGCAGGAGCAGCTTC
This sequence comes from Laticauda colubrina, assembly GCA_015471245.1. Lineage (NCBI taxonomy): Eukaryota > Metazoa > Chordata > Lepidosauria > Squamata > Elapidae > Laticauda > Laticauda colubrina. The sequence continues at coordinate 61,053,368 of BLBF01000005.1, read as the reverse complement.
AGCAGAAGCTCCAGCACCAGAAGAGCGAGCCCGAGCAGCAGAAGTCCCAGCAGAAGCAGAGTCGGGGACAGGGGGCAGGAGGGTGGCCCTGTCCCTCTTGCCAGGGATGGCGGCAGGTTGCTGAGGCTTTCGCTTCTTCCCCATGGTTGTGGGGTTGCTGGCTGGCAGGGAGGCTGGCAGGCACCAAGGCTGGCAGGAAAGCTGGCAGAAAGCCTGGCAGGAAGCCTGGCAGGAAGGCAGGCAGGCAGGCAGGCACCAAGGCTGGCAGGCAGGCAGAGAGCAAGGCTGGCAAGGAGGCTGGCCAGGAGGCTTGGAGGCAGGCTGGCAGCAAGGCAGGGCAGGCAAGGACTCGATGTATCCGGCAGCAGGTCTTTCCTCTAAATGCTGGCCATGTACGAGCTGCTTCCCTTTATATCCACGTGGCTTACGCAATGCATCCCCCCCGCATGCGCAATTAATGCTCAACATCCGTTAGGCTTCCGCTGTGCATCCGCTAGGCTTCCGCTCTGCATCCGCTTCATCCGCTGTGCATCCACTTTGCATCCACTTCATCCGCTCAGCGTCCGCTCTGCATCCGCTCTTTCCGTTCCACGTCTGCTTTGCTGAGGCCCCCCGGAAGCCTAGCAGATATGCCATCTGCTCTCATCCACTTCCATCCGCTGGGCTTCCGTTCCGCATCCGCTTTCCATCCGCCCTGCGTCCTCCCCCCATCTGTGTTATCCGCTCTGTTTATGCAAATTTTACCCCTTTTGAGAGCGGATAACAACAGATGTAACATTTTGCTTGTCTGTTGTGTCCGTTTTGCATCCGTTGGGCAGTGTGACAGGGCCTTAACACATTTGCCCAACCCTGAAAAATTGTTTTCTCAGCCTGGGAAAATTAATGTGTGGTGATAACCTGCAGGTTCTCAGATCAGTCTAAGGTTCAAGTCTGAATATTATGTTAGAAATACTCCTAGGCATCAGAAATATGGATCTTATAAGTATAGCTGTGGGAGCTTGAATGTGTTTTCCTTGATGTAAAATTTGTCTTGGACTCCATACAGGATTTCAACAAGGTCTTTAATCTTCAAAACTTTTAGGACTGCCTGTGTTAATTCCATGTTTACTGGCAAATATACATTCAGGATATGAGAGCTCACAAATTGCTATTAAGAAGAAGAATGTCAGATCAAGACATTCCCTTTCCAAAAGTATGGGTGGTAATAACAGAAATATTAAATAATTATTGTGCCATAGGAGAAACAAAGGTCCTAAAGGCCACTCCTAAAGTGCTTCCAAGAAGGTAGCTCAGAGGTAACACACAAACACACACAAACTACCTGTTGAATCTATGGGCAGCCAGTCTGGCAATCTCTATATTGCTAGATTGTTATGGTCATTATTATTGTAATAATTATATTACTTGCTCATATAATTATAGTACCAACTGTATTATTAGAAACACCGGTGGGCTTCAAAAATTGTAGCAAAGAGTTCTGTGCCTGGTTGTTGGTTGGGCATGGCCATGGTGGGTATGGGCCAGTCGGCCTCCTGAACCATGGCAAGGGGTTTCCTCGAGCTCTGGGAGGGCGAAAACAGCCTCCCCAGTCTCTGGAAGCTCTCTGGAAGCCAAAAACAGGTCCATTTCTGGCCTTCCTGAACTTCACCTTCCCCCAAACCTCTGCACATGCCCTGCACTTATTTGCATCCCAAATGGGCTGCATGGGAACTCCTGGGAGAGGAGGGAGGGGTGGGAGGGGCTAGCCAGGAATGGGATTTGGGGGTTCTGCAAACTGCACAAAATCTTAGCTAGGGGCTCTCACAAACCCCTGCAAACCCCCAGCAGCCCATCCCTGATTAGAACATAGTATTATCAGAAGAGACACCTGATCTCTGTCTTGCTATGTCAACTTTCTGTAGCTTTCACATTCAATATATGTCTGTCAATTTCAAAAAAATATCTAGGATGCAATTTTTATTAAAGAAGAGAAGAGGATATTATTATTATTCCATACACTTCCTGTTCGCACATATGTTACAAGTGGAACATATCGCAAATTTTTATTGCTGCATTCACATCATCTCCTCTTATCTCTGTTCAGTGACTATGAGAAGTCTTAATCTATTCTTTGTCACCCAGGGCATTTAATTCTTTCACTCAAGCAGCATTTCTCATTTGGCTTCTCCAATCCAGTGATAGACTCATTCATTTAAACAGACTTTTTGCATGACTTATTTAAAACTAATGTTCTGCAGGCACGGAATTTAAACTCTGTCCAAACCTTGCACATTAACCCGAGCAATCTATTCATTTATTTTGTGAGGTGGAGGGGAGAGGATCTGACAATAGTACTGAGCATTAATGGTTTTAGCTCTGTACTAATATATCTCTCTAATAGAGTAGGGAGAAAGGTGATAATGATTTCCCCTTTACTATTCAGGTCCATCATAAAACATTCAACTTGTCTTCCAGTGATTTGGGCAAATCTCCATAGCAATGGACAAATATTTCATTTCATCTGTATAAATACAAGGCATGATGTGGGTTTTATTCCTTGTAATATGAGTATATCATGTAATTTTTCCTAACTAGCATCAGAATCTGGTTCTATTTCTAAAACACTTGTCCTATATAACATTCTGATGAAATGACATGTATTTTTCAGCACATCTATAAAAGCAAACCTGTATGTCAGTTTTTCTTACCCATAGCTACAACAATATTTATTTAACCAAATAATCTTAATGGATCCATGAAAATTTAGATTTCCACAAGAGATCCCCCCCCCCCCTAAATTGCAGACCTTACCTTCTGATGTTGGGGAAATAGGATGAATGGACTAGGAAAAATCTGCACTGCAACCTAAACCGATTCTTTCTGATGCCACACCCAGGTATTTCTTAATCCAACTTCAAAAATTCCAGTCTGAATTGTAGTAGGTTGGCATGAGGCTGGGCTTGTGCTCAGTCTTTATGATAGTTACCACAAGACCTGTCTGGTCATTTTCCTATTTCTTGTCATTCCCATCTGTAAAGAGAGATGGCTGGATGGCTTTTGTGTAGAAAGGTCTACTATTGCCTGTCATTATATTTTGGTGATTGCTCTATCATTACTAGTCCCCATATCTTGACTTCATTTTCTCAGAGCTTTGCACACATGGATGCCTTCCTACTCCTTCCCACATTATCTCCTGTAACACCAAAGCAGATCCCTTTTCTCTTTTCTCCATTATTATGGAGAAAATAATGAAATAATTATGAACAGCCATGACGGTGCAGTGGTTAGAATGCAGTACTGCAGGCTACTTCTGCTGCCTGCCTGCTGCCTGCAATTTGACAGTTCGAATCTCACCAGACTCAAGATTGACTAAGCCTTCCATCCTTCCGAGGTCAGTAAAATGAGGACCCAGATTGTTGGGGGCAATATGACAACTATGTAAACTGTTTAGAGAGGGCTGTAAAACTCTGTGAAGTGGTATATAAGTCTAAATGCTATTGCTATTATAGCATTCTTGCTCTGCTGATATAGTTCAAAGCAATTAGAAGAAAAGACAGTTCTTTATTCTTTTGTAGGTCTATGTAACAGGAAATTCGTGATGAAAACCCTGTGATTTACAAACTGGTTAGAAAAAAAATTCACACACATCCCAAAAAATATAGGTATTATGAAGTTAAGATATAAACCCTGCCTCTTGGGATGTGTTAATAGCATAGAAGCTGTTGGAATCTGTCACATTGCACATTTCTATTGTAATATTATTACTAGGGTTCTCTTGTTGTTAAAAGTTCTTTTACATAGGTAAACCACCGAGAGTCTTGTGATTAAAGCAGCACAGATGTATACATTACTTGGTTAATTCTGAATCAGACGTCCAAGGCTTCAGGGCTAATAACAATCAGCAGAGAGCTGTAAGATGTTCATTTTCATACCTAAGAGTTGTCAGAAAACCATTCCTTCCTTCCTTCCTTCCTTCCTTCCTTCCTTCCTTCCTTCCTTCCTTCCTTCCTTCCTTTCTTTCTTTCTTTCTTTCTTTCTTTCTTTCTTTCTTTCTTTCTTTCTTTCTTTCTTTCTTTCTTTCTTGGAACTTAGGAGTCTGTCAGAGGAGAAAACCAATAAGTGACATGAAAAGACATAGCAACCCTCCTATTTACCATGCTTGTTGCACTTCCCTGACATCCACATTAAAAGCACTGTGCACCCATCACTGCGGTCATTATTTGGATTAACAAATAATGAGTCCATGGTCTCAAGTTTCTGTTTCCACCGTCTCTTTCAAGGGCTGTTCATTTTGATAGAGAAAGAACTGTGAAGCTGGTTTCACAGTCAGTTGGCATTAAGGTGATCCATGCTTAACAAGCATAAAAGTATACTCAACAAATTCAAACAGTCTCACAATCAGCTTGCTGATTTTCAAGACTATGTCTCTCACAGCTCAATTAAGAAACAGTCAGGAAACAATGCCTCATCTCTTCCAATTTGCTGGATTGGGAAAGAGGAAATCACTTTTTAGATAATCAGATAAATTAAAAAAAATGTAGCAAATAAATGATCTATGTTTCCCTAATCTGCCATCTTCATTTAAAAAAAAAAAGATATACATAGTTCTAATGCAGAGGGACTTATTCCAATTGCACCATAAAGCACTTGTTACATCAGTTGAAGAGATGCAAGACCAAACGTGAGTTTTTATTACTTAGACAGGACAGCAAATTCTACCTTACCTCTAGGGAAACTTCTATTGGCTGCAGTGAATAAAGGGAGTTCTTGGTATTCTTGGTTGTTTCCTTGCAGATATTTCATTGCCTAACTAAGTAACATTAACAGTGGAAGAACAACAACAGAAACAATAATATTTATGGTGAATAGTTAACATTTTATAGTTAAATATTAGGCATAGTTCAGTACATAAGTCACAATTCGGTTTAAGGTGAAACAAATGAAATTTCTCACCTCAAGCATTTCATACAAAATGCACATATTTATAAAATGCACATAGCTGGAACAAAATCAGTAGAAAAGATGAGTATATTCCTTTGAAAAAAGTTGAACTTAGGTTCATGAATACAGGAAAAGCTTAGGAAAAGGATGTGCAAAACAATGCTGTTGAACATTTTAAATGTAATATGAACTGACAATACAAATACTGATTATCGTTCATATGAACCCAAATCTACTTTTTAAATTGATGCATTGGTGAAAAAGGTGATATGAGCTCAGTTTGCTAATTTTGAAAACACCATGCTTCAGCTTGGACTGAAAACTTAGAGGCTGTCGACTCAAATCAAGTTTGGGATAGCAGATTTTGGACATAATTTTGTTTATGTACAAATTTGTAAATATAACCACATGCACACGCACACATACAGGAAGACCTTGATTTACAACCACAACTGGAACCAGAATCTCTGTTAGATGTAGTGGCAGTTAAGCAAGAAGCTCATGTACTGCTTCATTGAACAACTTTATTCTTGACACTCCTAGCTGTGGTTGTTAAGCAATCTCCTGTGTCATTAAGCAGATGGTGTAAAAGAGATCCCTGATGAAGGATTTCAGCTCCAGATGAAGCTGAAACCCTCCCAGAAGGCAGCTCTTTGAGACTAAAGGGTTGCCTGACAGAGGGTTTAAGTTCATGATGAGCTCAAATTCTCCTGGTAGGCAGCCTTTTGTTCTCAAACATTCCTGCAGCCCATCGAACAATGAACAATCCTTCAGGCTGAAGAAATGAAGTTGAAATCCTGAAGAAATCCTCATTCCCTCAGCTTACACCATTTCCTGCTGCCTTTGCCACTAATTCTCTGGGGAAGCTGGCAGAAAAGATTGCAAATGGTGATTTCATGATCAGGGAGGCATAAATACTAGTCAAACACCCAAAATGTGGCTATGTGGCCATGGGGGTGGGGGGTGGGGGGAGGAACATGACACTTTACAACAGGCCTATCAAACTGGTGGTCCACAGGCAGATGCATCATGCACAGGCCACACTCTTCCCAGCTCCACATAGGAAAAAAAGTCACAATACATCAAAATACATCACATGACTCGATCAAGTTTGACATTTGTGTTTTACAGTGTCTGGAAATACTTTATGGGCCATAAAATACCCTTTTCAAAGCCATTAAATAAACAGTCATAAGTCAAGTACACACATACATACATACACACAAAGAGAAAGACAATATTGGTCATCCTCTATACCAAAGTAGATGAAGTTGACCTTAAAAGTGAGCGAAAGTGATTTTTTTTTGTTTGCTCTTATTAAAACATAAAACATTGTTTAAATTAAACCTACTTATACAATCAATTTAAACATTTACCCAAGAACAAATGGGTTTAAAAAAAAAGTCAGGAAGCCTTTTGTGGGCTTTTTGCAAAAAGAAGAAAAAAGTGAAATGATGATTTATGGATTTAATGGTTGAAAAAGATGAGAATATAATATGGGGTTAAAAGGGAACTCTGGAAGTGATAAGAGGGAAGGAAGAAGATGGATTTGTTGATATCTGGTGAAGAGAAGGTCAGAAGTCATTATATTTCATAAGTCTTGTTTTTTCTTCCTTTTTCTCATTTCTTTTACTTCTTTTTCTAGTCTGGTGACATTTTAGAGCCTTTCCCTTTTATCTTCACACAATGATAGGTCAGCAGAAATCAGCAATGACCAAAACCAAGGAGGACTGAAAAATTGGATCTGGATCTCACCAGGCCTATTTAACAGTCCATGTATTTCAAATTTTAGATCAGGGTTAAGAAGTTGTGACTTTGTATATATTACTGAAATATAACATCTATATTTGACCATTGGCTGACATTATGAAAGTTGCAGCTTAACTCCACCACATGTGAAAGGCTACAGAGTTCTTGGCCTGAATCTCAGGCATATAACTCTTAGAACAGTTATATTAATTTTCTGAAAGCTTGTTGATAAATGTGGAAATCTCAGCCAATTTCCACATTAACCAAACAAATTGTGACTCTTGCTAGTATGAATTCAGTGGATGCCTGCTATTTTCATAGCAGAAAATAACTTTTCTGCTTCACAACTTTCTGAAACAGCTGAAAGCACAGGTAGTATTGATATTCAGAAAGAAGATTATTTTGATACAAAATAAAACATCTGGTAACCTATAAGAAGTCAGACTGAAGCATTTTAGTTACACATAAAAATAATGCAAAGATGCAGAACTAGTTCATGGGAATATTTTTATTTGTCCCACCTTAGACATAAAAACAGCTGGGTAAGTTTGGACCAATCTCTCTTTCTCACTCCAGTCCAGGTCACTGGGTTGTTGTTGTGGAGAAAATAGGAGGAGAAAGGAATATTATATAAATTTGCCTTGTTTATAAAAACAATAAAGGTAGGTATTAATAAATAATGGTGCATTAAGATGTTTTCACTGATTCATTCTATGTGATATTGTTTCAATCTTAGGCTTGAATAATTAGAACATTATTCCCAATAGGAGTACATTGATTACTGACCAGTTATATGATCCACACTTATCAATCACGAGAAATTCTATTACTGCAATCTACTACAAGCTGATTCTTCTTTCAGATGTGAGAATCTAGGCAGTCAAGTTCAAGCAGATCTAATTCAACTGATGTAGAAATAGTGGGAAATTCATTCTTAATGGCAGCCACTGATCACTCACTTCATTTTTCCCCATGGTCATTGTTGCTTTTGGTGAAGCTTTTTCTCATAGTGGCTCTGATCCACAATTCAACAATTGCTCCTGAACATGTACCCATGTTTCTCCCCTCCAAAAAAGGTCAGATCTTATTTTCTTTTGACCCCCCCCCCCCCAAATGGCTAGGCCTTCTTTTTGGAGAGTTATAATTATTGACTCATCTTGCGGTGGTACCACTGACAGCCCCACTGAGTGGGAGCCCGCTGCTGGTCCACTTCTTCTACAGTTGCTTGCTGCCACTTGCATGCATCACCCCGGCCTCTGTTTTGCCTTCAGATGCCTGCCAGAAGGCATCTGAAGCTGACAATAGAGCTCTGGATTTATTATCTTCTTTAATTGTTACACATCTTTGCATAAAATCTTGATACTATTAAAAAGAGATTGGCCTGATTCAGGATCTTTATAATATTAAGCAAATATACTTTTATTAATTCAGGTTTTTTAATCTGGCAATCAAGTGCCAGAAATGAGGAGTCAAGACAGTTCGAATGAATATATAGATTTATTGCATGCTAATACTCTCTACAAGAATCTGAACTATTGATTAAACAAATTGGCAGTAGATAAGAGTAAATGGAATTCAAGGTGGGCTGGACTAAAATTTCTTATGGGAGCAAAGGGACTCAAGATTGATGATGTGCTTAATCCACCCTTGAGCTCAGCCTGATCAACTCCTTCATGGGCTAGTGTAATAGTACAAGTATATTTTGTAATCTGAAATTTTTTAGTTTACTATTACTCTCCGCCCCCATATTCAGGAATTACACATGTTCAGGAATTATTACTGTAAGTATTGTTTTGTTTGAGTACAATGAATTTCAAATGATTAGCTTGGCTACCTTTCTTAGATATTAAAAAAGTAATACTTATACTGAGCCAGATTATTAGTCTATTTAACCAAAGTTTTGTAATAAAGTATGTCTAAATGTTTGGGGCATTGAATTAAATCTTAATAGAAATGCCCAAAAATTGACTGAAAAATATGCTTGGTTCCCTAATAGAAAGACATAGATTTTCCACCTTTGTTTTGAAAGGTTATATTCTATTGCAAGGTCATACTCATAACAATGACCTAAATAACTACAGACTGGCTGTCCATAGGTTATGTAGTGAGAAAAGGGTTTTAACCCAGCTCCCTCTCTGTTGGAGATCTTTGGCAGTGACCACATATCTTTAGGACTTTTTTTCCTGCTATGGAACCAAAATAATGCCACTTGAGTCTTCCGGAGCTTCATAATTTGCTTTATACAAGTTATATTCCCCATTTTGTTTTTTGAAGAAATAGAATGTAAAAAGTAACACATTTTCATTCATTTGCAAACACAAGGTTTTCATAAGATCATGAAAAGAAATGTGTAAATTGCTTTCAGGCTAAAGAAGGAAATGTTTTAGTGTGTTTGCAATTAAACTGAATAAAATTTGTTTTCCAAGAGCCAATTTTTCTTTGGATTAAATAATACTGCAGATTTTTAATGTGATGTGCTGAATGATGTGTTGAATCATTGCAAGCAATTGCATGCTATAAATAATGTCTACTATCAGATTTTTCTGGGTAGAAAACAGAATTGGCAATGTGGTTCCTTTCATCTTTGTTCATCTTTGACAGTAAAAGGATGTAAGTGGCCACAAAAAGCACATAGCAGGTTTCATAAAACACTTAAAGAGCTAAATTAAAAAAAAGTAGATCTTGATTTCCAGCAAAATAGGATACTTTCTGAGAAGTTCTTTCAATTTAAAAACTGTTGGAAAATTTTTGACATACTATGAATCGAGAAACAAAGGAAAATATGTTTGGAGGGAGGAGGAGGAGGATAGAATTTTGCTTACTGAGATCAAATTGAGATCAAATTGATTATCATGTTTGACAAAAGAAATCATAAAAGAATTCACTTGATACAAGTATTCTCCATCAATTTCAGCTGCTTTCCCCCCGCTAATATAGCCCATTGCTCTTCAGCAGTTCTTCGCCATCCCTCTGCAAAGCTTTTCAAAAGGTACAAAGGACTCCGACAGAGGCATGACGCAAAAAGGAAAGTGGAATATTTTAATTGTCTTATGCTTAGGCAATATTTGATTGAAAACTAATAAAAGATCTTACATTTCTTTTATCTAAATATAAGTATAAAAGCACATGTGTAGTTTTTTTTAAATTAGTGGACAAAAATAAATTATATTATAACTGTAACACCCTGGAAAGAGTTCAAACAATACTGTACCACTACTTATAAAACTGTTATTTCCCATTAATTAATTTAATAACATTACTAACCTAATGGATGTACACAATGCTACTCAACTGTAGTTAAGGCCCTGTCACACTGGCCGATGGATGCAAAAAGTTTGTAAAAAGGACACAGCAGACAAGAAAAATGTTCCATCCATTGTTATCTGCTCTCAAAAGGGGCAAAAATTTGCATAACCAGAGCGGACAACACGGAAAGGAACGGATGGGAGGAGGACGTAGGGCAGATGGAAAGTGGGTGCTCCACGAAAGCCTAGCGGATGAAAGCGGATGAGAGCGGATGGCACATCCGCAAGGCTTCTGGGGGAGCACAGCAAAGCGGACGCGAAACAGAAAGAGCGGATGCCGAGCGGATGCCGAGCGGATGAAGCAGATACAGAGCGGAAGCCTAGCGGATGCCTAGCGGAAGCCTAGCGGATTCCTAGCGGATGCATAGCATTCACTGCGTATTCGGGGAGGATGCATTGTGTCAGCCCCGCGGATATAAAGGGAAGCAGCTCCCAAGCAGATCACCATTCTGAGGAAAGACCTGCTTCCAGACACAGCCGTCTGCTGCCAGCCCTGGCAAGAGGGACAGGGCCACCCTCCCACCCCCTGGCCCTGACTCTGCTTCTGCTGGGGCTTCTGCTGCCCAGCCTCGATCTTCTGGTGCTGGGGCTTCTGCTGATGCTGCTTCTAGAGGTGGTGCTTCTGCTGATGCTGCTTCTAGAGGTGGTGCTTCTGCTGATGCTGCTTCTGCTGGTGGTGCTTCTGCTGGTGCTTACTCTGCTGGCACTGCTCCTGGTGCTGGTGCTTCTGCTGGTGTTTACTCTGCTGGCGCTGCTCCTGGTGCTGGTGCTTCTGCTGGTGCTTACTCTGCTGGCGCTGCTCCTCGTCCTGCTGGTCCTGCTGGTCCTGCTGGTGCTTACTCTGCTGGCACTGCTGCTGGTCCTGCTGTTCCTGCTGGTGCTCCTGGTCCTGCTGGTGCTCCTGGTCCTGCTGGTGTTACTGATCCTGCTGGTCCTGCTGGTCCTGCTTTTGCTGCTATGTTGTTGCTGCTGCTGGTGGTGGTAGTGGTATAGAGGAGCAGCCCCTACAACCTCGAAGCCCCTCTGATGAGGGCCCATATGGCCCTGCCAAAGGGAGGAAGAGGCAGATGTGTGAACGAGAGAGGAGGCAATACAACATAGAAGAGGAACATGAGGAGGAGGTGCTGGAGTGGCAGAGAGAGAACGAGTATCTATGGCGGAAGGGACACAGGCTCTATCATGACAGCAAAAGGAAGCAGGCTGCTTTGAGAGAGAAGGCAGAGAGCCTGGGCTACACTTCGGAGATGCTCCTCGGCTGGTGGAAGCACATGCACACCTGGTACAGGAAGCTGCACCTCAAGAAATCTGGCCAGGCTGCGGTCAAGCTGACAGACAGAGAGACCTACGTCATGGCCAAGTGCAGCTTCTTGGAGGGTGAGATCCGCCACCGAGGAGCAGCCCCTCTCACAACCCTCTCTCTCAGGCAGCCTGCTGAGAGCCAGTCCTCTTCCGGCAAAGAGTCAGCTCCTGTCTCCAGGCAGGTATCTGTGGAGCGTGCCACGATGGAGACCCCCCCGACAGCTGTACTACCCATGGTAGAGCACATGGAGGACCGTTGACACAGTGGGAGAAAGGAGATAGCACTTCCACCAGAGCCCAACCCGCATCCACCCCCAGCTCCTCCTCCACAGAAAGGCAGAGAGGCAAACCGGAGGGACAGAGCCACACTGTCCTGCTGGAGATAAGAGACACCATCAGGAGCAGCGTAGATATCCTCTCTCAGCTGGTACACACCGACGCCCCATCCTCCAACTGCAAGCCCTTCCTCACCTATGTCAACCACACCCTCATGAACATGGCGGAACCCCAGTACCAGGTGGTGAAGGACAGGATCACCGATCTTCTTCACAACCCTCCAGACCGAGATGAACCTGCTCCCACCAAGTCCAGGCCTGCTCCTCCACCCCAGGTGATGTCACTCCCCTTCTAAGGCTTTCCACAGGCCCTCTCCTACCAAGGCTATGGCTACCAGGAGGTCCAGCAGCACAGGCAGTAGCCCTTCCCAGTCCAGGCACATGTACATCAGATGCCACCGGTGCCACCCATGCCACCAATGCCACCCACGCCACTGATGCCACCCACACCATCGATGCCACCCACGCCACCGATGCCACCGATGCCAGTCCTCACTCAGCTGCAGACCAGACAGCCCCACTACACTGCTCCTTCCTCCACCCCACAGCCAGAGCCTGGCCTCAGTCAATCTGTCATTGGTATTGGGGCTGACACCCCATGTCATGGCGGAAGGGGCTCTCAGCATCATGGGGCTGAGCCAGCTGTCTGAAAGCTTCCTCGACACACCATCCCCTGTTGCCCTCTCAGGGCCAGGCACCCCAGTGGCACTTCAGACCAGCACTCCAGCAGCAGCCACCTCCACAGTACTTGGACCCTTCACCCCTGAGACTGGGCACACCTCCGAGTGACCAAGAAGAGTGCCAGAGACTGGGTGGCTACCTGTTGACTTTATTTTTGCTTTGGACACTTGACTTGGGTCATTTTTCTTTCACAGCTTGTTATTAATAAAGATTATCTTTGCTTCACACACTTGCTTCATTTATTTTATAAAATAAAGTCTTGGTGGAAACTTTTAGAAATGGTTTAAACCTTTGCATGCTTGTGGGATGGGTAAGGATAGCAGTGGGATGGGTGATAGCTGTGGGATGGGCAGGGATACCTTTGGGATGGGTTAAGATAGCAGTGGGATGGGCAGGGATACATTTTGGATGGGTTAAGATAGCAATGGGATGGGCAGGGATAACTTTGGAATGGGTAATAGCTGTGGGATAGATAAACCTCCAGTGCAAGCATCGTGGGACTGTATGGTCCACCCTCCCATCTGCAACACATATGGCACTTTATTACCAAGAATAATGTAATCATTGATCCACACATGTCAACATAAACACAACTCTTTATTAAATGCCCTATTCATTGTAGGCCCACCCAACATACATGGCCCAATCTCATCGGTGTGATGAGACTGGCTGAAGGAAGCATCCATTAATCATCTATCATCCTGTCTTGCCACTCCACTGCTCCAGCTGGGGAGTTGCACCAGTGTCTCAGGAGGTTGTGCTGCTTCTTTCCTTCACAGGAAGCTCTGTTGGGGCCTGGCACATCCTTAGTGTCTATCAGGTTTTGCCCTTACCTCCATTCCCCAGGCTCCATGTCCCCTTGCCTTGTTGGAGGTCCACGAGCCTGTTATGCAAACTGGATAGCGGGTGCGCATGAGATTGTGCAGGATGCAACAAGCTTCCACGATCCTCCTCATGGTCTGTAGCCGATGCTGCATGGTGGTGAGAAGTACCTGAAATCTGTTGGCCAGGATGCCAAAGGCGTTCTCCACCACCCGCCTTGCCCTGGACAGCCTGTAGTTGAAGATCCTCTTTTCACGGATGAGGAGTCTGGAGGTGTAGGGCTTTATGAGGTAGGTTCTGAGGGAGAAGGCGTCATCCCCCACGATGAAGTAGGGCACATCTTGCGTGTTGTTGGGCAGGGGGTCTGGATCTGGGAAGCCCATGATGAGGTTGCGTTCCAGCCCCTCCTTGAGGTCACTGGCGTTGTATACCTGGGCATCTGAACATGACCCGTTGCCTGAAGCATTGATGTACATGAACTTGTAGTCACCATCGACCATGGCGAAGAGGATGATGCTGAAGAAGCCCTTGTAGTTGAAATAAGTGGACCCCGACTAGGCTGGAGCTTTGCAGGCCACGTGCTTGCCATCAATGGCTCCAACGGTGTGGTGGAAGTTCCACCTCTGATACCACTGCTCTGCAACTTTCTTCCAGCCTTCTTCAGTGGAGGGGCACTGGAGGAGCTCCTCCAGGTATTCTTCGATGATGGCCTGCGTCTATTCTCTGACCACAGTGCTGATGGTGTTGTGTGGCATGCTCCAGCCGTACTGCATGCTCCTTCACATGGTCCCTGAGGCCAGGTGGTACAGAATCAGTGCCACCTTGAGCCCAGGGTCCAGGCTGGGCCAGAAGTTGGTGCTCTGCTTGGTCAACCTGGGTTTCAGCCGCTCCACAACTTCATCAAACATGGCTGGAGGCATCCTCATGAAGTTCCAGAATTCATGAGGGTCTTCGTTCCTGAGCTCCACCATCAGCTTGTTGTACAGTCCGTACTCTGCTCTTCTCCTGATCCATCTTCGGACCCAGACACTTCTTGGACGCCTCCTTTTCTTCCCGTAGAACAGTTGAAAGAGCCTTTAGATGGTTTCGCACTGTTGCAGAATGAGGGTGGCTACCAAAAGGAGTGTGTTATGATCCATGGTGGACATCAATGGATGCTGTGGAAGAGCAAGAGCCAGATGAAGGCTGCAGAGGTCTGCACAGCAGGGCTGCTGGACTGAAAGTGAGATCCAGGTGAGTTGCTCCCCCTTTTTTAGGCAATATACGTTTTCCACTATGTGTCCTTTTGCATCCTCTAGGCATCCTCTAGACATCCTTAATATCTGCGATAGGTCCCCTCTGCGAACGTTTTTTCCGTTTTAAATGCTTTCTTTGCGAGCTGCATCCACTTTCATCCTTTCTCTGTCTGTGCTACTATCGCTTTGTGTCCATTCCGTGTTCATTTCGCTTCCTCCCTGTGTCCGTTTACCACTGGAGTGGATTTGAGTTGTGTGGATGCGCAGCGGATGCCTAGCGGATATAGCGGATGCATAACGGATGACAATGGATATTCAACGGATGTTCCCCGTATGCGTTGCGGATGTATAACGGATGCATTGGATACATTTTCTGCTCAAAAAGTTTTGAGCAGCTCAAAACTTTTTGAGCGGATGGAACCTCAGTCAACAGATACTGGGCGGATAGAGAGGATGAAAAACGGAGACAGTGAGTACAGAACGGATGAATCGCGTTAACCAATGGGTGGCAAGTGTTTCTCTCCTTTTTACATCCTCTTTCCATCCATTGGTGCAGTGTGACATGGGCTTTATTCTCTTCAGGCAGAGACTCCTTAGGATACATGTTTCTGCACATACGAATGTTATTCTTATAATATGTATGGATTTTTAAGGGTGCCTAAGAACATGTTCAGTAACTCCAATATATGTGTTATGAACTTACCATTTTATTCTGTAATTATGTGCATTTCATTCGGTGTATGAATGTGACTCTTAAAGCTTTCAATTCTTTTTCTCCTTAAAATCAACATAATGCAAGATTTAGAATGAATTGTTTCTCATTGTTTGAAATATTTGTAAGTGTTCAAATTAGAAATATTTTACTTGATTTATTTGGAGATAACCTATATTTTAGTTTACTTCCTTTATTTCTAACTAAATAATTATTATAGTCTATTGGGAAAAATGCTTTAGGTATACAACATTTAAATATTAATTAATTAATTAAATATGGCATATGCTAGTTTTGTTTATTAAGTATCAGAAATATTTCTGGATCAGAATAATGGTGAAAGCATCAACACCCTTTTCACCCTTAGCCCCTTTAATGGTAAATTATAATTTCAGCTTTCAGAAATAATATAGAAGGAGTGAGGTTCCTAAAGTCCTTTAATGTATAAAATGAAAAAGAAGAGTCATATTACCACAAGAGCTAGTTTAACAGCTTTTCATTTTTCTGCTACTTTATTCCTTCAACTATAACCTCAATGTGTGGCTAACTCATACGTTGCATTCCCTCTAAATATTTTGTGAGCTAATACCTGTAGCTGTAACCAATCTCGGTTCTCTGATAACAGAAAAGGGGCATGTATCTTGACTTTCCTATTATTATTATATTTGGAACTATAAGAATGTCTACCACTGCTTTAAAGGTTATTTAGTCAGTTATGATTTAGCCTACAAAAAGGAGGAAAGGGGGAAATAAGCAAGAACAAGAATAAAAAAGAAAACAGAAAAAGAAACAAAATCATTACCTGAAATTAATTGTTTGCTTCAGTTTTTCATATTTTATTAAAACTTGACCATCCAGAATAATTTTGATCCATTGCATTTTGCACTGCATTTATAAGGTGCCACTTCAGAAACCCATTAAAAAATAAAACAAAAGCAAAAAAATGCTTATTAGCAATCCATAGTCATAAATCTAGGGTTCCACTTTCTTTCTGAAACTGAAGAGAAATATTTTTTGCTGCCAACCTGTTGCTTGATCAATGCATATTTTGTGATAAAGTGGTAAGTTCCAATTTTTGGTACATTATTCAAGAGTATATTCACCTATTAAAACTATTAAAAGTTGTAGTTTTATATTAATCAGCTTATGAATATTAAACCAAAATAGGGCAATAGGGGATAAGTCCATAATATATTAATAAGTGTTCCCTTGTACATTTTACATTTTTAGCATCGTAAGATTGGCAGCCCACTGTTTTTAAACATTCTGAGGGATATCTAGTAGATCTGAAATAACTTATTTTATGGAACCTTAAAATCTTACCTTAAAATCTTAAAAACACATTTCATATTCTTTAGGAGTTTAGGGTAATGATTTCTTAACATGAGATATTCCAGAATTCTTGCAAATGATCAATATCTGCCTTAGCCATAATTCATTCTCTAAAAAATGTAGAGTTGGAATCCTTTAAAATACATTCTAATGTTAACATTAATTTGGAAGGTGGTGTGTGTATGTGTGTGACAATGCCTTTAAGTCTGTTTTTGACTCCTGGTGACTATTTGGATGAGCCCCTGCAAGGTTTCTTGGGTTTTCTTAGCAAGATTTTTCAGAAGGAGTTTGCCAGTGCCTTCTTCCTATAGCTCAGAGTGACTGGTCCAAGGTCACCTGACAGGATTAGTGTCCAAGAAAGGACTAGAAGTCATGGTCTCCATGTTTCTAGCCTTAACCAGTATACCAAGCTGGCTTTCTTAATTTGGGAGTTAGATATTGCTCAATATGAAGTCAACTGAGAAGACTGACTTTTTGTTAATATAAGGAAATCCAGTTCCTCTTGCAAATGTTTTAAAAATGTGATGTATCCCTCCTCCGCATTGGCCTAACCTCAGAATAACTGCAGCTTTAGTTCTTCCTGTACAATTTTTTGTAATATCTGAAACTGAAATCAGAAGTTCAGTAATGCATGTTATCTCTTTTTAAAAGGATAAGAGGATTAGTTGTCTTGGTACCAGATGATAGAAGTCCTTACAAGTATAGTTCACTCCTCCACCTATTTTAAGATGTACCCATGATGCTAAATATTTCATTCTGTTCAAGTGTTTCACTATTTTTATCTCCAGGAGCTTATTCTTACTGTAAGATTCTTTTTTAAATTATTAAATATATTGTTTTAATTTGTGTTACGGTTTGTACAATTCTTCCTTTTATTTAGGTATAAAAATTTAGGTATAAAAATAAACATTGACTATTAGAAAACTGACTCAGCTTTGTAGCACTTCTAAAAGCATAGGTTGTTTATGAAGATCCTTAAATGGTCAAACCCATGCCTTTAATCTATTTATATGCTTTATTCACTCTTCTAATGGCTTGTTGAAAGGTGATCAGTAAACAAATTTTTAATAACATTTATTTTGCAAATGTGGCTACTAGGAAAAATAATTATATGTGAAATTAATGTTATGCTTTTTCTTCTCAATCTTGTACTAATACCCTTCTAAAAAAATAGACAAATGATATTGGAATATATTTCATTTGGAAAATGTTTTTTAAAGGAACATTTCCATTTCTGTCTCAAAGTTCAGCAGCATGAGCAATACAGTGACATTGAAATAGTTCCCCCTTTTATTTAGAAATTAATCTTACTTTGAAAATAAAAGCAGCATGTTATTCCCATCAGCAATGACCTAAAAATGATGCAGTAAATGGAATTCTGTAGCTACATTCATAATGCAATCAGGCATACTTTTGTGACACTTGCTTGTTGCTGAGAAGGGCAAAAATGTGTCTACAAGGGGAGAATAATGCTGTATAAGCATTACTGCTGCCTTTGTCAAAGTGGATTGAGAAAGACCAAAGTTCCATAAAACATTAAGTGTGCGTGTATCGATCAGTTCATTTCAAGTCCAATGACTGTTTTACCAATCCAAAGACTCTGTGCACTCTGACACACGTAAGGAATTTCCCCATTGTGAATTGCCCTTAATTGATTGTGATTTTTTTTAATTAATTAATTAATCCCATTGTGATTGCCCTTAATTGAAATGGCATATTCTGAAAGTTCTGAAGCATCTTGTGCACATTTTACAGCATAAACCTCAAGGAACTATAAAACAGTAAATACAGGATTAACAACAGATGTTACTGTACATGACAAATACCTTTTCCAGAAAAAATAGTAGGCTACAATTAATGTACATTTTATAATGCTTAGATTTTGTAAGTGGATATATTTTGTACCTGATCTTGCTAGAAGCCCCTTGAAGGACCTTTTCAAGTCCCAAAGGAACTTTTTTTCTTTTTAAATAAAGAAATAAGACTCACTGAATTATAGCTTTAGAACTGCAGGTTTGATTACTTGTTCCAGCTTTTAATGGCTTTTATCACTGTTGGGAGTTTGCTGAAAATTATAGCAGAGGTAAAGTAACTGCCTGAAGAAGATATATAGATAAATAACTGCTGATACTTAAAAATCTGAAAATGGTAAGATAGTAAAACCAAGGATGATTCAAAATATAATTACACTTTAAGGCCCTGTCACACTGGCCGATGGATGCAAAACGTTTGTAAAAAGGACACAACGGATGAGAAAAATGTTCCATCCGTTATTATCCACTCTCAAAAGGGGCAAAAATTTGCATAACCAGAGCGGACAACACGGAAAGGAATGGACGGGGGGAGGACGTAGGGCGGATGGAAAGGGGATGCTCCACGGAAGCCTAGCGGATGGAAGCAGATGGGAGTGGATGCAACATCCGCAAGGCTTCCGGGGGAGCACAGCAAAGCAGACGCGGAACGGATAAAGCAGATGCAGAGCGGACGCCGAGCGGATGAAGCGGATGCACAGTGGATGCCGAGTGGATGAAGCGGATGCAGAGCGGAAGCCTAGCGGATGCCTAGTGGAAGCCTAGCGGAAGCCTAGTGGATCCCTAGGGGATGCCTAGTGTTCACTGCGCATGCGGGGAGGATGCATTGCGTCAGCCCCGTGGATGTAAATGGAAGCAGATCCCGAGCAGGTCACCATTCTGAGGAAAGACCTGCTTCCAGACACAGCTTTCCAGCCAGCCAGCCAGCCAGCCACCCAGCCAGCAACCCCACAACCATGGGAAAGAAGAGAAAGCCTCAGCCATCTGCTGCCAGCCCTGGCAAGAGGGAAAGGGCCACCCTCCCACCCCCTGGCCCTGACTCTGCTTCTGCTGGGGCTTCTGCTGCCCGGGCTCGCTCTTCTGGTGCTGGAGTTTCTGCTGATGCTGCTTCTGGAGGAGCTGCTGATGCTGCTTATGGCGGTGGTGCTTCTGCTGGTGCTTACTCTGCTGAAGCTGCTTTTGGTGGTGGTGCTTCTGCTGGTGCTTACTCTGCTGGCACTGCTCCTGGTGCTGGGGCTTCTGCTGGTCTTACTCTGCTGGTGCTGCTCCTGGTGCTGGTGCTTCTGCTGGTGCTTACTCTGCTGGCGCTGCTCCTCGTCCTGCTGGTCCTGCTGGTGCTCCTGGTCCTACTTGTGCTTCTGGTCCTGCTCGTGCTCCTGGTCCTGCTGGTCCTGCTGGTGCTCCTGGTCCTGCTGGTGCTCCTGGTCCTCCTGGTCCTGCTGGTGCTGCTGGCACTGCTGGTGCTTACTCTGCTGCTGATGATCCTGGTCCTGCTGGTGCTGCTGGTGCTGCTGGTGCTACTGGTCCTGCTAGTCCTGCTTTTGCTGCTACTGTTGCTGCTGCTGGGGATGGTGGTGGTGTGGAGGAGCAGCCCCTACAACCTGGAAGCCCCTCTGATGCGGGCCCATATGGTCCTGACAAAGGTAGGAAGAGGAAGATGTGAGAACGGGAGACAAGGCAATACAACATAGAAGAGGAACATGAGGATGAGGTGCTGGAGTGGCAGAGAGAATGAGTATCTATGGCGGAAGGGACACAGGCTCTATAGGGACACCAAAAGGAAGCAGGCTGCTTGGAGAGAGAAGGCGGAGAGCCTGGGCTACACTTCGGAGGTGCTCCTCGGCTGGTGGAAGCACATGCACACCTGGTACGGGAAGCTGCACCTCAAGAAATCTGGCCAGGCCGCGTTCAACCTGATGGACACAGAGACCTATGTCATGGCCAAGTGCAGCTTCCTGGAGGGTGAGATCTGCCACCGAGGAGCAGTCCCTCTCAAAACCCTCTCTCTCAGGCAGCCTGCTGAGAGCCAGTCCTCTTCCGGCAGAGAGTCAGCTCCTGTCTCCAGGCAGGTATCTCTGGAGCGTGCCACGACGGAGACCCCCCCCCCCGACAGCTGTACTACCCATGGCGGAGCACGTGGAGGACCGCTGACACAGTGGGAGAAAGGAGATGGCACTTCCACCAGAGCCCAACCCGCATCCACACCCAGCTCCACCTCCACAGAAAGGCAGAGAGGCAAACCGGAGGGACAGAGACATACTGTCCTGCTGGAGATAAGAGAAACTATCAGGAGCAGCATATATCTCCTCTCTCAGCTGGTACACACCAACGCCCCATCCTCCAACCGCAAGCCCTTCCTCACGTATGTCAACCACACCCTCAGGGACATGGCAGAACCCCAGTACCAGGTGGTGAAGGACAGGATCACCGATCTGCTTCACAACCCTCCAGACCGAGATGAACCTGCTCCCACCCAGTCAGGTCTACTCCTCCACTCCAGGTGATGTCACTCCCCTTCCAAGGCTTTCCACAGGCCCTCTCCTAACAAGGCTACAGCTACCAGGAGGTCCAGCAGTACAGGCAGCAGCCCTTCCCAGTCCAAGCACATGTACATCGAATGCCACCGGTTCCACTGATGCTATCGATGCCACCCATGCCACCGATGCCACCCACGCCATCGATGCCACCCACGCCACAGATGCCACCCATGCCACAGATGCCACCCATGCCACAGATGCCACCAATGCCAGTCCTCACCCAGCTGCAGACCAGACAGCCCCACTACACTGCTCCTTCCTCCACCCCACAGCCAAACCCGGCCTCAATACCTCTGTCATTGGTATTGGGGCTGACACCCCATGCCATGGAGGAAGGTGCTCTCAACATCATGGGGCTGAGCCAGCTGTCTGAGAGCTTTCTCAACACACCGTCCCCTGTTGCCCTCTCAGGGCCAGGCACCCCAGTGGCACTTCAGACCAGCACTCCAGCACCAGCCACCTCCACAGCAACTGGACCCTTCACCCCTGAGACTGGGCACACCTCCGAGTGACCAAGAAGAGTGCCAGAGACTGGGTGGCTACCTGTTGACTTTATTTTTGCTTTGGATACTTGACTTGGGTCATTTTTCTTTTACAGTTTGTTATTAATAAATATTATCTTTGCTTCACACACTTGCTTCATTTATTTTATTAAATAAAGTCTTGGTGGAAACTTTTAGAAATGGTTTAAGCCTTTGCATGCTTGTGGGATGGGTTAAGATAGCAGTGGGATCGGCAGGGATACCTTTGGGATGGGTAAGGATAGCAGTGGGATGGGCAGGGATATCTTTGGGATGGGTAATAGCTGTGGGATGGGAAGGGATACCGTGAGATGGGTAATAGCTGTGGGATGGACAGGGATACCTTTGGGATGGGTAATAGCTGTGGGATAGATAAACCTCCAGTGCAAGCATAGTGGGACTGTATGGTCCACCCCCCCAGGTGCCAGACCTATGGCCCTTGATTTTCAATAACAATGTAAGCATTGATCCACACATTTGAACAAAAACACAACTCTTTATTTAATGCCCTGTTCATTGTAGGCCCACCCAACATACATGGCCCAATCTCATCAGTGTGATGAGACAGGCTGAAGGAAGCATCCATTAATCATCTTTCATCCTGTCTTGCCACTCCACTGCTCCAGCTGGGGAGTTGCACCAGTGTTTCAGGAGGTTGCGCTGCTTCTTCCCTTCACATGAGGCTCTGTTGGGGCCTTGCACATCCTCAGTGTCGATCAGGTTTTGCCCTTGCCTCCATTCCCCAGGCTCCATGTCCCCATTACCTTGTTGGAGGTCCACGAGCCTGTTCTGCAAGACTGGGTAGCGGGTGCGCATGAGATTGTGCAGGATGCAGCAAGCTTCCACGATGTTCCTCATGGTCCGTGGATGATGCTGCATGGTGGTGAGAAGTACCTGGAACCTGTTGGCCAGGATGCCAAAGGCGTTCTCCACCACCCGCCTTGCCCTGGAAAGCCTGTAGTTGAAGATCCTCTCTTCATGGGTGAGGCATCTGGAGGTGTAGGGCTTCATGAGATAGGTTCTGAGGGAGAAGGTGTCATCCCCCATGATGAAGTAGGGCACATCTTTCATGTCGTTGAGCAGGGGGTCTGGATCTGGGAAGCCCATGATGAGGTTGCATTCTAGCCCCTCCTTGAGGTCACTGGCATTGTATACCTGGGCATCTGAACATGACCCGTTGCCTGAAGCATCAATGTACATGAACTTGTAGTCACCATCGACCATGGTGAAGAGGACGATGCTGAAGAAGCCCTTGTAGTTGAAATAAGTGGACCCCGACTTGGCTGGAGCTTTGCAGGCCACGTGCTTGCCATCTATGGCTCCAACAGTGTGGGGGAAGTTCCACTTCTGATTCCACTGCTCTGCAACTTTCTTCCAGCCTTTTTCAGTGGAGGGGCACTGGAGGAGCTCCTCCAGGTATTCTTCGATGATGGCCAGCACCACTTCTCTGACTGCAATGCTGATGGTGTTGTGTGGCACCCTCCAGCCATACTGCATTCTGCTGTCGGTGGTCCCTGAGGCCAGGTGGCATAGAGTCAGTGCCTCCTTGAGCCCAGGGTCCAGGCTGGGCCAGAAGTTGGTGCTCTGCTTGTTCAACCTGGGTGTCAGCCACTCCACAACTTCATCAAACATGGCTGGAGGCATCCTCATGAAGTTCTGGAATGCACGAGGGTCTTCGTTCCTCAGCTCCACCATTAGCTTGTTGTACATTCCGTACACTGCTCTTCTCCCGATCCATCTTCGGACTCAGACGCTTCTTGGCCGCCTCCTTTTCTTCCCGTAGAACAGTTGAAAGAGCCTGTAGATGGCTTCACACTGTTTCAGAACGAGGGTGGCTACCAAAAGGAGTGTGTTACAATCCATAGTGGACATCAGTGGATGCTGTGGAAGAGCAAGAGCCAGATGAAGGCTGCAGAGGTCTGCACAGCAGGGCTGCTGGACTGAACGTGAGATCCAGGTGAGTTGCTCCCCCTTTTTATAGGCAATATAGGTTTTCCACTATGTGTCCTTTTGCATCCTCTAGGCATTCTCTGGACATCCTTGATATCCGAGATAGGTCCCCTCTGCGAACGTTTTTTCCATTTTAAATGCTTTGTTTGCGAGCTGCATCTGCTTTCATCCTTTCTCTGTCCATGCTACTAACGCTGTGAATCCGTTCTGCATCCGTTTCGCTTCCTCCTTGTGTCTATTTTCCTCTGGAGCAGATTTGAGTTGTGCGGATGTGCAGCGGATGCCTAGCGGATATACCAGACGCGTAACAGATGACGACGGATGCAGAACTGATGCTCCCCGTATGCCTTGCGGATGCAGAATGGACGCGTTGGATACATTTTCTACTCAAAAAGTTTTGAGCAGCTCAAAACTTTTTGAGCGGATGGAACCTCAGTCGGTGGATGCTGGACGGATAGAGAGGAAGAAAAACGGATGCAGTGAGTACAGAACGGGTGAATCGCGTTAACCAACGGATGGCAAGTGTTTCTCTCCATTTTACATCCTCTTTCCATCAGTTGGTGCAGTGTGACTTTGGCTTTACTTGATTTGGCATTTCATTGTTACTCAACACTGGCTAACTATGAAGGGGCTAAATGCATAATAAGGCAATGCTAGTCTATTTCATGTGCGAGTATTAGCAAATTCACTCTTGCAAATAGTCAATTATCATACATACTTATTCATGAGAAATGGCATATGGTCAGCAAGTCTAATTGTAGGGCATTTTATATAGGAAGTGTGTACTATAAACTCTTCCCTCTTTTATCCTAGTTCCAGATTCTATATTGCCTTAGACCAGATTCTGAATGTTGCAGGCAGGAGATACCCTTGAGGCACAGCATTCGTCTGGAACTTTATTTATGATTTATTTATGATTAAAACACATTTTAAAATGCAGATATACAGAAATGGTTAGTTGGCTTTCATTTGTAGGTCTAGGATGAAATTTTTCCTTTCTGCAGACTGAAGAATTATATAACTAGAACTAGAAAATAAATGCAATCATAGCTTTTTGAGTCATTACTTATTTATGTGATGGTAATTCTAGACTGTCCTCATATGAATGATACAAGATGGCATAAATCAGCAATCTCAACAATGAATACCTCTATGCATTAAAGCACACAACCTTAATATAGTTATTAGATTAAAAACAATCACAAACTGTGAAAAATATATATGCCTTGGTAGCACTTGAGAACTTAAAGGCCTATGGAAATAAAATTATTTCAAGGGCCTTCTTGACTGAAAGAAAGAATGGGATAATCACACCCCAGGAAACAATGTGTTCCGCAAATCATTTTCTTTCAAAGAGGATTTACTCGTGTTCATAGTTTCTTTGACATTCCTTGTGGAGGAACCAAAAGAAGGCCCTTAATGAATGCCCAGCAAGGCATTTCCTGATGTTTTCTAGTACTATACCTCAGAAGGATTTGTAGCATTTTGAAACCCATTATCAGGCAGTGCAACAATCACAATATTAGTTTTGTTCTACGGTAATGAATTTTCCCAACTAGTACTAGCCACAGGTCGTTTTCAAATGCAGCTTTATAGAAAGCAAGTTTGACAGTTCAATTGTAAAGTCATCAGGACATGAGTAACTGTCCCATAGAGCATATAAAGCAACAAAAAGCTGATCAAGGTTCCCTTCATTTAGCGGAAACTGTGAGTCCAGGAGGATACCCTTAGTTGTGGACTAGCTTCTTTTGGATGTCTAAAAGCCCATTTTGATATAGGGTAATAGAACCAATAGATGATCTTGATGTTTCCAGATATACCAAAACTATCTTGCTCTGTTACAAATCAGGGTTGCTTCTTCCCACCCAGACTCTAACAGTCACCAAATAATATCTCCAGCTTGGCCTGAGATATCATGAGCATGATATCTCAATCCCAAACATTGGATATCTTCCAGCAATTTCATATAGATAAGGTACCCAAGGGTGTTTCTCCATTACCACATGATGGAATAATCTATGGTAAGATGCTGCTTCCAATTCTCAACCCTTGTAGGAAGCCCAGGAAGATACCCTGCTTGATGGTACTGCACGCTGATGAGATTAACATACTTTTTATCATTCAGATGCTGATAGAGGTAATCTGTCCTTTATTTATTTATTTTACAGGCTTTATAATCCACCCCTGCTCTAAATAGTTTACAATCCCCCTTCCATAAATCAGCTCAAAATAAAACCAAGTACCGTCAACAAATCAGAATTATATTAAAGTATATGATCCCAGAAAATAATTTCAATCCCCACGATCCACTCACTCCCATTTAATCACTATGGGTGATTCCATTTTATGACTATGCTGAACTCTGACTGAGAAGGTCCCAAAAAATTAATTTATCTTAATGACCATCTGCCATTAAATTCTTACTACCTTCTCAACAAGCCTTCTTTTGAATTGAAAGCTACAGACTAGTCAAGGTAGGGCAAATTATCAAGTGTGATGGTTTCTTTGTCATATAATTCATGTAACTTCATATAATTTTATTGAGAAATTTTAAAGATGCGAAAACTCTAATAAGAACTAATGTGAAGAAAGAAAGAAAAAAAGAATACAAAATAAGTGAAAAACAAAACAAAATAAAATGGAGTCACTTCCAATTTCTCTACATTAATTATAAGTATAGATGCAAAATTATCTCTTCCTTTATAGTTACAGAAAAAAACCCTCAGAATCAAACTGTCACAGGTATAGTTGCATGCATAACTAATAGGATTTGGGAAGTTATACAACTTTTCAGAGCTATATCTGTGAAATTGTTCATCATATCAACAGTGACTCAAGTGTTCATTGCAATGGTTCAGTCATTCTGAAGTCTTAGTAAAGACTAGGCTTGGTAAATATGCTGTACATATTTTAGTGAAATTAAATTCAGTAGAAGAGTAGAACCACTTCTCCATTAAGTTTCCATAACCTTTAGCTGTAACTAATAGGTCTGTATGAATATTCATTTCAGATTTGATTTGAAGATGATTCAGTTGGATCTCCAAATCAAATCAGCATTCCAAACCTAATAATAAAGACTATTCAGATTGTCAAATCAATTTGTATCCTTCCAAATTAATCTAGACAGCTTGGGGAGTGCGCTGTGCAGGTGCAGGAACAGCTTTTTACAAACTGATTCAAAATTCAGATCAAATAGTCCCAAAATCAAATGTTCAGATTGAGTCAGATTAATTTTTGGATGTGCAAAGCTTTCTTGCCCATTACAAAGATTATTTTAGGGGTAATTTCATAACATTTTCTAACCCAATATTTAATGCAATAGTTAATTGCATTAACCAAAAGTTTGGTTTTAACTAATTAACTCAACCAAAAGTTAATTACTTTTAATTTCATCTGATTTTAGCTAGAAAAAGGTGAATCCTTCAATTTCAGTAATAGACATTCAGGAGGCAATCCTTTCTTGGATAGAAATCAGCTTATACCATTATAATTTCACTCCAATTTTGGCATCATTAGACTCTTGGTTACATTTTTAATACTAAATGTTTTGTTCGGAAAACACACGAGGTAGACCGGGTTCCAACAACAAATACTTTTATTATAACCAGTCAGTAACGGAACGCCGGCTGAAGCCGGGGCCAGCCCTTTTATACAGGCTGGCTTGCCTGCTTGCAGCCAATGGCAGTTATTTGGATTTGCCGCCTTTTTGGCAGCTCTTTGGATTGGTTCCTAGTGAACCAATCCACTGTTCTTTTCCTTAGCCAATCAGAATGGTAGATTTGGAGTCATCCACTTTACATACAGAACACCCCTCCCTCCTTAGTTCAGTCCTACGTGGTGACGTA
>BLBF01000005.1:60984020-61013011 GCA_015471245.1 Laticauda colubrina | reverse complement strand
GGGGGGGGGGGGGGGGGGGGGGGGGGGAAGGGAGGTAGGAATAAGTTGGGAAATGAGCTGGAGGTGTTTCATTCGTCTGTTGTATAAATGGGAGGGGGGAGCATAAAATAGAGTTAGGTTTCTATTTCTTGCTTTGCTTTCTTCTCTCTGCGCAACTGCAACCCGTTATCAAAATATGCCAAGGTCAACGGACAGAGGCCTCATCATCACCTGAAGATGCCCACATGATCATATCCACAACTTCTAATTGGAAGTGTCATTTGAACTATTGGGGGTGGGAACATTTCCATCACTTTCTATATGTGAATTGCGCGCCTAAATTCTCAGATTCAGAATTCTTCGGTTGCTACCACTTCACTTTCAGTAAAAGATATCTTTTCTCTAAACTAAAGAGTCTAAGTATTTCTTTCCTGGATTTTGAGTGGAGCTCCACCTGACATTATTCTGAATCTCGATCCACCTGCCCACCCGGAGAGAATACCCAATTTTCTTCTGAGGGGGCCTGGACATCATGTCATCTTCAAATAGTGACCAGGAGGATCTGGGAGCCATTGGAGGCCAAGATTCTTTGCTGGTGCAGGAAGCCCAATCGCTAGCAGAGCTCAGTCTGGATGAGGATCCAGCTGTGAAGCCTAGATGGTCGGTGGGAGTTGGTTGGAAAGATCCGGAGTGGGACCCCCCCCTGGGGTCACAAATACCCACCGGCGTGGAAAAGAGGAGCCTTGGCAAGAGAAGGAAAAGAGGGAACTCTTGCTGGATCAAGCCAGGAAACTCCTGAATGAAGCCTTTGAACAACCTCAAGCTCCACAAAGGTATGAAGGGGGAGGGGAAGTAGCCCCACCCAGAAGAAGCAGAGCAGCTCCCTCTCCCATAAATCAACCCGATCCAGCAGCAGCCCCGGGGCCTTCAGCGGGAGGTGTGATTCCTAGAAGGCGTAGAGCTCCTAGGCTGCCTCCGTTAGAAGTAAAATACGGAGGGGATCCCAAAGCCTTGGGATTTTTCTTAGCTCAAGTTTGGAGCCATATGGAGGAGAATGGGGAGGATTTTCCATCAGAAGCAGCCAAAGTGAGGTGTGTTACCAGGGCTCTGGAGGGAATAGCGGCAGAGTGGATGGTGACTTTGCATAATGATAATGCTCCTCAGTTGTTGAATTATAACCTATTTATGGCTGCACTGCGGGCTAGGTTTGAGGACCCACTGGCAGAGCGCAAGGCCTGAATTAGGATGAAAACCATAAAACAGGGGCAGAGGTCTGTTGCTGATTACACTCAAGAATTTAGACAGTTAGCAGGCCATTTCCGAGGCTGGCCCCAAGAAGCCCTTATAGAACTGTTTAAAGATGGTTTAAATGAAGATGTGTACCAGAGATGCACTGCTAGAAGAGACCCCAATGACTTGCAGATGTGGTACCTGCTGGCAGAAGAAGTGGAAATTGATTTAATCCGAAGTAAACGGCGGGGAGGTTATGGGTGGAGCAAGTTTTCCCCCTCGCACCCTCAAGAGGCTCCTAAACCTCAGAAGGGAGGAGTGGCGGCAAGACCCAACCCCTCGGCCTGCTTTCGATGCGGGAAAGAAGGTGACCGGGCTGTGAACTGCAGAGTCAGGTTGGAGCCAAAGGGGGTGCCAAAGGAAGGAAAGAAACCTGAAAAGTCCCCAGCGAAGCCTCACGAAACAGCACTAAAGTCGAAAGAGACAGCAGAGGTCGCCCCTCCCGCAGGAGAGGAATCAGAAGCCCCAGTGACCCCTGAAGAGGAGGATTCTGACTCGGAAGACGACTTCCTGGTAAGTCCAAGCGTGGGCCCTATGACCATTCCAGTGAAGTTGAGGGTACCCAATTCAGGGGTCGAAGGGGAAATGCTAGCCCTGTTAGATTCTGGGTGCACCAGGTGTATAATAAACACGGAAGTAGTGAAGAAAATGGGCCTAAAGTTAAAACTTTTGAAGATGCCCATTTCCTTTTTCCAACTAGATGGATCAGTGGCTGGAGGTTGCCCTGCATGTTTTGTCACGGAACCTATAGAAATGATCATGGGAGAGCATGATGAGACCCTGCATTTTATTGTGGTCCCTGGGATGGAGCAACCATTAATACTGGGATTGCCCTGGCTCCAGAAATGGAACCCCCAGGTTAACTGGAGAAAGGGGTTGTTGCGCATACGCACAAAGCAGTGACTGAGAGGAGGGGCCAGATCTCAGCTGAAGTCTGGGGGCCTAATTGAAATAGCTTCCACAGGTACTGAGCCCGTAAAAGATGAGGAGAAAATTCCCAAAGAGTATTGGGATTTAAAAGAAGTGTTCAGTGAGAAGGCCTCGGATGAGCTTCCGCCTCACCGGCCAACAGACTGTGCTATTGAGATCTTGCCTGGGGTGAAGCTCCTGAAACCAAAGTTGTACTCAATGACCCCACGGGAATTGGAAGAGCTAAGATTGTTTATTGATAAAAATTTGGAACGTGGTTTCATTCAACCTGCTAGACCCCGGGTAGCGGCCCCAGTGTTGTTCCGTGAAAAGAAAGATGGTTCCAAACGCTTGGTGGTGGATTACAGAAATTTGAACGCTATTTCTGTGGAAAACGTGTACCCCCTTCCTTTGATGAAGGACATGTTGGCCCATTTAGCGAAGGGAATGATCTTCATGAAGTTGGATTTGAGAGAAGCCTACTACCGGATTCAAATTAAGGAAGGGGTTGAGTGGAAGACCGCTTTTAACTGCCCGATGGGTTGTTTCCAATTCAACGTTCTTCCTTTTGGTTTACAAGGGGACCCAGCTGTATTCATGCAAATGATCAATCAAGTGTTACATGAACATTTATACAGGGGTTTTTTGGTTTATCTTGATGATATCCTTATCTACACGGAGATGATACCTGGATGATACCTGGATGAACATGTGAAGTTAGTGCGGTCGGTTTTACAGAAACTGTGTGCCACTAAGTTGTATGCTAAATTGTCAAAGTGTGAATTCCACCAAGACAAAATTGATTATTTGGGATATTGCATTTCATCCGAAGGCATAGAGATGGATCCAGAGAAGGTGCGTGCCATTCTGGAGTGGGCTCCACCACGCACCAGAAAACAACTTCAAAGCTTTTTGGGATTTGCAAATTTTTATCAGCAATTCATCCCGACATTTGCTAAGATAGCAATGCCCATCACAAATCTCTTGAAAACAAAAGGGGAGGTGAAGCCAAGGCCAGGAAAGCTGCTGGAGTGGTCCATGGAGTGCCAAGCCGCTTTTGAAAAGCTAAAACGACTGTTTGCTGCAGAACCAGTGCTGAAACACCTGGATATGGACACTCCTTTCGTGATTCAAGCCGATGCAAGTGATGTAGCTATTGGAGTGGTATTACTTCAAATCAACGAGAAAGGGACCTCACAGCCTTGTGCGTATACCTCCCGTAAACTGTCTGAAACAGAGAGAAGATGGGCCGTCTGGGAGAAAGAAGCTTTTGCAGTTCGTTGGGCCTTACTGACCTGGAGACATTTCCTGGAAGGAGCAAAACACCTGTTTGAGGTATGGACTGATCATAAGAATCTGGAAGCCCGAAACTGTCCCCTAAACAAGTTCGCTGGGCCCAGTACTTCAAGCGATTCAATTTCTCATTGAAGTACATTCCAGGCGGGAAGAACTTCATGGCGGATGCTCTCTCTAGACTACCTGAATATAATAGTATGCGTCAGGAGGTGATAAGCCCAACAAACACCTAGCTGCCCCAGTGGTCACCAGAGCCCAAAGGAAGAACCAAGAAGTGGTTTTATCGAATGACCTTACTGAACAATTAAAAAAGTTTTAAAACTGGACGAATGGTTCCTGGCTCATTCAAGTGACTATACAATTAGAGATCGTTTGGCTTGGGTGGGGGCCAAGTTGTATGTGCCACAGGTACTGAGGAGCCAAATACTACAACAGGCTCATGATTCTAAAGCAGCTGGCCATTTCGGATTTGTGAAGACCTTACATCTGGTTAAGCAGCAATTCTGGTGGCCTACTTTAAAGAAGGACATTGAAGCTTATGTAGCTAGCTGTCCGATTTGTGCTTCGGCAAAGAGACCTCCTGGTAAGCCAGTAGGATTCTTACAAAATGTAGCTAGACCAACGACTCCCTGGAAGGAAATCTCTATGGACTTTATAGTAGAATTACCCGAAAGTGGTGGAAACACGGTCATCTGGGTAGTGACTGATTTGTTTTCCAAACAAGTACATTGCATACCTTGTTCCAAGATTCCCTATGCTAAGATGCTGGCTAAACTATTTATATCACATATCTATAGGTTACATGGCGTCCCGGAACGCATAATCTCTGACAGAGGGGTCCAATTTACCTCAAATTTTTGGAAAGAGTTCCTGAAGTTAATAGGCTCCTCCCAGGGGCTAAGCTCCGCCCATCACCCCCAAACCAATGGGGCCTGTGAGAGGACTAACGCAGTGTTAGAACAATATCTCAGATGTTACATAAATTATCAACATGATAACTGGTCCGAATTACTACCATTTGCCGAAGTGGCATACAACAACTCCATACACAGCAGTACTGGATTTACTTCATTTAAAGTGGCTTCGGGACAAGATTTCGTTCCCATACCTGAACTTCCTCGTGAAAAGCCCAACATCCATTCGTTGGATGAATGGATAACTCAACTCCAACTTAACTGGCCAGTGACACGCAAAGCATTAGATGAGGTCCATCAAGCCCATAAGAAATTTGCAGACAAGAAAAGATCCCCACAGAAAGAATATAAAGTGGGCGACAAGGTTTTCCTGTCCACCAGATACCTGCAGACCACTCAAAAGTCAAAGAAGCTTGGTCCTAAGTACGTTGGTCCATTCACAATTGAACGGATTATAAATCCTGTAACAGTCCAGCTGAACTTACCCAAAACTCTTCGACGAATTCATCCGGTTTTCCATGTTAGTTTGCTAAAACCTGAACGTACTTCTGACCTAAGACCCATCCAGACTGACTCTCCCATAACAATATTGATTGAAGGCGAACAACATTTTGAAGTTAAAGAAATTCTGGATTCTCGCATAATGGAGGGGTCGACGCCAGTATCTTGTAGCCTGGAAACATTTCCCTTCTTCACAAGCCGAATGGGTTAATGAAACTGATGTTAAAGCCCCTAAGTTGATCAAAGCATTTCGTTCCAAGTATCCTGATAAGCCTTCGGAGTGTATTGTTTTGAAATTGTTTAATGATTAATAATTGTCTTTATATTTTCTCCTCTCTCTCTTCTAGGACTTCTAGGACTGATGATTTTCCTTTTTCTAGGAGGGCCAAATGTCAGTCTTCAAGATCTTCTGCTATTGCTTTGCATCTTTTCGACTGCCATAAGTAACGGGGGGGGGGGAAAGGGAGGTAGGAATAAGTTGGGAAATGAGCTGGAGGTGTTAAATTCGTCTGTTGTATAAATGGGAGGGGGGAGCATAAAATAGGGTTAGGTTTCTATTTCTCGCTTAGCTTTCTTCTCTCTGCGCAACTGCAACCCATTATCAAAATATGCCAAGGTCAACGGACAGAGGCCTCATCATCACCTGAAGATGCCACATGATCATATCCACAACTTCTAATTGGAAGTGTCATTTGAACTATTGGGGGTGGGAACATTTCCATCACTTTCTAAATGTGACTTGTGCGCCTAAATTCTCAGATTCAGAATTCTTTGGTTGCTACCACTTCACTTTCAGTAAAAGATATCTTTTCTCTAAACTAAAGAGTCTAAGTATTTCTTTCCTGGATTTTGAATGGAGCTCCACCTGACAGCCACCCAAAAAGAGTCTGGGTCTGAAGATGGTTCGCCAATAGAGCGGAGGACGGGCTGTACAACAAGCTGATGGTGGAGCTCAGGAGCGAAGACACTCAGGCGTTCCAGAACTTCATGAGGATGCCGCCAGCCATGTTTGACAAAGTTGTGCAACGGCTGACACCCAGGTTGACCAAGGCAAACACCAGCTTCCGGCCCAGCCTGGAACCTGGGCTCAAGGTGGCACTCACTCTGCGCCACCTGGCCTCAGGGACCAACTACAGGAGCATGCTGTACGGCTGGAGGGTGCCACCCAGCACCATCAGCTTTGTTGTCAGAGAAGTGGTGCAGGCCATCATCGAAGAATACAAGGAGGAGCTCCTCCAGTGCCCCTCCACTGAAGAAGGATGGAAGAAAGTTGCAGAACAATGGTATCAGAGGTGGAACTTCCCCCACACCGTTGGAGCCATAGATGGGAAGCATGTGGCCTGCAAAGCTCCAGACAAGTCGGGGTCCACTTACCACAACTACAAGGGTTTCTTCAGCATCATCCTCTTCGCCATGGTCGATGCTGACTACAAGTTCATGTACATCGATGTTTCAGGCAACGGCTCATCTTCAGATGCCCAGGTATACAACGCCAGTCACCTCAAGGAGGGGCTGGAAGGCAACCTCATCGTGGGCTTCCCAGATCAGAACCCCTGCCCAACGACACGCAAGATGTGCCCTACTTCATCGTGGGGGATGAGGACTTCTCCCTCACAACCTACCTCATGAAGCCCTACACCTCCAGACTCCTCACCCATGAAGAGAGGATCTTCAACTACATGCTGTCCAGGGCAAGGCGGGTGGTGGAGAACGCCTTTGGCATCCTGGCCAACAGGTTCCAGGTACTTCTCACCACCATGCAGCATTGCCCAGAAACCGTGAGGAGGATCATGGAAGCTTGCTGCATCCTGCACAATCTCTTGTGCACCCGCTACCCAGTCTTGCAGAACAGGCTTGTTGACCTCCAACAAGCCAATGGGGTCATGGAGCCTGGGGAATGGAGGCAAGGGCGAAACCTGATAGACACTGAGGATGTTCACCCCAACAGAGCCTCAAATGAAGCGAAGAGGCAGCACAACCTCCTGAGACAATGGTGCAACTCCCCAGCTGGAGCAGTGGAGTGGCAAGACAGGATGGTAGATGCTTAATGGATGCTTCCTTCAGCCTGTCTCATCACACAGATGAGATTGGGCCATGTATGTTTGGTTGGCCTACAATGAACAGGGTGTTTAATAAAGAGTTGTGTTTATGTTGACATGTGTGGATAATTATTACATTATTATTGATAATAAAGGGCCGTAGGTGTGGCACTTGGAAGGGTGGACCATACAGTCCCACTATGCTTGCACTGGAGGTTTATCTATCCCACAGCTATTACCCATCCCAGAGGTATCCCTGCTCATTCCACAGCTATTCCCCTTCCCAAAGATATCCCTGCCCATCCCACAGCTATCTTAACCCATCCCACAAGCATGCAAAGGCTTAAACCATTTCTAAAAGTTTCCAGCAAGACTTTATTAAAATAAAGAAATGAAGCAAGTGTGTGAATCATAAATAGACTTTATTAACAACAAGCTATAAGACAAAAATGAGTCTCTGGCACTCCTCTTGGTCGCTCAGTCCCGGGGTGAAGGGTGCAGGTGCTGTGGAGGTGGCTGGTGCTGGAGTGCTTATCATCAGCTCCTCCAGAATCAGAAGCTGCAGAAGCGCCAGCCCCAGAAGAGCGAGCCCATGCTGCAGAAGCCCCAGCGGAGCCAGAGTGAGGGCCAGGGGCCGGGATGGTAGCCCTGTCCCTATTGCCAGGGCTGGCAGCAGATGGCTGAGGCTTGCTGTGCTTCCGCATAGTTGTGGGGTTGCTGGCTGGCAGGGAGGCTGGCAGGAACCAAGGCTGGCAGAAAGGCTGGCAGGCAGGCTTGCAGGCAGGCAGGCACCAAGGCTGGCAGGCAGACATGAACCAAGGCTTGCAGGAAGGCAGGCAGCAAGGCTGGCAGGCAGCAAGGCTGGCAGCAAGGCTGGCAGCAAGGCTGGCAGGCAGACATGCAGGCAGGGCAGGCAAGGCAGTCGATGTGTCCAGCAACAGGTCTTTCCTCTGAATGGCATCCTGCTTCAGAGCTGCTTCTGTTATATCCCCGGGGCTGACGCAATGCATCCTCCCCGCATGCGCAGTGAATGCCAGGCATCCGTTAGGCTTCCGCTGTGCATCCGCTAGGCTTCTGCTCTTTCCGTTCCGCATCCACTTCGCTGAGGCCCCCCGGAAGTCCTGTGGATGTGCCACTCACTCCCATCTGCTTCCATCCGCTGGGCTTCCGTTCCGCATCCAGTTTGCATCCGCCCTGTATCCTCCCCGCGTCCATGTTATCCGCTCCGGTATGCAAATTTTTGCCCCTTTTGAGAGCGGATAACAACGGATGGAACATTTTGCTCATCCGCTGTGTCCTTTTTGCATCCGTTGGCCAGTGTGACATGGGCTTAAGTTCGTTCAGTCCTGTGGAAGAAATTGATCAGAGTGAGTGCATCTGAATCAGAGAGTGATCTGTCCATAACAAAGGGCAGATAATGATATCCTCCACATAGTATTAATAAAATACAGCATAAAATACTGTATGCATTAAATACTGTATAATACATACAGCATAAAATACTGTATGCATTCCCCATTGATTTAATGGATCTTTTTGCTTCATACATGTGCATGTACCAATTCATTACAATTTTTGCACTTGATACTCTATAGATTTTTTCATATTAATTGGTCATATTCAAGGCCATCCTAGAATATCTTGAGTTAAATACTCAGTCATTGCCTAGATTTCCTGCTCCATGAACTGTCTTTTTAGAGATAATGGAAAAAGGTCTTCATTTTCATCTCACTGTTGATATATGTGAGTAGGTGAGGCCAACAAAGATTAAATATTGCACATGTAACATTGATAAAGAACTGAATAGACTTTGCAATCTGTAGCCAAACATTTATATTTATTTGTTTATTTATTAGTTTATTTATTTATTTCCCAGGTTTATTATTTTTGCAAATAACTCAAGGCAGTGAACATATCTAACACACCTTCCTCCTCCTATTTTCCCCATAATAACAACACTATGAAATTGTTGGGCTGAGAGAGTAAGAAAGAGAGAGAGAAAGAGAGAGACTAGCTCAAAGTCATCCATCCATCTTAGCTTTTATGGCTAAGATGGGACTTGTACTCACTACTCCTGCTTTCTAGCCCGATATCTTATTCCCTTTTGCTTTTAGATATCATTTGTCTCACCTATGTTTTTCTCAATGGACTGGAATATAAGAAACACTTTTCTCAAATGTATTGTAGATTTCCAGAGAAGGGAGCTGAAATTAGCAATTTTATTTATATTGTGTGTTTTTTGTTTCCTCTCTGTAATTGCCACTAATTCATTAAACTAGAAGGTTAACTAAATGAAAGAATCACTTATAATTAACTTAGTAGCGTCATACTTAATACATTAGCTTGTAATTATCCTGAATTGGTACATGTACGTATAACTTTTGCAAAATCCTAACAGAAGGTTAATTCTATGAATTGCAGTTTCAGATGAGCTCATAACTATAATTTAACTACAGTGTAATTGCAATCCTTACACTGTGAAGTAGTTATTTTATATTACAAGCATTAACAAATAATAATGGGAGCGAATGGTGATTTACAAAGAGCTCTCAGTTTATGGAACTTTACAGTCAACACTTACAACTCTAATCCAGAATGAGATTTTGCTTTATCTTCTTCATCTAGTTTCTCTCATTATCATCATCATCAACAACAACATCAATTATCAATCACCATCTTGGCCAATTTGGTGAAGTGGTGAAACTGCTGGACTAGAAGGCAAGAGATTTAAGTTCTGTTCCTCCCTGAGGTATGAGAGCCAGCTGGGTCACTTTGGGCAAGTCACTCTTTCTCTGTCTGCCCAATGTACCTTTCCATTTTAAGTTGTTGTTGTGGGAAAATAGAAGGAATTAACATTTTGCTTAAATTGTAGAAAAATAAAGACAGGGGAAAATCAAATAACTCATCTGCCATTGAGTTCATTATTTTATGTAATCTGTTAACCTAAACTACAATGCTGGTGATTATATAAGAAACATAAATCCCAAGGTCTTTCAAGGAGAACCTTAACTTGGAAAAATACTACCGGTAAACCTTCTTCTTGAATGAGTATCCCTCCATATTGCTACTGCCAACACATTTTATTTCTGACTCTGGGGAGGAAGCAATTATTATAATTTATAAAGGAATAGAATGGATTCATCAAATAAACATTCATTTCCATTCATCATTTACTATCTTCCTTACTTCCAGTGATTGCAAAATGTCCCACTGGTGGGTTCAGAAGTCTATCTGAACTTTCCCATGAAATTGTGGATTTAATAACAAGCATCTTGAAGAACAATTCTTATTGATAAATATATTTCTAATGAAAATATCATATGACCACCATAGCATAGGATATAATCTTTATTGGAATAGTCATAACATAGTTTGAAATGTTCTTATTGACAAAATGTTTCTCATGAAAATATCATATGACCACCATAGCATGATATATAATCTTTATCAGAATAGTAATAATATGGTTTGAAAAGTTGAAAAACCCAAGGATCAACATCAGGAAACCTTTTCTACAGACAGAAGCAACCTAGAGAAATGCTGTAAACTATAGACTCCAAGTGGAGAGAATTATGATGAAAAAAGAAATAAAATATATTGATTACATTCTGATCTCGGGGGTGGGGAGAATGGACCTACTGTCTCTTAATTGGTGAGACAAATGAAACAAAAGCAAACATCTTAAATACAGAAAGGAAAGGGTGTTAAAGGTTGCATCCAATGGGGAAAAACAAGGAGGATGTTGCATTTATACTGGACAACCAACAAACAGCAGAAATTTGCCTTATGACATTAGCATTAACTTCAATTTCAAAGTGCCAGAATCTGTGATATGCTGCTGCAGGGTATCATTAATACTAGAATTCTCCTGCACTTTAAGTGGAAATTACTTGTTTGTTTCCATTGCACTTAATGAAGTAATATTTTTGTTACAAACATATTGCTCCAAAGATACCCAAACCCAACCTCAGTTGTTTATATTATTTATCTTCAGCATCTCAGTTAAATTGCTATGTTTACAACGTCATGAGGCTGAGTGTTTATTTGTTAGGAGTCCATTTATGCATGCCTGGCAGGTGCTAAATGGACTTGCACTTTTGCCTAAACACACCAAAGCAAGGATGAACTTTTGGATAACAAAGCTTGGTTGACAATTACAACCAAGCATAGCTTCTCTAAGGCCAAGGACCAGATTGATGGAAAGGACCAGTTAAATCCTGTATGATTCTGCCCTCCAACACCCTCACTGCCATAGCATTTATTCTTTCATTATTACATTGTCACTGACTTATCTTCCACATAGAAGCAGATGAGGATATAATGGTATTAAAAAGAAAGAAAAAAGAAAAACTTGTGGTATTGTTTTATCTCGCCTAAGCTAGAGAAACTTTGAGAAAAGTAAATCTCCTAGCACAAGAAAATGTGGGACAGTCTATGAGCTATTCCAGGATAGTAAAAAGGAAAGACATCTTTATTACCCATCATTTTGTTTGATTCCAGACCACACAGGCACACTGATGCAATTTTCTATATGTGCAAGAACCAAGATCAGCTAGTTGTTGTTTCTTGAGATGGGTTATTCCAAAATCAGATGATTATAAATATGTTGGTGTCTCAATTATAATGATATACAGTCAAATCAACTATGATTTCATTTTACCACCAATAGCTAGAAATCACCCATTAACATTGGTTGGGCAGAATGATGAAATTAAAAAGGACTTTACTGTAAATTATCCTGAGAGAAATCCAGATGTTTAACTTCCAGCTAATCTATTGCAGAATGAAACCCACTGAGAATAAATTCTGAAAAGAAAATCTATGGTGGAATACATAGGCATTCAATTTTGTTTATTAAAAAAATGACATGGGCAACGATCATCCATCATCTTTTGTTACACCTAAACAAATGCCAACTGCAATCAAGAGAGTGGAGGGCTCTTTTAAGAAAGATTTCACTTTATTTGGGGAATCCATATGACTTGCTTTTACATAAAATATTTATAGAAAATCTGCCAACCAAAGCAGGCAGATAAACTTACTGTTCTATCTTCCCCTAAAAGGAATGTAGTAACCACAAGCACAATGTATTAACAGTGCCTAAGTAGCAACATTGGAGGGACCTATAAAGACAAATAGAAATGAACCCCATCCCACAAAAAAAAAAAGCCAACCCTCTTTGAAATTTAGGAGATTATGTGGGCTCCCTGATGAAAACCAAAATATTGGAATATTTAATGCAGTTCCTGGTTTAAATCAATGTAAAAGGGGACACACAAGAACTTTGACAGTTGGATTCTTGGTATTTGCAAAACAAATTATGTCAATTCAAGTGATTTGTCAAGCTGCATTAATTGCAATGCATGAACGGTATGCTAAGTATCAAATACATTATTCAGGCTGGGTCTGAATTAATTTTTCTTCCAATTTTTGTGTAAAAGAACCTTACAGATGAACCAGTCTAAGTTCTCATAAAAGGATCTGATTCAGATGGAAAGCAAGATGGATTTCATTCATTAAATTATTATTTTCTCTTCCCTGGTGAGCTGCAAATCTAAGAAGAATGTAAAATTGACTGCTGCTAGGCTCACTGATAAGTTCCCTAAGCTGAGTTGAAGAGAAGAGCCAAAATCACTACCTTTTATACTATTAAGATAATAATTCTTAATGAATCAATTGTCCAAGCCTATCACTTCTTAAATCAACATTGTGGTACTAAACATGCAAGATAGATCACATTAAGCTAATACCAAATGCCATTTTAGAATTGGTGCAATAGATTTTGTTCTCCATATAGTTGTGTCTTTGTCTTTCATACACAGGCATTTATTAAAGATAACTAGCTCAGTCAATAAGCCAGAAATCTCCTCCAAAATTACTTTCATAATTCAAAATGAAACTTTTGATCAGCTATGGCCCGACTGTGCATTGCCTCAGTTATTCTTGCTTTGTTTTCTGTTCTATGACAGGATTTGAATAAGGTTATAAATTGTTACTGTTTTCTATTGAGCAAAGTGGCTTTGGGTTTCAACTTATTCCCACTGCTTTGGGTTCAGCAAGTTGGCGATTGGACTTCTAGTTGCTATTGAAGGAATTTGTTGTTACCTTTAAGTTTATACAGGGCTGAAGACCTGATGATCTGTGGAATTGCCTTCTACAGTATTCATTTGCCTACTTAATCAAATCCAAAACAGGATCAGTAGCTTCCAGATTCCATCTATTTGAGTAATGCCATCTGATGGGACCTAGAAGGAAAGCATTATTGCCACTCTTACGGTTTGGAACTCTTAATGGTATCTACTTACCATTTGCATCCTGGATTTCAGAAGATCAGAATTAAGGTTCTCCATCTCCCCCAAAAGGAAACTATGTTGCAAATGTTAGCATGTACTAGTGGACACATGCTTTGAATGTTTCCTTTTGTCACTTATGGCATTGTGGAGATTATGGGTTAGGAGATTTTTTTTAGAATTTTTAATGAGATTGTTGGACTGGTATTTCTTTACAGCCCTTGGAAATGTATGGTATACAAATAAACAAGTGAAATAAATAAAACACATAGAAATTTTTATGCAAACTTTATAAACATCTCTTTGTAAAAAAGTATCTCTTTACAAGTTTGTCAACTAAACTTGTAATGTGGCAAAAATGAGAAACTGAGGAAAAAATGAAACTGATATATTTATTTGTATATTATTGCAGAATTCTCCATGTATGCTGATAATCAGTCTAGTTATCAATCTAGAGTAAACTATATATTTATCCAAGTATTCATCAAAAGTACAGCTGGTTGATCTTCCTCTCACTAGAGTCTGAAATAGTAACTCAGGAAAGGGCTTAATTTCTTGGAGCAAGTCAGAGCTCATTAGTGCATTAAAATAGATTGGGCTGTCAATCTCTGTTCATTTCCAATAACTGCATAATACTTTAATTATACAATTGCTTTTTGGCTTAGTGAAGAATGTATCAATATAAAATGAACTATTGCTCAAAGTTTTAAACGTCGGCTACAAATAAAATCATACCTCAAACCAATAATTAAAAATAATTCTTCAAACAATAAAAGGTTTCAGCAGATAGGATGTAGTTTCTTTAAAATACTAATTATAGTGAATTAAAAGACTAAAATGCTACTAATTATTTTTTTAATTTCAAGAGAGATGTTTACAAAGCATAGTTTAATGGGTAATATAGTACCTCAAATGATTACTAATGTTGTCATTTTGTCTGACTTAATTTTAATTAGTATAAATCACATTGTCATAATTGCTAATTACCATTCTATTTTTGCAAAATATTAAGTTCTCCTCATACATTTACCAGTTTCCCAACTCAATAATTCCTTTTGGAGAGTCT
This sequence comes from Laticauda colubrina, assembly GCA_015471245.1. Classification (NCBI taxonomy): domain Eukaryota; kingdom Metazoa; phylum Chordata; class Lepidosauria; order Squamata; family Elapidae; genus Laticauda; species Laticauda colubrina. The sequence continues at coordinate 60,998,727 of BLBF01000005.1, read as the reverse complement.
ACTTATCAACACACCACTTAGAAATTTTATATTTACCACATCTAAGAGGGAAAATATTCCTACATTGTTGAAGTTCAAATATTTTATTTGCTTTCGAAAAGTTTCATAACATAAATTGTACATTTCTTACTCACTCTTCTTTTCAGATATTGATTGCTTTATTAATTGTCAGGCATCTCAAGCATTATTTAGAGCAAGTTAATTGATGAATTCCCTACATCTCTAAGCTTAAAAGGATTATAAACAGTGGTGCTTAAAATAGTATCTTTTGAAATCAAAGCTTAAGCATTGAATATGGATATATGCATACTTGAGGACATTAAATGGTACATTTAGAAATGTTTCTGAGTATGTTTAATAATTTGCAATACAACCAACATTGTGGATGGATAATAAAATCCTATAGGTGTCTGTTTAGTTTAGATAAAAGTTTAAGTTGGATTCAATGAGGATTTTCACTTAGAACATAGAACACAAAATAATAGAGTTGGAAGGGATCTTGGAGGTCTTTTAGTCATTTGAGACAAATAGCTGTCTAGTCTCTTCTTAAAAGACCCTGTGATGACCCTAGTTTCTCAAATTAACTCAAAACCCAAAACATACATTGAAGTCCAGTAATGCCTTCAACTTAACTTCACTGTTTTATTAGGCACAGTTTAAGTCACAAAAGTAAATAATGAGGCAAAAAGAAAACCAAAACAAACCACATTGACGAGAGTTCCAAAGCAAGCTAATTAATCATACATTCCAGTAAGATAACCAAGGAGAGTCCATGGGAAGAACACCAGCAAAGATAAACCTCTTTCAAAGTAAATACTAAACTATGACTGCAGCAAATTCTGACTCTGCATTTACAAACTTATATACATAGTTCCCAGCTGCAAGCCACAAGGAGGATCATACTAATCTCCTCAGTAAACCTCGCTTTTCCCTGATCCTCTCCTCCCTGCGTGACCTAGGATGGATAGGGGATGGGCCTGGATCCTCCTCTGATTGTTCAGCTGGCCTCTGCCCTTCCCCAGCCTCCTCCACCACCTCTGGAGCCACACACCCTCTCCCTGTTGGCTGTTCCTTCTCTTCCTCAGAGTCAGTCTCCACCAGGGGCATGACAGACCCAGTAATGGAGCACACACAATTTCTGAAGGCAAATCATTTCATTGGTTATTTGTTCTCACCAGTAGAAAATGTCTCCTTAGTTCTAGGTTGCTTCTCTCCTTGTTTAGTTTCCATTCATTGTTTCTTGACTTACTTTCTATGCATTGAAAAAATATATATTTATATATTTATATAAATATATTTATATATATATTATGGAGACCAAAACTATATGCAGTATTCCAAGTGTAGCCTTACTAAGGCTTTCTAAGCAGTACTAACAGCTCATATGATCATTATTCTGTCACTCTATATTAATGCAACCTAGGATTGCATTGGCTTTTTTGGCTACTGCTGCACATTTTTGGCTCATATTTAAATGATGATCCACTAGGATTGTGAAATTTCTCTCACAATTACTGGTATTGAACCAAGTCTCACACAATCTGTACCTGTATTAAAAATTATCTTGCCTAAGTGTAAAACCTTACTTTTCTCCACTTTGAATTTCATTTTGTTAGATAGGCCCCAGTGTTCAAGGCTGTCAAGACCCATCTTGATCTTGAGCCTATCTTCTGGGCAGGGGTGGGATAGGACAGGGTTAATTACTGGTTCGGGATTTATGAGCTCCCCTGCACACTGTGAGCTGCATGCCTGAAAATCATCATCAGCATGCTGTATGCAGAGATGCAGCCTTTGAAAAAGCCCTCTTTTCCTGTTTTTTAATCTGCAGCTGTGCCTTGTTTGGCAGCTGTAGTTGGAAAATCAGGAAATAAAGATCAGGTAAGAGCCCAGGTGGGTGGGTGGGCAAAAACAAAAATATGTCTGCTGCTCTTTAGAGCTACCGGTTCTACAGAGGTGGACAGAAGCAGTAGAAACCCGCCCCTGCTTCTGGGGTATTGGCTATTCCTGCCCGTTTAGTGTGTAGTTTCAAATTTGACAAATTCTCTTTTCTTCTCTTCTCTTCCCTTCTCTTCTCTAGATCATTTATAAAGCTATTGTAGAATACTGGGCCAAAATAGAATCTTGAAGTACCCCACTGCTTAGTTTCCTCCATGTGAATGTAGTTCCATTAAGTACCGGGTCTATATATATTATATAGATGATCATGTTTTGATATGTATGACAAAATATGACAGAACTATTGCAATTGGAGAATATGTATACACAATCTTTTTTTACCAGTAAAACCTGTTTTCCAATAAGACTACAATAAGTAAATAAGATTTTATTGTTATGTCTCCAGAAATAAATGAAATGTTTAATCAAATAGAAACCATGTATTAGGTAAGAAGCCATTACATGATTTTACTGCTACCCCACACACATACACACATATAGACATACTTTCATATATTCATCAGATCATTTGTCTACTGCATTTAACCAGTAAAAATATGCTCTGATCAAGCTCTTGGACTGTTGCATTGTAAATTGTATTTGTTGTATTGCCATGCATAGAGATAGTCATCAGTCACTGATCCACAATTCAGAGTTCTCAGAACAATTGACTAACTTGCTTAGGACATAGATCAGAAGGAAAGTGGATAGGGACTTAGCCTTAATCTGCAATCCCAAAAACTGGTAAGGTTGGACTGGCAAAAAAAAAAAAAAAATTGGCCACAATATCTATCTATGCATACAAGCATCCAGACTAGCTTTCATGGTAGACAAACTCTTTCATGATAAGTAGAAATCCTGACTTACTTCTTTACATTAGGAGTCCCGAAAAATTCTAATACTAATATATTGATTTTCTTTCAAAAGAAAAGTTTGTGCATTTTGTTGAAGTTCAGTGTTGTAAGGTGTTTCCACCAACATTATAATGCAGTCAAGTTGACCTTCAATATTGTTTTTCAGGGCTGATGCTAAATGTGAATTTACTACACAAGTAAATTCAAAGCTCTAGAACTGTGCCCACTAGACCGCTGCGAAGAGAATAACAGAGATGGGATTAAGCAGTATTTGTACATCTAATCACTTTCCATTTAACACACTTGCACAATAAAAAACATAATCAATCTTCAAAGCAAGTGCATGCCTTGGAAAGAAAAACATTTCAAAGTAAATATCACTGATTTTATTGCATTTATGTTTTGATTACCTTTTATCTTTCTATAAAAACTACCAGAATGATATCAATACTGTGTTTTTAAAGAAGATATAAGCAGCCCTTTCCCTGTTTTCTACATGTCTGATAGAAAAACAGATAATCTACTGGCCTTAAATGAATTCAAATACTCAAGAATTTAAACTTAGGATACTGGAGGGGCTTGCTAGTTGTTGATGTGACTATATATTAATTGTTTTTCACAATCTCTTGGAAAATGGGTATTAGAATGCTGTGAAGATATAGCAGCGATCAGCTTTGGAATGAATGGAAGTGGTCTAGTTTTGTAGTGTCCTAACAGCTGGTTGGTTGACACTGCCCATGCAAACCTACACCAAAAGAATTCTATGAAGACTAAGACAGCTTAACCTTATCTCATTAACAATCTAACTTGCTGAAGCCACTCCGTATAGGTGATAAAGAGGGGGAAGATTGCTAGCCGAGTGGAGGGAAGCTGCATCTCTCCTCCTTGGCTGGTCTAAACTCCCTTTCCCAAAGGCGGTTGCAGTGGTAGTCAGAAATGGCCACCTCAAAGAAGAACCTAACTGGATAAGATTGTGCAGAAGGAAGACAAAGAGGAAAGCAGGACAGACCAGGCTAAACAACAGAGAACATCTAAGCAAGGTACCCTGAATCTAAAAGTACCTAGAGGGATACTTCTGAAAGAAGATCTTTAAGTGGCAAAGGAGAGAGAAAAGGAGGTTAAAAACCCTTTTAAAACCTTTGTATTAAGAATTACAAATGGTATAGAAAGAAATTTATATTAATCTATTTTGACACTAATAGGCAGCCTTAAGCCTTAAGTGTCAAAAGGAGAATAAAGTTTTTTTTTCCTTGGTCATTTTAAAGCCCTTAAAAGGAGAAGAGTGGAGGCAAAAGGGTGGGACTTGGAATAATGGAAAAAGAAACTTTGAAAAGACTCCCGAGGATACATTGTAACTGAAATCTTATTAAAAGATACAGTAACCCACGGAAAGGCAAAGGAAAGGAAAGAAACAAGAAGGAACAGTCTGGGATCATTTGGTGATTTAAAAAAAAAGTTTTTGGCATTGGTTTTTTCTTTCTTTTTCTGTTTTTACTTAAAGTCAATTGGGTGGTTGTTCAAAAGTGTTTAAAATGCCATCACTCCTGGAGGAATTGAAGATGAGTCTTAAAAAACAGAAAGAAGATGCAGAAAGGGGAGGAAGATCCTTTGGCTTTGTATTTGTATTTGAATTTCTTTCCTCTGGCCCCCTACTCCCATCATCAGACTTTCCAATTGGATTTTTTTTAAAATTACCTTACCCTACACAATATTTTACAGTATATTTGGCTTTGTTAATATACAGACTATGTGTATTAACTTTCTCTCTTTTTCTGTTTCTAAGAATTTAGGTAATTGTAAAAGGATGGAAATAGCTTTACATTATGATTACAAGAAAGAGAATCGAACAGTGACTTATTTCTACTGTCTTTTTGATGCAGCCTGACATGTATAGATAATGCCTATGCCAACCCACTATCAGAGTTTGTCACCTGCTATTATGTTTGTGATAATTTTGTTTGGAGTGGATCACATAACAACTACTTTTTCCTCTTTGTCTTCCCAATCCTCTCCTTTTTCAGGTTGATTTTTAATCATTTTATTTGATGAAGAGTTTTTAGAAACAAGACTGTTGGCTTTTCAGTTTTCAGTTAACCTAATTATTATTATAATGCTGATTTGGGAAGGCATTCTCTGAGTAATGAAAACATTAATGCACATACCATAGCTACCTGGTAAATTCTGGGAACTGAAGTCTACACATCTTAAAGTTGCCAAGGTTGAGAATCTGCATCAATGTAATAATAGAAAACACAATTAACTTCAGCAACTTAGATTTCAGTTTTTTGGTCTACAGCATTTGACCCTCAGAACAAGGTAGTGGAATAAGAAATCTAGTCCAGTTTGCAGCAGATGTGTGCAATATTCAGATCCAAAGTATACAAAGTTGCTTTGGATCTGTCCTGAATTTAGTAAGATCTTGAAGTAATCATGTTTGTTCTGGGATTCAAGTAGTAGCTGTTCAAATTTAGGAAATTATGCATTTGGATAAAGGAGTCATTCAAGAGGTGGCAACAGGAAGAAAATGATCTCACCTGTCTGTGGACTGCCTTGATTTCCTGAAAGTTGGCCTTTCATTTGTCTTGTCCTAATGTTGCAAAAGTTTTAAAGATCAGCAGTGCTACTCTGGAATGGGTCTAGAAAGCCATCAACAGCCTTTTCAAGGGATGTAATTGTGCTTCTTTCCAGAAATCAAGCTTTGATTATTTTAGTCCTCAAAATGGTATAGAACTGGAAAGAATTTGTCACCATTGGCCACTTTAAGCAATCAAGCACCACTAACTGATTTCTATGATACTTGCTCACCTTTATCATGGAAGAACTCAAATCAGACAAATGAATATCACAAGTAGCAGGGAGAAGATTCCCCCACTAGAATGCTATTGTTTATTACTTGAAAAGTGCTATTTCTTCAGACCAGATGTCCTAGGCTAAGGCATTATGAATGATCCCCTGTAACAGTTGCCTAGCATCTGCATGTTTATTGTGCAATAAAAACAGCCATCTGTTGGACTCTCACCTTGTGCAATTTCTCTTAGGAATAAAAAAGTCCAATTGTCTAAACTCACTATTAAGATAAAAAAATATGTTAATATTTCAAACTTCTTGCCTTGTTAAAAAAAATATCAAATCTTAAATTACTCCATGGTTCCCGATTGCTTCAATTAACATAATCAGTACAGGGGAAAGAGAAACTTCATGGCTATACATGGGATAGACAGCAACACCATCAGGTGGATTTGTAACTGGCTGACAAACCATACTCAAAGAGTAGTAATGGTACTACATCTACATGAAAGAAATTAAGCAGTGGGGTACCACAAGTTCTGTCTTATGCCCAATATTTTTCAGTATCTTCATAAATGACTGGGATGGAATAGAAGAAGAACTCATCAAATTTGCAGATGACACTAAGTTTGCAGGAATAGGCAACAACTCAGAAGACAAGCTCAGGATCCAAAAATATTTTAACAGACTTGAACAATGGGCCCTATCTAACAATGTGAAATTTAATGTGGAGAAAAGCAATGTTTTGTACATAGTCAGGAAAAACCAAAGGTACAAGTGCAGATTAGGTAAAATATGGCTCAAAATAGTAATTGTAAGAGGGACCTTGGAGTCCTAGTAGACAATCACTTAAACATGAGCCAGCAGTGTGGCAGCAGACACCAAAAAAGCTGATAAAATCCTTGGTTGTATAAACAGAGGCATAGAATCAAAATCACATACCACTTTATAAAGCCTTGGTAAGACCACACAAGGAATACTGCATCCAGTTTTGGTCAGCATATTACAAAAAATATGTTGAGACTTTGGAAAAAGTACAAAGAAGAGCAACTAAGATGATCAAGGGCTTGGAGACCAAAACATATAATGAACAGTTGCAAGAATTGGGTATGACCAGTCTAGAGAAAAGAAGGACGAGAGGTGACACAGAAGTATTCCAGTATTTGAGGGGCTACCACGAAGAAGAGGGGGTGTTAGCTTATTTTCAAAATCACCAGAAGACAAGACAAAAAAACAATGGATGGAAACTGATCAAGGAGAGAAGCAACCTGGGATTAAGGTGAAATTTAACATGAGGATAATTAACCAGTGGAACAGCTTGCCTTCTAAAGTTGTAGGTGCTTCATCACTGGAGGTGTTTAAGAAAAAACTGGGCAGCCACCTAACTGAAATAGTATAGGGGCTCCTGATGAGTAGGGGTATAAGTCTAAAATGAAATATAAGTCTAAAATAATATTCTACAGGAGCAATATTATGACTCAAAGCAAATCTTTATCTTACTTAGATGATGGACAACCTGGGTTTGTATGTACTTGCCATTAAGGAATACCTTTCACAAAAACAAAGATCCTCAGTCTGATAGAAATCTTGTATCCTTTGAGATTAAGAGGATTTTAGAGGCATAGCAGGTTATTCTTCATTGATATAATGTAAATTAAGGTGAGAAAAATCTTGGCTAAAAAAAGTCCTGGCACTCTGTGTTGATATTACAATAATTTGATAGATATTTCATATATCAGCAAATATTTGGGTTTAATGGTTGGGATGTCAGCAAACACAGCTATTTATGTTAGTCATGTTTTATTTTCTTTCAAACATTTTACATTTAATGTTATAGCAAGAAGAGGAAGAAATGAAACATTGCTGTCCTAATTTGTGGCATATATGTGATAGAATAGTGGATGGCACAAATCCATGAGGCACATCTGAAAAAGCCAGATTGATCATTGTTCTGATTCTCAAGTGTATATACATAACTAAGGTGCTAATAAATCAGTCTTGAGTCAAAAGTCTGCTTCAGTGTCTTACACAGTGAATCCAGTCCAGAAATGTTTAAATTCATCTGTGTTTAAATTCTGGAGAAGCTGCTTTGAGAGAATTTTTAAATGGGAAGTGGCATGTGACTATTTTAAATGTCATGCCTGATATCTACTGATTCTTAAGCACCACTGTCAGATCTGCCACTTTGCTCCCACTTTCATTTGCTTTAGTGCCAGCCTACCATTGACTCTGGGGGAAGGGAAACCATTTGGGAAGAGGGAACTCCAAAGTACTTTGTGCTGGTCAGAGACAACATTTCAACGATGCCCAGTCCAAAATAAAAGTACAGCTGCATTTCAAGGATGACTGTTCTGAAACATCTGGTTTGAATATGATTGGATACAAGGGGGCCATCGGGGGGACAGACATGGGAAACAGTGCAGTTGTGGTAATCAGCAGGTTTTGAACAGTTCTGGAGAACTGGTAGCAGAAATTTTGAGTAGCTTGGAAAATTGGCCAATACCATCTCTGATTGGAGATCTTACAGTATTCTTCCCTTGCCACATCCACCCAGCCATGACCACAGAACCAGTAGTAAAAAAATTTAAATCATACCACTGAAACAGAGTTTTCCCTGGGGAATTGGCATGGGAACCTCAGACCTGGCTTTGTTTTACTTGACTTTAGTAAAACTATACCTCACTCTTAAAATAGTCATGGATTGTTCTCGCCTAGGATTCAAGTCAAGGCAGGGCTGACAACAACTAGTTTCCACTGCATTGCAGCTCTGCCATTCTGTTGCCTTCCAGATACAGGTTGACTCCAAATCCCTGCCAAGGTGGTCAATCAGAATCGCATTCCAAACATATTTGAAGGCAAAAATATTTTGCCTTTGAGAAGGATATTATTAGAGGGGGAAAATCCTCTTATTATTTTTCTTGTTTCAGATATAGGCTCATAAACTATATTCTTACACTGTCTGGTTTTATGTTCAATTTGAGCAAGTGAAGACCAAAAAGTAGAGTTGGATTATTTCTCATAGGCCTCCTCATTCCTGCTTCATACAGAAAATCTAGTTGCTGGTAGACTACATTAAAATAGTTAAAGTCACCAGACTGGAAACCAGGAGACACTGAGTTCTAGTCCTGCTTTAGGTCCAAAACCATCCGGGTGACCATAAGCCAGTCACATTCTCTCAGCCCAAGGAAGGAAGCAAGGGAAACTCATTTCCAAAATCTTGCCAAGTGTTTGATTGCGGGAAAAGAGACTCAAGACCAGTGTGACTTTTCAGCTCTTTATTTAGTTGCTTGAATCTGCTTTGGCTGCGGAGCCGTGGCAGCCTCTTTTATAGTGGCTGCTAGTGGCTCGCAGCCAATGATGGCTCTTTGAATCCCCTGCCAATATGGCGGGCCAATCACAGGGTGGTAATGCGAACCAATCAGAATTGTGTTTCTGGACCAATGAGCAAGTAGTATTTCTGGTCCAATCAGAAGAGGGTAATTCAAGTATGTTAACATAGAACACCCCTCCCCTCTTGGTTTAGCCCGATCTACATTATGTAGTCCCATAAGTAGGCAGGGATTTTGTGTTGTCTACTTGACCTGCGCAGTTCAGTTGTGGTGATGCCTTCAGCTGGTTTGGATGGGATCACTGTTTCTCCTCTCCTTCTCGGTGGAACCTCCTGGAAGGGTGAGTCATCCCTGCCACTCCCTCCCAGTCTACCTGGGCTGGTCGAGTCGGCTCTGCCGCTCCCACCTAGTTTCTCCGGGCTGGTTGAGTCGGCTCAGCTGCCTATTCCAGGACTGACCTCCTGTTGGTTTTCTGCTGCCAGTTCCCATCTACCGAAGTCTTCTGCCGGTAAGTAGTTTTGGTTTCACAATGGGCCTACTGGTGGTGTTTGCTGTTGGTTTGTTTGTTATGTGATTAGTGGGTTTTCTCCTCCCCTTTGATTTATGTTTGGGTGATCTCCCCCCCCTCTGATTTTGTCATAGTCTCTTTGGTGTGGTCTTTGTGTGTGTGTTTGTTTTGCGTTCCCAGTGTTATCAGTGTTTCTTTCTATTGTCCTAGACCGTAATTGGTCCATGTGTCTCTTCCAGCTTCTCCCATCCTCCGTTTCTAATCAGTATGACGGGGTCCTGTTATTTGGGTTAATCGAGCTGGTATCCAAAGTGGGTCCCCCATAAAGTTTTTTGCGTATACAAGATCCCCTATTGTGAATGTGTGGTATTTACTGGAGGAGTCTGGTGGCTTTTTGGGGTTGTATGTTGGGTGTAATTTGTCCAGGTGTGAGCGTAGTTTCCTGCCCAGCAGGAGTTCTGCTGGGCTCTTGTTAGTCGACGTGTTCAGTGTTATATGTTGGATGGTTAGCAATTTATTGATTTTGTCTTGAATGTCCCCTGTGTCTATTTTATCTAATGTCTCTTCGGTATATCAGACCATGTGTTCTGCCCATCTGTTTATAGCTGGGTGAGCGGGCACTGTCAGGGCATGTCATATACCCAGTTCGGCAAGGAATTTTTCAAATGACAGGGCTGTGAACTACAGCCCGTTATCTGAGATTAACAAATCCAGTAACCCATGCGTAGTAAATAGTTTTTTTAATTGTTTGATGATGGCTTCTGTCATTGTGGAGTGCATGACTGTGACCTCCAGCCAGTTGGAGTAACCGTCGACAGTTATTAAAAATGTATATCCTTTTGTGGGTCCAGCAAAATCTATATGGATTCTCGACCAGGGGCTCCTGGGTGTCTCCCATTTGAGGGTAGGTGCAGGAAGGGGGTAGGTCTGGTCTTTTGGCATTTTGTGCATGTTCCCACCCATGTCTCAATGTCTTTGTCCATCCCAGGCTATCAGACATAACTCCTGGCCAGGGATTTCATTTTGATGATACCTGGGTGTCCTTCATGTATCATGCACGGTACTTTTTCCTGCATTTTTTTTTTTTTGGGGGGGGAAACAACTCTATCCCCCCACAGTATACATCCCTTCAATATCGATAGCTCCATTTGTCAGTTTTGGAAGGATTTAAATGTCTCGCCATCATCAGTTTCCGGCCACCCTTTCCCTACCCAGTTTAAAATCCGTGCCAGTTGTCTGTCTCTTGTGGTCTCTTTTGCAATATCTGACGCAGTTATGGGTAGGTTTGGAAAGGTCTCTATTTGTAGTGTGGACATGGTCGGTGCCGGGTCGTCTTCCAGGTCAGGTAAGGGGGAACGGCTCAGGGTGTCAGCCTGTGAAATGTTCTTCTCTGGCCGGTAGATTAATTGGTAGTTATATGCGGCAAGAAATTTGGACCACCTTGTCATCCATGGTGATAATATGTTTGGGGTGGCCTTGTTCCCTGCGAGTATCCCCTGGAGTGTTTTGTGGTCGGTAACAAGTAAGAAAGTCTTACCATAGAGATATTCATGAAAACTCTTTACTCAGGTGATCGTTGCTAGTGCCTCTCTGTCCAACTGGCTGTAGTTCCTCTCTTCCTTGGACAGCGTCCTGGAGTAGAATGCAATTGGTGCTTCTCCCCCATCTGGTAGTGTGTGACTGAGTATGGCCCCGATGCTGAAAGGCAATGCATCGCATGTCATTGTCAGTGGTAGGGTTTTGTTGTATTGATTGAGTACCAATTTGGATGTCAGCAGATCTTTTACTCCTTGGAACACTGCTTCTTCCCGTTGGCCCCAGGTCCATATAGCTGTCTTATCAAGTAGTCTTTGCAGTGGCTCTGCCGTTGTTGCCTTCTGCAGCAAAAAAGACACTATAAAAATTAATGAGTCCCAGAAATGCTTGTAGTTCTGTTTTATTTTGTGGTCTGGTGGCTTCTTTTATAGCTTTTATTTTCTTTTCAGTGGGGTGAATTGCATCTTTGTCCATTAGATACATCAGGAATTCAACTTTCTTGGAGGTCAGCTGGCTTTTTTTTTTTTTTACTTTGAGTCCCACCTCTTCAAATCTTTGTAGGACCTCCCTGAGGCGGCTTTCCAATTGGTTTTTGTTCTTAGCGGATACCAGCATGTCATCAAAGTAGGGCACCACCTCTTTAATTCCCTGTAAAAGATGCTCCATCAAGTTTTGTAAAACCCCTGGGGCCACACTGATTCCAAATTGCAACCTGTTGCATTTAAATGCCCCCCTGTGAGTCACAATGGTTTGCACCTCCACTGTTTTGGAATCGATGGGCAATTGCTGGTATGCCTGAGGCAGGTCGAGCTTCGGAAAGACTTTTCCTTGCCCCAATGAATGTAACATGTTGCACTGTTGGCCTTCAATTTTGACCTGTACGTTTACCTTTCAGGCATCTGTTGCGCTCGAATGCCCAATGGTAATGGTTTGGTGAGTCTGTTCCTTTTGGTAGGGTTCGCTGGGCCACTTGTTCCTGCTTTCGCGGCTCCAATGGCTCCCTCCCTGTCTGTCTCTGGTCCTGGGGGTGGTGCTGTCTCGTCGCCTAGGGCTGTAGCTCTTTTTATTTCGGCAGACCCTAGCAAGGTGTCCCCATTTCTCACAGTGCTGGCAAATAGTGTCTAGGAAACGGCACTCGGATCGGGGGTGGTTTCCTCCGCACCTGGTGCATTGGAAACCCAGCTTGTGTTCTCTCCTTTCCTGTCTGTACCATTCCGACTGGAGTCTATGTTTTTCTTCCTCTTCGTCGTCGGTCTCGGATAAGGACTCGACGTCCTCATGATGAGCGGTAGTCATGGTCCTTTGATTGCCCTCTGTCTTCCTTTCTTGGTGTTGGCCTGTTTCTGCCCATGTTTGCTAGGTCACCCTCATTCATTTTCTGCATGGTTGCTGCTGACTTCTTCGCGACCTCAGCTGTGGTGGCCTCCGCAATGGCCTCGGTGATCATGATGTTTGGCCAGGTCAGTAGTTGGCTCTGTAATGTGAGATCCCTCAGTCCCAGGACCACGCGGTCTCTCATGGCTTCATCCATATTGAGGAAATCACATGCACCGCCAATGTCCCTCAGACATTGAATTCCCCGACACTCTCATCTTCTCTCTGGTCTCTTTTATAAAATTCGTGCCTCCTGATAAGGTTGGAGACACCTGGTGCATAATGGACTCTCAGTAGTCAGTCCAACTCTGGCCATGCCATCTGTGTGACGTCCTGAAGTTTGGCTGATGCTTTAGCCATTTTGAACACTGTGGGCCCACAGTGTGTCAGGAACACGGCTCTCTTTCTTTTATCAGTGATTTCTTGCAGGTCATTGCTCTCGAGGAACATGAGGAATCAGTTGATATATGATTCCCAGTCCTCTGTCGTTGGGTCGAATAGTGCGGGTGCTGAGTTGCTGCCAGCCATCTCATCGGTTGGTCAGTCCTCATTGCCATGTGCTCAACTGGTCTCCTTTGTCTCAGAATCCCACCCTCATTGCCAGTGTCTGATCATGGGAAAAGAGACTCGAGACCAGTGTGACTTTTCATCTCTTTATTTAGTTGCTTGAATCTGCTCTGGCTGCGGAGCCACGGCAGCCTCTTTTATAGCAGCTGCTAACGGTTCGCAGCCAATGACGGCTCTTTGAATCCCCCGCCGATCTGGCGGGCCAATCACAGGGTGGTAATGTGAACCAATCAGGATCGCATTTCTGGATCAATCAGCAAGTAGTATTTCTGGTCCAATCAGAAGAAGGTATTTCAAATATGTTAATATAGAACTCCAAGAAAACTGCAAGGATCTATTCAAGCAGTTGCCAGGAATCAACACTGACTCAAAGGCATGCATGCACACACATACAAAGTATCCTACACAAATGGCCATCCAGGCTCTGTTTGAAGTTCTCCAGTATTTACTGAGTGCTTTGTGATCATAACTGAAATAAATATGCATGTTCATTAAATAATAAATTATTTGAGCTTCCTTTAGGCAACCCTGGGGCTGGTATTTAGAAAAAATATTTTTCAGTCAATAAAATGTCGCAGGATGAGAAATACTTGACAAGAAAAACCTGTGCATATATTTTTTTTCCAAACTGCCATCACCTTTGCTACTTTGATTAATAGAGAACAAGAAAAAAAATAGTGCTGGAAGACAAGCTAAGTAGTGAAGGATTGTAACTGACAACTTGCAGTTAAAATACATAATCCCTGTATTGTATTCCTATTGATTAATCGAGTTTTTGCTAGCATAAAAATGTGCATACACCTTGGAGGAAAAGGAAACAAATCAAAGCAAAGTACAGCTCAGCACCACCCAGCCTTTAATCAGGCAACTTTGGTTCAATTTCAGCAACATGCAGAAATAACTTTTCTTCCTTATTTCTTACATAGCGATATCCATCATCAGCAACAAACAAGGACATTGACAACAAATGGCATAAGAAAAGGATGGCAAAGTAATAGTGTGAGGATTATCCTCTTAATTTCTCTATAGCCTGGAGGCACTGAAAAAAGTGTTGGCTACAGAAGTCCTCCTTCCAATGCAGCAGCTGCAAAATTGCCATGAGCAGAACACAAGAATTATGTCAGTCATTCCTTCCATGATCTGGGAATTTTAAGACAACACTGCCATCTACATCTAGTTGAAGCACTTGCAATTGAAGGTGGTGATTGTTTTCAAAAGCAAGCCCTGGATTTTGGCTGACCAACACTGCTCTATCAAAATTAAGCACTATAACCTAAGCTGCTTGTCTCCCGTGCCACCCATGTCTTAAACTAAGTTTTGAAATTCCAATCTTAATGGGTTGGCAATGATGCTGGGCTGTGACTCAATCTGAACTGGGATTACTACAGCATTAGTCAATCCCTTCTTTTATCCTTCCAACTCACTCAGGGAAGACAAGCTTTGCTAGCTAATTACACTGCAGATTGGCCTCTCAATGCCTGTCTTTTTTCCTTTAGGAATTATTCCCTCTCCAGTTTCCATTCTGTTCCTTTGGTTTATCATATATTGTGGACATGGGTGACTTTATTCCTCCCTTCCCACACTAGTGAAAACCTTTCTTTTTCTTTTTCTTTTCTCTGCACGTTACCATGGTTGCTCAGATAAAACCCAGGCCGGTAGGGGAATAGATAGTTCTTTCAATGCTACACTCCTCTGTGTGACCATAGAAACTTGTAGCAAAGACAAGTGACAGTTTCTCTTCAGAGAATCATAAAGGAGGGAGGGAGGGAGGGAAGGAAGGAAGGAAGGAAGGAAGGAAGGAAGGAAGGAAGGAAGGA
>BLBF01000005.1:60872346-60984010 GCA_015471245.1 Laticauda colubrina | reverse complement strand
GAAGGAAGGAAGGAAGGAAGGAAGGAAGGAAGGAAGGAAGGAAGGAATCTTTGTATTACTGTGGATAGGAAGTGAAATGCTAAGAAAAAATATTTCAGCTGGCCTTAAAATGGTATGTAAGAGTTTCTTTATCAATTTAATCAATCTCAGGATTACAAAGAACCACACATTTAAAAAAAATCACCAGAAAGTCCCAAGGAGCAACAAACAGCAATTTACTGGGCCAGGATGAAATGGCTGCCATTTGACCAGCCTTTGGAGGGCAGGGCTTCTGCCAATCATTGCAGCCAAATAAACCTGAGGCTGCTACTATGATAGGATGAAGCTCATACACTCTGAAAGTCTTAGGACAGCTCAGGTTAGGATAAACATTTTTAATTGAAACTGAAAAGCATGGATACAATTTAATGAGTTAGAAGCATGAGCAACAACAATCTATTCTAACAGAAAATAGTTGGTGGCCTGTACTCATGATGGGCCAAGCAATACATCTGCTTTATAAGAAATAATCAGTCCTATATTTGAGGATTATTTCTGACATCAGGATCTAAACTCCACTTAAGGAGTTTTTTACTTTATTATTAAACATCCTTTGCAACGAGTGGCTTATTTAACTGGTGACTTCATTCAGGTCATCATTACTTATAAATAAACAATAGCCTTCCAAAATCCATATAAACTTAGATTACAAGATCTGAGATATAAATATCCATGTTACCAGCATAATTTAGCAAAATAAATACAGAAAATTCAGTTCTTCATTACCAGCTATCTCTGCTCTGTCCCTTTGAGGAGGAAAGAGGACATGACTAATTTCCCTCAGAAAAGCAAGTTAAGAACTTTATTGTCTTTTCTTTTTTACTGTAAGCACACTGGCCCATATTAAAAATGAAATTCTGTTGCCTGCTCTCAAGAGAAAGTATATATCTATACACACACTTACATAACACACATATAATATAATATATAAAGAGAAAGCTAGTGAGTTCACAAGGTTGATGATATATAATATTATATATAACAAAACTGACTGAATCTAGATGTTCTGCTTTGGATATCACAAAGCCTCCTCCCAAAAGGTAATAGGTTGTGAAAAGGCTGTGTAACATCCCAAATAACACTGCGGACCCTGCGCAAGCATCACTTATTTGCTATGTCCTGGATAGAAGGAAGTGAATTACCAATGATTTTTTCTGCCATCCTCACCACTCTCAATAAGTTATTTTATAAACAGTGGTAATAGCTTCTGCAAGTTGCTAGTAGCAATTTTGCAGAGCAAGTTTGATGTAGTGATTTAGGGACCAGGCTAGAAATCAGGAGACCATAAGTTCTAGTCCCACTTTAGGAACAAAGCAATACATGATAATGGGCCAATCTCTCTCAGCTTTCAGAAAGAAGAAATGTCCAACCAACTACTTTCTAATTTGCAAGGTCCCAGACATACCATTCACAATGGATAGGAGGAAGAAACATCTAGACAATTACAATTTTTAGATGTGCTTGTCAACAGGCATGAAGATGGAACCTTAGAAACCACCATTTATTGTAAGGCCACTTCACATATTCTTAGTTTCAACAGTAACCATCCACTGTCACACAAAAAGAGCTGCATCAGAACACTATATATCAAAGTGAGAACCTCCTGTGGAATCCAGCAAGCTAAACAACTGGAGAGAAGATACCTACATGAACAATTCAAGCATAATGAGTACCCACAAGCATTTATTACAAGACACCTGTGCAAAATGCAAAAGACACAAAGAAAAAAAAGAAGGAAAAAAACCAATTATATGGAACACTTTCTGATACATTAAACATTTGGAAGCTTCCAAGATCTACAAGTGGCAATTGCACATTTCCCAGAGGCTACCATACATGGAAAGATTGTTTGGAGGTAGGACATACTTCTAATGGAATCTATCAGATTCCCTGCATGGATTGCCCCTGTGACTATATAGGACAAACAGGGAGGAAGCTAACCACCAGATTGCAAAAACAAAAGCCAGTGATCAGATGAGGAAACGCAAACTCATTAATAGCCTCCCATTGCAATGAACAAGAACACACATTTAATTTCACAGCTGCTAAGATCATTGGCCATACAGGTACAAAGATAGACAGAGAAATGATTGAAGCCTGGGAAATGGACCCCTTGTCAGTTAACAGGAGTGCTGATTTACCACCAGCTTATCAAGTCCTTAGGAGCCAAGAGCTTGGCAGCAGAAGGAAACAACAGTCAATCAGCCAATAAGGAAGGCACGACATAAACATGACTCACAGAATTTCATTGCAAACATCTGCTTTTTAGTAGATCTTAGGCTGAATGCATGTAATTACAGGTACAGTAGCTAGAGTGACTCATGTCCTTGTTCTCTCATATTTAGGCTCCTGCAGCTGCCTTTGATGACAATGAAGAAGCTTCAGTTGGTCTCAAATGCAGGAACCCATGCAAAGATACAGAAATTACTGAAAGTAGAAGGAATATTTGGAGCACAGACATGATGGAAGAATAGAATTTAATTCTTTCCCTCTCTTTCCCAGTTTCCCTATCTGTCAAGCCTAAAGAAAAAAAGAATGACACAAGGAGAGATTTCAGAGTAGCTTCCTTATTGGTTGTTATGCCCCTGTTGGAGTCTGAATCCAAGGAGGAAGGTGAACAGCTGACAAGGAGTGGGAGTGTGGCTTCACTGGCTCTGGAAGAAACTGGGGAAGGGCAATATCAGGCTGGGCAAAGCAGGGAAGAGGTAGAACAAAGGAGAGGGAGTTCAGAGGAAGACCCTCTTTATCCTAGGGCACGCAGGGAGGAATGGAGAAGAGAGCAGTGGGCTGCGTAACTTAGGGGGAGGAAAGGGCCCTGATTCCCTTCATTAGTCACACCTGGGAATGAGAGTTTAAAAGAGAGGTTAAAAATCTGAGTGTGTGCCTGCTGGGAACAAATGTGAGTTTATCTTTTGTTGACTTTGGTTATCTATATTCCTGTCATTGTCCCAACCATGTTGAATTACTGCCATTCCTTCACATCTGGAATTCCTTGTCTTGCCCTGCTGTACTAATTACCTCATCTTACCTTGATTGGACTTATAGTTTCAGTTTTTGTTGACCACATTTTGGACTTGATTCTCTGCAGCCAAAGTCTGTTCCTGTGAGAGTTTTTCTCCAGCCCAGAAGGTAATGAGAACATTGGGGGCAAAATTGGAGCTAATAAAGGGAGTTCTACTGATTATCTGACTGTGTTGCCTTTGTGCCATGCCCTGGCTCATCACATTGGTGTTCCCTTATAGACAGAAATATTGCTCGTCTAAACCACTTTTCTCCATAATTATTAACCATGCACTGAAAACTGCAATGGCAGGGTCCACCTTTGTCCTTTTCCTGCATACCAAAGATTCCAAGCTATGTTGTCTCAGCACCCTGGGAAAGAGCCCTTTTCTCTTGTGACTCTGAACTACATTCCATCAATCTCAATTAGAGTCATTTTAGATAGAGAGATGGGTGATATATACATTTAATAAAATTAAAAATAAGAGCTATAATACTAATACTCAAAACAATATGGCATTGGGGTTCATTAATATTTTTGTGCATAACCATTTGCAAACTTAACTATTATTAGTAGAGAGCCATGTTAACCTATGGTAGCCAAAATCAGAATGATTCTGATCATGTTTTTTCTGACTAGCAAATATTATTTAAAGGCGTAAGATTTCATGAGCTGCAGCTCATTTCATGAGATACATAGAATGACTAGATGGAGGCAGATTTTTACATTGGAATGAAGAAGTGGTACGGAGGGCAGGAGAAGGCAGGTTGGTTATATAGAGAGAGGTTACATGTGAGACAGATTACAACTCATGTGTTAAAAAATCATTGTGTTTATTGAAACCCTTTGAGATTGCCAGAAACCTTTTGATGTATGAGAGTTCAGCAATCTCTCAATGAACAATGTTGTTAAAATTTCATTTTTTCCCTAAAATAGTGACTTTAAAGTTAGCAATAGTAGTTTTGGGAGGTTGAAATGCTACATTATTACTTTGTCCTTATTTCAAGTCCTGTCACATTGGTATCTGTAAATTCTTTTGTGCAAAGTTTTTCCTATTTAAACCAGAAGGACATTGCTGGTGTATGAATGATGGCATATATCACATTAGAGGAAAAACATGCAAGGTGTGTCTGATCTTGTTCTATGCACTTTTTGAAGCCTGCAGTGGTTTCAGTGTAAACTCATTTTCTGTGTTCTGTGACAATGGCAATAACAAGTTAAATTTTGATTTCTGACCCAGATATTTGTTGGCATTAATGCAGGTTAAAAACAGACACTGTAACCAAATCAAAATAGGTTTTTAAGTGGCTTCCATGTCTTAGCTCCCAACATTCAAAATTATTTCTCTGAGGGAAATGAGAAAAAAAATGAAAATGTTTCTATCACGAAAAAAGAAAAAGTTATTTTGTAATAGAAGGAATACAACTCCACATTCTCATAAACTATTTCCAAGCTGAAGACTTTAATTTCCTACCCAAGTGGCATGTCTCTCCTCCTGTTATTTATACACATAATCATTTCCTTCCAGAGCCAAAGAAAGAATAAGTTTATTTGTATTTTTACTATAGTGGATCTTTGTGTTTCAATTATTTTGTGAAATAATTATTATTTTGAGGAATGAGGGAACATTTCTTGAATTTCTTGCTCCTTTGGTTTGTGTATTTGATTTGTAATTTCTAGAGGTAAATGAATAAAATAAAAGTTTTGACCCACAAAGGAGGAATTAATTGGGGAAAGCACAAGGAAACTAATGCCCAAACATAGTTTTGTTGTAATTCCATTGTTCTTCATAAGGTTGTTTGCAGAGACTCCACTGTTCGGTGTAAAATGAAGTGTTGAACACCCTCAAATATGCTTCTGTAGAGTCAGGTTCTAGAACATATGATGACATTTTAGGAAGTTAGTACCCACCCCCTTCCTAGAGGAATGAAAAATTATAGAAAATATTAAAAAGGCAGAATATTATAATTCCCTGGGTGAGAAATGGAGAAACATGTTTTTTAAGGCAGGAAGCAGACTCACTCTTAATAGCCCCCACCCTCCTCAATAGCCCACAGCAGATGTCAGCACTTAAGAGACAAAGAAATGCCGAGGTCTATTCACAAGAAATGCCCTCATTCAAGTTCCTTCAGGGCAAAGCCATTAAGCCACAATAGGAATTGTCCAAAGTCCCTTCATTACATCACCAGCAAGATTCAACCAAGCTTAGCACTCAAGACAACCTACAAAGTTACCCCTGCATAGCCCCATGGGAGTCTGACAACCAATCAGGATACATTTCTTGCCACAGGACCAGGAAACAAGTTCAAAGCCCAACAGAGGGTATAAATATCTTATTTATCTATAAATACCCAGAATCTCATGTGCTTTGTGGTTCTGCTTCACCATTAAACCATCTTTCCGATCAGCCTCCATGTTTCCAGTGAAACTTGGAACTAAACCCAGATGAGCATTTCTTCCAACAGCACTATGAAATAAAAGTGGCTATAACAAGTCTTTCCCTGCATTCTGCACAAAAACAAAATTATCCAAAATCCTGTAAATGAATGAACATACATCACAAACACAAATCAAAGATATTGTACAATAGATATTTTCAAGAAGTGGGTTTACCTTGTTGTTCAGGATATTTATAATGGACATGAAATTAAATTACCAAGCCAGTTATTAAGAGAGCAACTTATTTGTCAGAAATGTGATTTCTTTTCAGCTATATGTGGTGTCATGGGCAATGTTTCTTTTATGGTAAAGGTAGCTGCAAGAGAAATTGCTCTGCAGATCTGACCAGTTTGAATTGTGTTCTGTATAACTTGGAAGGTTCCAGGTAGTCAATTCTGATTGGCCAAAAAGGCCAGTAGTGGATTGGTTCATTAGGAACCAATCCAAGAAGCCGCTCAAAGGCGGCAAGATTAAATGGATGTCATTGGCTACAAGCCAGCAGGCAAGCCTCTATATAAAGGGCTGCCGCGGCTTGAGCAAAAGAGGGCTGTCTTCCTAACACATTGCGGGCCAGCCGTATTTAAGATGGCAAAGGCATTGGCAAAGCTGAGACATGTGAAACAGATGACCTGGTCTGAGCTTTACCGAATGCTGAAAGCTCACTATGCGCCGGTTGTCTCAAACCTCATCAAGAGACATGAATTTTATAAGAGAGACCAGAGGGAAGACAAAACCATTGCTGAGTTCGTGGCAGCTCTGCGCCATATTGGAGGAGCCTGTGAATTCCAAAATATGGATGAGGCAATGCAACATCGTGTCGTGTTAGGTCTTAGGGACTCCAACCTTCAAAGCAAACTCTTAAACAGACCTAACATAACAGTGGCAGAGGAAATCACGGAAGCAACCACCACGTAAGCCGCAAAGAAATCAGCAGCCACAATGAAGATGATGAACGCCAGTGCTGACATGACAACCCTTCCAAAAGATAAAATCTCAGGCAGAGGGAGAAAGCAAGCTGCCACAAACACACACCACGAAGACCTAGACGAGTCATCAGACACTGATGAAGATGACGATGAGGTCCACCACCTTTACGCAAACCAAAAAGGGCGCGAAAGGAAGAAAAATTGGCAGGAATGCACTGGTTGCGGAGGAAACCATCCCCGAGCCGAGTGCAGGTTCCTTGAGGCCATCTGTCGGGCTTGCAAAAAGAGGGGACATATCGAAAGAGTCTGCTGAAATTGAAGAAAAAGCAGCCCTAGCAGACATGGTAATTCCCTACCAAGAACTGACTCGAGGCAAGCCGACAGAAAATGGGAGTGCAGCAAGGGAACCAGCAACCGAGAAAGCACACATCAGACTGTCACTATAGGAAGCGCACAGATGGAAAGTGGAAAAAAAGTCAGAATTGTAGTGTCCATTGAAGGAAGCCCTTGTGAGATGGAGGTCGACTCAGGATCTTTTCTATCAATGGTGTCTTGGAACACAATTAGACATCTGATTCCAAACATCAGACAAAATGAACTCAAAAAACAAAAATTAATTTTCAAAGAGTACCATGGAAATAGGATTCCCATTGTAGGTCTGGGGCACTTCAAGGTAACTTACAAACAACACGCTGAAGTCCTGCCATTGATTATAGTCGACCGAGACCATCCCAGCCTTCTGGGCATCAAATGGTTCACGCCATTGGGCATCGGGATGACCAGAGTGAGTCAAATAGTCGTGAGCAATTGGGAAGAGAACCTGCTACACGAATTCCAGGACATCTTCGACGGAACTCTAGGCAGGTACTGGGAAACCCCAATATCCTTTAGCCTAGATCCCCAAATAGCACCGAGAAGACTAAAAGCCAGATGGGTCCCCTTTGCATTAAAACCCAAAATAGATGAGCAATTAAATAAATTGATTGCACAAGGGATCATAGAACCAATTGACCATGCCAGGTGGGAGACTCCAATAGTAACACCTGTAAAACCAGATGGGTCTGTGCGCATCTGTGGAGATGACAAGGCTACCCTGAACCATGCGCTACAGCAAAGTGCATACCCGGTACCAGTCATGCAGCACTTACTGCACTCACTTGGGGGAGGAAAATTTTTTGCTAAACTCGATTTGACCCAAGCGTATCAGCAACTTCCAGTAGTCCCCATAACAGCTGAGGCACAAACAATAGTAATGCATAGAGGGGCATTCAAATGTAACAGACTTCAATTCGGAGTGAGCGTTGCTCCAGGCGTCTTCCAAAGCCTCATGGAATGCCTATTAAACAGAATAAAAGGGGTCGTTCCATACTTTGATGACGTCCTAATTTCATCGAAAAACGTGACCCAATTAGAAGCTAGACTAAGGGTAGTGCTAACGAAATTCAGAGAATCCGGCCTGAAAGTTAAAAAAGAAAAATGCTGCCTGGCCACTGACCGCATTGAATTTTTTGGATATTTGATTGACAAACAAGGTATTCAGCCAACAGAAAAAAAAGTCAAAGCAATTAAAGATGCACCCAGACCTAGAAATAAAATGGACTTACAGGAATTCTTGGGTCTGATCAATTTTTATAATGTATTCCTCCCCCACAAAGCAACGATAGCAGAACCATTGCACCATTTGCTAGATAAAAAAACTGTCTGGACTTGGGGTCACAAAGAACAAAAAGCCTTTCAAAATATAAAAGACTTGTTAACCTCAGACACCATTCTTATTCAGTTTAGTAATACTCTACCCTTGACAGTCACCTGCGACGCCTCACCATTCGGAATCAGTGCTATCCTGAGCCACCAATTACCTGATGGGAGAGAGGCACCCGTCGCTTTTTATTCAAATATGCTTTCCAAAGGGGAACGCAACTATAGCCAACTAGACAGAGAAGCCCTGGCAATCGTCACCAGAGTAAAACACTTTCATGAATACCTATACGGTAGAACATTCTCCATTGTTACTGGCCATAAACCATTACTAGGGATTTTGGCTGGGGACAAACCCACACTGAACATTCTATCCCCACGGATGACTAGATGGTCAGAATTCGTGGTCGCCTATTCATATACTTTGCTACATCAACCCGGGAAACAAATCGCCCATGCAGAGGCATTAAGCCGAACACCATTACCGATCATAGAGGATGACCCGGCTCCAGCCGCCACCACCCTACAACTAGAAACCTGCCCTGAACTTCCATTGACTGAGGATGATGTCGCCAGAGCCATGGCAAAAGACTCATTGACTGCCCGCATTTTGACTTGGGTAGGTAAAGGCTGGCTGGAAGGCCAAAAGACTGAAAACTTTAAACCTTTCCGGACTAGACAAACTGAACTGTCAATACGAAAGAGGTGTTTGTTGTGGGGAGATCGGGTGGTGATTCCATCCAAACTACAAGAAGAGGTGTTAGGCATGTTACATGAGGGCCACCCAGGCATAGTTAAAATGAAAAGCCTGGCCAGGAGCTATGTCTGGTGGCCTGGCTTAGACAAGGACGTTGAATGCTGAGTTGCCACATGCCACAAGTGTCAGAGAGCTAGACCCACACCACCACAAGCTCCCATACGGGACTGGGAGACCCTTGGTCTCAAATCCATATTGATTTTGCGGGACCAACTAGGGGCAATACGTTTTTAATAATTGTGGATGCATATTCGAATTGGCTTGAAGTCATCTTAATGTCATCCACAACAACTGATGCTGTTATAAAACAGCTAAACAAATTATTTGCAACTCATGGTTTACCTGATTTTTTGGTATCTGACAATGGGCGACAACTAACAGCAATACAATTCGAACAATACTTAGCTTCTTTGGGTATACGCCATGCACTAACCATGCCGGCCCACCTGGTAGCGAATGGTAGGGCCGAGCGAATGGTCAGGTTCACAAAAGAAGCCCTTGAGAAAATGGACCATGGGGGAGTCCAAGACAAGCTAAACCGCTTACTTAAACTACAACACATCACTCCCAGTAGCACAACAAACAAGAGCCTGGCAGAATTATTAATGGAAAGAAAACTCAGATCCCATTTAGATAGGTTGCACCCCAATTATACTTGCGAGAACCCCCCCGACTCTTCCAGCCGATACCGCACTTTTGAAATCGGCGACCTGGTCTATGCAAAGAATTTTACCGGGGACCCTCTTTGGCTCCCAGCCACGATCACACAAGTAACAGGTCCCCGGTCCTACCGACTAACCATGGAAGAGAGTGGAAGTGGCACATAGACCAGCTTCCTTCCCACAACATCGAGCGCAAAACAACCGTGCAACCTCAAATAATAAATTTCGATGAAAACAAAACCAAGGAGGGGGAGGGAATACAAATAAATAAAAAAGGGTGTGAAAATGAACCATTAAAATCACAACCAGAAAATCTAACCAACCAAAAAGAGTACTTACGGTTAGATGAGACCATCGGAAGAAGTCCTGGTGAAAGGGAAGCCAACCTGGAAGGTACCAGCCAGGCCAGCTCAACCAGCCTGGTTGAACTGGGAGGGAGCGACAGAACCACTTCGACCGGCCTGAGAAACTCAGGCAGGAGCAGCAGTGCTAACTCACCCTTCCAGGTGGTTCCATGGAGAAAAGCTGGAGAGACAAGGATCCCGACTTTGAACTGCTTGAAGTCCTAGGCGAGAATGAGCCACGCAGGTCAACTAGGACCAGAAAAAGCACCACCTACCTGCACTACTACGTCACTCACGTAGGACTGAACTAAAGGGGGAGGGGTGTTCTGTATAACTTGGAAGGTTCCAAGTAGTAAATTCTGATTGACCAAAAAGGCCAGTAGTGGATTGGTTCATTAGGAACCAATCCAAGAAGCCGCTCAAAGGCGGCAAGATTAAATGGATGTCATTGGCTACAAGCCAGCAGGCAAGCCTCTATATAAAGGGCTGCCGCGGCTTGAGCCAATGTTCCGTTAATGTTGCTGTTAACCGAATAAAGAGTTGTTAGTTAGAACCCGGTCTCACGCGCTTCTTTTCCAGATGGAACAAATTGCACCTTAGGTTTAATGTCAGATTGCATTTGCTTTGAGATACTTTAGGTTCTTGGAGATTGAGGGGAAATGAAATCCTGTTGACTGTGCGATGTCCTTTAGTGCCATTCATCATGACTGAATGCTAGAAGCTGATATCATAAATGCTGGTGAATCTTTTCTGTGGGGAATAAAATTTAAGTTTGAGAATCTTTAGGAAGACGGAATATAGCAGCCCCAAAGTCCTACCACAACTATTGATCTGTCCTTTGCATTCAAGATTACCAAGGTAGTAAAAAACAAAATCAGTAATGAGACAAATCATTTACAGAGAACCTAATAAACTTGTCCACCCAATCCAAGAGAAGTAATTCTTGGACATTCAGTTGTGAAGTAATATCCATGTAAAAGATGATAGGTGAAGGTCTTCTCTGTTAGTAACAGTAGCAGCAGAAGAGGAAAAATATAGTAAAAGACACAATTGAAAAATACACAGTAGTATTAAACAGTCAAATCAGGATGGGGGAAATGATTACTATTTGTTGACTCTTCTTATAAAGTGTCACAAAGTCATTGTTTTCTCTCTCTGGAAACTCCAAAGCAATTGTGGTATTACTGGCATAGATAGGATGAGAGAAAAGAAAGTGAATCCCAAACTAAAAAGTTTACTTCATTTTCTATTCTTCATCCTCCTCTTTATGACAGGTCTAATATAAGTTAGCAACTTCTGAAGATTCAAATCAGTGGAGTAGCACTTCTGGTGTCTAATGCCAAAGAAAGCAAGTAGCATTGATGTATAAGAAAAAATGCATTTGCTTTTACATTGGGAGGGAAAGTATTAGAGGCCTCTTTGAGCTCTAGATGAAACTGTTGTCAGGCTAAGCCTTATTGAGTTCAAAATATAGTCCTAAAATATTGGCTCCAACTTGGAATCTAATCATCAAGTGTCATAAATCTCTAAAAAAAATCAAATGTCAAGACTCTCTTGAATTTGCCTCTGATAATAATCGAAAATGAAATATTGAACTTAAAACATTACAATTACCTCAGGAAATGTTTAAAGGTCATGGGAAGCCCTTCCTAGAGTTAAATTTAATTACATTGTTTATAATTTGCACTACCCACCTACAATGTATAACCAGGATGAGAGTATTTAGACACTTATATTAAACCAGCAATCCATAACCAATTGGCTATTATAATCTGAAAAAAATCTGAAAAAACAAAGGAATTACTTCAAATGTTATAGAGATGAAAAAATGGACAACAGTAGAGTTACTGGTATATGTACTCAGGAAAAAGAGCATATTATTATTTTATGCTCTTGCATGAAAATTTGTATTTTAATTCTGAATTAAACCATGGAGTTGCCTTATACTAATAAGGATATTTCAGCATCTAATCCTAAATTGTAGAACAGGTGTGAAAGTCACTTTTTTCAATAATGATTTCAATTGTTTTTCAACATTAATCTACAATAATCAATAACTATATAACAATAATCATCAGTATTGCAGGTGCATTGCAACTGTTCACCTAGCTATTAGAAGCATAACAATTAAGGGTAAGACTGAAAACTCAAAGTGACTATAAATCTCTGGCATTTAATACCACAGTATAATCTGGCATATTATTTTATATTTACTTCAAATCCATCTATCTATCCCCTTCCTCTCTTATCCCATCTTTCAAGATACACTACATTTTAATTTTTTTTCCTGAAAAGAGACATAATTCTTAGGCACCATTATTATCTTTTGTAAAGCTGGTTCAATTCTATGGAACTTTCTCCACAGTGATCACTTGACTTTGAGCTGGCATAAAACTATACCAGCCTAATATGTATTCAAACTGAGTGCTGCATTTGAAGCCTATGTGCTGTTGTGTGTTGAGATGAGCTCCCATCATTTGTTCCAGCTCCTGCCGAACTAGATGTTCAAAAGCATACAAATGCAAGTAGATAAATAGGTACCACTTTTGTGGCTCATTGATGGGGACATGAAAGGAGCACCCAACTAGGCATTACCTGGGCAATGGTGATGATACCAGCTAATCCTTTCATCATGGTAGCACTTCAGTGTTTCTGACATGGAACTATAATAAGTGCTGTCTCCATTGCTCATCCCATCTGCCTCACTGCAGCTCCTTGACTTTACTCCAAGGTAATGGGTGATAAACCCAATAATTTTTGCACACTTTGTACCTTTCCTTTAACAATGCCAGAATTATGGAGGAAACATTTATTTAATACTAGTGTAGTTGACAAGTTGTCTCACTTGTCAGCTGTTGAAGGGAATTTCCAATTCTACTGATACTTTAAAGGGCATTAAAGGCCTGTTTCTTTGCCCAAGACTTCAGAGAGAACAATTGTTAAATGCATCAGGCTAAATGCCAGAAGAGTATGAATTCTAGCAACAGCACTTAAACTTAAATACTGCTTCACACTGCCTTACAGCCCTCTCTAGGCAATTTACAGAGTCAGCATATTGTCCTCAACAATCTGGGTCCTCATTTTACTGACCTTAGAAGGATGGAAGGCTGAACCAACCTTGAGCCTGATGAGACTCAAACTGCTGAATTGCTGGCAGTCTTCAGTTAACAGAATTAGCCTGCATGTTTCATTCTAACCACTATGCTACCCCTGGCTCTAGTCCATCATTAGACACAAAGCCATGATGATTCTGAGACAATCATTTTTTCTCAGACTTAGGGAAGTGGCAATGACAATCCACTTCCAAAAATGTGAGCTGATAAAACTACAGGGAGATGTACAGTCAATAGGCACCAAAAATGACTTGAAATCAAAACCTGAAAATGCCCTACAAAATAAACACCTTTCACCAATAGTACTATGACTTGCAATATTTATGGAATGTTTGTCTTTCTATTTAAAACAAACTGGCTTACATTTGCAAGCCATATAAGACTACAGAAATCCTTAAAGAAAAAGGATCAGAGGAATGAAATAATTACACTGAAGCTTCTGTGAAAGAATCCAGGTTTATCAGTATTAGAGTTTGCAGCAGAAATTCAAGTCCAGAAAACAAATAGATGACTGATTCAGCAGGATCATTAATGTTCCATATTAACATTCTTGTAATACCCTAACCTGATTGGCTGAAACAGATTGCACTGTGATTGGCCGAAATGCACGACAATGATTGGTCAGTAAGGAATCTCCCGTGATTGGATGAGCCGAACGCGGGAGATTCAGAAAACTGTCATTGGGTGAGAGCTGCCGGCAAGCTCTATAAGAAGAGCTGCCGCAGCTCGCAGGTCCAACACAGATCTATACCTTTGAATAAAGAGCTGAAGTTATGCTGGTCTCCGGTCTCCTGTTTTCCCGCACTTCTACACTGGCGATGAAGGTGGGATCCTGAGACAAAGAGACCAGTCGGGCACGTGGCAAATGAGCTGAACAACCGACGAGATGGCTGGCAGCAAATTGCCACCCGCACCATTCAACCAGGCAACTGAGGACTGGGAATCTTACATTGATAGATTCCTCATGTTTCTCAAGAGCAACAATCTCAAGGATGAAAATGACCACCAAAAGAGAGCTGTGTTCCTGACGCATTGCGGGCCAGCCGTATTCAATATGGCCAAAGCGTTGGCCAAGCCAGAAGACGTGAAGGAGATGGCTTGGCCAGATCTAGATCGGCTAATTCGGAACCACTATGCCCCAGCTGTGCCAAATCTGCTCTGGCGACATGAATTCTGCCATCAGGATCAAAAGGACAGAGAGAGCATCAGGGATTTCATGGCAGCATTGAGGAACATCGGAGGTGCATGTGGCTTTTCAAACATGGACAAGGCTCTGAGGGACGGCGTGGTCCTCAGTCTCAGAGACCTCGTACTACAGAGCAGGCTAATGGCTTGGGCAGACATTACAGTTACCGAAGCCATTGCTGAAGCCACAGCAGCCAAGGCCATGAAGAAATCAGCGGCCAAGATGCGACAAATGAATGCAAGGGACTGGCCAACGACATCGGAGACCAACACATCTCCCGAGAAACAAACTGAAACTGGTCACAAAGCAACAATGGCGCACAGCAAGGACGTCGATCTGTCACCCAACACCAATGATGAGGAAGAGGAGACCCACAGGTTGCAAGCGGAGCAGGACCAGCGGAGAAGTCATCAGTCAGACTTCCAATGCGCCAGTTGTGGCGGCGACCACCCCCGTTCTGAGTGCCAGTTCTTAGACGTCATTTGCTGGTACTGTGAGAAATGGGGGCATATCGCCACGGTCTGCTGCAACAAATGGAACTCCAGCCCAAGACGACGCGACAACACACCTCCCAGAAACCGAGACAGATTCACAGAGAACCGATGGAACCATGAAACCAAAGCAAGCGGCTCAGCGAAACCCGATGACAGGAAGAAACCCATCAAATGGTCACAATCGGCCATTCAGACAATTCCGACGCAAGAAAAGTACACGTGCAGGCCATCATCGAAGGCAGGCCGTGCAGAATAGAGGTGGACTCTGGATCATTCCTCTCCATGGTGTCCTGGGACACAATTAAGAGGTTAGTGCCCAGCTTACAGAAACAAGAGCTGGAGAACCAGAAACTCACCATTAAAGACTATCAGGGAACAGAATCCCCGTAATAGGAATTGGACACTTCCATGTGACTTTCAAAAGGCATGGAAAAGTATTTCTGCTCACTATTGTCGACAGAGACCACCCAAGCCTGCTGGGTCTGGAATGGTTCGCACCATTAGGAATCGAGGTGATGGGCATCAACCATGTCGAGGAAACAGACTGGGAGGAGGAGCTGATGAAGGAATTCCAAGAAGTTTTCGACAGACAATTAGGCAAGTACCAGGGGTCCCCAATATAATTTAGCCTGATCCCCAATATTGCCCCAATCTGTCTCAAACCAAGATGAGTTCCATTCGCACTCAAGCCAAAAATAGACGAACAATTAGATAAGCTCATCGTGCAAGGGGTCATGGAACCAATAGATCATGCATGCTGGGAGACCCCAATAGTCACCCCAATCGAACCAGATGGGTCCGTGAAAATTTGTGGGGACTATAAAGCAACACTTAACAATGCACTGCAACAAAGTGCATACCCAGTCCTGGTGGTACAGAACCTCCTATACTCACTCAGGGGAGGAAATGTCTTTGCGAAGCTCGACTTGGCGCAAGCATATCAACAGCTGCCCGTCGATGCTGAGACTGCAGAAGCGCAAACTATCGTGACTCACAGGGGGGCTTTCCGGTGCAAAAGGCTCCAATTCGAAGTCAGTGTGGAACCAGGGGTGTTCCAGAGTTTAATGGAACAGTTACTCCAAGGAATTAAGGGAGTCGTGCCATATTTTGATGATGTGTTGGTAGCAGCCAAAGACAAAAGACAATTGAGAAGCCAACTCAGGGAAGTCCTACAAAAATTTAAAAACGCAGGACTTAAAGTTAAAAAAGAAAAGTGCCAGTTTTGCACTGAAAAAGTTGAGTTCCTGGGATATGTGATGGACAAAGATGGAATCCATCCTACCCACAAAAAAATAAAAGCAATAAAGGAAGCCCCAAGACCTCAAAATAAGGCAGAATTAAAAGACTTTCTGGGACTAATCAATTTCTACAATGTCTTTTTGCCACAGAAGGCAACAACAGCGGAACCTCTGCATAGGTTACTTGACAAGACGTCCATCTGGTCCTGGGGCAAGTGGAAAGAGACTGCCTTCCAGAACATAAAAGATCTCCTCACATCACAATCAGTCCTTATCCAGTACAGCAAAACCCTACCACTAACGATAACCTGTGACACCTCTCCATTCGGCATCGGAGCTATACTGAGCCAGACCCTGCCAGACGGGAGAGAAGCACCGATTGCTTACTTCTCGAAAACACTATCAAAGGCAGAAAGAAATTATAGCCAGCTCAACAAGGAGGCACTTGCAGCGGTTACCAACGTGAAGCGGTTTCACGAGTGTTTATACGGTAGGGACTTCACCCTCATCACCGACTATAAACCACTACTGGGGATCCTGGAAAGGAACAAGGCCACCCCCAACATACTTTCTCCCCGGATGACAAGGTGGTCTGAGTTCCTTGCTGCCTATAACTACCAACTAATACATCGCCCCGGGAAATGCATCTCTCACGCTGATGCATTAAGCCTTTGCCCCTTAACAGATTATGAAGATGACCCTGCACCCACCACATCCACCCTGAAAATAGAGACATTGCCCAACCTACCAACAACTGCGTCAGACATTGCAAGAGAGACGATCAAAGACGGCAAACTAGTGCGAATTTTGAACTGGGTGGTAAAAGGGTGGCCAGAAACAGAAAGCAGTGACCAGTTTAAACCTTTCCAAAACCAGCAAACTGAATTATCCTCCCCAAAGGGATGTATACTATGGGGTGATAGAGTGGTAGTTCCAGACAGCTTACAAAAAAAAATATTGCACATGTAGCATGAGGGACGCCCAGGCATTGTGAAAATGAAATCTCTAGCCAGAAGCTACGTGTGGTGGCCAGGGATAGACAGAACCATTGAAATTTGGGAGGCAACATGTGACAAATGTCAGCGATCCAGACCAAACCCTCCCACAGCACCAACCCTCCAGTGGGAAACATCAAGGGGCCCATGGTCAAGGGTCCATATAGATTTTGCGGGACCTACAAAAGGGTACACCTTCTTGATCGCAGTAGACGCTTACTCCAACTGGCTGGAGGTAAGCCTGATGCAATCTACCACGACAGAGGCGGTTACAAAACAGCTAAACAGACTTTTCGCCACCCACGGCCTACTTGACTTGATAGTATCTGACAACGGGCCACAATTCACGGCATTGGCATTTGAGCAATTCCTCACTGAACGGCAAATCCAACACGCATTGACAGCGTCTAGTCATCCGGCGGCGAACAGGCAGGTGGAATGAATGGTCAGATACACCAAAGATGCTTTAGAAAAGATGGACACTGGTAACATACACGACAAAATAAATAAACTACTAACAATACAGCACATAACACCAAGTGCTAAAACCAATAAAAGCCCAGCAGAACTCCTGATGGGAAGAAAACTCCGATCCCATCTAGACAGACTGCACCCGACATACAATCCAGAAAAACCACCAGACTCATCCAGCCGGTACCGGGCATTTAATCTGGGAGACATGGTCTACGTTAAAAAATTTTCAGGGGACCCACTATGGATACCCGCTACAATAACCCAAGTGACAGGCCCCCAGTCGTACCAGCTGGAAACAGGATGGAAGAAACTGGAAATGACATGTCGATCAAACACGATCAAGAATAATTTTAAACAGCACCAAAAACCCACAAAACTCACAAACAGACTCTAATAAAAAAACTAGAGGGGGGGGAGATACCCCAAAGAATCAACAAAAAGAAAGAGAAAATACTACTACAATACAATGACAAACCGAACGGGCCTAACCAAAACAAACCGAACCAGAAATACAAACACCGCTAAATAAAAGAAGAAATCAGCAATACTCACTGGAGAATGAAGGCAGCCAAAGGGTACCAGAGGAAGACGACCCACTCGAAACCTCGCCTGGAAGGAACAGTCAAGCCAGCTCAACCAGCGCAGGAAGACCGGCCGGGAACAGAGAAGCCGACAACTCAACTGAACCCAGTAGACTGGGTGAAAGTTGCCGCAAAAGGCCTGACTCACCCTTCCAGGTGGTTCCATGCAGAAGAACAGGAGCAACGAAGATCCCATCCAAACTGGCTGAAGACCATGCAGCAACTGAACTGCGCAGGTCAAGTAGGCAAGTAAAAAACCCTGCCTACCTACGTGACTACATCACGTAGAATGGACCATACCAAGAGGGGAGGGGTGTTCCATATTAACATTCTTGTAATACCCTAACCTGATTGGCTGAAATGGACTGCACTGTGATTGGCTGAAACGCACGACAATGATTGGTCAGTAAAGAATCTCCCATGATTGGATGATCCGATCGCGGGTGATTCAGAAAGCTGTCATTGGGTGAGAGCCATCGGCAAGCTCTATAAGAAGAGCTGCCGCGGCTCACAAGTCCAACACAGATCTATACCTTTGAATAAAGAGCTGAAGTTACGCTGGTCTCCAGTCTCCTGTTTTCCCGTGCTTCTACAATTAACTTCTTTAGAAACATAATAATATGTGTAACGTTTACAATACCATTTGTAGATTCTTTCAATGTAACATAACACAAACAGCAAGGAGCAGCTCAGAGCAGATATCAGTTTCAGCAAGCTAGCTAGTTAGTTTCTCTTTCAGAATTGACAGCATGGAGTTACACCTAGATTCTCAGCCCCCAATTCAGCTCCCATTGGCTGACTTTGTTAATTGTGCCTCTGCCAGTTCATGAATATACTCTGACAATCAGACCAAAGAATGGAGATGCTGCAGCAGGAATTGATGATGGAAGAAGGTTTCCACAAGGAAGAGAACACAACAAAAAAGCATGCCTAGTGACAATCAGAAGCAAAAGATTTGAGAAGATATTTTGCACTATTAGAATCAAACAATCACCACAGGGGGAAGAAAATATATCTGGGAAGCATGATTCATTCTATGATAGCACCACAATAAAAGTAGAGTTCTAATCTTTCTGTGGAGTCTGTTTCCTAACCTGATCTACATCAGTCTTACAAGTGTGAGTGTGTTCACAAGTTCAAATTCTTGTGCAGTATCATATTTTTCCTACCAACACACTGCAACAGGTTTGAATCATCTGTTTTGGTGGGAAAGAAGGCACCCATCTCTTTTTCTAGTGATGGACTAGACTAGTCTTGGACTACAGATAGTCCTTGGTTTATGACATTCACTCAGCAACAGCAGTGAATGAGTGGACATTTGACCAGCCTTTGGAGTTAAGGCCATCCAGGGTCCCCAAAGTTACGTAATCAAAATTTGGGCACTTGACAAGCAGGCCACACTTACAAAGGTTGTAGTTTCCCACAATTATGTAATTGTCATTTGCGAACTTCCCTTGCTTTGTTCCTACAAAGCCTATCATTTTTCAAATTTATTTGTATAGAAACTGCCTTCCTATGCCTTGAAACAATTATCGTACAATTATGCAGATAATTATGGT
Source organism: Laticauda colubrina (assembly GCA_015471245.1). NCBI lineage: Eukaryota > Metazoa > Chordata > Lepidosauria > Squamata > Elapidae > Laticauda > Laticauda colubrina. The sequence continues at coordinate 60,964,504 of BLBF01000005.1, read as the reverse complement.
TGTTATTGATCTTGTTTTTGACTATAGGCTATCTGGCATTTGAGAAGCACTACTATGTCCTCCCCTGGGTTTCTCTTCCAAAGCCCAAGCATTTCCAGATTATTCAATCTCTCTTCATAGCATTTATTTTTTAATCCACTGATCATCTTTGTTGCATTTATGTGAATTATTTCAGCTTCTCTAAAATTGTCTAGGTATCCAGAAAAAAATAGAAAAAGAAAATGCTATCCTAATATTTTTCACTTCTGTTTATGTTCCCAAACCCATACCCTTTATTTGTATTACTTTTATATTTTAAACAACAACAAATTGTGGAATGAAATCTCCATTACTTTCTCAGTGGTTCCTTTTTTTTCTCTTAATTTACTTAATTTCTGAAAGTTATGGGACTGTAATTGTTAATGTTGCCTTTTATTGCACAATATCCTCTCCCTAAACTTCTCCAGAGGTCTGTATCTGTTAGAGAGATGGTACAGTGAAAATAAAAACACCACATTTCACTCATGAAAAAAAATGCAAGACAAATTAGGGCAAGGCATTATAAAAATACCTATCAATATAGTATGCAATAGATAAAGAAATACACTCTAAAACTATTATAATTTACAACCAATCTTCCATTCCAGTCATTTTAATGCCTGGGATAAAACAGGGTTTGCATTAAATATAAATCTTAAATTTCCTTACTACCAAAATGAAAAAGAGATTGACAGCAGCCTTATATTATGAATCTACACTGATACACTCCCCATTTCTTTCAAGACAGAAATATAGGTGATTTGGTGATATGTATGAGGTATAGCAGTCTATTTGAAATTTTACAAAAAACATTTGATACAATAACTTTTGTTCCAATAATTTTGATATTATGCCATTTACAGATGTTGGTATCACTGTTATAGTGCCCCACATTTTCAGCCTTATTATAATTGATGTTATTTTTGTAAAATCAATAAATGTTCAGATCATATACACCTACATAATAAAGATTTATTTTGCTAGTCATACTTGTGTATAGTCCTGCACTAATTCTTAATCAAATTATATTGTTTTGGGCAGTATCATGGCAAATGTGTGGGATGTTGGAATAGAAGGGGGAGTGAAATTCAATTTCTCACACAATCCTGGAAACTCAGTTGATGCCAGTAATTCTCCAAGAATCCAACTTAACTCACAAGGTTGTTGTTCTGGGGAAGCTTGAAAGAAAGCTTATTGTGCATACCTTGAGCTTCTGAAGGAAAGGTGGATAGAAATCTAGGAAACAAATCAATAAAACTTTAAGAAAAGATGTTCTGGTGAATGCTGTTTGATACTGAAATTTTCATAGTTACAACTTGCAGCATTATATGAAATCACTGGATTATGTTTCTAGCAAACAAGTTGTTAACCAGTCCTCTGTTTTTCTGGCTACAGCTTCCATTTCTTTCTTGCTTATTTCTACAATGAGAATAGTTCCTTGGTTTAAATCTTTTATACTAGTATCATACAATGTGACTCAAGACAGGTATAAGTAATTCTCTGTCCCGCATACAGAGTTCTTGGCAGATAAAAGGCTGGAACTTCAACAAAAAAAACCAATGTGATATCCAATTTAAGCCCATGTCACACTGCACCAACGGATGGAAAGAGGATGTAAAATGGAGAGAAACACTTGCCATCCGTTGGTTAACACGATGCATCCGTTCTGTACTCACTGCCTCCATTTTTCATCCTCTCTATCTGTCCAGCATCCGTCTATTGACATTTCATCCGCTCAAAAAGTTTTGAGCTGCTCAAAACTTTTGAGCGGAAAATGTATCCAATGCATCCATTCTGCATCCGCTAGGCATACGGGGGACATCCGTTCTGCATCCGTTGTCATCTGTTACTCATCTGCTATATCCACTAGGCATCCGCTGCGCATCCGCACAACTCAAATCCGCTCCAGTGGTAAACGGACGCAGGGAGGAACGGACGCGGAACGGACGCGCAGCGTTAGTAGCACGGACAGAGAAAGGATGAAAGCGGATGCAGCTTGCAAACAAAGCATAAAAACAGAAAAAACGTTCGCAGAGGGGACCTATCCACTCTCATCCGCTTCCATCCGCTAGGCTTCCATTCCGCATCCGCTTTCCATCCGCCCTGAGTTCTCCCCCCATCCATTCCTTTCCGTGTTATCCGCTCTGGTTATGCAAATTTTTGCCCCTTTTGAGAGCAGATAAAAATGGATGGAACATTTTTCTCATCCGCTGTGTCCTTCGGAAAAATGTTGGAAATGTCATCAGATACCTGGCTCATACTATCATATGTGGTGGACTTGTGAGAATGCTAGAAAATATTGGACTAAAATTCACATGTGGTTGGAAAAAATGACAAAGAAACACATAGACTTGAAGCCAGAGATCTTTTTATTGGGAATTTTACCTGATATATATAATAAAGACTTGAAATATTTGATTGTAAATGTATTAACGGCGGCTAGGATTGTATTTGCTAAAAACTGGAAGAATGAGAAAATACCATTGCAGGAAGAAATTATTAAGAAAATATTGGAATGTGCTGAGATGAGTAGATTGACATTTGAAATTAGAGAACAAGAAGATAAACAATTTTATGCAATTTGGGGTTTTTTTTATCAATGGTTAGATGATAAAATACAATAATAGAGCATTAATATTATATATATGAAGAGTTTTTAGGATTGATTTTTTATGATTATACGACAAATTATAGAATAAACTGTTTGAAGTATTGTTATCTCGCAAAGCATGAATGATTAAAAGTATAGTCAGAAAAAGATTTTTTTTTTTTTTCTTAGTAATATTAGAATATGGATTGACAATATGAGTGGTTATGCAATATAATTGTAATTGACGCTATAAAATGAATGCACAAAACTGATGAACCAACCGATACACCGGAAGTATATATGAGAGTAGATGTTTTTAATGTTTTGTATGTTTGTTTGTTTGTAGAAAATTAATAAAAACTTAAAAAAAAAAAAAAAAAAAACGTTTTGCATCCGTCAGCCAGTGTGACAGGGCCTTAAAAACTGCATATTTCTTCCACTAGATTAGTATTTTATATCTGTCCTTTGTGAGTGATAGAAGCAACTATTGTTTCCTTCAAGATTAAATTGCTTCAGTCTGGTAACTAATTGTGTGCGGGAGCTTCTCTAAGTGTTAGATTTATTGTTTCTAGTTATGCAAGTACATCATTTTTCTGCATACTGAAATGGAGCATAATTGGACCATTTTTCAAAGCAAATGGAGTGTAGCTTTCTGAACATATCCTGAAGGGGTGTGCCTCATCTTTACAGAACATTTCCTTGTAAATGTCCTTCTAGTGTTAGCAAGATAATATTTAGGGAACTCTAAGATATAGACTTGACTTCAATTGAAATAAACGGCATGTTACCACATCGGAAAAGACAGTGCCATAAATTATTAACAAGGGTTACATTCATAACTTTCTGATGTGAACATAGTTTTCTGGTGTAGATCACCACTGACCTTTTCATCACAATTATATAAATGTTTGAGCATTAATCTTGGCATATTAGACATAAAACAAACTGAGCTACAGCCAGGATTTTACTTTTTTCAAATGTTACATGTTGATAATGCCACTAAGAAGCCTGAGCTCTTGGAAGTTCAAAAGGCTAAGCAGGGCAACTCCAAAAGAAAGAGGTGCTTGGTTCAGAGAGACCACCTCCTGATCACTGATCACTATTAGTTGTCCTATAATTTATTCCACAAATTTGTTCACCTGCCACTGCAATGACAATTGAGAAGCGGTCTGTGCCTACAGTAGTGGCCATACCATACCATGTGATGGAAACCAAACCAATAAGGATATTTCAAAAGTGATACAAGATCGATTAACTACCTTGAACCTCATAATCTGCAGAATCAGTTTTCTAATTTATATTAGCAATTGTGAATCACAGGCAATAATTGTGCTAATTACAAATTAATTAATATGTGGGGATGTGATCTTTCCTTCACACTTGTGCTACATAGTTCTTTCGTTAAGACTTAACATTCTTCTACACGAAAGGAAACCGGACAAACAGATTTTAAAAATAATTTATAGATTCCAACCAAAAATGATGCTATATTATTTTTGTTAGTGGCCAAGCACCCCTATTATACTTTCTTTTATTGTATCAATAGTTCCTACATCAATATTTTGATTATATAAACCCTTCTGTTGTCATAGACCCCATTTAATTTGTTCAGTCTACAAAGATGGATAGCATCAGCTTTTTCAATTCTTGATTATATTGGCTTTTGAAATCTCTCAAGGTCACTAACTATGTTATTAATTGTGATGAATGCCTTGATAAGGATAGTGAGGAAGGGTGGAATTTTTCTAAATCATATTTCCCTTGACATTTTCTAACCAATAAATGAACCAGAACATACTTAAACACCAATATGTATACTTTATTGATTTTTCAATATAGTTTGACATTAAAAATAAATAAAAAATCTTGTCATTTCTAGATTTACCTTAATGTTATCTTTAACATTTCTTTGTATTGAATATTCCAGGCAGGCCTCTAATATTTTCCCCCATTTGATTTCTTTTCCCTTTTTCTATGCATTCTTTTTACATCAGCCACTTTTCTATCCTATAATCCAAAGGTGAATTATGCACATAATATATGCATATTTATCTTTGTTGAACAGACAAGGGAGAGGGTTCTGTGTAATCTACAGAAACATAATGAGGTCTCTAACAATTAAATGGTTCACCATTGTGGTGCACCTACCCTCAAGAGGTACATTTTGGATTTAAGATTATTCAGTTCAAAATAAAGTAATTAAAAAATGCATCATGTCTTCCAGTAAATTCGGTGAAACTCAAAAAATTAGAATATCATGCAAAAGTTCATTTATTTCAGTAATGAAACTTAAAAAGTGAAACTAATATATGAGATAGACTCATTCCATGCAAAGCAAGATAGTTCAAGCCGTGATTTGTCATAATGGTGATGATTATGGCTTATAGCTCATGAAAACCCCAAATCCATAATCTCAAAAAATTAGAATATTACACGCAATCAATAAAACAAGGATTGTACGTAGAACAATATTGGGCCTCTGAAAAGAATAAGCATTCATATGTACTCAGTACTTGGTTTGGGCCCCTTTTGCAGCAATTACTGCTTCAGTGTGGCATGGCATGAAAGCTATCAGCCTATGGCACTGCTGAGGTGTTATGGAAGACCAGGATGCTTCAATAATAGCCTTCAGCTCTTCTGCATTGTTCGGTCTCATGTCTCTCATCTTTCTCTTGGCAATGCCCCAAAGATTCTCTATGGGGTTCAGGTCAGGCGAGTTTGCTGACCAATCAAGCACAGAAATCCCATGGTCATTGAACCAGGTTTTGGTGCTCTGGCAGTATGGGCAGGTGCCAAGTCTGACTGAAAAATGAAGCCAGCATCCCCATAAAGCTCGTCTGCGGAAGGAAGCATGAAGTACTCCAAAATCTTTTGGTAGACAGCTGAATTGACCCTGGACTTAATGAAGCACAGTGGACCAACACCAGCAGATGAAATGGCTCCCCAAATCAACACAGACTGTGGAAACTTCACACTAGACTTCAAGAATCTTACAGTGTGTGCCTCTCCATTCTTCCTCCAGACTCTGGGTCCTTGGTTTCCAAATGAGATGCAAAAGTTGCTCTCATCAGAAAAGAGGACTTTGGACCACTAAGCAAGAGAACAGGTCTGTTTTTCTTTAGCCCAAGTAAGATGCTTCTGACGTTGTTTGTTGTTCATGAGTGGCTTGACAAGAGGAATATGACATTTGAAGCCCATGTCCAGGATCTGTCTGTGTGGTGGCCTTGGTGCACTGACTGCAGCCTCAGTCCACTCCTTGTGAAAGTCCCCAACATTTTTGAATGGCCTTTTCCTGACAATCCTCTCCAGGCTGCGGTCATCCCTGCTGCTTGTGCACCTTTTTCGTCCACACTTTTCCCTTCCACATAACTTTCTATTAACGTGCTTTGATACAGCACTTTGGGAACATCCAACTTCTTTTGCAATTACCTTTTGAGGCTTTCCCTCCATATGGAGGGTGTCAATGATGGTTTTCTGCACAACTGTCAGGTCAGCAGTCTTTCCCAGACTGCTGTGATTGTGATTCCTACTGAACCAGACTGAGAGACCATTTAAAGGCTCAGGGACTCTTTGCAGGTGTTATGGCGAAATTAGCTGATTAGAGTAGGACACTTTGAGCCTAGAATATTGAATCTTTTCACAATATTCTAATTTTCTGAGATTGTGGATTTCGGGTTTTCATGAACTGTAAGTCATAATCATCTCGATTATGACACATCATGGCTTGAACTATCTTGCTTTGCATGTAAAGAGTCTATCTCATATATTAGCTTCACCTTTTAAGTTGCATTATTGAAATAAATAAACTTTTGCACAATATTCTAATTTTTCGAGTTTCACCTGTAAGCTAAGAAAGAACACTTATATTTTCATTTATCCTTTCTTCTCTAATCTGTCTCTTAAGATAATCTCTATTCCTCACCAAATACACCAAATGTATCTTTCTCTTTCTTTCTACTTTATGTGTGAATTGTCACTTGCAGCCAGAACCACATTGCTTCTTTGCTTCTTATCTAGTTAGCAAATGCCATTGATTGCCATTTAATTTTCTGCAACAGCTGGAAATAATAGCTGCTTTTAGCTAAAGATGAACTAATATGATCTATAGAAACACATACCAGATGTGACCTTTATGTAACAAAAGCAAGCAATTCCACTGGGTTAACTGCCTCTCCTTTTTCATTAGAAGAATCTCTTTGCTTACAGCAAACTTAGTTTGAAGGACCTGTTTAAATGGAACAGCTAAGTTATTCACATCCTTGAGAACTGTTTTTGTTTGGATTGAAGGGGTTACTTGTATGATATGCCTACTGTTAAGAGATGTGTTTGGGATGAAGAGTTCTACACTTACCCAAGAGAAAATGAAGACATTTGGAATTGGTAATGCTATGATGAAGGTGAGAAGTCAATTTTTTGTGTGTGGGAGAGGGGGTTTTTAAATATAACCTTTTTTTTTCTTCTTTTTCTTTGTATTTTTTCCTCCTGCTTTTTTCTTCTGGTATGTATTATTGCTTATTGTTCTGTTCAAAACTTTGAATAAAAAGTATTCCTTTTTAAAAGAAAGATAACTGGTTTTGATTATCTTTTTATCATATTAACCTGTGATTTGATGACTTCTCAGCAGTAATAACATTACTGAAAAGCAAGAAGTGAAAACTGGAATAAACCAAGACTAATTGATAAAATCAAATCTAAAAAGGAAAAAGACATATTAAAGGGGGAAGAAACAGTATCCATGAATACCAACTACCAGTCAGAACTCAAGACAATAACTCTTTAATTCCACAGCATATTGACAGGCTTAAGCATAGTTTCAACTGGGAAAGTATTTCAATCAAGACAAATCCAAAAACACTAGGGAATCCCTGGAAGCCTGGAAGGCTGACAAATTGGCCATGAATTGATATATAGACATAAAAAATATCTACATACTATGCAAAAGACATAATCAACAAGCCAAAATGGGAACAAATAGACAAAAGCACTTTCCCACCAGCAATCAATAGCCAGATGAACACATATTAAAAACAAGATTAACATCAAACCAACAATCAAGAAGTAATTCCAAAGTTGCTTTTTCAAGAGGTATCTGGACTTTCTTGTTTTTCTTTGAAGACATTTCATTTCTCATGCAAGAATCTTCTTCAGCTCTGACTGGATGGTGGGGAATGGAAGGATTTATATTCCTTGCAGACAGCTGGTCATTTGCATCCTTTTTGAGAGATGTTGAGGCCCCTTGGAGGTTTATTGATATTCTCAGGTTCATCAGAAGAGTGCAACTGGCCTCAATGACTCTCTAAAAGAATGTAAATGACCAACTGTCTGCAAGGTATATAAATCCTTCCATTCCCACCATTCCCACCAGATGGGAAGAAGTTTCTTGAATGAGAAGCCAAACATCTTCAAAGAAAAATAAGAAAGTCCAGTTGCCTTTTCAAAAAGTACCTTTGGGACTTCCTGTGGTAAGGCAAGGATGAACAGAGATGCAGAAGCCTGCCCGTGGTTTCAGTTAGCCTCTTTTTGCAGTTGGTGTGATCTTTTGAAGGTACACGAGTCCCGGAGAGATCCATGCCAGTGTGGGGGAGACTCTAGCTGCAGTGTGGGTTAGGCAACCCCCGTACAGCGAAGAGGAGCCCTCCAGAGCCCAACAAGCAAGAAACAGCTGCTCATCAATGGAAGCTCTGAAGTCCAGACTGCCACCGATGTAAAGAAGTGAGTGAGTGACAGTTTGTGGGATCATTGATGAAGAGTTTGGCAGAGAAAATTAGTGGTGGAGAGGGTGATTGGAATGCTATAGACTTTTATAAGTCTGCTGCAAGAGTCTGTCCGGAGCCCTAAAAGGAAGCTGCCAAAAAGAGGATGTGAGGCAAGTGAAAGTGAAGGGGCTTGGCAGACAGAAGAAAGAAGACAATAATGAGTAAATAGGGAAGCTTATGAGGTCGGGAGATACACCATACCAATATTAATAGAAGGGAATCTGGTCGCTGGAAGGTGACTGGAAGGTGTGGGGGATTCGGAATATTTCATTTGATTTTTACTCTGAAATACTTTATTGAATCGGAGATGGGAAGTAGATCAGAGCCGGTGGAATAGAGACAGAGCGGCACCACAGGAGATATTTAGAAATGCTAAAGTTATTGTAAAAATATAACTGATGTAAACCACTTAACTGCCCTTCAGGGAGTATACTAATTTAACTGAGGAGGTGGTTCCATCTGAAGAAAATCAGGAAAATTGAACTTAGGAACACTAAGACGAAAAGGAAAAGTAGAAACTTCTGAATTTGTGGAGATACCATGTAATTACAGTTACTACTCAGCATTTTTTACCTCCCCACTTCCGATGCGTTTGGAGTGAAAGCTCTTAAACTTAGAGATGGAAAGCAAAATACTTACTTTAAAACTCCTTTTTCCCATTCTTTACTCCCTCTTCCCTGTATACACCTGCTCATTTTTCTTTACTTCCCCACCTTCCAACGCTATGATGAACAATCTCTCCTCCTTCAATCTTTCTTTATAATGTTAATAAATATGTATACCTGGGGAAAGGAAAATTGATTGTTGCAATTGATTGTTAAATAATTGAATTAACTGATTTAATTGATTTATTAATAATAGTGATAGTTATACTTTGATTAGATATATATGAAAAATAGTAAGAACATTAAGTATTATTTAATTAATAACTATAAAGGATTTCATATATTAACATTACAATTCATTGTGCGATCACTCTAAATATTTAATTAATCCACCTGGGGAGGAATGTAATATTATTTGTGTTGAAGAATATTCAAAATAAGGTTATATAATGCATATATTTATTTATAATATTTAAATATAGTTGGATTTGGGTATGATATTTATACATTTTATCTATTCTGCAGAAGTTATGTATAGAGGCTGAACATTGAGGTTTTACAAAATTATATATGTGATTTATAATTTGGATTTAAAATCATACGGTGATAATATTTTTATGTACAAGAACCTACACTCCAATAAATTGGCAAAGAGTACAGATATCCAGCAGATAGATATATTCAGTAATTATATACCAGTCAATCCTAATATAGAGATTCTATTACTGAATTGTTAATTTGGGATAATATAATTAATATATTACAACAACAGAAACAAATCTTAAAAGAAATGACTTTCACAACAACTACAACTCTGAAAACTGGAAGAAAGGTCACCCCAATGTTAACAACCATGTTGGCAACAGCTTCGTCCATTGTACAAAAAACAATTGAAGAAACATTATCAGTGGAGAAACAAGCTAACATCTCGAATGCCAATATCCAATCAATTCTGCTTACTTTACAGTAATTGATGATGAAGCTGCAAGAAACAATAATGAAAAAACATAATGAGACAAGAACAGATATAAGTGAGTTAAAAGAGGAGATGGGAAAACTAAAAGCAGAAATGAAAGCAGATATCTCCAAAGTAGAGGACAAAGTTGGATTATTATAGCATGCCTTGGAGAAAAATAAAGCAACAATAAAAGAGGTAGAGAAAAGGACAGAATGAACTGAAATGAAATTAGAAAGGTTAGATGAAGAATTAAAGAATATGAGTAAAGAAATGGAGGACTCACTGGTCTACCTAGAGATAGATAAGGCTGCTACATACTTGAAATTCCAGAATTGGTGGAATCAAAAGAAGAAGACTTGGAACAATTAATGGCAGGAATATTGGCTGGACTATTGGAAAAGGATAAAAATGACATCTTGAGGGAGTTTGATTAAGTTTACAGGGTTAGCACTAATTATGTGAAATGCCACAAATGCCCAAGAGAAGTCCATATACGATTTGTGAGAAGAAGTGTCCTGGACATCATATACAGGATGTCAAGAGATGAATCAATTATGTATAAAGGCAAAGAAGTCTTGGTTCTCCAACAAATACCAAGAAGAGGAAGAGAACAAAGACGAGATTATAAATTCTTAACAGTTTACCTAAATCAGAAAATAATTGTATTTAAGTGGCTAATCCCAAAGGGGATGTTAGTTTTGTGGGATGAGAGGAAAATCAAAATAGACCCCATGGAAAAGGCCCAGGAATTTATGAACAGTTGGTAGGCCTGGAAGATCAAAGCAGTAAGGATGAATTGGAAACAAACTCCCAGGAAAATCAAGGCTATCATAAGAACAAAGACGGAACTTTAGGAAATCAAGAAAATACTCAATTACAACAGGAGAGAGAAGAAAGTAGGACACATCTTCAGGCACAAGGAGAGACCAGAGCAGTCACCAGACAAAGAGTGAAACAGAAATAATTAAATGGAAGAAGAAAATAAATTACTATCAATTAATATCAATTGTTTAAACTAGATGATAAAAAGGGAAATGATAATAGCCAAATTTATCAAAGAAAATGTTCATATAGTATGTCTACAAGAAACTCATATGAAGAAAACTCATATGAAGAAATCAGATGAAAATTACTTAGAATTCCCGAAATTAGGGAAGCTATTCACCGCACCAGCAGACGAAAAAGAAAGGGATTTCAGTGTATGTTAAAAAGGATATGAAAGCAGATTTAATATGGTCAGATCCTGAGGGAAGAACTTTGATTTTGCAGATCTGGATTAATGCCATCCCAATTCTCTTAGTGGTAATCCATTCCCTGAATGGAGATCAAAAGGAGTTTTTTAAGCATCTTTATGGAAAAATAGTAGGATTGGAAAAAAAGAAATATCTGTATTTTAGGGGACTTTAATTATATTGCTGATTATCAAAAAGACCACAGTAATGGAGGAAGGAACAAAGGGAAAAAAAGAGATCAAATCCTCATCAAATATGGACATGAATTGATATGATATGGATGAATGGGGAAATAGCAATTGAGATAAAAGGGATTGAAATCCTATCCAATGAATGGGCAGATCACAATACAATTCAGATAATATGTAAGGGTAAGGAAGAAAAGATGGATGCTAAATTCTCAGTTAATAAGAGAAAAATAATACACTAACAAATTCAAGGAGGAATTAAACTATTTTTTAAAGGAAAATAATAATGAAGCAACTACGAAACAAAACATTTGGGATACAATGAAGGCAGTAATAAGAGACATAACTATCTCTTATAACACCAAGAGGAACAAAGAAAAATATGCCCAGCAAAACAAATTACAACAAAAAATTAAGGAATTAGAAACTCAATGACAGAGTATCCCAAAGGATTTAAGATTGCAAAATCAGATAACAATAACTGAACATGAATTAAATTTAATTGAACAAGAGAGAATGATTATAAATCTGAATACAACTAGACAAACTCATTTTGAGCATGCCAACAAGCCATTGCCCCTCCCCTTCTGGGCACTGGTCAGTACGGATGCGCAATGACCCTCTCCTCCAATCAACATGGGGGTTCCATTTCTGGAGCCAGGGCAACCCCAGTGTTAGGGGCTGCTCCATCCCAGGAGTCATAATAAAACACAAAGTCTCTCTATGCTTCCCCACCATCATTTCTATTGGTTCCATTATGAAATGTGCAGGACCACCTCCAGCTACCAATCCATCCAATTGGCAAAAGGCTATGGGGATTTTTAAAGTCTTTTGCCTTAAGCCCATTTTCTCCACTACCTCTGAGCTGATTACGCACCTTGTGCACCCAGAGTCTAACAAGGCCAGCATTTCCCCTTTGGCTCCTGATGTGAGTACCCTTAATCTCACTGGAATGGTCATAGGGCCCTTGTTTGGACTTACTGGCGAGATCCTTGGGATCCCCCCCATATTTTATTTCCAACGGAGGCACCTTTGGACTTCTATATCTTCTGGCAATTACCCCTTCCACTGGAGGCTCCTGGGATGCTGCTGCCTGTTGCGCTAGCCCGGGTTGATTTATGGTGGTGGCTGCTCTGATTCTTCTGGCTGGGGCTGCCTCCCCCTCCTCTCTCTCATACCTTTGTTCAGTTTGAGGTTCTCCGATAGCTTCATTTAGAAGATACATGGCTTGAGTGAGTAAAAAAATATTTCTTTCCTTCTCCTGCCATGGCTCCTCTCTTCCACATCGACAGGTAGTGGTCACTCCTGGAGGAGGCTTTTCCTCAGGATCCTTCCAACTGACTCCCAGGGACCATTTGGTTTTTACAGCTGGTTTTTCCCCAAGATTTAGTTCTGCTAACAAGTCAGCTTCCCCAGCTTCCCCTAGCAGCAGAGAATCTTGTCCTCCAGTTGCTCCCAGGTCTTCTTGGTCGCTGGCTGGATTTGACACTGTGTTCAGACCCCCTCAGAAGAAAATTTATTAATTCTCCGGGTTGGTAATGTGGAGATTCAGAATAATGTCAGCTGGTGCTCCATTCAAAATCCAAGAAAGAAATAGTTAGACTCCTTTAATCAGAGAAAAGATATATTTTACTGCAAATCAAGTGGAAGCAACAAAAGAATTCTGAATCTGAGAAAATGGGTATGTAAATCATATATACAAAGAAATAGCAATGTTCCCACCCCCAATAGTTCAACTGGCTCATCCAATTAAAAATTGTGTATGTCATCATGTGGGCATCTCCAGGTGGTGATGAGGCTTCAGCCTGTTGACCTTGACATAGTTTGATAGAGGGTTGCAGCTGCGCATAGCATAGAATGGAAACCGAAACAAGGATGAACCCCTTCCCAGTTTATACAGTTCTGGTTTGTTCCACCTCCAGCACACTTCCCATAACCATTCCCCTCTCCTACCCCCATTACTTATGACAGCCGAAAGATGCAAAGCAAAGGGAGAAAATCTTGAAGGCTGACACATATAGACTTTAAAAAAGGAAAGAAAAAAGATTGGTTTATTAGCTAATAGATGGAAAGTGGGATATACAACAAGGGATAGAACAGAAAAAAGAAATTGCCCATAAGTATTTTGAAGAGTTATATAAAAAGGAAGAAGTTAACGAAGATAGGATAAGAAACTGTTTTGATAAAATGAAGGATAAAGCAATTGGGGAAGAAAGGGAAGAATTGTTAAACAAAGACATTACTTGGCTTGAATTGAAATCAGTAATAGAGAATCAGAAGAAAAAAAACAACCCCGGGACCAGATGGGATCTCAGGGGAGTTGTACAAGGCAGAACAAATAGGACGTCTTATGGTGGAAGTTTTTAATGACATCTTATTGGCAGCCAGGATGCCAGACTCAAAGAGAGGGGCATTGATTTTGCTGATCCCAAAAGAGGATTCAGACCCCCAATATATATAAAATTATAGGCCGATTTCTTTGCTAAATACTGACTACAAAGTATTTACTTCTATTATAACAAGTAGACTAAAAGGAATTTTAAATGAGCATATACATGAAGATCAAAATGGATTTCTCCTGACCAGACAAATCAGGAATAATTTAAGAATAGTATTAGATGTTTTAGAATTTTTCAAAGCCCACCCCGAAAAACAAATAGCACTTATGTTTTTAGATGCAGAGAAGGCCTTTGATAACTTAAATTGGCAATTTTTAATCCAAAAAATCTATAATATGAATTTAGGCACCAAATATGAAAATATTATAACAACCATTTGTGATACACAAGAGGCAAATATTATAATAAATGGGGAATATACCCGCTAAATAAAAATAGAAAAAGGAGTCAGGCAGGGCTGCCCACTCACCCCCCTGCTCTTCATATTATCACTAGAAGCATTATCAACACGAATTAGACAGAACCCAGCCATTAAAGGATTAAAGGTTAAGAAAGAAGAATATAAGTTGCAAGCATTTGTGGACAATATGACTTTTTCATTGAAGAACCAATAGAAAGAGGACAAAAACTGATGAATGAATTAGAACAATTTGGAGCAGTAGCAGGGCTAAAAATTAATAGGAAGAAAATGAAATTAATGATGAAACATTTTACAGGAAAACAGAAATTAGAACGAGAAGAAGTTATGGGACTACAAGTGACAAAGAAAGTTAAATATTTAGAAACATGGTTGACAGTACATTGTAAGACACTAAAGGAAAACAATTATGACAAATTAATGCAACAGGTAAAGAAGGATTTAGAAACATGGAGCAAACTGCAACTTTCACTATTAGGCAGGATTGCTGCTATTAAAATGAATATTCTTCCAAAATTCCTCTAAATATTTCAGATGATTCCAAAAAGTACACAAAAAGTTTTTTGAAGAACTTAACAAAACTTAACTGCAAAATTCATCTGGCAAGGAAAAAAACCTAAAATAAACTTAAAGGCAATGTAGGATATGAAGAGCAGAGGAGGGCTGGCATTTCCAAATTGGGAGTTGTATTATAGTGCAGCCTCTTTAGTATGGTTGAAGGAATGGGTGAAGTTAACTAAGAATAGAATATTACTCTTAGAAGGCCATCACTTACAGAGGGGGTGGCATGCTTTTTTATGGGATATTGGGAAAACTAGCCAGAAATATTTTTACAAACACCTAATCAGAGATTCATTATTGACTAATTGGAAGAAAATACGGAAAAAAACACTACTTAAAGATACCAATCTGGATCTCAACAATGGAGGCAATGATCCAGCCAAATAATTTGGATATTACTAAAATGATTAAATATAAGGACCTATTGGATATGCAAGGAAATCTGAAATCATGGCAAGACCTTCAAGATCAGGGATTAAAAATTGATTGGTGGGCATATCTTCAAATTCAAAGCAGATAAAAACAGGACAAGAAAGAATTTGGAATTAATAATAAACTCCAGCAATTAGATAAAATTTTATTAGGATCAGACCAAAAAAATATAACAAAATTTTATAATTATTTATTAGAGGTAGAATTAGAGGAAGAAATTGTCAAAGGGAACATGATAGCCTGGAGTAGGAATATAGGACGTAGTATTGAAGCAGTCTGGAAAATTACACAGAAAATATGTATTCATTTAGTAGAAGTCCCCTGACTCTGAGCTTTGCTCAAAACAACAATATTGTGCAAAACCACAAAGTTACTGGAATAAGGAACTAGCTATGTTCTCAGAATCAAGGGTGGACATGGAAAATAACAGATGGTGTAAGATAACTGTATAATCCAATATACATCTCCTTTGCTCTATATATGTTATAAATCCTTTTCTGGTAAAATTAATAACAGTAACGCCCTGGCGTAGTCTGAGGTCATGGTGGGTATAAAAGTTACATCTCAGGAAGAGCTAGGGGTTCAGAATTTGCCATGCTGATGCTCTGAACCTTGTACACAGATAAACTTGTATTCTCCTACCTTTCATGGTCTTGTGTTCTAATTTGGAAGCACAATTTCCTGCAACATTTCTGGCGCCCAACGTGGAGCATCAGGGGCCCTGAGGCTCGCTGGAGAGTCCACCCCGGTTGGCAGTGACTGGGTAAGTTGAAGGGAACATCCCAGGCACCATCGGTCCTAAGAATCCAAGGAACTTCCTGAAACTGCCCTGTTCTGCCAGTGGTGGTCAGTGCCTCCAAGAACCACTGGTGAAAAGTGAGGAGACCAGGACATCCTCCAGCTGGCTAGTGGAGAAGGAAGACACCTGCAGGCAAGTATTGCACTTGGGTAACTATCCCTCCCTGTAAGCAGGGAGGGAGGTGAGAACTGATCACCCTCTCTTAGGTAAAGGGAAAGGGAAAGGTAGGAGGAACTGTCAAAAATGGTTGAGGTGAGTGACTACTGTGGTTTCCATTGGTGACTGTGAGTGTCCAGCACCGTGGGCCAGTAGAAAGTGAGTGGCCTTTGCAGTTCCCATCGGAGACCGTGTGCATCCGGCTCCCTGGGTCAGACGTAAGTGTTTGAAAATCCCTAGTGTTTATGGAAAAGGAGGGACCCATATCCTCCTCTCCAAACCCCTTTCCCATTTGTCTTGTCTGGTACCCTGGGTGGATCATGGGTGGCAGAGAGAGTAAGCCCCTGACTCCATTAAGGGCCATGAAAAAACATTTTAAGGAAACATATGAATCTCAGGATTATTGTGTAGAGTAGGCACAAAATACAGATGTTTTGTGAGGGAGAAAATGAAAAACTCCTAAAGGACTGGGAAATAGGTCAGGTTAGTGTTATACTTGAAAACAGGTATAGAAGTGTCTAGAACTGGTCATGGTCTCCATGGTGCCCATGGGGACATGTTAAAGCAGTAAAAGTTGTCTTTAAAAAAGAGCAGTGGAATTCAATCCTGCTCAGGGGAACCCTGGCCTGGTACAAACAAGGTGTGAACAAACAAAAAAAGAAAGAAAAGGAGGTCTCTATTGATCTTGATCTTTAAAAATAAGCCAGCATCTGCTGGGAGATTCTAAGATAGATAGAGAACAATTTGGATCTTTAAAAATATGCCAGCATCGTCTGGGAGATCCAAACTAGAAAGATAAGGGACAGAATGCCCAGGCAGAGACAGGTAGTAAAAATCTAGTGCTTAACCAATGAGCGAGCTCATGGAAGTTGCATGAAAGGTGTTTGTAAACAGGGAGAAAGAGGAGGAACAGAAGAAGGATCAAAGAAAGGCTGAATTAATGGCGACAGCCATGATGTGGACTCCTAGGGAGAGGGGAAGTAGCCAGGCAAAGGGAAATGGATCGGGGTTGGGGCGTACCCAGTGCACTATTTGTAAAAGGGAGGGGCACTGGAAGGGTGAGTGCCCCGAAAGAGATAAGGAAGAAAGGCCAGGAGGAGGAAGAGGACATTTTCAAAGGGGCTCTCGACATCCCCTGGGAGGAAACCATTGAGGGCAAGTATATAGGAAAGGCATTGGGAGAACTCCTCTGATGGGCTTGGCATAGGTGGACGAATGGGACTGAAGCCGACCGGGTTCAGAGTCCCTCCCAGAATCTATAGTCTGGTGAAATGTAAGAGGCAAACCAATTGCCTTTTTTAGTGAACACTGGAACCACACGATTAGTTTTAACTCAACCCCTAACACAGCCCTCCTCTCACACCATTAAGATTCAGGGAACAATTGGAAGTATTTTTACAACATCTTTTTGAACCCTCCTTGTATGTATGGCAAAAGGAAAGAATATAACGTACCAATTTGTGTTTAGGCCTGACTGCCCTGTCCCACTCTGGGGGAGAGGTTTGCTGTGCAAGCTTCGAGCACATCTCTCATTTGAAGAGGATGGGACTATGGCAATGGGGTATGGCAGGGTAAAAGTAGCGGTAGCCTAGGAAGAGGAATGGGGACTTTATGAACGCTTCAGGCCCATAAAAAGGGAGGTTGGTGGATCTTGCCAGACAATCAAGTTTTTGGCCCTGGAAATATGGCTGGGGATATCGTGCAGCAGGTCCACAAACGGTTCCACCTAGGAAAAACAGCTCTAGCAAAGGCCCTACAAAGGGAAGTTTATAGTAACAAAATACACAGTATTACGGTGAATGTTTGTGCACTATAGGTCATTGCGTGCATCTATGCCAGATGCCCTGAGTGCATCCCCACGCCTAAGAAAGCCACTGAGGTCGCGAGAGCATTATTCCACATTATCATCCCTAGGTATGGTCTACCTTCACGAATTTCATCAGATAATGGTTCTAAGTTTATCCACAAGGCTACCCAGCAAGTGGCTAAGGTATTGGGTATCAATTGGAAACTGTATTGTAGGGGGTAGGGGCAGGGTTGAGGGGACCAATAGGACTATTTCACCATTTGGATTATTGTATGGTCGAGTCCCCAATTTACTTTGCTTAAATATTCAAAATACTGTACAGATTTCTGATACTATCAGGATGCAACAACTCCAAACCCTTAACACGATAGTACAAAAACTGCAGCAACTTGTAAAGGCTAGGTCACACCGGCCAATGAATGCAAAATGTATGTAAAAAGGACACAGCAGAAGAGCAAATTTTCCATCCATTGTTATCTGCTCTCAAAAGTGCCCCAAATTTGCATAAACAGAGCGGACAACAACGGAAAGAAACGGACGTGGGGAGGATGTCGCGGGGATGTAAAGCGGACATTTGTAGGAAGCCTAGCGGATGAAAGCGGATGGAAGCGGATGACACATCCACAGGGCTTCTGGGGGAGAACAGCGAAGCAGACGCGTAGTGGAAGGAGTGGATGCATAGCGGATGCGTAGCAGATGTGTCGCGGATGACGCGGATGCATCACGGACGCCTATTGGATGCCTAGCGGATGCCTAGCAGATACAAAGTGTTCACTGCACATGCAGGGAGGATGAATTGCGGAAGCTCCGCAGATATAAAAGAATGTAGCTTGCAAGCAGATCACCATTCAGAGGAAAGACCTGCTGCCAGAGACATCTTCAGAGAACACCATGGGGAAGAAGAGGAAGCCTGTGCCTACTCCTGCCAGCCCTGGCAAGAAGGACAGAACCACCATCCCACCCCCTGGCGTTGACTCTGAAGCTGCTGGAGCTTCTACTGCTGCTGCTGCTGCTGCTGCTCCTGGTGCTCCTGGTGTTGCTGCTGCTGGTGCTTCTCCTGCTGCTGCTGCTGGTGGTGGTGGTGCTGCTGGTGCTACTGGTGCTTCTCCTGCTGGTGGTGCTGCTGCTGGTGGTGCTGTTGGTGCTTCTCCTGCTGCTGCTGCTGCTGCTTCTTCTTCTGCTGCTGCTTCTGCTGCTGCTTCTCCTGCTGCTGCTGCTGCTGTGGTGGACCAGCCCCAAGGCCCTCAAAGCCCTGCTGCTGAAGGCCCTGCAGCCCCTGCCAGAGGGAGGAAGAAGCAAGGCAAGGAGAAGGGGGAGAGGAAACAGTACTCCATTTCCAAGGACCATGAGGAGGAGGTGCTGGAATGGCTGTGGGAGAACAAGTACCTGTGGAGAAAGGGCTACAGGCTCTATCATGACACCAAGCAGAAGCAGGCAGCTTGGAGACAGAAGACGGAGAGCCTGGGCTACACTTCAGATGTCCTCCTGGGGTGGTGGAAGCACATGCACACCTGGTATGGCAAGCTGCACCTGAAGAGATCTGGGCAGGCCGCTGTCAAGCTAACTGACTGGGAGACCTATGTCATGGCCAGGTGCAGCTTCCTGGAGGGTGAGATCCACCGCCAAGGAGCAGACCCTCTGTCAACTCTCTCCCTCAGACAGCCCACAGAGAGCCACTACTCTTCCAGCCAGGAGACAGCTACTGTGTCCAGGCAGGTGTCTTTGGAGGGCCCCATGACAGAGACCCCCCCCACAGCTGCACTCCCCATGCCAGAGGATGTAGAGGATCCCCTGTCTCAGATGGAGCAAGAAGAGGCAGCCACCAGAGACCAACCCACACCCACACCCAGCTCCACCTCCACAGAAAGCAGGCAGAGAGGCAGACCGGAGGGACAGAGCCACACTGTCCTCTTGGAGATCAGGGACACAATCAAAGCAAGCACAGATCTCCTCTCCCAGCTGGTCCACTTTGACATACCATCCTCCAACCACAAGCCCTTCATCACGTACGTGGGCCAGACCCTCATGGACATGCCCGAGGCCCAGTACCAGGCGATGAAGGAGAGGATCACAGCTCTTCTGCACCACCCTCCAGGCCCAGCTGAACCTGCTGCTACCCATTCCAGGTCTGCTCCTACACACCAGCCTCCTCCATCCCAGATGTCACAGCCCTTCCATGGATTTCTGCAGCCCCTCGCCTACCACTACCAGGACTTCCCACAGCAGAGGCAGCCCTTCCCAGTCAAGACCCAGGTTCCCTGGATGCTACAGATGCCACAGATGCCTCAGCTGACTCAGCTGTAGACCAGACAGCCCCACTACACTCCTCGTTTCTCCACCCCACAGCCAAGCCCTTCAGCAGAACATCTGTCATCAGTCTTGGGCCTCACATCCCAGGTCCTTGAGGAAGTGCCTCTCAACCTCACGGGACTGAGTCAGCTCTCTGAAAGCTTCCAGCACACACCATCTCCTGTTGTACTCTCAGGGCCAGGCACCCCAATGGCACCTCAGACCAGCACTCCAACAACAGCCACCTCCACAGTCCCTGGCCCCTTTACATCTGAGACCATGGGCACACCTCAGAGTGACTAAAAAGAGTGCCAGAGACTGAGTTGTTACCTGCTCACCTTATCTTTGCTTAAAGACACTTTACTTGGGTCATTTTGCTTTTTAATAAAGTCATACAGTTTGTTATTAATAAAGGTTATCTTTGCTTCACACACTTGGTTCATTTTTTTTACTTAATAAAGTGTTGGGGAAAACTTTGAAAAAGGTTAAAGCCTTTGCATGCTTGTAGGATGGGTAATGATAGCTGTGGGATGGATAGCTGTGGGATGGGTAAGGATAGCTGTGGGATGGGTAAAGATAGCTGTGGGATGGATAGCTGTGGGATGGATAAGGATAGCTGTGAGAAGGATAGCTGTGGGATGGGTAAGGATAGCTGTGGGATAGATAAACCTCCATTGCAAGCATAGTGGGATTGCATGGTCCACCCTCCTAGGTGCCACACCTATGGCCCTTTATTATCAATAACAATGTAAGCATTGATCCACACATTTCAACATAAACAAAACTCTTTATTAAATGCCCTGTTCATTGTAAGGCTACTCAACATACATGGCACAATCTCATCAATGTGATGAGACAGGCTGAAGGAAGCATCCATCAAGCTGTCTTGCCACTCCACTGCTCCACCTGGGGAGTTGCACCAGTGTCTCAGGAGGTTGCACTGCTTCTTCCCTTCACGTGAAGCTCTGTTGGGGCCTTGCACATCCACAGTGTCTATCAGGTTTAGTCCTTGCCTCCATTCACCAGGCTCCATGTCCCCATTGCCTTGATGATGGTCCACAAGCCTGTTCTGCAACACTGGGTAGCGGATGCGCATGAGATTGTCCAGGATGCAGCAAGCTTCCTCGATGCTCCTCATGGTCTGTGAGCAATGCTGCATGGTGGTGAGAAGTACCTGGAAACTGTTGGCCAGGATGCCAAAGGCGTTCTCCACCACCCGTCTTGCCCTGGACAGCCTGTAATTGAAGATCCTCTCTTCATGGGTGAGGTATCTGGAAGTGTAGGGCTTCATGAGGTAGGTTCTGAGGGAGAAGGCGTCATCACCCATGATGAAGTAGGACACATCTTGTGTGTCATTGGGTAGGGGGTCTGGATCTGGGAAACCCATGATGAGGTTGTGTTCCAGCCCACCCTTGAGGTCAGTGGCATTGTATATCTGGGCCTCTGAAGCTGACCTGTTGCCTGAAGCATCGATGTACATAAACTTGTAGTCAGCATCAACCATGGCAAAGAGGATGATGCTGAAGAAGCCCTTGTAGTTGAAATAATTGGACCCTGAGTTGGCTGGAGCTTTGCAGGCCACGTGCTTCCCATCTATGGCTCCAACAGTGTGGGGAAAGTTCCCCCTCTGATACTACTGCTCTGCAACTTTCCTCCACCCTTCTTCAGTGGTGGGGCACTGGAGGAGCTCCTCCAGGTATTCTTCGATGAAGGCCTGCACCACTTCTCTGACCACAATGCTGATGGTGTTGTGTGGCACCCTCCACGCGTACTGCATGTTTTTGTACGTGGTAACAGAGGCCAGGTGGCGCAGAGTCAGTGCCACCTTCAGTCCAGGGTCCAGGCTGGGATGGAAGTTGGTGTTTGCCTTGGTCAGTCTGGGTCTCAGATGCTCCACAACTTCATCAACCATGGCTGGTGGCATCCTCATGAAGTGCTGGAATGCACGAGTGTCTTCATTCCTCAGCTCCACCATCAGCTTGTCATACAGTCCAAACTCCATTCTTCTCCTGATCCATCCTCGGACCCAGACAGTCTTCTTCTCTTTGCATAGAAAAGGTGAAACAGTCTGAAGAGGGCTTAGTTCTGGTGTTGAATGATGGTGGCTACCAAAAGGAGTGTGCGATGATCCATGGTGGAGATCAATGGATGATGTGGAAAAGCAAGAACAAGGCTGAAGAGGTCTGCACACCACGGCTGCTGGACTGAAAGTGAGATTCAGGTGAATTCCTCCCCCTTTTTATGGAAAATATTGGTTTTCTGCTCGGTGTCCTTCCACATACTCTAGGCATCCTCCAGACATCCTAGCTATCCGAGATACATCCCATATATGAATGTTTTGTCCATTTTAATGCTTTCTATACGAGATGCATCCGCTTTCATCCTTTCTATGTCCATGCTACTAACGCTGTGTGGACGTTCCGCGTACCTTTCGCTTCCTCCCTCTTTCTGCTGGAGTGGATGTGAGTTGCGCAGATGGCCAGAGGATGCTGAGAGGATACATTGGACGTGTAACGGGTGACAACGGATGTAGAACATTTGTTGCCTGTATGTGGCGCGGATGTAGATCTTTCGCGGCGGAAAGTTCATCTGCTCAAAACGTTTTGTGCACCTCAAAACTTTTTGAGTGGATGAAATAGCAGTAGTTGGATGTTTTACGGATAGAGCGTATGAAAGATGTACGCAGTGAGTACACAACGGATGCATCGCTTTTTCCAATGGATGGCAAGCTTTTTTGTCCATTTTACATCTTCTTTGCATCCATTGGTTCAGTGTGACAGGGGCTTAAACCCCATGTTTTAGTCACCTCCCCACATAACATACACCTGGGACAGGAGGTCTGGGTTAAAGATTGGAAACGAGAAACATTAAGCCCAAAGTGGAAAGGAACTCACACTGTCTCCCCCTTGCCATTCAGATGGCTGAAATAAAACCTTGGATTCATTGGTCTCCAGGCAAATTGGCCGCACCTACCCATTGGAACTAGAATCCCACCCAATTCATCATTAAAAGTGAGAAGTTTGCTAAAGCAATAGGAAAGAAGGCTCAATTAGTGAAGCTCCAAAATAAATACTTAGGTTATACAGTAAGTTAAGGCCACAGAGCTATAGGACATGAGAAAAAGGAAGCTGTGTGCTAAATTGCCGAACCAACCGAGAGGAGTTTACTTTAAGCAGCAGGCTATTGTAAAAAAATCTTGCCCTGCTATCCAAATCACTCTATGAGGCCACAAAAGGGAGAGAAAGGGAACCCTTTGTTTGGATGTGTGAACAAAAACAGGTTTTTGAGACTTTTTTTTTTTTAAAAAAAACAAGTTAGCATCTCAAGCTCCTGTTATGGGACTTCCCAACCTTGAGAAATCTTTCAATTTGTATGTGGACTCAAAGAATAATATCGCTCTTAGAGTCCTGATTCAGGAAAAAGGGAAGTGACAACAACCCATTGCTAAAGAAAGAAAGAGTGGGGACCTCCCCATGTCTGGCAATGTTGTGTGTGTGAATGTGCCTGTGTGTAATCATTTCCAAACCTGGAGGATGAGACCCTCTAACAACAGTACAAAAAGAAATGGAACTCATTGGCTTGTGCGAAAAAGCTCTCAGAAAAGAATTGTAAGTAATGATTGATTTGCTTGGAGAAAGAATGAAAGAATGAAATGAAATTTTTCTGTGAGCAATTGGTTATGCAAGCAGTCTCATTACAGCATAAATGTGTGAGTATGTTGGTGAAGAAAAACAAAACTAAAACCTTTCCACTTATTTGTAACAGTCTGTAATGGAGTAACAAAAAGGGTTCTTAGCTCAAAACAATATGGGGAAGTCTCTTATATTTTGAAATGTCTCTTTTTTAGGTCAGCAAGAGGTCCTTCCACAAACACCTCCTTGTTGCATCCGTTGTATCCGCGCTCAAAAGGGGCGAAAATTTCGATAATTGGAGCGGACAACACGGACACGGGGAGGACGCAGGGCGGATGGAAAGCGGAAGCGGAATGGAAGCACAGCGGATAGAAGCGGATGGCGTGTCTGCTACGCTTCCGGGGGGCCTCAGCAAAGCAGATGCGGAACGGAAAAAGCGGATGCAGAACGGATGCACAGCGGATGAAGCGGATGCAGAGCGGAAGCCTAGTGGATGCACAGCGGAAGCCTAACGGATACCTGGCATTAATTGAGCATGCAGGGGGGATGCATTGCGCAAGCCCCCCGGATATAAAGGGAAGCAGCTTGCACGTGGCCAGCATTCCAAGGAAAGACCTGCTGTTGGATACCTTGAGTTCTTGCCTGCATGTCTGCCTGCAAGCCTTGCTGCCAGCCTGCCTCCAAGCCTGCCTCCCAGCCTCCTCGGCAGACTCCCTGCCAGCCTTGATGCCAGCCTGCCTTCCAGCCTCCCTGCCAGCCTTGCTGCCAGCCTGCCTTCCAGCCTCCCTGCCAGCCAGTCTGTCTGCCAGCCTTGGTACCTGCCTTCCTGCCAGCCTTCCTGCCAGGCTTCCTAACAGGCTTCCTGCCAGCCTTGGTGCCAGCCTTGGTGCCAGCCTTCCTGCCAGCCTTGGTGCCTGCCAGCCTTCCTGCCAGCCTTCCTGCAAGCCAGCAACCCCACAACCATGGGGAAGAAGTGAAAGTCTCAGCAACCTGCCTCCATCCCTGGCAAGAGGGACAGGGCCACCCTCCCGCCCCATGTCCCTGACTCATTTTCTGCTGGGGCTTCTGCTGCTTGGGCTCACTCTTCTGTTCCTGGAGCTTCTGCTGTAGCTGCTCCTGGCAGTGGTGCTTCTGCTGCATACTCTGCTGAAGCTGCTCCTGGTCCTGCTGGTCCTGCTGGTCCTGCTGGTCCTGCTCGTTCTGCTCGTGCTCCTAGTCTTGCTGACCCTGCTGCTGGTGCTTACTCTGCTGCTGCTCATCCTGGTCTTGCTGCTGCTGCTGCTGCTGATGATGATGATCCTGCTGCTGCTGCTGCTTATGATCCTGCTGCTGATTATGCTGCTGCTGCTGCTGCTGCTGCTGATTATGATCCTGCTGCTGATGATGATGCTGATGCTGATGCTGATGATTCTGTTTGTGTGGAGGAGCAGCCCCTACAACCTGGAAGCCCCTCTGATGAGGGCCCATCTGGTCCTGCCAAAGGGAGGAAGAGGCGTATGCAACAACGGGAGAGGAGGCAGTACTACATTGAGGAAGCGCACGAGGATGAGGTGCTAGAGTGGCTGAGAGAGAACGACTATCTGTGGCGGCAGGGACACCGGCTGTACAGGGACACCAAGTGGAAGCAGGCTGCTTGGAGAGAGAGGGCAGATAGTATGGGCTACACTTCGGAGGTGCTCCTCAGCTGGTGGAAGCACATGCACACCTGGTACAGGAAGCTGCATCGCAAAAAATCTGGCCAGGCCAGGGTTAAGCTGACGGACAGAGAGACCTACGTCATGGCCAAGTGCAGCTTCCTGGAGGGTGAGGTCCACCACCGAGGAGCACCAGGAGCCCAAATCTCTACCCTCTCTCTCCGGCAGCCTGCTGGGAGCCAGTCCTCTGGCGGCCGAGAGTCAGTCCCTGTCTCCATGCAGGTATCTGTGGAGCGTGCCACGGCGGAGAACCCCCGGGCAGGTGTTGAAAGCATGGGGGAGAGTGATGAGGACTCCCTGGTGCGGTGGGAGAAAGGAGACATCGAGTCCACCGCTGCCAAAGCCGCATCCACCCACACCTCCGCCACCACAGTGAGGCAGAGAGCCGGACCGCAGGAGGGGCAGAGCCACAAGGTACTGGTGGAGATCAGGGACACCATCCACACCAGCATAGGTCTCCTCTCTCAGCTGGTCCCCATCGAGTCCTCCTCCTCCAACCGCAAGCCCTTCCTCAATTATGTGAACCAGACCCTCAAGGAGATGGCGGATCCCCAGAACCAGGTAGTGAAGGAGAGGATCACCACGCTGCTTAACAACCCTCCAGACGCAGAGGCACCTGCTCCCACCCAGTCCAGGTCTGCTCCTCCACCCCAGGTGATGTCCCTCCCATACCAAGGCTTCCCACAGCCCCTCATCTACCAGGGCTAAAGCTACCCGGAGGTCCAGCAGCACAGACAGCAGCCCTTACAAATGCAGACACAGAGTCATCGGGTGACACCATTGCCACCAGTTCCAAGGATGCCACTGATGCCAACCACGACAGTCCTCACCCCGCTGCAGAGCAGGCAGCCCCACTACACTGCTCCTTCCTCCATCCCACAGCCAAGCCCAGCCTCAGTACATCTGTTCTCAGTACTGGGGCTGACACCCCATGGCATGGAGGAAGGACCTCTCAGCATCACGGAGCTGAGCCAGCTGTCCGACACCTTCCTCAACACACCGTCCCCTGTTGTCCTCTTGGGGCTAGGCACTCCAATAACACCTCAGACCAGCACTGCAGCAGCACCCACCTCCACAGCACCTACTCCCTAACACCTTAGACTGGGCACACAACTCCGAGTGACCAAGAGGAGTGCCAGAGACTGGCTGCCTAGATATTTGTGGACTTTATTTGGACACTTGACTTGGGTCATGTTTATTTTACAGCTTGTTATTAATAAAGTTTATCTTTGTTTCACACACTTGCTTCATTAATTTTTTTCTATAAAGTCTGGGTGGAAACTTTTAGCAATGGTTTAGCCTTTGCATGCTTGTGGGATGGGTTAAGTTAGCTGTGGGATGGGCAGGGATACCTTTGGGATGGGTTAAGATAGCTGTGGGATAGATAAATCTCCAGTGCAAGCATAGTGGGACTGTATGGTCCACCCTCCCAGGTGCCACCCCTATGGCCCTTATCAATTACAATGTAAGCATTGATCCACACATGTCAACATAAACACAACTCTTTATTAAATGCCCTGTTCATTGTAGGCCAACCAAACATACATGGCCCAATCTCATCCGAGTGATGAAACAGGCTGAAGGAAGCATCCATTAAGCATCTACCATCCTGTCTTGCCACTCCACCACTCCAGCTGGGGAGTTGCACCAGTGTTTCAGGAGGTTGCGCTGCTTCTTTGCCTCATGTGAGGCTCTGTTGGGCCCTTGCACATCCTCAGTGTCGATCAGGTTTTGACCTTGCCTCCATTCCCCAGGCTCCATGTCCCCATTGCCTTGCTGGAGGTCCACGAGCCTGTTCTGCAGGACTGGGTAGTGGTTGCGCATGAGATTGTGCAGGATGCAGCAAGCTTCCACGATCCTCCTCATGGTCTCTGGGTGATGCTGCATGGTGGTGAGAAGTACCTGGAACCTGTTGGCCAGGATGCCAAAGGCATTCTCCACCACCCGCCTTGCCCTGGACAGCCTGTAGTTGAAGATCCTCTCTTCACGGGTGAGGAGTCTGGAAGTGTAGGGCTTCATGAGGTAGGTTCTGAGGGAGAAGGCGTCATCCCCCACGATGAAGTAGGGCACATCTTGCGTGTCATTGGGCAGCGGGTCTGGATCTGTGAAGCCCACCATGAGGTTGCTTTCCAGCCCCTCCTTGAGGTGACTGTCATTGTATACCTGGGCATCTGAAGATGAGCCGTTGCCTGAAACATCGATGTACATGAACTTGTAGTCAGCATCGACCATGGTGAAGAGGATGATGCTGAAGAAACCCTTGTAGTTGTGATAAGTGGACCCCGACTTGGCTGAAGCTTTGCAGGCCACATGCTTGCCATCGATGGCTCCAACGGTGTGGGGGAAGTTCCACTCCTGATACCACTGCTCTGCAACTTTCTTCCATCCTTCTTCAGTGGAGGGGCACTGGAGGAGCTCCTCCTTGTATTCTTCGATGATGGCCTGCACCACTTCTCTGACAACAAAGCTGACGGTGCTGGGTGGCACCCTCCAGCTGTACTGCATGCTCCTGTAGGTGGTCCCTGAGGCCAGATGGCGCAGAGTGAGTGCCACCTTGAGCCCATGTTCCAGGCTGGGCCGGAAGTTGGTGTTTGTCTTGGTCAACCTGGGTATCAGGCGCTGCACAACTTCGTCAAACATGGCTGGAGGCATCCTCATGAAGTTCTGGAATGCCCGAGGGTCTTCGCTCCTGAGCTCCACCATCAGCTTGTCATAAAGTACGTACTGTGCTCTTCTGGCGAACCATCTTTGGAGCCAGACTTTTTTTGGGTGCCTCCTTTTCTTCCCGGAGTACTGTTCACAGAGACTGTAGATGGTTTCTCAGTGTTGCAGAAGGATGTTGGCTGCCGAATGGATTTTGTCGCAATCCACAGTGGACATGACTGGATGCTGGGAAGAGCAAGAGTCAGATGAAGGCTGCAGAGGTCTGCACAGAAGGGCTGCTGGACTGAAAGTGCAATGCAGACGAGTTGCTCCCCCTTTTTATTGGCAGTATAGGTTTTCCGCTAGGCATCCTCTAGGCATCCTCTAGACATCCTTAATATCTGAGATAGGTCCCCTCTGCAAATGTTTTTTCCTTTTTAAATGCTTTGTTTCCGTGCTGCATCCGTTATGCATCCTTTATGCATCCGTTCCGCGTCCGTTCCACTTCCTCCCTGCGTTCGGGAGGATGCGAGTTGCACGGATGCGCAGCGGATGCCTAGCGGATATAGCGGATGCATAACGGATGCGTAGCAGATGAGTAGCGGATGAGTAGCGGATGAGTAGCGGATGAGTAGCGGATGCGTAGTGGATGCAGAACGGACGAACTGGATACATTTTCCACGCAAAAGTTTTAAGCAGCCTAAAACTTTTTGAGTGGATGAAACGTCCATAACGGATGCTGGACGGATGGAGAGGAAGCCAAACAGAGGCAGTGAGTACATCGCCTTTTCGAACGGATGGCAAGGTTTTTTGTCCGTTTTACATTCTCTTTGCATCCGTTGGTGCAGTGTGACAGGGGCTTTAGGAACCTTGAAAAAGCAACACGATCAAAACCAAGACCAACAGCGTGATTGCAACTAGCCCCTAATAAATGGGAAATGCTAACTCCAGTATCCATAGCCAGAGTTGGGAGATGAATACTAATTTGTAAAGCAAAAGATTTTGGAAAAATACTGAGCTTAAAATATAACTAGTAGAAATATAAGCTCTCTATGCACCTTATTATAGGCAAAAGCATTTTTTGCACATAGATATATTGTACTGCAAGTCAGTTAGGTGTCGAAAGAACTTTCACACCGTGCAACAGGAAGAAGGGAGGAAGAAATTGTCTAAAATAGCTTCAACAAGACATTTGTGTGGTTTACATATGTGTGTGTGGAATCAAATAAGGGAGATTAATGGAATCCAACAAATTTGGATTGTGGGTGGCTATTGTGTTTTGCCCAATGGGAGTGGACTGAGTGATGTTCTAAAAAAAAAGAAAAGAAAAAAATGTGACTAGTGTGTTATTGTAGGAATCATGAAGCAAATAATAGGAACTGGACTACCCCAGAAGTTATGTATAGGGAATGTGAAAAATATGCCTATACTAGCCTCCCCATTGTGTGGTTTGGACTCATAAAGCAACATAGGGGAATCCCTATCGAAGGAATGAATTCAGGCTTGGAAAGTAAAGAGCCCTTGAATCCCTAGATACCAGTGATGCCCCCGGATGCTTGAAACTTTAAAGGGCCTATACGTAGGTGGAGGATGGCACTCTAGGAAATAATGGACATACAATTAAATTTGACTACAAACTGTAGTGGAAACCCCTTTAAAGGAGGTGACTTCAGTCTTGGGAACCTAGCAAAAGGAAAGTGTGGAAAATAACATTGTGCAAAACCAGCTAGCCCTAATAAAAAATTTGGGAGCGGAGCAAATTGGGTTGGTGAAGGGTTCAACAAAGTCTGCTGTATTAGGATTCTGGGTTCTAACGTTTCTCTCCTGTTTGATTCCCTTTATAAGAGATGTAGAACTATCAAAGTTTAAAAGAATCAAAAGTAATACAAGGGATTTGGTTGTCTCCTTTTGAAATGATGTTTGGAAGACCCCCTGTCATAAGTACTAGTTTGAGGAATAATATAAGGGAGTTGAGTCTATTAGGGGATTCATGGGTAAGTCTAATGAGTGGTGCGTTTGAAGAAGCGCTCCCAATAACTGACCTACCGGCAATGGGCAGGCAACATATAGGGCAGAAGAGCCTTACTGGTGTCACTCCAGAAGCTGACCCTCTACGTACGGCTGAAAATAAGAACAAGTAAGACAGATGTTAATGTGTTAGGGACAGAGTGTGAGGTGGAATGATATATTATTTTAAATTATTTTAAAGGATTTTATGTATCAAAAGGGGGTTGGACTAGATGACCTAGAGGGGTATCAAATTTTAACAGCTGATGTGTTTAAAGTGCTTATCTGAGTTGAAGAAACCACAACATGTTCCTTGCTGAGTTGCCTAACGAAAGGTTTCCTGTTCAGTGTGGTCACACTTCCCTGTCTCAACAGAATGCCTATCTTTGTTAAAACTATCTCCAATAGTCTTTCTTTGTTGGTAGAAAAGAAGGCTATTGCTAAGACTATGGCTAAATGGGAAAATGAGAAATTAAATGCAATGTAAGAACCTTTCCCCATTTGTGAAACTCCACAGTAATCTGTAGATTTAGGTGTAGTTTCAAAGGGGGGAATGAAGCAGTCTGGAAAATTACACAGAAAATATGTATTCATTTAGTAGAAGTCCCCTGACTCTGAGCTTTGCTCAAAACAACAATATTGTGCAAAACCACAAAGTTACTGGAATAAGGAACTAGCTATGTTCTCAGAATCAAGGGTGGACATGGAAAATACAGATGGTGTAAGATAACTGTATAATCCAATGTACTTCTTCTTTGCTCTATATATATTATAAATCTTTTTCTGGTAAAATTAATAACAGTAACGCCCCGGCCTAGTCTGAGGTCATGGTGGGTATAAAAGTTACATCTCAGGAAGAGCTAGGGGTTCAGAATTTGCCATTCTAATGCTCTGAACCTTGTGCACAGATAAACCTGTATTTTCCTACCTTTCATGGTCTTGTGTCCTGATTTGGAAGCACAATTTTCTGCAACAGTATCACCTTAACAGAATGGGAAAAGGTCTGGGGTAGAAATAACAAATTCATAAAATTGGTAGCGTACAAAGAAAATGCCTATAAAATGTTTTACATGTGGCACCTTCCTCCTTTGGGATTAGCAAAGATCCATCCCAATATGAATCTGAACTGCTGGAAATTAAAAAAAAAAAAAAAAGAGGGAATTTTCTTCCATATGTGGTGGTTGTTTGGAATATAAGTCACCTCACAGGAATTTGGGTTAGAAATATATAAACCAGGATAAACATTTTAAAACTGTATCTTTAAGAAAATGCAAAACTGTAATTAGGTGTGGTTTCTCAAATGGCCATAAGATGGAGCCAGAAACCTGGTTTGTCTTAGTCTGAGTCTCAGAAGAGAGTGTGAGTGTATCTCTGTTTCCTTCTGTTGGAAAGTATTGCCGTTCCTCCATTTTTCCTAATTGACTGATATTTCTGGATTTGATGAAAGTTTGTTACTGAACTGTTTTTGACACTGGAATTTGTTATTGGATTATCCCTGGATTGAAAAACTGACTGATTTACCTATGAATGATTTAGGACTGCTTGTCTTGAACTTTGCTTAAACTTTCTGGAAGTAAAAACCTACAGTGTACAGTGTATCTGTATGCTGTATGTGTATTATTCAAACACTACTCTTTATACGTCTCCCTGTATGTGCTCATTCTCCTAACGGGGAATTACCTCAACAGTGGTCTTGTACAGAAGCTCAAAAATATTGGCAGAAAATTAGAAATTGGCTGGAGGAAATGACAAAAGAACAGATCAAATTTAAACCAGAGTCCTTTCTATTCAGAATCTTTGATAAACAACTGCCCAAAAAAGTGAAATATATAATAATACATATTTTGACAGCAGCCAGATTGGCTTTTGCACAATGTTGGAAACAGCATCATGTTCCATCAGAGGAGATAAAGACACTTCAATATATTACGACAGTTGGAACTGCTGGTACAAATGGATAGACCAAAGATAGATTTCACACTAAAAGGCAAAAGAAGATATGATAGAATTGTAGTAGTAATATACAGATATATGTAAGGATTAATTGTGTATATGGCACAAAATAAGGATAAAAATGAGATCTCACAAACTGTTGAAGATGAAAATGTTTTTAATTGTTTTCTATCTTTTTCTTTCTATTCTTTTTTTTCTTATTTTCTTTTTCTCTCTTATATTTATGTATGTGTTTTTGGTCTATTTTAATTGTAAAATCAATAAAGTGTATTTAAAAAAAAAGAAAGAAAAAGTACCATTGGGACATCCATGACCCAACCATGATTCATAAATCAAGAAGTGAACAATATCCCACCTATTGAATCATTCCCAAAGATTTAGGATAGGCCCATGATGGTGAACCTATGGCACGCATGCCAGAAGTGGCACGCAGAACCATTTCTCCCAGCATACAAGCCATCACCTCAGATCAGATCCACTGTGCATGTGCATGTGCCTCCTGCCAGGCAGCTGATAGTTGGGTATCTGCTGTGCATGCACAGGGGTGGGACGTGTGTGGGAGATGTGTGTGCATGAACAGAGGGGCAGAGTGCATGCAGGGGTTCATGTGTGCATGTGCATGGGGAAGAGTGGGGGTCATGTGCACATATGCAGGGGTGTGGGGAGTGGGTGGTCATGAATGCAGGCACATGGGGGCAGGTGTTGCATGCATATTGAATTATGGTTGCAGGCACATGTACACACACACATGCGCACACATGTGCACATGCACACATTTTTGCACACAATGACTAAAAGGTTAGCCATCACTGGGATAGGCAGATGTGGTTTGATGATACAAAGAAATTGTTACAGGATGTTAGTTAAGCTGCCTTTTGCAATTGTGATTTTGTCAGTGCTGATGAGGTTCAAGTGGTGCTCCAGTTATTTTGGAATTGAATCCAAAGTGCCCATTACTATTGGTACTATCTTTGCTTTTGTTTGGTGTGTTTGGTCTTCCTCTATTTGCAGATCTTTGTATTTTGTTACTTGTCCATTTCTTTCTCTTTTATTCTGCTGTCTCCAGATGCTACAATGTCCACTATTCAGTCTTTTTGTTTTTGTT
Source organism: Laticauda colubrina (assembly GCA_015471245.1). NCBI lineage: Eukaryota > Metazoa > Chordata > Lepidosauria > Squamata > Elapidae > Laticauda > Laticauda colubrina. The sequence continues at coordinate 60,931,262 of BLBF01000005.1, read as the reverse complement.
ATCAACAATGGTGAAGACTGTGGTATTAAGTGGCAGGTGTTTAACTATTTGAATTCTAAAGTTCCAGAGCACTTTAGCTTCTTTGTTTTCTAATGTTTTATCTACTTTGCAGTCCCATCAATGCTTGCTTTCAGGCAAATATTTCTAACAGGTATTCATATTTTTATCACTTTTTTCTACTTGCAAGTTTTTTAATTTTTGTTAAATGTGTTTTAACTATCTCTCATTTCCTTTTATCGAACAATGTATACACTAAGCAACTGCAGATGAAACTTGAAAAATTAGAATATTGTGCATTTATTGTTCATTTATTTCAGTAATGCAACTTAAAAGGTAAAACTAAAACTAATATACGAGATAGACTCATTCCATGCAAAGCAAGATAGTTCAAGCCATGATTTGTCATAATTGTGATGATTATGGCTTACAGCTGATGAAAACCCCAAATCCATAATCTCAGAAAATTAGAATATTAGAATATTACATACAATCAATAAAACAAGGATTGTACATAGAACAATATTGGGCCTCTGAAAAGTATAAGCATGCAAACTCAGCACTTGGTTTGGGCCCCTTCTGCAGCAATTACTGCCTCAATGTGGCATGGCATGGAAGCTATCAGCCTGTGGCACTGCTGAGGTGTTATGGAAGACCAGGATGCTTCAATAATAGCCTTCAGCTCTTCTGCATTGTTCGGTCTCATGTCTCTCATCTTTCTCTTGGCAATGCCCCAAAGATTCTCTATGGGGTTCAGGTCAGGCGAGTTTGCTGACCAATCAAGCACAGTAATCCCATGGTCATTGAACCAGATTTTGGTGCTCTGGCAGTATGGGCAGGTGCCAAGTCCGACTGAAAAATGAAGCCAGCATCCCCATAAAGCTCGTCTGCGGAAGGAAGCATGAAGTGCTCCAAAATCTTTTGGTAGACAGCTGAATTGACCCTGGACTTAATGAAGCACAGTGGACCAACACCAGCAGATGAAATGGCTCCCCAAATCAACACAGACTGTGGAAACTTCACACTAGACTTCAAGAATCTTACAGTGTGTGCCTCTCCATTCTTCCTCCAGACTCTGGGTCCTCGGTTTTCAAATGAAATGCAAAAGTTGCTCTCATCAGAAAAGAGGATTTTGGACCACCAAGCAACAGACCAGGTCTGTTTTTCTTTAGCCCAGGTAAGACATTTCTGACGTTGTTGTTTATGAGTGGCTTGACAAGAGGAATACGACATTTGAAGCCTAGATCCGTCTGTGTGTGGTGACTCTTGATGCACTGATTCCAGTCTCAGTCCACTCCTTGTGAAAGTCCCCTGCAGTTTTGAATGGCCTTTTCCTGAAAATCTTCTCCAGGCTGCAGTCATCCCTACTGCTTGTGCACCTTTTTCTTCCGCACTTTTCCCTTCCACATAACTTTCGATTAATGTGCTTTGATACAGCACTTTGTAAAAATACAGCACGTTGCAAAAGGCAATCACATATCCCCAGGACACTACAACCATCATAAATTCATGGCAGTTGCCCGGCATTTGAATTTTGATCATGTGACCATGAGGATACTGCAATGGTCATAAGCGTGAAAAATGGTCATAAGTTACTTTTTTTCAGTGTCATTTGAATGGTCACGAAATGAACTGTTGTAAATCAAGCATTACCTTCGCTTTATTGGTTCTACATATTAGAAGGCAAATTTTTACAATCAACATATTGCTTAGAATTTTGGAAGACCAAAAGCATCATTAGTTTCTCCAACACAAGCTTGCTTATGTGGGCAGTTAGGAGTAGGCAATACAATCTGTGCCAAGGACTGAAAATGATGTTGTCAGGCCTATCATCAATCCTTTTGTCCAAGGGACATAACACCAAGATACCTTTTAATTTTTAGTTCACTGATTTAGCCCTGTGAACTAATTAATGTCTATTCTTTACTCCTTGAATCTTGTAAAACCCTTCTAAACAAGTTGGAATTATGACATTCAGAAAAAGATCTTTAGATATTGCATAGATATATTCCAAAATGTTGACATATATTCATCCATCAAGATGTCTGTTCTCCACATAATAGGATAAAATAACCTGTCATATTCCAGAGTTTATCTCCTTATTTCATTGTATCTATTTTTATGTGACACCTTACTCCTGCCCCAAGATTTCTTTTACTATCTTATCACTTTTATTGTTCGCTATTAATAAAGGAATGTGTTGGGTTATTTTTTTAAAAAATCCCTGAGGGTGAAGTGTTATTTAAAATGAGAAAGACGAAGATTCAGTTTGCAGTATTAAAATTGTTTTGATTCAGTCTTTGAGAAATCTGTCAGGCTTTCATTTTTTCTGTACTGACACTTCATATATTGCCTCCTGAGAAAAGTGTGTGTGTTTGTGTGTGTGTGTGCATGAAAACGTACTTTCTAAGACATCAAGATAAAATTGACTTGATTCAAAATAAACTATTCTTGTTGCTACTGTTACTATGTTCATTTTTTCAGATTTGCACAATTAAAATCTGTCAAACACTTTCATTGTGTAAAAACATCAAAATCCAACATATTATAAATAATGGCATACCTAGATTGCATACCATCTATAAATTCTTTTAAAATTCTTTTAAAAGCACTTTTCTTTATTCCCAAGGGGAGAAAAACTGTAAAAATATGGTGAAATGTAGCTTACTATGTGACAAAAGGCTGCATGTGGCAGTTTTCTTCTGTGATATGAGTTTTTTAGAGGTCACACAAGCATTTTTTTTCATCTGTTCCCCTCCACATATTCAAATCATCATAATTCTTGAAAACCCTGGGCCCGTAAACAACTCCAATCCAATGCTCAGCACAGGAATTTACAGTGAATCAATGACATATTCAGTTAATGTGCTGAAGGCATGCATGGGCAGCATTGCCAAGTCTTAATCCTGAATTTTTTTCATGGACATAATTAGCAAGCAAGCTGATAAAAAATGAGCTATATCTTCCTTGGCAATCTGTTACATGAGAAGAAGGACAGAAAGGACATAAAATGCCAGGCAAAGGACGAACATGGAATGTTAGAAAAGGTGTAAAAGCAATCCAGAAAAAGAATTCATTTTTGGCTCTGGAGTCAAACTTACTTTAGATCTCTGCCATATCATGCAACAGCCATGCAACATAGAAATTAACATTTCCTTTAAAATATTGTAGTTCTTTGCACAGGGGAAAGTCATCCATTCACAGATCTTTGAAGTATTTAGAATGACTCAGCTTCAGAATCAAAAGACTGAGGTGCCAGCCTGTTCTCAGTAACAACATAACATTAAGAACTACAGTGGTGCAGTGGCTAGAATGTAGTACTGCAGGCTACTTCTGCTGCATGCTGCTTGCTTGCAATTTGGCAATTTGAATCTCACCAGGCTCAAGGTTTACTCAACCTTCCATTCTTCCGAGGTGGATAAAATGAGGACCCAGACTTCTGGAGGCAATATGCTGACTCTGTAAACCACTTAGAGAGGGCTGTAAAATACTGTGAACCAGTATATAAATCTAAGTGCTATTGCTGTTTGTATTTGCCTGGGGGTAAGGCTTTTTGGAAGATTGGACAATGATATTCCTTCAGAAAGGTTCAATCAAGTTTTTTTGAGACAGCTACTGTTAAAGAAGGATTATACCATATTGGAGAAATGCAAAACTTTTATTCTTATCCAGTCTTTACAAAATCATGAATCACTTAAAAGCAAAGTCAAGGATTAATGTTTTATTACTGAGTAACTGTGCAAAGACAAGAATGACAGTTATGAAAGTCATCAACAATTTAAATACATAAACACCACGACAGCACTTTTTATGGTCCTCCTTTTAACCCTGAATGTCACAGCAGGTAAAAAAAGAATCATTTTTGATTTTAGAAATAATCGCAGGGATTTTGAAGGACTGATTCCCCAGAAGCAGCATATAGGAATCTAAAATAGGATATTGGCTCTGATTTACTTCTCGCTTTTTCTTAAAACTTAGATGGTATGTTTTAATAGCATCATTGTGTCAATTATTTTTGCCTATTTACTCAGAATAATTTTTGACATAATTGAAATGAGTTTAAATGAGGTGCTGGCTCTTTGATTTCCAGGCAAAATAAAGGTAACATATATTGAGTATCACACAGAATCTCCAGATCACAAATTTGAACCAAATCTTCCCAATCTGAATCTCAAATTCGAAATGAATCTTGATTAACATAAAGTCAATGTGGTGTAATATATTAATGTAAATCAACATTGTAATACCACTCTGTATATTTCCTTGGGGTGAAAAAATCACACAATTGTAACATTACCGAAAAATAGCAAATTAGTGAAGACTTCAGTCACTTATTTTTTTTAAGGAATTATAGAATTAACAGAAATGTTTCTGGCTAATGAACAATGTAAGAATCTACTGCAAGCTGGGATCCCATAAGACTGAATGGAGTAAGACAATTTATTGGATGTTCACTACAAAATTGGCAAAACTATTGAATACATTCAGGATTAAATGATACAGCAGGGTAAGAATGAATAATTTTGCTGTTCTTTGGGAAATGTGATTTGCATGCTTTTGCGTGCCTTACTTTTGTTGTTGCTATTATTATTTTTATTTTTTCTACTATTGCTGACCTAGCCAAAGACACTGATTGTCCTGAGAATTAATTGCACAGTTCTGGCAACAATTCCAGAGACTTACATTTACTTTTAATCAGTGAACATGTATGGTTCTCTCCATCTGGCTACACTGATGGATGCCAGGCTCCCCAGCAGGGAGGCACCATGTTCTTTGAAATACCAAGGGACTGGCAGGTAGCCATTTGAACATGACTCAGGCCAGGGAAGTGAGGTTGAATTTCCATCCATTAATTGTTGACTCTCCTCCACTCCACGGTATAATTCAAGAGAGCCTAGTAGTATCACTTTCCTTATTACTTAGGCACTAATACAAAATTGAACAATAATTTTCCCTCAATAAATTCTGAATGAAAAAAAAAAGAACCTGAGAAAATCAGTGAAGAATAGAATAGGTCTCTCTTATTTTCACTTTTTTTTGTGAGGAAACATATGTCTGCTGGTTGTCACTGAACTAACCATGTGGTATTAATAAAGAGCCTCAGTGGCGCAGTGGTTAGACTGCTGTACTGCAGGCCACTTCTGCTGGAGGACTACTGCCTCCAATTTGGCAGTTTCAATCCTACCAGACTCAAAGTTGGCTTAGCCTTCCATCTTTCTGAGGTGGGTAAAATGAGGACCCAGATTGTTGGTGGCAATATGTTGACTCTGTAAAACCGCTTAGAGAGGGTGATAAGTACTATAAACCAGTATATAAGTCTAAGTGCTGTTGCTATCTTAATGAAGGTAATAGCGTTTCTCAGATTTTTAGCAATTGAGCATTCCAGAATAAATGAACTTTGCCTCTAAATTATTTAGTAAACATTTGTCTTCACAGAGTTGTTTGCTGAAAAACTATTTTCAAGAAAACACAAAAACAAGAAATGGAGTAGGGAACTGGACTTGATGAACTAAAAGCCTGTTCCAAATATTTCATTTTAGACTTAAATAATAAAGTGTTCATCATAGCTGAAGGTGTGAATTTCTTGCTTGAATACACAATGGCTAGTGATATACTTTTCTCAGCACTTTTTTCATATTTTCTTTTTACATTCCATGGGGAAATGTTTCATGTTCATCAATTTGACCTTTTAAAAAATGGCTTTGCTTGCCTCTGCTACAGAAAGTCTGTCTCGTTAAAGATACCTTTGGGCAAGAGGAAATTGGACATGGCTTCTTTCTTTCCCTTCTAACTCTACTTACCAATGTGGTAGCTGTTGTTTGGAGAGTTGCTGTCCTAGCTAACTTTCTTCTGAAAGGTATTGAAGCATAAAGGAAAGTAACTACAGAAAGACAGGTTAAGCAATGTTAATCTGTCCCATTCCTTCCAAGAATGAAATAATCAATACCACTGCTTTATTATGCTTCAAGAGTACAACAGTTCATCCAGCATCTTTTTGTTTCCTAAGTCATAAATACCATTTAGCAATGGATAGTAGCTCCAGGTATCTCCCCTGGTGATGTAATGGAAACACAATATAACAAAGCTTACATATTGTCTGATAAATATTCCATTTATCTCTTCCAAAGCAAGGTATGGGATAATTTCAGAAAATTGTGTAATTGCAATTGATATAGATGATGGAGAGAGAGGGGGGGAGGGGGGAGGAGGAAGAGAGACAGAGAGACAGACTCTGTCACACAGTAGTTAAGGTGCTGTACTAGAAAAGTAGAGATTCACATTCTATCTTTCCTTAGGCACAGAACCTTAGCCTGGGTGACTTTGGGTTAGAAGAGTCTCAGCAATAGACTGGGAAGGTAAAAAAAATCTCTCTATCAAGCAGTTCTGGACCAGAATGATAGATAACAGTCCATAGTCTTCATCATGCAGTGGATTGATTCAGACTGATAATCATCATCATTTGTTTTTAATATTACAGGAGTTCAAATTGATGGGATTGGGTAGTGACACAACCAAACAACTTTGGATCAAAGTCAACTCTGGTACCATTTGTTATTTGAATGATCATGCTTGTCCCTTATAGACTAGTACTGTGTGTCTATAATCTTGAGCAGCACTTAAATGACTTCTGTGTTACAGAACAGAGTTACAATACCATGCGGGATAAATGGCAGTTATTCAGTCCCTGGGACTGAATTGCTAGTTTCTAAATAATGTCCATTTCCTGCTCAATGTACTTATTCATGTTTAATGTCAGTAATAATATATTCATTTTTATAATTGAGTCATAAAAGCATAAATTTCCAGAATAAATAACCATTTGGAACATATATTTTCTGGGCTGGGAAATTAAACTTGAACAAAACTAAGTTTAGCAATAGATTCAAAATATCTATTTGCCCATAGTTCCAACAACAGTGATTTCATTTAACAATAGTGCTTTGACTCCAGCTGGAAGCATTAAGAGTCTGGTAGAAGCATTAACACTGATTTATTTACCTAGATGAAGTCTATCATCAAATCTTTTATTTTGTACCATTAGAAAAGTATTTGCCATCTGTGATTCTGCTTTGCTTACTTGATGAATGAGACCTTTGGGAATTATTTTAGTCTATTTAGAATCCTAAACAGGTCTACTATAAGAGATGTAAAGTCCAGTGAAAAAAATGGATTTATTCCAAGGGAACTATATACAGATTACAGTCTAAAGAAGTTACAATGCTTCTAATTCAAAAAGTCTAACCAAATTCAATAATATTAAATGTTGACAGATATGTATATCAGAAAGAGCAGCTTGAAGTACCCAAGTCTTCTTTTATGGTTTTCAGGTCCTTCTCTGTTCATGAGTGCTATAAAATGTAGTTTTCCAGTACATTAAGATGGGAATGTGAAATGATAGAATATGCCTTTATATAAATGTAATACAGCTAATTTTTTTTTTTTTTAAGATTCACAGAATTTAGTCTCAATTACCAAAAAGTTGCTATTATATGCTATATGAGATTTCATCATTAGGTATCCTACTTATTTGGACTGGGTTCAATTGTCACTCTACATCTAAGTAATTAACTAACTAAGGTTAGTTCCAAAGGTACTTTTTCAAGAGGCAACTGGACTTCTTTTCTTTCTTTGAAGACATTTTATTTTTCATCCAAGAAGCTTCTTCATCTCTGACAGGGTGGTGGGAATGGAAAGATTTCTAATGGTAGGGAATGGAAGGATTTCTGACCGGATGATGGGAAATGGAAGGGGAAGGAATACAATATATTTCCAGTGTACAACACAGTCCTTTCAACAGTTTCAAGAAATGCTCCATACCCATTTGCACTTCTCAGGTGACAGATGAACCTCCAGGTGGCCTTAACAACTAATTTAAAGAATGCAAATGACCAGCTGTCCGCAAGGAGTATAAATTCTTCAATTCCCCACCATCCAATCAGAGCTGAAGAAGCTTCTTGGATAAGAAACAAAATGTTGTCAAAGAAAAAACAGAAAATCCAATTGCCTCTTGAAAAAGCACCTTTGGGACAATCATGACCTGGATGACTGAGAATCTCCATAGAAAATTAAGATTAGTTGCCACCCTGGGAGGATTAACCCAGAGATCATAAACTATCTCCTTCTGAAACAAGAGAGAGAGAAAAGAGCATGTCTCAAGTTTGGAGGTGCAAATAAAAACAGATTTTTTAAAAAGTCCAAAATTTCCAGATGCTAAGTTTGACTATTTCCTAGTTTAAATTCTAATAACAAAAAGATGAGGAAATATGGTGAGATAGCCAAGACAAAAATTGTATGTTTTATTTGGGGGGGGGGGGGAATTTCTTCCTACTCATCGCACCAACTCTGGCAAGAGAATCATATTCTGAATGCTAAGGTGCAGCACGAGAAGAGGCCTTTTCTGCCATGATGTGGAACATCATTCCACCTGAGATTAAATTACCCCTGGCCCTGCTGACCTTGTACAAGGCCTTAAAAATTTGGTTTTATGGTTGAGCCTGTGACCCCAGAAGTATGAAAGAGCTTGTCTCTTGGCTTTATTGACAGTATTTTTTGTATTTCAACTGTTTTTTTAATCTGTTATATTATTCATTTTATTTTTATCTATTTTATTGTAAACTATCAATTTCACTATGTGACATGAGTGGTATACAAATTAAATAAATACCCATTCTGAAGCTAGGAACAATATTATTTTTTCTCCAATGTCTCTTTATAGAAAAAAACTAAAAAAATACAAAAGAAAAAATAAATAAATCCTCCATACCTAAATGATACCTCTGCGAAGGGAAGCAGTGTCTTTTATCCATTAATTCAACCATACAAGAATGAGTTTAGCAAGTGGTGTCAGTGTTTCAGAATGAAAAGGGTAATTAAGATTGGTTAGGGACATAGAGAGAATGAATGATTCTATGTCCCTAAATTGCAAGATAAAGATATGAAGGAAAGTTGAGAGGAAGGGGAAGACTACAAAAGTTCTTTTTTTAAAAAAATAAACTTTATTCAATTTTCAAAAGTTTTAAAAACATAAAATAAAATTATACACACCATTGTGTCAATGTCAAGACATTGTTTATATTTCTTTATCTTACTTCTCTATATACTTTCTTACTACATTAAATTACAATTACATATTATTTTCCTTATTCTTATTATAAATTTATATATTTTCATCATATACAGTATTTCTATTTTCTTCACAATAAATATATACATAATTTCCTATTCTTTTCCTGATTGCAAATTTAATTTCTTTTTATTCTTAAGCCATGCATACTAGGCATCCCAGACTGTATAGTATGTCGATTCCTCTTTAACTTTTAGTTTTAATGTCATCTTGTCCATCGCTGCAGTCTAATATTTTCTTTATGACCCCTTCCTCTGATGGTAAATTTCCCTGTTTCCAAAATTGTGTGTAAGAGATCCTAGCAGCAGTTAATATATGTAACATAATATATCTATCTTTTTTATTGTATTTTCCTGTATTTATTATGCCTAAAAAAAATAATTCTGGTTGAAATTTAACCTTTTGTTTTATTATTTCTTCTAACCATAGTCGAATTGTATTCCAATATTTTTGATTTCTGGGCAAGTCCACCACATATGAAAATAAGTGCCCCTTTTTTTCTTACACTTCCAACAATTTGGACTTTGGTTCACGAACATTTCTGCTAGCCTAGCGGGGGGCAAGTGCCACCTGTAAAATATTTTATACATGTTTTCCCTATACATTGTAGACATAGTTAGTTTATAATTTGTTCCCACATTTTTTCCCAATGTTCCAAATCTATATTGTGTTTGATATTTTTTGCCTATACGACCATTGTTTCCTTAACTACCTCCTCTTCCATCCTGAAATCTGAAAGGAAATTGTATATTTTCAATATACAATTTATGAAAATATATTAATGTATATTTTTGATCTTTTTTTCTGTTCCTTGTAGAATTCCATATAATTGTTGCTTATCCAAGTAAAATCCATATTGTTCTTTATCTTTTTTGTATCTTGCCTGTACTTGCATATATGCCACCAGTTTATGTTTTGTTGTTGTAGTTCTTGTATTGTTGTCAGTCTTCCTTGTTCATCTAATAGGTCTTTATAGTTTCTCATTTTCACCATATCCATTGTTTTTGGATAGATTTGTGCCTCCATGGTTGACCACCAGCATGGTATTTTAACATAATAGTTCTTTTTAATTTTACTCCACATTTGAATTAATGACTCTCTAATGAAATGTCTCTGAAAATAAGAATGTTGCTTACTTTTCCCATCCCATAAAAAGCTATCCCACCCTCTTTGCAGATCATGGCCTTAAATTAACAGTGTTATTATTATTATTATTATTTTTAGGTTAATCCAGTCTTTAATCTATACCATAGCTGCTGCCTGGTAATACATTTCCCAGTCTGGGAGTCCAAAGACCCCCCCCCTTCTCTCTTATCCTGTAGTAATTTCATTTTTATTCTCGCTTTTTTTCCTGCCCAGACAAATTTAGTTATTATTTTATCCAATTTCCCCCCCCCAAAAAAAAAAAAATATCGAATTTTACCAGTATGGCTTGAAAAAGATATTGTATTTTTTGATAATGTTTGACCTTTTGACTGTCACAGTTCTTCCCATTAGCGATATTTGTAATTACCCCATACTTCCAATTCTTTTTTAATTTGTTTCATTAATTTATCATAATTGTTTCCTTTAATTGATGAGCACTTTGGTGTTACAAAAGTTCTAGTTGGATGAAGGTTCCCGAAAAAGAGAGTGACAAAGAAATTAAAGAACTAAAGAAACTTTATGAAGAGACATTTAAAAGTAAAGGTTCCCCTCACACATAGATGCTAGTCATTTCTAGCTCCAGGGGGCAGTGCTCATCTCCATTACAAAGCCAAAGACCAGCGCTGTCCAAAGATGTCTCTGTGGTCATGTGGTTGGCTAAATGTCGAAGGTGCTTGAAACACTGTTTCCTTCCCACCAAAGTGTTCCCTATTTTTCTACTTGAATTTTTACATGCTTTTGAACTGCTAGGTTGGGAGAAGCTGGGACAAGTAATGGGAGCTCACTTCGTTATGCGATGCTCAGGATTTGAACCATCAAACTGCCAACCTTTCTGATCAACAAGCTCAACGTCTTAGCCACTGAGCCACCATGTCCCTGAAGAGACATTTAGTTGTAGACAAAACAAGGATAGTTTCTAAGGACCAGAAGCTATGGAGAGCTATCCCAAAGGTACTTTTTCAGGAGGCAATTGGATTTTCTTGGTTTTTCTTTAAAGATATTTTGCTTATCATCAAGAGGCTTCTTTAGCTCTGACTGAATGGTGGGGAATGGAAGGGTTTATATTCCTCCTTCCAAATTATGTGGCAAAGTAAAGACCTCCTATTCAAGAAAGAATAATTTGCCACATGCATTCACATGTCCCTAATTGTCAAGAAGATAAATCCACAACACATTTCAGTCAGCTGATGAAGAAGCAAATTGTCTGACAGAACAGAAACCATCTACCAAACTGCTTCCTATGTGTCTTCTGGCATGAATATCTGTTTCAGCAGCTGCAAGCACAGTTCTAAAGACTGAACAGTGTCCCACTAACACAGTGATGAACAGATGGTTGCTGTTGCTAACTCTGTGGCTATCATCGTATCCTATTTAGTGAAAGAAGACATATTTTAGGTTCATGTTTATCCCACTCAGTAAAGGTGATTGTTTAAATCATCTGCTGGAAGACTGATTCATAGAAGACATTTGGAGAACATAACATAACCTGTTTACATTTACAAATATGAAATTTATATTTAAAAAAGTTGAATAGTACCTGGTTTCTCTGCCAGCACACAAAAGCATCAAAATAGTGTTAGAATGACACATGGCATTTATGTAGAACTTAATTCTTTTGTAATATATATTTGTATTGAAAGTTTTAATAAAAATAGTAAGAGCTAATACAAACTAAGTGCTCCAATCATATTATACTCCATTTTTGGAGTGTCATATTAATTTTAGTAGCTTTCTTTCTTTTATTAATTGGTCTGATATAACAAAAAAAAAAAAAACTATGGGGGTATGGAGTATGTGATTTATTTATTTTAAAAAAATGGTCACCCATCTTCTAACCAACTCTGGGCAGTTCCTGATCAAAAATTAAAGCAACATATACAATCGTATTATAACTCTGAAACTAAGCACATTAAACCATATTTAGAGAAAATCAGTTGTAAAAGTGATGGGTACACCATTGGAAAATCTAAAGACCAGGCTAAGACATATCCTCCTCCAGAAAATCTGTGTGTTCACTAAGAGTTGATACTGATTTGATGGCACATAATCAATCAGGCAGTCAGTCAGTCAAATTTCAAGGACAACCCTGGAAGATCCTGGGTCAAACATTTTGAAGCTACAACTACAATATTTTGAAGACTGCAGAGATGATGATGAAGCATTGATATTATGATAAAATTCCCACTTTTTGCAGCTATATGTTGACTAATAAAAGTGCAAACATCTGATCTCATGTGTTCTCAATTCTGTCAATTTTTAGCTGGACTCTGTTCTAATTTAATTTTAGGAGATATTTTGATTGCCTTATTGATGCCTACATATTTATAATTTGGGGGAAGAGGATTGTAGGTTTGTGAGCCATCTAGAATAAGATATGCGAAATGCTATAATTATTAATAATTTTAAAAACCCTTTCCTATCAAGATGAATAAATAATCTGTTTAATTTTTGTAATATTGAATATTTCAGTGTGAAGTGCTATTGGATATGAACAGTACATATTGAAAATTGTTCATTCTGATAGATATGGGAACATTTCTTATATTTCGAAGATGTACATGCAGGCCTGAAAATGAAGACCCATCTTATTGAAGATCCAACTTTTTTATTCTTTCATCACTTCCAAAATAAGTGTATTTCTTTCTCTTTCTCTCCTTTGACAAGGTCAGAATTAAAGGCAATTTATTGCTCTCTTCCTAATATTGTGGTCCATATTTACTGCAAAGATGTTAGAAATAACCAAACTTAAAGGAAAAAGAAAAAAGAAAAGATCCAATTTTTCCTCATAGTAATAGAAATGGCATGCACTTCAATGTCCTTCCAACAACAAAAAAACTCATTTCCAGCACAAAACAAAATCATTGACATACCTTGAAGTACACTGGAGGTCACAACAAAAGTTAAAGCCCATGTCACACTGGCCAACGGATGCAAAAAGGACACCGCGGACGAGCAAAATGTTCCATCCGTTGTTATCCACTCTTAAAAGGGGCAAAACTTTGCATAACTGGAGTGGATAAAACAGACGCGGGGAGGATGCAGGGTGGATGCAAAGCGGATGCGGAATGGAAGCCCAGCGGATGGAAGTGGATGGGAGCAGATTGCGCAACCGCAGGGCTTCCGGGGGGCCTCAGCAAAGTGGACGCGGAATGGATACAGCGGATGCAGTGCGGATACACAGCGGAAGCGGAACGGATGCCGACCGTTAATTGCGCATGCGGGGGGGAAGTATTACGTAAGCCCCCCAGATATAAAGGGAAGCAGCTCGCACGTGGCCAGCATTCTGAGGAAAGACCTGCTGCTGGACACTTCGAGTTCCTTGCCTGCCCTGCCAGCCTGCCTTCCAGACAGCCTTGGTGCCTGCCTGCCTGCCTGCCTTCCTGCCAGGCTTTCTGCCAGCCTTCCTGCCAGGCTTCCTGCCAGCCTTGGTGCCTGCCAGCCTCCCTGCCAGCCAGCAACTCCACAACCATGGGGAGGAAGCGAAAGCCTCAGCAACCTGCCACCATCCCTGGCAAGAGGGACAGGGCCAACCTCCCACCCCCTGCCCCTGACTCTGCTTCTGCTGGGGCTTCTGCTGAAGCTGCTCCTGGCGGTGGTGCTTCTGCTGGTGCTGGGGCTTCTGCTGGTGCTTACTCTGTTGAAGCTGCTCCTGGTCCTGCTCGACCTGCTCGTACTCCTGGACTTGCTCGTCCTGCTCGTGCTCCTGGTCTTGCTCATCCTGCTCGTCCTGCTCGTGCTCCTGGTCCTGCTCGTGCTCCTGGACTTGCTGGCCCTGCTGGTGCTTAGTCTACTGCTGCTGATCCTGGTCCTGCTGGTCCTGCTGCTGCTGCTGATCCTGCAGCCGCTGCTGCTACTGCTGCTGCTGCTGCTGATGATGATGCTGATTATGATCCTGCTGGTGAGGATGCTGATGCTGATTATGATCCTGCTGGTGAGGATGATGATGATGATGATGATGATGATGATGATGATGATTCTGCTGGTGCTGCTGGTGGTGGTGGTGGTGTGGAGGAGCAGCCCCTACTACATGGGAGCCCCTCCGATGAGGGCCCATCTGGTCCAGCCAAAGGGTGGAAGAGACGTATGCGGCAACGGGAGAGGAGGCAATACTATATTGAGGAGGCACACGAGGATGAGGTGCTGGAGTGGCTGAGAGAGAACGACTATCTGTGGCAGAAGGGACACCGGCTGTACAGGGACACCAAGTGGAAGCAGGCTGCTTGGAGAGAGAGGGCAGAGAGTATGGGTTACACTTCGGAGGTGCTCCTCAGCTGGTGGAAGCACATGCACACCTGGTACGGGAAGCTGCAACTGAAGAAATCTGGCCAGGCCACTGTGAAGCTGACGGACAGAGAGACCTACGTCATGGCCAGGTGCAGCTTCCTGGAGGGTGAGGTCTGCCACCGAGGAGCACCAGCAGCCCCTCTCACGACCCTCTCTCTCCGGCAGCCTGCTGAGAGCCAGTCCTCTTCCAGCCGAGAGTCAGTCCCTGTCTCCAGGCAGGTTTCTGTGGAGCGTGCCACGGCGGAGAACCCGCGGACAGGTGTGGTAAGCATGGTGGAGTGCATAGGGGACTCCCTGGTGCGATGGGAGAAAGGAGACATCGAGTCCACCACACTCCTAGCCGCATCCACATCCCCCAGCTCTGCCTCTGCAGAAGGGCAGAGAGCCGGAAAGCTGGAGGGGCAGAGCCACACTGTCCTGCTGGAGATCAGGGACACCATCCTCACCAGCATAGATTTCCTCTCTTAGCTGGTCCACACCGACTCCTCATCCTCCAACCGCAAGCCCTTCCTCACCGATATCAACCAGACACTCAAGGAAATGGCAGATCCACAGTACCAGCTGGTGAAGGACCGGATCACCAAGCTGCTTCACAACCCTCCAGACCCAGAGGAACCTACTCCCACCCAGTCCAGGCCTGCTCCTCCACCCCAGGTGATGTCCCTCCCATTCCAAGGCTTCCCACAGGCCCTCACCTACCAGGGCTACGGCTACCAGGAGATTCAGCAGCACAGCTAGCAGCCCTTCCTAGTCCAGGCACAGAGTCATCGGGCGACACTGTTGCCACCTGTTTCACTGATGCCACCGATGCCACCCACACCAATGATGCCACCGATGACAGCGATGCCACCCACGCCAATGATGCCACCGACGACAGCGATGCCACCCACGCCAATGATGCCACCGACGACAGTGATGCCACCCACACCAATGATGCCACTCACGCCAGTCCTCACCCAGCTGCAGAACAGACAGCCCCACTACACTACTCCTTCCTCCACCCCACAGCCAAGCCCGGCCTCAGTACATCTGTCATCAGTACTGGGGCTGACACCCCATGGCATGGAGGAAGGACCTCTCAGCATCACGGAGCTGAGCCAGCTGTCCGAGAGCTTTCTCAACACACCATCCCCTGTTGTCCTCTCGAGGCCAGGCACTCCAGCACCACCCACCACCACAGCACCTGGACCCCTCACCCCTGAGACTGGGCACACCTCCGAGTGACCAAGAAGAGTGCCAGAGACCAGGTAGCTGGCTACCTGTGGACTTTATTTGGACACTTGACTTGGGTCATTTTTTTTTTTACAGCTTGTTGTTTAATAAAGTTTATTATTTGATTCACACACTTGCTTCATTTGTTTTTTTTAAAACAGTCTTGGTGGAAACTTTTAGAATTGGCTTTAGCCTTTGCATGCTTGTGGGATGGGTTAAGATAGCAGTGGAGTGGGCAGGGATACCTGTGGAAAGAGCAGGGACACCTTTGGGATGGCTAATAGCTGTGGGATAGATAAACCTCCAGTGCAAGCATAGTGGGACTGTATGGTCTACACTCCCAGGTGCCACACCTAGGGCCCTTTTTTATCAATAACAATGCAAGCATTGATCCACACATTTGAACACAAACACAACTCTTTATTAAACGCCCTGTTCATTGTAGGCCAACCCAACATACATGGCCCAATCTTATCCGTGTGATGAGACAGGCTGAAGGAAGCATCCATTAATCATCTACCATCCTGTCTTGCCACTCCACCACTCCAGCTGGGGAGTTGCACCAGTGTTTCAGGAGGTTGCGCTGCTTCTTCCCTTCCCGTGAGGCTCTGTTGTGGCCTTGCACATCCTGACTGTCGATCAGGTTTCGCCCTTGCCTCCATTCCCCAGGCTACATGTCCCCATTGCCTTGTTGATGGTCCACGAGCCTGTTCTGCAAGACTGGGTAGCGGGTGCGCATGAGATTGTGCAGGATGCAGCAAGCTTCCACGATCCTCTTCACAGTCTCTGGGTGATGCTGCATGGTGGTGAGAAGTACCTGGAACCTGTTGGCCAGGATGCCAAAGGCGTTCTCCACCACCTGCCTTGCCCTGGACAGCCTGTAGTTGAAGATCCTCTATTCACGGGTGAGGAGTCTGGAAGTGTAGGGCTTCATGAGGTAGGTTCTGAGGGAGAAGGTGTCATACCCCACGATGAAGTAGGGCACATCTTGCGTGTCATTGGGCAGGGGGTCTGGATCTGGGAAGCCCATGATGAGGTTGCGTTCCCGCCCCTCCTTGAGGTGACTGGCGTTGTATACCTGGGCATCTGAAGATGAGCCATAGCCTGAAGCATCGATGTACATGAATTTGTAGTCAGCATTGACCATGGCGAAGAGGACGATGCTGAAGAAGCCCTTGTAGTTGAAATAAGTGGACCTCGACTTGGTTGGAGCTTTGCAGGACACGTGCTTCCCATCTATGGCTCCAACGGTGTGGGGGAAGTTCCACCTCTGATACCACTGCTCTGCAACTTTCTTCCATCCTTCTTCAGTGGAGGGGCACTGGAGAAGCTCCTCCTTGTATTCTTCGATGATGGCCTGCACCACTTCTCTGACCACAATGCTGATGGTGTTGTGTGGTATCCTCCAGCTGTACTACATGCTCCTGTATGAAGTCCCTGAGGCCAGGTGGAGCAGAGTGAGTGCCACCTTGAGCCCAGGTTCCAGGCTGGGCCGGAAGTTGGTGTTTGCCTTGGTCAACCTGGGTGTCAGCCGCTGCACAACTTTGTCAACCATGGCTGGTGGCATCCTCATGAAGTTCTGGAATGCCCGAGTGTCTTCGTTCCAGAGCTCCACCATCAGCTTGTTGTACAGTCCGTAGTCTGCTCTTCTCCCGATCCATTTTCGGACCCAGACACTTCTTGGCCGCCTCTTTTTCTTCCCCTAGTAGAGTTCACAAAGCCTGTAGATGGCTTCGTACTGTTGCAGAAGGATGGTGGCTGCCAAAAGGACTGTGGTACAATCCACGGTGGACATGACTGGATGCTCTGGAAGAGGAAGAGTCAGATGAAGGCTGCAGAGGTCTGCACAGGTGGGCTGCTGGTCTGAAAGTGAGATGCAGACGAGTTGCTCCCGCTTTTTACAGGCAGTATAGGTGTCCCTTTGCATCCTCTAGGTATCCTCTAGACATCCTTAATATCCGAGATAGGTCCCCTCTGCGAATGTTTTTTCCGCTTTAAACGCTTTGTTTCTGTGCTGCATCCATTCTGCATCTGTTCTGCATCAGTTCCGCATCCGTTCCGCTTCCTCCCTGCGTCCGGGCAGATGCGAGTTGCGCGGATGCGCAGCGGATGCCAAGCGGATATAGCGGATGCGTAACTGATGCGTAATGGATGTGTAGCGGATGCAGAATGGACGAACTGGATACATTTTCCGCGCAAAAGTTTTAGGCAGCCCAAAACTTTTGGAGTGGATGAAACGTCAATAAACGGATGCTGGACGGATAGAGAGGAAGCAAAACGGAGGCAGTGAGTACATCTCGTTTTCGAACGGTTTTTTGTTCGTTTTACATCCTCTTTGCATCTGTTGGTTCAGTGTGACACGGGCTTAAATTGCTGACCAACATGCTTTTGTTTTGTATGTATTTTTTTGTATGAGTTCTACATTATATAAAGGAAATCATTGTTTTAATTATTTTCATGTTCTTTCTTCAGAAATTAATGTAATGTATTAGCTTAGACTTTCCAAAATAATGAAATAACAAAACCTAAACAAGCTGGGTGCACCAGATAGAGAGTCAAACTTGACTCTTTGTATGCTAGAATATTGGGGGGGGGGTGTTAAGAAGTTTGTCTTTTCAAAGAAATAGACATTCCATTGAAAATAATACTGGGTTTACCGCTCACACTAAACCACAGTTTGTTGGGTTTGCACAGTATCTACAATTTAAGCCACATTTTTTCTTTTTTGTTATGTTATTGTAAATCTTAATATATTGTTTTTTCAATCCAATGATATTTGTACAATATTGATTGAAGGATATTAAGACTCTAATGCTTAGATAAACCAATCTGATGAGGATAAAAAGGGGAAAATATATCATATCAATATGAATTAGAAATTTAGAAGTCGTCTTAATGAGCATAAAATTATTTAGCTTTTTCAATGAAGAACTGAATATATTTAAAAAGAATACCATTGGAGGTTGTATTAAATTATTTGGTGTACAATAAAGGTTTCATTTTTAAGCTAATTTCTTTAGACTTCCATTGGACTTTTACTTAATATTTTCTGCACATGTTGATAAAGAAAAACAAAAGGTACATGGAGCACAATTAAAATAACAAAAATATAGGGGGGAAGGATAAGAAAGACTGTTGAGTTTCTAACTTCTTTTTGTGCACCTACTAATTTACAATATCACATAGTAAGTCTATCAGATAATAAGTGATAAACTTACTTGCAGATATTAAGTGGTTATATTTACCATACTGTGTGGGATGTATTGTGTATATAGAACCATTCATGCTTCATTTTAGACAAACTTCTATCATGTTAATCCATATTTTTAAAACTGCAGTGGCTAGATTTATGCAACACAATAAACAAAAAACAACAACAACCACATTTTTGTTTAGTGCAATGTCTAAATCTGGTCAGAGTCACTGTCCACATTGGAGTCATCCATGAAGATACATTTTTCTCTAGAAAAGTCAATTGATACAGCATATTACAAATTTATTGCAGTGCAATTTCTATAAACGTGATAATAGAGCAGCAAGTATGGCACATATGTATGAGTTATTTTTTTTAAGTCTGATATAGATTAATAACAAAATGGATTACAATGGACTACAAAGTCATCTTTATTTACTCTACATTAATTAACACATGGCTTGCCTAGAAAATGGTCCTGCACTGATGATTGTTTAGCATCTTGTAGGCAGAAAACATATATTTAATCCCCCAGCAAGCCCTGTCTTTAAAAACAAACAAACATGAGGAACAAATAACATGACTGCTACTGGTTGTAAAACAGTCTGTTAGAATTGTTGGAATAAATAATATATTGAACATTACTTTATTTTCATATGTGATTAGGTGTATAACTTTGCTTTAATATTAGGTGGCTTTTATGGACAGTGTTTCTTGATTTAGCAAAGATTTGAATCAAACATTTCATTATCCATTAACAGAAATAAGTCTTATCCTGAGAATGCAAAATCTGACCTCAAAATGATGGCAATGTCTCACAGCTCTAGCCAACTGGCAGGACCCTGATTCTCAAAGGTGAACTTTCATCAGCCTTTTCAATGAAGACATGGTATTATGTGGGAGACAGGTCTACCTCTCCAGTTTGAAAATGGAACCTTAACTCTCTCTCTCTTTTGATTTACTTTCAAGGTCCCTACCATTTGAAAATGTAAGACTTGTTTGTATATGGAAAATCTCTATCAGGATATAGACAAGCAGTATATTGTGCATAAGGAAGCACTTATTCATTTATAGATTTAGGCACAGGTACCGAAAAGTCTGCTACAATTGCACATTTATACATACACCCAAACTCAATAAAACATAGCACAATTAGCAGAGCAATTGTATGTGGCTGGGCAATTTCATATCATATCCTAAGCTTTGCAAAGTTTGCATCCAAAAAGGTAAAAATTAAGGGACAGAGCCATTTACAAAATCTTTTTTGGCAGGGGGATATTTTAAAAGTTTGATTCTCCTTCTTCCTTCCAAATATCAATCCATTAATATGACTTTCCCCATGATGAGAGAAAGTCCAATTTCATTGACAAGGCCTGTTTGTTCGATTGCCCTTAGCATCAATGTGCAGTGATATCAGAGTACCCACATTATTAGAGCTTTCAAGTTCTGGCCCAAGAAGGGCACAGCATAATCTTTCCTGCCTGCAGAAGGTGAAGGATCGCTCTTGCAGGCAGGAAATATTATGCTGTGCCCTCTTTGGAAAGCCATCCCTCTCGTGTCATATTTTTGTTTTGAGGTCTTATGCTATTTTTTTCTTTTGTCTTCTTCCATAACTCCAATATATCCTATAGGTTTTCACTACCATCGACTTAGTAGTAATACCTATTTTATATTTCTATTTAAGAAGATCCAACTGCAGCCAATCCATCATGTTCAACTATTTGGTACTTCTACCTGAGCATGTCACTAGCATTTCAGAGGCATGTTTAATTTTTATGGTCTTTTTAAACACTGCTATCTAGTGTTAATTAACCATGAAGCTTTTAATTGTAGCCTTATTATTCCCATATTTAGTCTGCCTAACAAGGTAGCAAAAATACTGCCTTTCGACTACATTCTACATTCTAATCAGTTAATCAGTTGTAGCCTTTTCATCTATGCAGTTTTCTTGCCCAACTGTCCTCTTGCTGCTTCAGCTGCTCTTTCCTTCCAGCAGCCCTGTGTGCATGCGAACTGGGACAGGCTCTCCGGGGTCCTCTGCATCGCTGCTGTTAGACTTCACAAGCTCTGAAGGCAGCACCCCACTCTCCAATAGTCCTGGCCTCATCCCTATATCACACACAGGCCCCTAGTCTGAGTCCTCACTGTCAGAGACCTCTGCCATCTGCACCAGCTGCCGGCAAACCACAACAGATGTATCATGATATATTGTGACTGTTTTGACTTTGTGGAGCTGGGATGGGCATGGCCCGTACATGGGCCACCAGTTTGACATGCCTGCCTTAAACCATGAAAGGCTTTAGAGTAATATCTAGCATTCTGAATTGCATCCAGAAGTTAACTGATAACTGTCATATTTTGTAATAATACTCCTAACACATTCTTCTCTCCGCACAAACTGCTTTATTTTTCTTAACTCCTCCCTTCCGGTTCCTTCATACCATGTCACCTCAAAATATGTCCCTCATTACTCTCTGTCTAACATTGGCTCCTCTTCACAGTAAAACATCAACAGGTTCCTATATAACCTATATCATAGGTTATTTGAGAATTCAGCATTATTTCAAAAAATGATGAAAGGAGATGTATCATCATCATCATCACTATATTATTATTTCATTACTGTTTTAAAGCAAAAGCTGCGTTAGCTGAATAGATCTACAAAGCATGGCTTATCCAGTCTTATTTAAAGTACTGAAAGATGCTTATTGTACCCTTGCTATTGATTCAGAAGTCACAGATGGTGCAAAATAAACAGCCAAGATGCTTAGGGAAGGGTCTGACTATGCATATATTACATTAGAGCTGAAGCAATTGGGCTGGCTGCTTGTTAACTACGGAGACTGGTTCAAGATCTTGTTGCTGATATATAATACCCTGAATAACTTGGGACCCAATTACTGTCAGAACCTCTTTCCTGATATAGACTTGTGTAATCATTAAGATCATCCTACTTATACTTTAGGAATTAATTAGAACATTTTCCCACTGTCTATCAACTGGCCAGAAATTCCAGTTTAGTAAATAAGTTTTCTTCCTGACATGTATTTGCTGGATAAAACAAGGCACACAAAAAGAAATGGATCATTTTATTACAATTACACTGATGAACAATGCAGCAGAATGGCACATGAGTCTCCTGCTAACAAAGGCTTACAAACTAAGTGCATACATATAATATATATAGGGATAACTCTTCCAGTCATGAGTTTACAAACAGTAATTGAGATTCAGAGAGGTGCCTATATATTCAACTGTAGTCCAACTCTGCATGTTCATAGACTATATACATATAAGGACATATAGCCCTTACACCCATTCTTTCATTACACAAGAATATGGTGTGTTTATGTTCATATTCTACTTAAAATAATAAAGAGTATATCTTTCATTGAATGTATTCAGGAAATGTGATTCCTCTTCCTGACAAACAGAACATACTAACACTAGAATTATCCCTCCCCCCTTATGTAACTGAATTGACTGCCAGTATGTTATAAAATATAGAAGCAGTGGTATATCCTAAAGATGAAAGTTGATAGAAAAAAATTAACAAAGAATAAACTAAGATAATTGTATACAGGTTAACTATTGCCTTTAGCCATGTAGAATATAGCGTCAGGAGTATATTTGATAAAGACCAGATAAAACTGAAACAACAGTCAGAGCCTAGGCAGAGATTAGAAGGAAAGAATGGCCTCGAGCACAACAAAGATGGGCTCAAGATATGAGCTTCCACTCTAAGAATAGGTAGACCTCAATCTACCCAAACTATCAAGCCTTAGGCATGCTGATTTAAAAGGTAAATGAAAACTAAACTCTCAAAATTCCCTTAATATAAAGCAGTACTGTCAAACTCCTGGCCCAAGGACTGGATGCATCGCACGCTGGCCATGCCCATGCCCAATTTAGCAAAGAGGAAAAAAGTCCTGATGCGTCACATGATGCCACTGTGATGACATGAGTTTGACACTCCTGATGGGTGTCCAATCTTTTGGCATGCTTGGGCCACATTGGGTGAAGAGGAATTAACTTGGGCCATATATAAAATATATAATATAGCTAATTGTTAAGCCTGGGTTCCCCAACCAGGGTTAGGTAGGCAAGCTAAACAGAATGTGCAGCGTTAGTCAGATAGGCACACAGATAAATGAGTGAGCTAAGCTTGTATGTTTATTAACATACAGTAAAAATAACAGATACGCTTGTGCTATCAAGAATATATTTTATTCCAGTATAAGTTTATAGCATAGTCAAAAACAGTCCAATATTCATTTACCATGTAGTCAGTCCATTCAGGGATATTCAGTTAGCAAAGTCCATGTAGAATATCCTATTGTCAGTTCACATAAATCAGTCCGTTGTTGTCTCTCCCGTTCGAGCAATGCAGTCTTGCTTCCAAGCAGTAATCAGGGATCATCAAAGCCAGAGAGAGAGAGAGCAAGCTGTAGCCTTGCTACTTTTATATGGTTTTCATAACCACACCCACAGTTGCTATTTTACAGTTAAAGCTGCATACACTAACTATGATTCATAGTTAGTATTTCACCTAAAACAGTTAGGGTGAACAATGTTATCCCTAACACTAATGTATATAAATCACACAATAATGTTGAAAGTTTACAGTCTTGTGGGGCTGGATTACTGTCTGTCCAGGCCACATGCAGTCCATGGGCCTCATCTAAAATAGAACAGATAAAATGGATGAGAAGCCACTATGGGATGGTCAAAAAAGCTAAAATATCAGTTAAGATCACATGATTGAACTCTTATGGTATATATTAAAAAGGTGAGGCTTCAATCATGTGATTGAAGCTGCCATCTTCTTTTGTTAATTTTCACATCTCTCATTTGCCTTCTTTCTAGACTAAAAAGCCTCATATGTCACAGCCTTTCCTCAAAATGAAGCTGCTCCAGTTCCTAGCTCATCTAAGTTGCTTTACTCTGAACTGTATCTAACTTCACATCCTTTTGGAGGTGCAGCAACAACAATCACATACATTCAGCGAGAATAAAATTAAAATTTTTGCAAGATGCTTAAATAAGAGGAGGCTTGCCTAATTGGGAGCTGTATCATCAAACTACAAAATTGATGTGGGTAAAGGAATGGATAACACTGAGAAATACTAGATTGTTGAACATTAGAAGGACATGATCTGTTATTGGGGTGGCATGCTTTTGTATAGTATAAAGGAACTAAAACACAGGGATACTTTAGAAGACATTATATACGGGAGTCTCTGTGGTTAAACTGGGAGAAGATTAAAAGACAATGTTATTTGAAAATTCCAGTCTGGTTATCGACTATTGAGACATTTTCTTATCCTATAATATACAAAAAGGAACAAACAGTTAGATATGGTGAAATATTGAATGAAAAGGGTAAACTTAAATCTAAGGAAAAATTAGAGGAACAAGGTATAAAGATGAATTGGTTTTCATATGCACAAATACAATCAAGGTATGATAAAGGCATTAAAACAGAAGGTTTTTTATGATAAATTGACTGATTTAGATAAAATTTTGACAGTTGCTGATGAAAAGGTGATTAAAAATTATATGGATATTTATTAGAAATTAAATTAGAAGAAGAACAATGAAACTATGGTTGCCTGGGGGAAGAATTTTGGATATGGAATCGATTTAGAGAAATGGCAAAAGTTGTGGTCTCAAAATTATAAAATGACAATGTCAACAGCATATAAAGAAAATTTGTATAAGATGTTTTATAGGTGGCACTTTCCCCTGACAAGAATAGCAAGGTTGTTCAAGAATAAGTCCGAAAAGTGTTGGAATTGTCATCAGACACCTGGCTCATATTACCATATGTGGTGGACATGCCCGGACGCTAAAAAATATTGGACCAAAATCCACATGTGGTTGGAAAAAGTGACACATAAGCATATAGAGATTTTTTTATTGGATATTTTGCCTGAAATATTAGTAAAGATAAAATAGTAAAACAGTAAAGATCTGAAATATCTGATTGTAAATGTATTAACAGCAGATAGGATTGTATTTGCTAAGAACTGGAAAAATGAGAAGATACCAGGAGGAGATTACAGGAGGAGATTATTAAGAAAATATTGGAATGTGCTGAAAGGAGTAGATTGACATTTGAAATTCAAGAACAAGAGAATAAACAATTTTATAAAGTTTGGGATCTGTTCTATCAGTGGTTAGATAATAAAATATAGTAATGGAATATGTAGATTTTTAGAAAACAATAAATATACAAAGATGTATTTTTCTTTTCTTTTTAAATTATATTTACAAAATGATTCTAGGATAGATCTGGGAGGACAATATGAATTGCTATAAAATAAACTAAGTAAAATATGATTATCTTATAAAATATGAATGAATAAAAGCATAGTCAATGACTGATTAAAAAAGATATTAATGTACTTGACATTTGACTGAAAATATGAGAGGAGATAAATTGTCATAGAAGACTACGAAATGGTTGCACCAAATAATATGTACCAACCGGCACACTGTATGTAAATATCTGGAAGATGGTTTATGTTTTTATGTTTATGTTTATGTTATGTTTGTTTATGTTTGTTTTAAAATCAATAAAATTAACAAAAAAAAAAAGAATCACACACATTCACACCATTATTTTATATTAGGGTATTATGATAATGTCATCTCTATTTTTAGAACAGTTTGTTATTATCTCCAACATGATGTTGCTTTTTTTTTTTTTCATAGCTGCTGCATACACCTTTATTGGACTGTTTACAATTATTCCAAGATTTCCTTACTCATCAGTCACTACGAGCATTGACCCCATAATGTGTCAACTCCTCTAATGTGCAGAGATCCCTTTGGGGCTCTTCATAATCTTGTTCAGTTTTTCCCATTCTGAACAACTGAGTGTCATCCACAAATTTGGCTATTTCACTTTTCACACCAAAAGCCCATGTCACACAGCACCAACGGATGGAAAGAGGATGTAAAATGGAGAGAAACACTGGCCATCCATTGGTTAACACAATCCATCTGTTCTGTACTCACGGCGTCCATTTTTCATACTCTCTATCCGTCCAGCATCCGTCTATTGACATTTCATCCGCTCAAAAAATTTTGAGATGCACAAAACTTTTTGAGCGGATAAAGTATCCAACGCGTCCATTCTACATCCACTATGCATACGGGGAACATCCGTTATACGTCCGTTGTCATCTGTTACATGTCCGCTATATCCGCTAGGCATCCGCTGTGCATCCGTGCAACTCACATCCGCTCCAGTGGAAAACGGACACAGGGAGGAAGCGAAATGGACACGGAATGGACATGCAGCGTTAGTAGCATGGACGAAGAAAGGATGAAAGCGGATGCAGCTTGCATACAAAGCATTAAAACGGAAAAAATGTTTGTATAGGGGACGTATCTCGGATGTTTAGGATGTCTGCAGGATGTCTAGAGGATGCAAAAGGACACCTAGTGGAAAATCTATATTTCCTATAAAAAGGAGGAGAAATCACCTGGATCTCACTTTCAGTCCAGCAGCCCTGCAGTGCAGACCTCTTCAGCCTTCATCTTGCTCTTGCTCTTACAAAGCATCCAGTCATCTCCACCATGGATCATCACACACTCCTTTTGGTAGCCGCCATCGTTCTACAACAGTGCGAAGCCCACTACAGGCTCTTTCACCTATTCTACGGGAAGAAAAGGAGGCATCCAAGAAGTGTCTGGGTCTGAAGATGGATAGCGAGAAGAGCCGAGTATGGACTGTATAACAAGCTGATGGTGGAGTTGAGGAATGAAGACTCTCGTGCATTCCAGAACTTCATGAGGATGCCGCCAGCCATGTTTGACGAAGTTGTGGAGTGGCTGACACCCAGGTTGACCAAGGCAAACACCAACTTCAGGCCCAGCCTAGACCCTGGGCTGAAGGTGTCACTGACTCTGTGGCACCTGGCCTCAGGGACCTTGTACAGGAGCATGAAGTATGCCTGGAGGGTGCCACACAGCACCATCAGCATTGTGGTCAGAGAAGTGGTGCAGGCCATCATCGAAGAATACCTGGAGGAGCTCCTCCAGTGCCCCTCCACTGAAGAAGGATGGAAGAAAGTTGCAGAGCAGTGGTATCAGAAGTGGAACTTCCCCCACACCGTTGGAGCCATAGATGGGAAGCACGTGGCCTGCAAAGCTCCAGCCAAGTTGAGGTCCACCTATCACAACTACAAGGGCTTCTTCAACATCATCCTCTTCGCCATGGTCAATGCTGACTACAAGTTCATGTACATTGATGCTTCAGGCAACAGGTCATCTTCAGATGCCCAGGTATACAAAGCCAGTCATCTCAAGGAGGTGCTGGAACGCAACCTCATCATGGGCTTCCCAGATCCAGACCCCCTGCCCAACGACACGCAAGATGTGCCCTACTTCATCATGGGGGATGACGCCTTCTCCCTCACAACCTACCTCATGAAGCCCGACACTTCCAGATGCCTCACCCGTGAAGAGAGGATCTTCAACTAAGGCTCTCCACGGCAAGACGGGTGGTGGAGAACGCCTTTGGCATCCTGGCCAACAGGTTCCAGGTACTTCTCACCACCATGCAGCATTGCCCAGAGACGATGAGGAACATCGTGGAAGCTTGCTGCATCCTGCATAATCTCATGCGCACCCACTACCCAGTGTTGCAGAACAGGCTCGTGGACCACCAACAAGGCAATGGGGACATGGACCCTGATGAATGGAGGCAAGGCCGAAACCTGATAAATACTGTGGATGTGCCAGGCCCCAACAGAGCTTTACGTGAAGGGAAGAAGAAGCTCAACCTCCTGAAACACTGGTGCAACTTCCCAGCTGGAGCAGTGGAGTGGCAAGACAGGATGGTAGATGCTTAATGGATGCTTCCTTCAGCCTGTCTCATCGCACTGATGAGATTATGCCATGTATGTTGAGTGGCCCTACAATGAACAAGGTGCTTAATAAAGAGTTGTGTTTATGTTGAAATGTGTGGATGAATGATTACATTGTTACTGATAATAAAGGGCCCTAGGTGTGGCACCTGGGAGGGTGGACCATACAGTCCCACTATGCTTGCACTGGAGGTTTATCTATCCCACTGCTATCCTAACCCATCCCACAGCTATTACCCATCCCACAGGTATCCCTGCCCATTCCACTGCTATCCTTACCCATTCCACAGCTATTACCCATCCCACAGGTATCCCTGCCCATCCCACTGCTATCCTTACCCATCCCACAAGCATGCAAAGGCTTAAACCATTTCTAAAAGTTTCCACCAAGACTTTGTTTACTAAAAGAACTGAACCAAGTGTGTGAAGCAAAGATAAACTTTATTCATAACAAACTGTAAAAGCAAAATGACCTAAGTAAAGTGTCCCAAGCAAAGATAAAGTCAACAGGTAGCAACCCAGTCTCTGGCACTCTTCTCAGTCACTCTGAGGAATGCCCATAGTCTCAGGGGTGAAGGGTCCAGGTGCTGTGGAGGAGGTTGATTCTGGAGTGCTGGTCTGAGGCGCCATTGGGGTGCCTGGCCCCAAGAGGGTAACAGGGGATGGTGTGTGGAGGAAGCTCTCAGAGAGCTGGCTCAGTCCCGTGATTTTGAGAGCCCCTTCCTCCATGACATGGGGTGTCAGCCCCAATACCGATGACAGATGTTCTGAGGCCGGGCTTGGCTGCGGGGTAGAGGAAGGAGGAGTGTAGTGGGGCTGTCTGGTTTGCAGCTGAGTTAGGTGAGGCGTGGGTGGCATCTGTGGTGTCGGTGGCATCGGTGGCATCGGTGGCATTCGATGTACCTGTGCCTGGACTGGGAAGGGCTGCCTGTGCTGCTGGAACTCCTGGTAGCCGTAGCCTTGGAAGGTGAGGGCCTGTGGAAAGCCTTGGAAAGGCTGTGACATCACCTGGGGTGGAGGATCAGACCTGGACTGTGTCGGAGCAGGTTCAGCTGGGCCTGGAGGGTTGTGCAGAAGACCTGTGATCCTGTCCTTGATCACCTGGTACTGTGATTTGGACATGTCCATGAGGGTCTGATTGACGTAGGTGAGGAAAGGCTTGCGGTTTGAGGATGGTATGTCGGTGTGTACCAGCTGAGAGAGGACATCTACACTGCTTTTGATGGTGTCCCTGATCTCCAGCAGGACAGTGTGGCTCTGTCCCTCCAGTCTGGCTCTCTGCCTGCTTTCTGTGGAGGTGGAACTGGGGGTGGGTATGGATTGGTCTCTGGTGTCAGTGCCCTCTCCTTGCTCCCACTGGATCAGGGGGTCCTCCACGCACTCCACCATGGGGAATGCAGCTGTCGGGGGGGTCTCCATCGTGGGGTGCTCCACAGATACCTGCCTGGACACAGGAGCTGACAATTGGCCAGAAGAGGACTGGCTCTCTGTGGGCTTCCTGAGAGAGAGTGTAGACAGAGGGGCTGCTCCTTGGTGGCGGATCTCACCCTCCAGGAAGCTGCACTTGGCCTTTACGTAGGTCTCCTGGTCGGTGAGCTTGACCGCGGCCTGGCCAGACTTCTTGAGGTGCAGCTTCCTGTACCAGGTGTGCATGTGCTTCCACCACCCGAGGAGGACCTCTGAAGTGTAGCCCAGGCTCTCCGCCTTCTCTCTCCAAGCCGCCTGCTTCCTCTTGGTGTCTCAATAGAGTCTGTGTCAGCCATTCGAGCTCCTCATCCTCATGTTCCTCTTCGATGGAGTACTGCCTCCTCTCCCTTTTTCGCGTATGCCTCTTCCTCCCTCTGGCAGGGCCTTCTGGACCCTCATCAGAAGGGCCTCGAGGTTCTAGGGGCTGCTCCACCACACCACCACCACCACCAGCAGCAACAACAACAGCAGCAGCAAAAGCAGCACCAGTAGGACCAGCAGCACCAGCAGCACCATTAGGACCAGCAGCACCAGCAGCACCAGCAACACCAGCAGCACCAGCAGCACCAGGATCAGCAGCAGCAGAGTAAGCACCAGCTGAAACACCAGCACCAGGATCAGCAGCAGCAGAGTAAGCACCAGTAGAAGCACCAACACCAGGAGCAGCACCAGCAGAGTAATCACCAGCATAAGCTCCAGCACCAGGAGCAGTGCCAGCAGAGTAAGCACCAGCAGAAGCCCCAGCACCAGGAGCAGTGCCAGCAGAGTAAGCACCAGCAGAAGCTCCAGCACCAGGAGCAGCACCAACAGAAGCCCCAGCACCAGCAGAGTCAGCCCAAGCAGCAGAAGCCCCAGCAGAAGCAGATTCAGCACCAGGGGGCGGGATGGTGGCCCTGTCCTTCTTGCCAGGGCTGGCAGAAAATGGCACAGGTTTCCTCTTCTTCCCCATGGTTGTTGGCTGGAGATGTGTCTGGCAACAGGTCTTTCCTCTGAATGGTGACCTGCTTGTGAGCTGTATCCTTTTATATCTGCGATGCTGACGCAATGCATCCTCCCCGCATGCGCAGTGAATGCTTTGCATCCGCTAGGCATCCACTAGGCATCCGCTAGGCTTCCGTGATGCATCCGCTGTATCCACTCGGCATCCGCTCTTCATCCGTTCCTTCCGCTGCTCATCTGCTTTGCTGTGCTCCCCCAGAAGCCCTGCGGATGTGCCATCTGCTTCCATCTGCTTCCATCCATAGACTTCCGTGGAGCATCCGCTTTACATCCTGGCTACGGCCTCCCTCTGTCCGTTCCTTTCCATTGTTGTCCGCTCTGTTTTTGCAGATTTGGGGCACTTTTGAGAGCGGATAACAACAGATGGGAACTTTTCTCGTCCGCTGTGTCCTTTTTACATACTTTTTGCATCCGTCGGCCTTTGTGACAGGCCCTTAATCCAAGATGATTTACCAATATATTAAGAAAAGACTGGTCCTTGCACAGAACCATTGAGGTTTCCCTAGGTACATCCTGTCTTTGCAAAAAAAATGCATTTACTTTTGATTTTCAATTCCTTAGCCAATTGCTTATCCATAAGCATATTTGCCCTTTTATTCTATGACTAGTGAAGTTATAGAAAAGTCTTCAATGACTGATTCCAGCAAAGAGTTTTCCAAGAGCTAAGTGGATAATGTCTACTGGTTTTCTCTTATCAACAGATCTATTGATATCCTCAAGAAACTCTAGTAGTTCATTTATTTTATTTATTTGCAGAGCTTAAACAGCTGCCTATCTCATATAATGTTTCTAAGTGGCTCACAACAATCCATAAAAACAAGGATAAAAACAGAAGTGCTTTTTTACTTGGGAGGACAGTCAGGTCCTCAAGGCTTTCTAAAAGCCTAAAAGAGTATCCCTCAGATGTTAGGTGGGAGGCTATTCCATAAAATAGGGATGCTGATCAAAAAAGGATGCCTCTAAAGTCCAATCAGGTGGCAACATTTAATAGCCATATGGAACTAACATACAGAATTTCCATATCTAGGCAGCAAAAATGAAGACAATCAGAAAATGACATCAAAATGGAGTTTCTGTACATCTTTGCTGCTATTTAATGGTCATGTAGATTTTTACTTCCTAGATATGGTAGTCCTATACCTGTTCCCAGTGAAAGCCAACCACTTATCTATACATATGTACACATAATAATCATTCAAACTCATATATATGTACACATAATAATCATTCAAACTCATATTACAGGGTGAGGGGTGGAGGGAGTTCTTGGCTAATTGTCATCTTAAAGCAGTATTTCCATCCTGCTGGGACCACAATCTGGAAAACTAAAGGCAACCAATAAATTAATATTACACTTTATTGACATCTAATGGCCATCCAGAATTTTGTAACCCATCTCTGGTGGCCCTAGTTTAGGCAGGGAAAGAAGCTCTAGTATTACAATTAAGAACTCCAGAAGATCCTTCAGATGAATAGTTCCAAGCAGACAAATTGAAGTTTTCACTTTGCAGATCATGTTGATTCCCCCCCACCCCACCCCTTTTTGTTTAGGAAGTGGATTGCAATGAAAATAAATAAAGCTGGTTTTTTTTTTTTCAGAATATGACTTGCTATATGGATCTCTTTTGATTAATCTAAAATCATTTTTTCCATGAACAACAATTTTATGAAGTTCCTAGAATGAAATAAGGCCAAGGACATTTTATAAATCAAAGATTGCTTTCATTTTATCTCAGTTCAACTTACTGTATAGCACAGTAAACTTTCCAGATGTTATAGTTGTAGGGAAGATACACTTTAAAATATTCTTCTCCCAAACTTCCATTTTCTTCTTGCACATAAAAAACCTTAAGAGTTCTGCCATTGCATTTCATTATATTGAGGGGTAAATAATGAATAAAGAGAAATATGTAATAGTTTGAAGTCCTAGTTATAATTCATTTATTGTTGCTTCTACATAACAGCTTTAATAGAAATCAAGCCGTATTAGAAGAAGGATAGCTGGCTGACATTAAAAATGGGAATGCAAAAATTTCTGCCACATGTTCCTCACTAGAAAACACTTCAGTGGATTTACTATCACTCATAATTAATAACAGATAAACCTCTTCAATAATAGTTTCTACCTACTATTCTTATTGCTTGAACACTGGTAATCCTGTATTGAACACAATCAATATCGGATATCAATATCAGAAATATTATGAGGGATAAGTAAAGAGAACATGTAAGGAGAAAGTTATAACATCTTTTAACACATTTCTAGACTGAATTTCTCAGATTGCACACAATATATCACATTTAAATTTAACATAGAGCTCTAGACATCAAAGATGAAAGTGGGTAATAGAATTTGTCAGCAGATTTGATTAGAAATCATATACCTAGAAGTCCTACTTCTTTGTAAAGACCAAATTATTTTGAAATAAGCATGCCTTCCAGTAAACCACCTTCCCAGATGAAAACTTAGCTAGCTCATCTGTATGAAAACACTTTTACCACATCATCATGATAGGTTCTGTGGTAGGGCATCATCATCATCATTGTCATGATCACCATCACAGCTACCATAACAGTGCAATAAGAGCTTTAACTGAGACAGGAATCATAAAGTTATTATACTGTCAGATCTGCTTGGCTCAGCTTGAGAAGGGGCTCACAGGCATCCTACCATAAAACAAAGAAGGGGTAAAGATAAAAGAGGTAAAGATAAAGCTTTGTGTGTACATGTTATAAAATTGGGAAAAGGGAATGACAGGTGTTAAGCCTGGGTTCCCCAACCAGGGTTAGGTAGACAAGCTAAACAGAATGTGCAGCGTTAGTCAGATAGGGACACAGATAAATGAGTGAGCTAAGCTTGTATGTTTATTAACATACAGTAAAAATAACAGATACGCTTGTGCTATCAAGAATATATTTTATTCCAGTATAAGTTTATAGCATAGTCAAAAACAGTCCAAATCCATTTACCATGTAGTCAGTCCATTCAGGGATATTCAGTTAGCAAAGTCCATGTAGGATATCCTATGTCAGTTCACATAAATCAGTCCGTTGTTGTCTCTCCCGTTCGAGCAATGCAGTCTTGATTCCAAGCAGTAATCAGGGATCATCAAAGCCAGAGAGAGAGAGAGCAAGCTGTAGCCTTGCTACTTTTAAATGTTTTTTAATAACCACTCCCACAATTGCTATTTTACATTTAAAGCTGCATACACTAACTATGATTCATAGTTATTATTTCACCTAAACCAGTTAGGGTGAACAATGTTATCCCTAACAACAGGTGAGAAGGATCAGAGCAGCCAGATTCTGTTTGTATCAGCATCCATGGCCAGTCACCCTGAGAAATATGTGGATTATTCCCAAAAATCTCAGAGGTCTTAAAGCATCTTGGTGAGCTCTGGTTGGCTGGAAATGGACTAGTCATGGGGGGGAGGGATGGGCTGGGGACAAATCTACACCTTATTTTGCACCCAGTGAGCAAGGTATTTTCAGAGCTGGCTTGAGTTTTCTGCAACCACCATTCTTAGTAAAAGAACCCTTTGCTTTAACCAATAGAATCAAAAGAATTCTTTCCTAAGGGATTGGATTGGAGCAGATCTGATAGGAGTTGGCTTGTTTCATTGGTTCCAACTCAATTGGGTTACTGAGAATCAGATAGCATATACATTTGATAAATAATATTAATATCAATATCAATAATATTAATATTAATAATATCAATATCAATCATATCAATATCAATCATATCAATAACAATAACAGTAGTAGTAGTTGTTGTTATTAACACAGCAATGTAAAATGACAGCTGCCAGATGATGTTGGCCTTCATATCCATCAAATTCTTCCCAAGAACCTAAGATGTCATAATGTATCATCACAGTATATGTACAGTTCCAAATAGTGTGGCTCATTGTAATTGACAGATGGAAATTTTCTCTATGTGCCAAATTTCTAAATACTGTCCAATATTTTTGGTATGACGCCCAGTATGCCAATAACCATAGAGAATATATGCCATAATCTTACAAGTTTGATTTTCAGATCTTGATAGTTTGTGATCTTCTTTATCATTTTCTAATTCTGGCCTTGCTCATATTCATTTGAATAGCTTGCTCTTGAGCAGGGGTGGGATTCAGGATTTTTAACAACCAGTTCCGTGGGCGTGGCTTAGTTGGTGGGTATGGTTTCATGGTCATGTGACTGGGTGGGCGTGGCCAGCTCAACATCACTCTTGTCAAGGGGTACTTCTCCTCACCTGACCTCTCATGATAGTGGGGATGCTGCAATGATCATAAGTGTGAAAAATGGTCATAAGTCACTTTTTTCAGTGCCATTGTAATTTTGAATGGTCACTAAATGAACTGTTGTAAGTCAAGGATTACCTGTACAAAAATACAAAAAGCTTCTTTGCTTGCAAAAAGCTGCCATAAATACCAATCATTAGATTAAAAATACCTGCAAGCCAGAGTTACAAATCAAGTAGGGTGCCAGAGCACCTTGAGGAATGAAAATAGTAAAAATGCAATGATAACTATCAAACAGCCATCTCTTACTCATAAAGCAAAACCCTTTAGCAGAGAGGTGATTTAAGCTCTCCAGAAAAAGCACATCCAGGAAAAGCAATCTTTAGATCCATTTGCACCAGTTAAAAATACCAGCTGGTCTCACTCACCTCACAATATATCCTAAGGAAATCATCCAGATTTAAGGAAAGGTCACATGCCCCCCCCCCCCCGGAAAGGCAGGAAAAAAAAATCAGTGCCAAGTTTGAATCATGCCTTTTTCATCCTGCAAAGTATACCCCAAAAGGACAATGCCAGATAGTACGAAGCAGTGAGGAAGACCCCCTCCCCAAATAGAAAAAGAAACCTGTTGCTTGTTGAAGCTGAATAGGGAAAATTATCCCATCAATAAACACAGGATTAAACGTCACCAAGCACAGAATTAACCTTCACCAAAAATCAGTTTTAGATCAAAACTCAGAAAGGGTATGTAAACTTATGTTTGAATGTCATTCTTTCTAGCTAATCAAGAAGCCTTGTTGAATGTCACTCATCTTGGTTCCCTGTCACTAAAAGCTTTGCTTCATTATTCAATTATTTCTTCAAAGTGCTGATTGACCAGGAAAGTATTTCCTCCCAACAGCAGTGTAAAAATCTGAACACAATCCTTCCCCTTTACGAAAGCCATGCCTCAGAAGATTTGGAGACAGGAAGTCTAGGCTGTCTGCCAAGAATGTAATAAGTATGGAAAAAAACAAAAGGAGATTGCTTCTATCTGTTCTCCGAACTGCTTAGAAAGTTAACAAGGGGTTCTGTAGAATCGGACAGAATCGGTAGAATCCATCCCTGCTCTTAAGTAGCCAAAATGAAGCCTTCAGTTTATTTTTTAAAAATGCTCCAGTTGTAAGCCATTGCCAGTTTTTTTCTTATCCACTTTCTCCTCAATGTTTGTAGAAATTAATATGCCGATATTGTGAGTGATAACATATTCCTAGAAAAAAGCTATAGCCTCCACCTATTGCTTTAAATTTCTAAATGTTTGAAGTCATGAGGTATGGCCCACATATTGATAGCCTTAATGATGTTTCCACTGTTCAGTTTTGTCTTTAGCAATTTTCTCACTCTTCTGATATATTCTTTACCAATCGCATTTTTAACTTATCCATGTTTGATATCACCCAACTGTAAAATATCCAATTACTTATAGACTTCATTCTAGTGGCTTCAGATGGTTTGGCCATTCAGTATTTTAATTCCATTACTGTTTGTGACTCAAAACTAATTTATTGCTATTTTTATCATTTGCTGGCCAATTTTGGGTGCTGGATTTAAGTTATAACTATTAAAACTGTACATTAGAAAAGTTTCCCTAGACAAGATGATGAGTCTCTGGGTATCAGGTGATATATAACACAAATTAATAACATTAATTTGTCTCACTGCATATAGTGAAAGAAGTCTGAACATATACAATTTTGGTGGTGGTTTGTTCTCCAAACTTGCTGTTTAGCTTCCAAACATTTCATCATCAAGCTAGATGAAAATCCTCAGTGGGACTTTAGTTGAAGCATCTTGTTTCAATTCTTCATCCCTATAATCGATCTCATTTGGTCAGTGGGTCACATGACTCATTGACTACATGATCACATGAAATCAATAGAAGGGATAAAAAACTGAAATAAGATTGTACACATTCAGATTTTTTTCATTATATGCAGTGAGACAAATTAAAATCTGTACATATGTCACCTGACACCCAGAAACCCATCATCTTCTCTAGGGAAAATTTTTCCATGAAAATAAGGAGCTTCAGATGTCACTGGACTGAGTAATTCTGAAAATAGTTGAACTATTTGTAGACTAACTATTCTACAAATAGTTAGATTTAGAAAATGGTGTATGAACTCATTTTTATTGTAAAGTGGAATTATAAAAAGGTCAGGGTTGTTGATTTTTTTTTTGAAAAGCCATTAAGGTTGAATAGAGCTTGAAACAGTTGATAGCACTGAAACGGTCTTCTAAACAAATCTGTTGGTATCAATAACTAATTACATCCCAGTTCCAGCTGACTAACACAGATTGATAGTTCCATTATAATGTTTAATTAGTCTATTTTTTAATTTATCTGTAAGAAATTATCTAAATGGCAAAGGAATGGATGTCTATAAGCTGTGAGGGAACAGTCTAGTCAAGGGGTACAAAACTGTGTCATCACTATGTACAATTTGCTCTGATGACTGCAAGTTTGTCCAGCTTAATTTTTGTCCACAAATATTATTAATTAGGATATCTGACTGTAATTTAAAAAATCATCTAACTTGTTCAAATTTACTCTCCCAGGATTTATTATATACTGGCTAGGCAATTCTGGAAATTGAGACCCATACATCTTTAAATTGCCAAGTTCAAAAAACAGACAGTGCTGTTCCTTGGAATAAGTAAAGTAGTTCATCCAGCATGTCTTCTTCTGCTTCAGGGGTGGGATACAACAGGATTAACTACCCAGTTCGGGATTTACAAGGTTTGGTGATTTATGATGTGCTTCCCTGCATGCTGTGAGTTGTGCACCTGTAAGCTGCATGCAGAGAAGCAGCCTTTGAAACAGCCCTCTTTTCCTGCTTTTTTAGCTGCAGCTGTGCCTCGTTCGGCAGCTGAAGTTGAAAAATCAGGAAATAAAGATCAGGTAAAAGACCCGGTAGGCAGGTGGACAAAACCATCAGCAGACATAGAACCGGTTCTATATCTGCTGCTCTTCAGAGGTACCAGTTCTACAGTGGTGAACAGAACTGGTAGAAACTCACCCCTGTTCTGCTTCAAATGTTTCTGCAGTTCCACACCGACATTTTTGAGTTAACTGGAGAAGTTCTTTAAATGTTCCACTAAGGAGGCTTAGTACAGTTTTCATTGTTTGCAGGCCCATTTGAATGCTAAAGGGCTTTCCCCACTGCTAAAATGAAGAGCTATCTACCCATCCTTGAAATGGCATGAAACCATTCCAAGCATACTATTCACTGCCCTGTTATCAGTTTCGATTATCCTGCTTCTATTGCTCTGTTTTGAATCAATGGAGGCATCTTAGATCTTTTCAAAACAGGACTATAAGATATGAGCTGAAAAAATCCAGACAACCATGAAACACCTGCAGGACGGTCACATTTTCTGGATTTCTGTTTGCTGCTCCTTGGATTTTTACAATCCAGATTGTATGGTCCTAATTCCAGTTCATATCAGTCCTGGGTAACATGGACAAAATTGAGAGTTGAGAAAAGATGTAAAGAAAATAATCCATTGTGATGTGGTGTAGGATTAAGACTGGAGAGATTCAGGTTCGGATTGACCTCAGCAGTAGAAGGAAAATGACTTTGGGCCAGATCATTATTTCTCAACCCAATTTACCTCACAGTATTCTTGTTATGCAGAAAAGTTAGGAGGTAGAATTTGGAAGTCATTTGACATCACCTCTCTCAGATGCCAAATTTAAAAAATCTGACAAATAAATATAACTATTTATGGACTTTTTGTTCAATGTGAATAAAAATAAATTGGAGGTTTGGGGATTAATGATTTACAAGAGTTGTTTATGAGAAGGGAACCATGATATGATATGTAATTTGGGAAGGCAGAGATAGTAATTATCATGCTTGTAACTGCTGCAGAAAGATTGGAAGTTGCTTCATTAGATATTTCTTTGCCTTAGCCTTTTGATGTCGTACACTTTTTTCTTTTATATCTCTTTCTTCTAATTTTCTTTTTATATTTCTGTAACATTTTAATTTCATATAAAATCATTTGTTATCTTCTGTATAACCATCTCCTCTATTGGAATATCTGCTTGTTTCCAATACTGTGCAAAGGTTATTCTGGCTGCAGTAAGAATATGCAGTATTATAT
The DNA here is from genome assembly GCA_015471245.1 of Laticauda colubrina. Taxonomy (NCBI): domain Eukaryota; kingdom Metazoa; phylum Chordata; class Lepidosauria; order Squamata; family Elapidae; genus Laticauda; species Laticauda colubrina. The sequence continues at coordinate 60,892,568 of BLBF01000005.1, read as the reverse complement.
ATTTAATATTTTTAGGAATTTGTCTATTAAATATCCCCAATAGGAAGAATTCTGGTTTTAATTCACTTTGTTCCACCGTTATTTCCTCTAACCATTTTTTTATTCTATGCCAGTATCTTTGGGCTTCAGTGCAGGACCACCACTTATGAAAAAATGTTCCCTGTTTCTTTTTACATTTCCAGCAATTCGGATTCATGTTAGGACACATTTTCGCTATTCTCAAGGGTGAGAGATGCCATCTATAAAACATTTTATAGGCATTTTCTTTATATGCTGCTGATCTTGTAATTTTATTCTTCCTTGTCCAAACCTTTTCCCATTCTAATAATGTAATGTTACATCTTATGTTTCTGCTCCAAGCTATCATGTAGCCTTTGACTACTTCCTCTTCTAATTCCATCTCTAGTGAATAATTATAAATTTTAGTTATATTTTTTTTATCTGGCCTAATAACATTTTATCTATTTGTTGTGCCTTAGTATAAATTCCAAAATTTTTCTTGTCCTGGCTATATCTATTTTGAATTTGCAAGTAAGCCCACCGGTCTACTTGTAGACCCTGTTCTTGGAGATCTTGCCATGATTTTAAAGTTCCTTGCACATCAAGAAGGTCTTTGTATTTTATCATTTTACTAAGATCTAGATTGTTTGGATGTATCATCGCTTCCATCATTGAGATCCAAATTGGGATTTTTAAGTAATGTTTTTTTAAAATTTTGTTCCAATTAGCCAATAAGGAATCTCTAATTATGGAAATACTCTGTCGAAATACTTCTGCTTAATTTTCCCAATGTCTCATAAAAATGCATGCCATCCCCTCTGTAAATCATGGCCTTCTAAAAATAAGATCCTTTTATTTGACAGATTTACCCACTCTTTCAACCAGAGTAAGGAGGCTGCACAAGATTATAATTCCCAATTTGGGAGTGCCATACCTCCCCTGGTCTTCATATCTTGCATTGCCTTTAGGCTTATCCTCTATTTTTTCCCTTGCCAGAAAAATTTGGTGATTATCTTGTTAAGTTCCACAAAATAATTTTTATGTATTTTTATTGGTATTGTTTGGAATAAATAAATAAATTTAGGCAGAATATTCATTGTTATCATGACAATCCTCCCTAATAAGGAGATTTGCAATTTAACCAATATCTCTAAATCTTTTTTAACTTGCTGTAATAATTTATTATAATTATTTTCCATTAGAGACTAGATATTTAACTTTTTTTACTATTTGTAATCCCATTATCCTTTCCAATTTTAGTTTTTGTTTTTCTGTTAAATTTTTAGTTATTAATTTCATTTTTCCCCTTTTAATTTTAAGTCCTGCAACTTCCCCAAATTGATCTAGCTCTTTCAGTAATTCTTTTTTTTAAAAAAATAAAAAAATTATTGATTTTCAATAAACAAAAATACACAAACAAAACACAAAACATAAAAAAACTTCTTGGAAAGTGGCTTAGTCCCAGGTTACATCTTTTTGTACAGACATAAATTCGAATTCATGCTCACTTTTTATCCCATTTCATATCTAATTTACCATTCTACATTTTCTATATAGCTTCTCCCTTCTTTTCACTCTCTTAATTCTATTTTATTTATTTCATCTCAATTTAAATCATTATGCATATATCTTTTGTCTGTTCTATTAAATAAGTTTATAATATAATTAAAACAATAATCCATAGCAAATTAAGCTCTATTATTAAATCCAGTTTTCTAACATTATTTCAAATATAAATACAACAATACAATGATATGTATTTTTGCAGAATCTCTTTTTTAATCATATTTTTACCCACTATCTCTGAATAAATCTTGTTTCTTTCCATCTTGTTTTTTAAACCTTTGTAACTTCTCTTCCCTTGGTCCCTTCCTTTCTTCTCCAATCCTGCCTTTTTACCCCCTTGTCTCTTTATCTCCACCTTCTTAATCTCCACGTTCTTCTGTATTCCTCTCCATTCTACATTTTCTATATAGCTTCTCCCCTCTTTTCACTCTCTTAATTCTATTTTATTTATTTCATCTCAATTTAAATCATTATGCATATATCTTTTGCCTGTTCTATTTCAATATTCTATATCTTTTCTCATTAAAACAAAATTTCTCCTGTAATCACTGATTGAAGTATGACACCTTTAAATCTTTCCCCTAAATTTAACACTTAAAGTAATATATACTTTTCATTCTGGTTCTGCTTAGTACATTCTGAAGCTACATACTATATTATAAAATAAAAAAGAGTAATAAGTTTATCATATAATTAAAACAATAATCCATAGCAAATTAAGCTCTATTATTAAATCCAGTTTTCTTACACTATTTCAAATACAAATACAACAATATAATCTTATGTAGTTTTGCAGAATCTCTTTTTTAATCATATTTTCACCCACTATCTCTGAATAAATCTTGATTCTTCACATCCTGTTTTAAACCTTTGTAACTTCTCTTTCCTTTTTCCCTTCCCTCCCTATCCTGCCTTTTTACCCTTTTGTCTCTTAATCTCCACCTTCTTAATCTCCACCTTCTTCTGTATTCCTCTTTTCTGTTGCTTTCTGACATTGTATCAATTTTTCACCTTATTTTTCCCTTTTTTGGTTGTTTTTTTAAGTCTTAAATTCTCCATTCTCTTTCCCCTCTTTCCCTTTTCTTCCCCAGCTAAAGTTGTTTGTTCATTAAAGATGGCTTCTTCTTCATCCCAGTCTTCTTGTTCTTGTAGTTTCTGGTAAGTAGAAATCGCCATTTCTAAAAAATGGAAAACAGATCCAGAACAACCCTTCCCTTCTTGTTCATCTTCTTTTAGCTTTTTAAATTCAATTTTCAGTTCATCAGCAAGTAGTGCCATTGTGAAAAGTTTTTTTATACAACCCAAATGTTTTTAGTCTTTCAAATAATGATTTCCAAAAGTGCCAAAGTCACCAAGCAATCCAAATACACACAGGCTGTTTCATTTAGCACTTTCTTCTTTTTATACTTTCTCTTCCTGGGGTTATAGTTCAGTTACAAAGCTCCAGTTAAAATATATCTTTTAGAAGTCTTGTTACAGTTTAGCTCTGATCTTATAAATTCCAAGCAGCCTCCTCCAACAAAATCTTAATTCTTTTCCTCTCCCTTCCCACTTATAGCAAAAAGTTTTTTTTCCCCCAATGCTCAGAAATCTTTATTGTCCCCTTGGCTTTAATTTTCAGGATTACCTGCTGATGCCAAAATGGGTTTTTCTGATTTCTCCATTCATTTGCTATCACCGTAAGGAAGGAGAGTGAGAAAACAAGCTTTCCCTTTTTACTTTCATTCGCTGCTTTTTCCGTCTTCATCAGGAATGATGTATCTTTAATGAAACTTAAATTCCAGGGTATTTAAATGTTACTTATTATCCCAGTTAGCCAAAACCTTTCACTTTCTCAGCTTCCTCCTGCACATTCTTATCCTGATGAAAGCTTCTTTGTGGCGGCCATTGCTGACCGCCGCTCCACTGCTTTCAGGGAGTTAAGCCAGCTGAGGAGGGGGGTTGCAATTCCCCTGAACCCCTGCTGGATCTCCCCTATCTTCAGTTACCTCTACAGGGTAACTATAGCCCCCAAATCCAGCTGGATCGGGGGCACTCCAGCAGTGAGCGCAGAAACCATGCACAATCGCGGATTCCTGCCACCACCGAAGCCTTGCAAACTGGAAGTCAAGACCTGCTCTTTCAGTAATTCTTGACCTGTTTCAGTTGGTTCCTCTATGAAAAATACCATATCATCTGCAAATGACTGGAGTTTATATTCTTCATTTTTAATTTTGAATCCTTTTATTCCTGTGTTCTAATTTGTGTAAGCAATGTTTCCAAAGATAATATGAAGAGCAGGGAGGATAATGGACATCCCTGCCTGACTCCTTTCTCTATTTTTACTGAGCTCATATATTGTCCATTAATTATAATATTCACCTTTTGTGAATCATAAATTGTAGTCACAATGTTTTCAAACTTAGTGCCTAAGTTCATACTGTAAATTTGTTGAATTAGGAATTGCTAATTTAAATTGTCAAAGGCCTTCTATGCATCCAAGAATACAAGGGCCATTTGTTTTTCCATGGGCTTTGTAGTATTCCAAAACATTTAATACTAACCTTAAATTATTCCTGATTTGTCGATTAGGAAGAAATCCATTTTGATCTTTATGTATATATTCATTCAATCTATTTGCTATAATTGTCGTAAATATTTTATAATCAGTATTCAACATGGAAATTTGTCTATAGTTTTGTATATATTGTAAATCTGAATCTTCTTTCGGAATCAGCGATCTCAATGTCTCTTTCCATGAATCCGGCATTTTTGCTACTAGTAGGACCTCATTATATACTTCCAGCATGAGAGGTCTTATTTGTTCTCCTATTTTTTTATAAAGTTCCCCTGGTATCCCATCGGGTCCTGGGGTCTTATTGTTCTTTTGGTTTTCTATTGTTGCTTTTAACTCGGGCCATGTGATATCTCTAATTAACATTTCCTTCATCTCCTCCTTATTTTATCTTTAGTAATACCCAAATAGTTTGTTATCATATCCTCATTTACCTCCTTCTTTTTATAAAGATCTTCAAAAAATTTACATGCAATTTCTTTTTTCTGTTCTATCCCTTGTTGGGCATCCCTGTTCTCATCTATTAATTCAATAAATCAATCTTTTTTGTTTTTCTTTTTTAAGTTTATAGGCCAACCACCTTCCTGGTTTATTGGCCTGTTCAAAAAATATCTGTCTGGCTATATTTAACTTTGAGACCATTCCTTCTTGTTCAATTAAATTTAATTTATGTTTAGTTATTATCATCTGTTTTTTCAATTTGAAAACTTTTAGGATGTTTTGCAGCTGAATTTCTAATTCTTTGATTCTTTGTTCTAATTTATTTTGTTGGGCATATTTTTCTTTATTTCTTTTAGCAGTGTATGATATTGTTATACCTCTAATTACAGCCTTCATTGTATCCCAAATATTCTGTTTTGTAGTTGTCTCATTATTATTTTCTTTTAAAAAATAGTCTAATTCCTCGTCAACTTTATTCATAAATTCTTTCTCTTTAATTAACTGTGTATTTAAGGTCCATCTTTTCCTTGGTTTCTTCCTGCCTTTCACACTACCTGGATCGGGTTATGATCTGCCCATTTGTTTGGTAAGATTTCAATCTTTTTTAATTCATTTACTAATTCACCATTCATCCACACCATATCAATTCATGTCCATGATTGGTGAGGGTTGGAGTAAAATGTAAATTGCTTTTTCTCAAGGTTTAATTTCCTCCACATGTCTATCAAATTTAGTTCAATCATCATTTCTTCACATGTTTTTGGTAGTTCTCTTTTTTTCTTCTTTTCTCCCCCACTACTATGATCTTTCTCATGGTCCACAATAGCATTGAAATCTCCCCAAATACAAATATTCCTTTTATCTAATTCCACTAATTTCTCATGTAATTGTTTAAAAAATTCCTTTTGGTTATCATTAGGGGCATAGATTACCACTTGTAGAATTAGAATTGATTTAATCCAACTTTGTAACATCAGAATTCTTCCATTGGGGTCTATCCAAATTGGCTCTGCTTTCATATCGTCTTTCACATATACTGCTATCCCTTTCTTTTTTCTAAAATCTGCTGGTGATGCATACAAATTCCCTAGCTTGGGGCATTCTAAATATTTTTCTTCTTCCTTCCTTATATGAGTTTCCTGTAAGCATATTATATCTGCATTTTATTTAATTAATTTGGTTAATATTATTTTCCTTTTTATCTTAGAGTTTAGGCCATATATGTTAACTGATAGTATTTTTTTTTCTTCATCCATCACCTAATTGACTCTTGCTCTTTATCTTGTAATTACTCCTGTCTCTCTTTGTGGCTGATTGTGCATCTTCGGTTCTTCTCTCTTTCAATGTTGTTTATTTTTTTGAATTCCTAAAATTCCCATCTCTATTTTTTTTGTAGTGTTGGTCATCTTGCAAATTCATTTCTAACTCATCTCTCCTACTCGTTTCTTCATGGCCTATTAATCATTCGTAGAAATCTTGGGCTTTTTCCATGGAGTCTACTTAATTTTTCTTTTTTCCCAAGTGATTAACATTTCCTCTGGGATTAGCCATCTAAATATGATACCTTTTGGGTTTAATTGGTTCACCAAGAATTTATAATTTCACCTCTGCTCTCTCACTCTTCTTGGGATTTGTTTAAGCACCAAGATTTCTTTCCCTTTGTATGTAATTGTTTCTTCTCTAGAAATTTTATGTATAATATCTCAAACTGTCCTTCTGGCAAATCTCACATGGACCTCTTTTGGATGTTTATGTTGTCTTGCATAATCTGTATACTTCGTCTGTATACTTTCAGAATATCATCCTTATCTTTTTCCAATAGGTCTGCTCATACTTCTGCCATCACTTGTTCTAAGTCCACTTTTTTAGATTCCATTTTATTTTGGAATCTTAGATATGCTGCGGCCTTATCCATTTCCAAATATACCAAGGAGTCGTCCATTTCTTTGCTCACATTTCTTAATTGCTGGCCAACCATTTCCAGCTTCTTTTCCATTTTTTTCCATTCTTTTTTCAACCTCCTTTATTGTTGATTCATTTCTTTCCAGTGCTTGCTTTATTGTTTCAATTTTTTGATCCAGCTTTAGAATGTCTAGTTTCATTTCTGCCTTTAAGTTTCCCATCTCTTCTTTTAATTCATTTGTGTCAGCTCTTGATTCGATGTGATTTTTTTTACCACTATTTCCTGAAGCTTCAGCATGGACTCTTGTGAAGTAAGAAGGGTCGATTGAATATTGGCATTTGTGATGGTAGGTTGTTTTGTTCCAGATAAAGTTTCTTCAACTGTCTTTTGTGCCATCACTGAGGTTAATGGTATTGAAGTTGTTTGTATTGAAGAAGTCTTCTTTCCAGTTTTAAGCATTGTATTAGTAAAAGAAGTCATTTCTTGTAAAATTTGTTTTTGTTTTTGTATTATATTAAATATGGTGTCCCAAATTAACATTCACTATTAAGAAATATGAACTATAAATGGCCACTATGCTAAATATTATGATATGTTACAGGATTAACCTCTCTTATCAAGATAGATAGATAGATAGATAGATAGATAGATAGATAGATAGATATTTTCCAGAATACTTTTACAGCTAATTTCTAAATCAAATATTTAGATTTGTAATTCTTAATAATATATCAAATTCCTCTATTTAAATTTAAATAATATTAACCTGTATATCTATAAATACTATAAAATCCCAAATCTTAAAATAGTGTTATAAATAATATTTCAAATATTTACAAATCTAAATATAGATATATCAACCTTACTATACAATAATTAATTAGTTAAGCTATAATAATCACAATTATTTAATTCAATCTACTCAACACCTATAATCAAATATCTATACTTAAATAATTAATTAATTATCACTTCCCTTTTTTATAAAAAGTTTTATAACCAAATATAAACTACAATATTACTAATGTATCAGTTAAATATATATAAATTACATTTACCACATTCAAAAATCAGTTAAGCTGGTGTCAAGAAATAATTGTTGCAATCTGCAAATGTAAATGCTTTAAGTGTCTTAATATAATTGTTCAGTTCTTCAAGATTCCTTCACTGAGCGCACCAGAAGTACAGAGTTGCTGTGTAATGTCTTTAATTTTACTATCTCACCACACTTTTTGCTGTAGTCATTTCTCCTTTTGTTTGAAAGTTTAACAAGTCAATTTTTAGATTCAAATATTCTCTTTCTTCTCCACTTACTACAGCTCCAGTCCAATGATCCAAAAGGAGACTAGTAAATTATTCAATTTCATTTGTGGAAGATTTAAAGTTGTAATTTAATTCCTTACTTCAAGTCTCCCCCCATCTCAAGTTTGTCCTTCCAATTTTCCCCAAATTCCACAATTCAAGTCCTTCAAAATTCCCTTAAATTAAATTATTGTTCCTTCTTTCTTCTTTTTTTCCTCTCCCCCAATTATTATCAGTCTCTCAGATCCCTCCGATTCTCTTATTTTCTCTCTCCAATCGCTCATGTCCTTACCCTCTTCCATCTCATGAGCCCTTTCACTTTCACCGCCACTTGTATCTGTTTTGGCCACTGTTTTTGGGCTTCGCTCTGACTAAGATACTCCAATATTCAATGCTCCTCAATCAGGATCTCAAATTCTTTCACTCGCACTCTTTATTCACCACAGTCTGTCACTCACTCGCTTCCTCTTGTTTGCAACGATCAAGGCTGTAGGACCCCCAGTGCTGACAGTCTCTTGTTGTAGGTCTCCACAGGGTTTCTCTATGTCGCAATGAGAATCAACTTTTCCACACCATGACTTGAGTCTCCCCACACTGGCACACTTCTCTGCAAGATGCGTGCACCCTTAAGGGTCACTCCAACAGCAAGAGGAGATAGCATAAAACCCAGAGCAGCTTCAGCACCTCTGTTCACCCATATCTCATCACCGGAAGTCCAGTGCAGAGATGGACAAATTAACCTTAGCACTTAAGGAAAAAGAAACATCAGAATATTATAGAAGCTGGGAATGCTGGTATGATTGGATAGAACAAAAATAGGAAATATATTAGTAAATAATGTTAAATGTAAATCATAATTATATATTCACAATAAGTTGTATTTGTAAATGTATCACCAATATTGATAGACTGTCAATAGTAGAATTGTTAGGGTTTTTTTTTTAATCATTTTCTTTTTTCTATTTCTTTTCTTTCTTCTTCTGTGTGTTCTGTTTGTTTGATGTTTTGGTTTTGTATTCAATGAAGTTTGTTTTTAAAAAATCATTTGTTCATAAAAATTATATTTAAAAAATAAATCTGATAAAAAGTGAGTACAATTTATTTTATTTTCCCTTTGGGATTGAAGACAGTAATGTTAGAAAGAGTTGGAGTATCTGACCACGAGAAAAAAGAGATATTAACCATGATAAAACCATGTACTCTAATACAAGAAATGAAGAATGTGAAGAGGGGAAAGGAATACTTGCTTTCTCACAATCTAATCAAAAGCAAATTGATTCTGAATACTAGTTCTAGGAGATCCATATAGAAACAGACCCATTGCTATTTGTGCTGGTTTCTGAGGAAAACGAAACACTTTACAAAATAGGAGTCACTTTTATTTTGCTTTGAATTATTATTGTTTCACCTTATGTTTTACTATATGTGCATTTTTATTCATTTATTCATTTATTTTGTGTTCTGTATTCATTCCTTGTAATTTTTTATTCAGAGTTTCTGTTCCTTATTGTTGTTTTTATTGGACAGATTTTTTTTTATTTTCTGAATAATAACAACTTCCTGGACACCAGCAGAAATCCATGTTATTCTGACTTTTTAAAAACTTTGTAGAATAGTTTCAAAATAAACATCTGTTACTGAGGTTTTAAATTATCCCCTGACATACTAAGCATATTACGGGATCGTACATGTTACATGGAAATCTATGAGCAGGTACAAAAAGATCAATGATGTATCAGTGATTGAACGTTGCTTGTTGTTTGCTCCAGTAAAAACATATAAAGGTTAGTGCCTAAGAAAGGAAAAATTTGTCTATTTGGCTGAGAAGTCAGAAACTTAAAATAAAGATTTTTTTTTAAATTTCACCTTTCTGGCTTGAAGTCTATCAGGCAAGGGTACACTGAGCCCAAGTATTGGTTGATTTTTCCAGCTAACATTTGAAAGGGAAGGATATGTTAGATTTTATAGCTTATTTAATACAATATAAATAGCAACAACTCTACCAATATTCCCTTTTTTTAACTTTCCTAGTTAAGTTTGTATCCAACAATCACTGTAGCGGACTGATTTTCTTCATCCAATCAGATTTTTGCGTGATATTCTTACAATTAAGTGTTTTTATTCCCCACCTTAGCTTCAAGACTTCTAGCATTGACACAGCCATACTTATAGACCATATCTTTCAGAAATGCTGACTTTTTCCAGCCTCTAGGAGTTGTGGAAGTTATACATCTTCACTAGGCAAGTTTCACAAAGTCTTCCTTGCTACCTCCCTGAAAGGTAGGTCCTAACTCTTTCATTTCAAGCAGTTTTCAGAACAGCAGGTAAATCTTGGCTGCATATGATAGCGTAGTCATTATACTGCTATGGTAAAATATATAATAGAAGTACAGCTAATGTTATGGCTGCAATACAAGATTAAGGGGACATTAGTATTTTGCTGAATTTCCAGAATAGTGGGAAGTATACCATTTTCTACAAAAGTATTATTTATTATGTCTAGAAAGAACAGCTTTTTCACATCCCAGAGACCGGATTTGCTATTTATAAAATTTCTGACAAACCCTGAATGAGCCCTATATCTCTAGTTATCCAAGCAATGTAGGCAAATACCATAGACCAATTAAAAAAAAACAACTCCTAATAATAATTTTCTTTTCTTATTAGCTGCAATCTTAAACTGCTTGATTCTCATGAATAAACCAACTAGAAATGAAATAGGTTTAGGAAATTCCTTTCTGGATTTCAATCCTTTCCTCCACTTTGATCAGAATGATGGTCTAAGACAGTTCTCACTGTATGGTGACTGATTTATGAATTCCTATGCTTAGTTTAAGGGGGGGAGGGAGGGTGGAAAGAAGGAAGAAAGCAAGCAAGCAAGAAAATTCCATAGTTTTATCATTTTTCCTTGTTACTGGGATTAGAAAAAGAAAGTGATAGAACTCTTGGCAATTTCACTTATTTTTTTAAGTGATTTTTTTCCACTGTTTACCTCAATTTATAAAAAACAATAGGCCAGATTTTCTCTGTTCCATCAGAGAAGCAGTTTAAAAATTCCATAGAGAGCCAGAATGGAAGAACTGCCATAGTACATAGTAGCTAGTTAGAGTGGAGACATTTACCTACAATAAAATGAAGTACAGTTAAAAAAACCTCTAAAAATCTACTTGAATATGTTCTAAAATATTAATTTTAATACATAACAGAAAAAGAGAGAGAGAGACTTCCCATATGCTGGGGCTAAATAAAAATAATGCCAAGTATTTCTGTCCTTAAGAAATGGTTGGTAGACTATATTGGCACCAGGGCAAAATTTTGTGTGGATCAGTGTTAAGGCACTGACTCTTGATTGTAGTAGATCGAATGTCCATAGTACAAAAGTAATTATAGAGAGAAAAACTAGAGTGATCATATTAAAGAGAATAGTATAAATAATTGTAGTTGTCTACAAAGTGCACTCGCAGTCCTTTCTGTGTGTCTTGGTCCTACCACTATTTCTCAGTCCAATTTATGCCACATTGTGGGGAGGAGGAAAGTAATGCTTCATATATTTGTTTGAGCTTCTGGGTGAAAAGCAGGACATAATGTTTAATTAATAGGTGAAGATTAAATAAATAATGTGGATCAGGGATACAAACTGCTCCTTTGAACAACATCCAAAATGAGAAAGTGAGACTCAGTGTTTTGCTAATTTATCCTATTTTATACTCACCTTACATTTCAAATAAAAAAGACTAAACTTTCAAAACTTTTTAAAGATCTAAATATTCTTCCCATGAATTCTAATGTTGTTTTACTTTCTGTAGAGCTGTAAAAAATGGACAATTCATTTTTTCCCAAATTCTGTAAGGGAAAGAATCATCATGCTGATGAGTTAATAGGAAAATAGAAAAATTGTGGTCCATTGGCAGCAATTCATCATTTTCTTAAAAATAATATTTTCCAGTTACTCGGTGTTCAATTTTTAATTCAAACTGTGAATAAAGGCAAATAAAATATGAACAGCTGGTAGCATTGAGATCTCAAAAGAAGCAGTACTTCTTTAATAATTGAAAGCATTGGTAATATCACTTTGGGTTTCAGTAATGCACTAAGAAAAAAATGCAATATTAAAAACATGTGGGTCTTCTAGTAATCCAAAATAAATAAAAGGTAATGTTTTCTAAGATAAAGAGGATCCTATGGCAATAAACAAAGCAAACTGCAGGGGGTGCAGAAATCTGTTTTAAAAATTGGCAGAGAAAATTACTGGAAATCCTCTTGATGCTACAGTCAGCATTATCTCTTAGGCAGCTATTCACACAGTCCTGTTTATTCTTGCCTTTAGCCATTTCTTTACCCATGTCCCACTGTGGTAGTTTTGGACAATTTGCTATTCTGGCATGAGATGTAAAATAAATGCCTACAACCTTGACCATCTGTTTGTCTGTTGGTCACATAAGGATTGCCAGATGCCTTTTTCATTTGGTGTAAAGCCCTATATAATATTCCACAACGAGAGATCAATCACACTTACCCTTTAATCTCTTCAGTGCTTTAATATCCTACTGTGTAGGAAAATCAATCTATTCTTCTTTTGAATTTTTGTGCTTTTTTTCCACCTAAGGATTAGATCAAAGATAAATAAAGCATTGGAAAATATTGAATTCAATTTTAATAATGACTTTCAATTAAAAGCTTAGCCCTGCCAACTGAATCAACAAATCCAGCAGAGATTCAAGAAACTGAGATTTCAAGCAGAAGTCCAGAGATGCTGCATTAGGAACTGAGCTCAAGAAATTGTCCCCATTCCTTCTTCCCAAAGTATTCTCTGACAGAGGATTCATGATTTACCCAAGGAATTAACAACTTCATTTAGGATTATTAGAAAAACTAAAGGGACTGAAATAGATCAATATAAAAAAGCAACAGGGACTCAAAGTAAAGTGTAGAGAATTAAATAATTTAGGGACAATGATGATGATGATGATGATAATGATGATGTTGAAGAAGAAGAAGAAGAAGAAGAAGAAGAAGAAGAAGAAGAAGAAGAAGAAGAAGAAGAAGAAGAAGAAGAAGAAGAAGAAGAAGAAGAAGAAGAAGAAGATATGTTTCATAGCACTCATAGAGAATTATTGTTGGAATAAACTATTAACAAGAAGTAAAAGCCACACAACCATCATATTAAATATGTGACAAAAAATTTCATATAGAGTTATATAATAAAAATGGAAGAATAACACAGCACAAAAACATTTCTTATGTGTTCTTATTGCTACTGTTTTTGACCTAGAGACCTTCTAAAAGTGTGTATATATTGACTTCAATGTTATTTGAGTTGTGCATCCTATGTTTTCTACTAAAAAATGAGTTATAATATTGCATTGGTCTTCCACATTTTGACTCCTTGGTTTGCATATGAGCTATGCACATGAAGAATTTGTAATGTCTGCCCATATCATAAATAACAGTCAAAAAAAATAACAATTTATTCTGAAAAGCCAAACCATTTTCTAACATCACAGTGGCCCACATGCAGCACAGAGGTGGCTGTAAACTGGCTTTAGAATGGCTATTAACTTACAATGGCTGTAAAGTGAGACTGTTATGAGATACTAACTTTTGACTTCCACTAAAATTACTCTGTCAATGTACTTTGAAAGCATCAGCCAATATGTTTGTCTTCTACAACAGGTAATATATAGAAAATAATTAGACACTTAACTAGTTCCCTTAGTAATAGACATTATTTTTTCTGAGTTACAGAATTATAGAACCAAAAGGTTAAAAATATCTTAATCCAATCCCCTGCCCATGACAAGAATCCTCAGACAGTACTCTACAACCTTGGCTTCTAAATCTCCAGTAGTGAATGCCCATGCCCTGGAAAGGTAGGTTGTTTAAATACTTCATAGCTATCACAGCCAGAAAATTCTTCTTTATTTTGAGTTTGTATTGATATCTGTAAAACTTCAACCTATTGGTTCTTTTCCTCGGCTTCAAGCTCCTTACCATATTTTCACGATTCTCTGCACTCTTTACAGTATCTTTCTTGCACTGTGATCAGAACTGGGCACAGAATTGCAGATGTAGTCTTACCACTACAGGATCATTTTAAAAATCATTTTAAAAAATATTACTTCCCAGGACCTCGACATTATACCTCTATTGGTATGGCTCAGAAGTGTCATGACATTTTTGACAGTTGAAGCATAGAAGTAACTCATGCATAATTTGTGGTCTGTCAGGATGTCAAGTCTTTTCCACAACAATACTTGCTAACCCAGGTATTGGCTATCTGCACATCAGTTTTTGTTTTCTATTTTTCTATCTCAGTGTAAAAATCTCTCATTTCTCATCACTGAAGAGCATACTGATAGCATTCAATATTCAGGTCTGCTGAAATCCATTTGAATCTTGAATCTATTATCCTCTCCCAGCTTTGTGTTCTCTGGAAATTTGATGAGAGATGGAAATATGGAAGAACACTGGACCCAAGACAGAACACTGGGATACTTCAATGTATACCTTGCATGTATACATAGATGCATTAAGGACCACATGTTGAATACGGTTGTTCAACTATCTATAGATCCAACTGGTAATGAAGTCATCTATCCTTTTTTCCCCATTTTGTGAAGAGGAAAGCTTTGAGCAAACATCTAACTGAAGTCTAAGTATTCTGCATCCACAGTATGATCTTGGTCTACTCATCTAATCATTTTGCTAAAGAAAAGGAAGATTTGTTTGAAACAACCTATTTTTAAGAAACACATGCTAAAGTAATGACCTATTTTCTGGGATCTTGGCCATCAAATTTGAAGATTTCATCTGTAACTTTTGGTGGGTGGATGGACTTTAAAACATACACAAAAGAGTGTTACTGTTTTTTAAAAAATATTCCTTAATTTTTACCAATTTTCAGCACCAATTTTCAATCTTGGTGTCATGGACTTCTGTATAAGTATACAATATGATTACCCATTCCTTTTTGTTGGATCTCCTTCAAGATATTTCAGTCATGAGTTCCATTTCACAATGTTTCTATAGTACCAAAAATGTCATATCCTACATCCACCCCCCCCCCCAAAAAAAATAACAAGGACTTCTTGTTTGTTTTCCATATTCTGTGCTTTGATTTTTCATACATCTGAGCCTTTTAGTACTGTTATTTTATATATTTGCCTACTGCATCTCCCCATTTAGTTTCAGTTTAAAGCTTACCAGAGGACTCAAGAAAGATGCTTTCCAAAAACATCCTTATCACCTCAACAAGATTGTTCTAGACTCTGCAGAGTGCTCCCAACCTTAATCTGCATGCAGTTCCATGAAGTATATTTGACATAATGCAGCATCACATAAACTGAAGCCTATGGCGATTACTGTTTAGTACAACTATTCATCAGAATCCATTGCACTGAAGAGCCTAATGCACCTCTTCCCCTTCAATAATCCAAGATGAATAAAAATAAGAACAATTCAAATCAGGCAAAGACAACAGCACTATACTATAAAATATGGATACAAATCTTTTTGGTGACCAGGGTTCAAACTGAGGGATAGGGTGGGAGTGGGCTAAATAGAAAGCAATTATATTTATATATTGAATACCTCATATGTTAAGGTGAAATAATGTTTTTTCTGATGGGTGGGCTTGTTTAAATTCATGCCTGGCTTATTTTAGGATTTAGTTTTTCTAATTTTTATCTCAAATGAATAAGAAAAGGAGCTGCTATTTTTTGACCAAAGATTATCCATAGGCCACAAAAAGAGAGATTTCATGGTGATGGTGGGATATCAGTTATTTGCCACTAATATAAAAGAATGTGGTATTCCAGCCAACTAATCAAGGCCTAACAGCAATTTCAGATGAAGATATTTTCTCTATTGCTCTATGAATGGCAACCAGTTTAACTGCTGGTTACTTTTGGCTATGCATTTCAAACTTTCCTTTGAAATGCATAGCCAATAAGGAGCTTGAATACTATTATGCAGTCTTCTTGGCCAACTTTGGTGAATCTAGGGATGGTAGACTTATTACAGCTACATCATGTTGCATATTTTTTTCTTATCTTCTGACCTGGTTTTAGAACAATATTTTATTGGATATATAAATGCAGCCTTACTGCCAAAATGGAACCGTTTCCTGAAATAATCACCAAGGAAAATACAGCTGGTTCTGTGAATAATTTGGGGCGTGCTGCTCCTATACCTTAATGGCAATTGATCTCCTGAAAACAATACAATCTATTTAATCTCCAGAGTATCAAGCAGGTAGATTGGAGTTTAGTGAATTACACCCAAGGGCTGTCTCTAACCTTCAGTGGAGGTGCTATATTATTTCACTTTTTGACAGTTTAATACAGTTCCTGATCGTTAATATGATTTTAATATCTGACAGTGCAAAAAGGTAATAATGTTGTGAAGCTGGTAGAGCAGAATAAAATAGCCATCATAGTCCTTGATTCACTGCTAAGTATGTCATCCCTGAAAAATATGTTTTATTGCCTTGCTGTGGCTTCATGGCTCAGGGAAAGCATCATTCACCTCAACACAGAGACCTGGAAAAAGCATGTTAATTCCACATTGTGCCAGGCTTTCACCTGTGATTAACAGGCTCTACTCACTACAATGTGCATTTGCAAATGTCCCCTCAGTGACTACAAATTTTCTCATGTGATGGCAAGGCAGCAGAGAAAAAGCGAGAGAGCTGTGCACACCACAAATGGCACATGGTTTATGCAGTTCACTATTTATGGCCCAAATGGCTTGCCTGGATGAGGCCCAGCAGGGTTTCAGCTACAGTAGGTTCAGGAGAAGGAATATAGAAAAGGTGGAAGATCAATAGTGAATCATGATTCAATAAAGGAAGAACCAAAACCAGACAGCTATCCCTCCTACATTCATTCACTACTGATTGCCAGTAGAAAATGAAAAATTCTGACCTAAATTTCCTATCAAATTATTAGAATTTGTCATCATCAGCTTTCTTTTATTCCAAATTTATATAGAGCTGGTTAATTGCTTTGGGTAATTTTGCTCTTTTTTAATTTGCAAATAATAAAGAGATCCTTAAGGTGGTTGAAAAATAATTTTAAATAAACAGATTAAGAGAGGTCACCATCCTTGTATGTTATCTGCTTGCTACTTGTGATATTATACTGTGTCTTAGTGGCACTTTCAACTCTTTGCCCTTTTTATTTTGAACAATTTCTCTGGGTTCACAACATGCTAATCCTAGTTTATTATCTTATTTACTTTCTTCTGTAAATTTTATTTATTCTTTTGTTTTATTTGCATAAAATGCATCCCATTTTTTTTTATTTTACACAACTCAATAAGATCCACATTATGCTTCCTCATATTTTCTATGCAACAATGAGTTGAGAGAGAGAGAGTGATCAATCCAAGGACATCTAACTGATTTGTGTCTAAGGGAAGTCTTCTGGTTTCTTGTCCAGTATAATTTGCTTAGACAGTCAAGTCCATGGGTCTAGCACAACTAGCAGTCAACTTGCCTTGGCAAGTGTGGGACAGTTTGCCATGGAACAAGAGTATAACTCTTGTTCCATGAAAATGGAATAAGAAATGGTGGAATAGAATCATTTCTTCAAAGAAAGGATAGAAATGGAATGATAAAATGAAATGTGAAAAACAAAACAAAAAAAAAACATTTGACCTAATGAAGATTTTTGCAAAACACACTTTTGTGATATTTGGGTTGATACTGATAGAGATACTGTGGATTAATTTATCCAGTGAATAAACACTGCTGATTGTTTTTTCCAAAGAAACTGCTAGTGAGAATAGGGAGGCATACAATTTCTCTCTCCTTCCCATTTCCACTTGCCATGGAGTGCAAGGAGAGAAGATTGTTGTGATCTATTTTATTATTGTTATTTGTACAATATTTCACCATTTATGATAATATCTAGAACTCTGATTATAGAATGTGAAAAATAAATTTAGGAAGAATCGGAAAATAATGAGTGAAAGTAACAAATGATGCATAGGAACTAACCAAACAGATTTTAGCATTATTTCTGGAAATCCTGACTTCTTTATATTTTTGCTTTATATTTTTGCTCTTGCTGCCATACAGCATTCTCCTGCTCAGTGGTAATAAATTGGATAATCATTACTAGCAAGAGGGTTGTGAAGAGAATAATTAACAAATGAAGAAGCTAAAAGATTTATTGGTCAGGTCTGATCCAGGATGAATTTCCCTCACATAGAGTACGATCCTGCTCTCATTTGCTTGTAATTAGCCTTGCCTTTATTACACTGTAAATACTGCTTTAATTACTGTACTATTTGGCTCAAGAGATGGGATTTGATAGGAAAAGTTTAATGGGTTTCAAGAGCTGTGATTCCTCCCAACATCATGCCTGATCTTGATGTAACAGATGCAAGTGGAGAAGAAAAAACTAACAAAATACCCAATATTTTAATTCAACAGAGGAATTCTCCTGCAATCTGAATTTTGCTGTTTGATGATTGTGATACAGCGCCATACTTCTCAAGCAACAATCCACCGGGATGTAGTCTACCAGGTCAACCGAACATTTGAGATGAAGATAGAGATGCCTATTTTTCTTACTCCATGCATAGAGGTCATCTGCACTAGTAACTGGACCATACTGTACCAACTGTGAGAATGTTAACATGCATTTAGATATATTGTACCATCCACAGACAGCTTGTTTGGCACACCAATCTTTGTTCTCAATCAGAATAACAGCAGCAATTGAGTCCAAGAAAAATAGCCAAAGAAGAATATGACATCTGAACAAATCACCAAGACCAGATATTTCTCACCAGAACATTCTCATGAGAGAGAAGCTCCCTGAAGATGAGCTCCTGCACAACTCCAAAAGCTTGGAAGAGTAAACCTCTGGTCCCAGTGACTGACCAAGACTGGATCCTGGAATTTATATAATCTGAAAGACTGGGTTTTCTTCTCTGGTCTAGGATTACACTTTTTCTGCAACTCCTGTGAGTCTTTTTAATGCTACACTTATTTTTTTCCCAGCATTTATACTTTAAATTTCTGGGCATTTTTCCTCACTTTTTAATTCTTTGAAATGAAGAGTGTAATCCCACTAACCCAAGGATATCTTTAGGATATCTCTAAAGATCTAGATACAAGATAACAGATAACATATAACAGATAATCAGAGTTGGAAGGGACTTTGTAAGTCATCTAGTCCAACCCCCCTCCAAGCAGGAGACCCTACACCATTTCTGACAAATGGCAGTCCAATCTCTTCTTGAAAGTCTCAAGTGATGGCGCTCCCACAACTTCCAAGGGCAAGCTGTTCCATTGGTTGATTGTTCTCACTGTCAGAAAGTTTCTTCTTATTTCCAGGTTAAATCTCTCCTTGTTCAGTTTCATCCATTATTCCTTGTCTGGCCTATAGGTGCTTTAGAAAATAGCTTGACCCCTTTCTCTCTGTGGCAGCCCCTCAAATATTGGAACACTGCTATCATGTCTCCCCTGGTCCTTCTCTTTATTAGACTAATATAGGAAGCACCTGACTCTGAAATACTATTTGTCAGCTATAGATTAAACATGAGCCAGTAGTATATTATAATGGCTCAAAGAGTCAATGCACTCCGAAATTGCATTACTAAAAGTGTAATGTCAAGGCTTCAGGAAGTGATGGTTTGGTTCTCTGCTACATTGATCATAACACACCTGAAATTCTGAATCCAGTTTCAGTTGCCATGATACAAAAAGAATGCTAACAAACTGGAAAAAAATATAGAGAAGAGCTACAAAGTTGGGGAGGAGATTTGATGCTAAATCTTATGAAGAACAGTTGAAAGAACCAGGTATCCCAAAAAGGGAGATAGCAGTCTTCCAATATTTGAAGGGCTAACATGGGAAAGGATGTTTATTCTTTGTAGTACCTGAGGCCACATGAACCAAAAAGCAGAAGTTTTACATTGAGAGTCCAAACTTGAAATGTGGAGTTTTCCTTCTGGAGTTATAGGAGGTTTTCAAGCAACAGTTTGGTAGTCATTCTATCTTGGATGGTCTAGGATTCCAGACCTGCCTGGAATGGGGTTGGATTAGAAGAGGTGAGCAGATAGAACATGGGGAAGATACAAAACAACAGTAATTTGCTAACTTTAAACATAAAATTAAATTTGTAGAATTTATATGGCTAGTAAACCAGTTATCTTAATATTACAGTATATCAACCCTATACTTCCCATGGTTAAATATATATTCATAAATCTGCTTTTGACAGATGGAGACTTTCTTGGTACTAAGACACTGAGTTTACATCTCATCTTTCACCAGCACTTCTCAAATCCCTCTGTCCTAAGTTCCTATGCCCCTCCAGAGTAAAAATTGAGAGGATGTGCTCTGTATTACTATGTTTGATTTACAGTTCAAAGACTAATGGGCTATGAAAAAAACAAGCTACAAAGTTCTATGTTCTCCTGTACTACTCAGATTTTCATCCT
>BLBF01000005.1:60827613-60859714 GCA_015471245.1 Laticauda colubrina | reverse complement strand
GCCCTGCTGCTCAAGCCCCTGAAGGCCCTGCTGCTCAAGCCCCTGAAGGCCCTGCTGCTCAAGCCCCTGAAGGCCCTGCTGCTCAAGCCCCTGAAGGACCTGCTGCTCAAACCCCTGAAGGCCCTGCTGCTCAAGCCCCTGAAGGCCCTGCTGAAGACCCTGCCAGAGAGAGAAAGAGGCAAGGGAAGAAGAAGGGAGAGAGGAAACAGTACTCCATTTCCGAGGAGCTTGTGGATGAGGTGCTGGAATGGCAAAGGAAGAATGTGTACCTCTGGAGAAAGGGCCACAGACTCTATTGTGACACTAAGAAGAAGCAGGCAGCTTGGAAAGACAAGGCAGAGAGCCTGGAGTACTCCTAGGGTGGTGAAAGCACATACACACCTGGTATGGGAAGCTACACCTCAAGAAATCTGGGCAGGCCGCCCTCAAGCTCACTGACCAGGAGATGCACGTCATGGCCAAGTGCAGTTTCCTGGAGGGTGAGATCCGCCAGCAAGGAGCAGCCCCTCTGACACTCCTCTCCCTCAGACAGCCAACAGACAGGCAGTCATCTTCCAGCAAGGAGCCAGTTACCCTGTCCAGGCAGGTGTCTTCAGAGGGACCCACAGCAGAGACCCCCCCCCGACAGCTGCACTTCCCATGCCGGCGGAGTTGGAGGATCCCATGGAGGAGGATGCCCTGCTGTCACAAATGGAGGAAGAAGCAGCAGCCACCAGAGGCCAACCCACCCCCACCCCCAGCTCCAGAGGATTCAGGCAGAGAGGCAGACTGGAGGGCCAGGACCACAGTGTGCTATTGGAGATCAGGGACACAATGAAGACCAGCACAAAACTTCTCTCTCAGCTGGTCCACAGTGACATACCATCCTCAGACCGGATACCCTTCATCACCTACGTGAGCCATACCCTGAGGGACCTGCCTGAGGCCCAGTACCAGGTGATGAAGCAGAAGATAACAGCACTTCTGCACAACCTTCAAGGCCCAGCTGAAGCTGCTCCTACCCAGTCCAGGTCTGCTCCTCCATCCCAGGCGATGTCACAGCCCTTCCACAGCTTTCCACAGCCCCTCACCTACCAAGGCTATGACTACCAGGACTTCCCACAGCAAAAACAGACCTTCCCAGTCCAGGCCCAAATTCATCGCACGCCACAGATACCAGTCCCCACCCAGCTGGGTCTGTATCTGGGTCATGCTGCATGGTGGGGAGAAGTATCTGGAATCTGTTGGCCAGGATGCTGAAGGTGTTCTCCACCACCTGTCCTGCCCTGGACAGCCTGTAGTTGAAGATCCTCTCTTCACGGGTGAGGTATCTTGAACCGTACGGCTTCATGAGGTAGGTTCTGAGGGAGAAGGCATCATCACCAACAATGAAGTAGGCACATTTTGTGTGTCATTGGGTAGGGGGTCTGGATCTAGAAAACCCATGATGAGGTTGCATTCTAGCCCATCCTTGAAGTCACTTGCGTTGTATACCTGGCCATCTGAAGCTGACCCGTCGCCTGAAACATCGATGTACATGAACTTGTAGTCAGCATCAACCATGGCAAAGAGGATGATACTGAAGAAGCCTTTGTAGTTGAAATAAGTGGACCCTGAGTTGGCTGGAGCTTTGCAGGCCACGTGCTTCCCATCTATGACTCCAACGGTGTGGGGAAAGTTCCACCTCTGATACCACTCTTCTGCAAGTTTCCTCCAGCCTTGTTCAGTGGTGGGGCACTTGAGGAGCTCCTCCACGTATTCAATGATGGCCTGCACCACTTCTCTGACCACTTTGCTGATGGTGTTGTGTGGCACCCTCCACGCATACTGCATGTTTCTGTGTGTGGTTCCAGAGGCCAGTGCTGCAGAGTCAGTGCCACCTTCAGTCCAGGGTTCCAGGTTGGCACGAAAGTTGGTGCTAGGCTTGGTCAACCTGGGTCTCAGACACTCTACAAGTTAGTCAAACATGGCTGGTGCAATCCTCATGAAGTGATGGAATGCACAAGAGTCTTCATTCCTTAGCTCCACCATCAACTAGTCATACAATCCAAATTCCATTCTTCTCACGATCCATCCTCGGACCCACATAGCTCTTGGACATCTCCTTCTTCTCCTTTTGTAAAAAACTTGAAACAGTCTGAACAGGTTTTGGTTTTGGTGATGAATGAGCGCAGCTATTATATGGACTGTTTCATCATCCATGGTGGAGAACAACTGATGATGTTGAAGAGCAAGACCAAGGATGAAGAGGTCTGTACAGCATGGCTGCTGGACTCATACTGAGATCCAGATGATTTTCTCCCCCTTTTTATAGAAAATATCAGTTGTCCGCTTGGTGTCCTTCTACATACTCTAGACATACTGCAGACATCCTAAATATCCGAGATACATCTCAGATACAAATGTTTTGTCCATTTTTAATCCTTTATATATGAGATGCATATGCTTACATCCTTTCTATTTCCGTACTACTAACGCTGTGTCGACATTCCGTGAACCTTTTGTTTCCTCCCTCTTTCCATTTTCAACTGCAGCGGATGTGAGTTGAGGGGATGGCCAGAGGATGCAGAGAGGATACAGTGGACGTTTAAGGCCCTGTCACACTGCCCAATGGATGCAAAACGTTTGTAAATAGGACACAACGGATGAGCAAAATGTTCCATCCGTTGTTATCCGCTCTCAAAAGGGGCAAAAATTTGCATAACTGGAGCGGATAACACGGAAAGGAACGAACGCGGGGAGCATGCAGGGTGGATGGAAAGCAGATTTGGAACAGAATCCCAGCAGATGGAAGCAGATGGCACATCCGCAGGGCTTCCGGGGACCTCAGCAAAGTGGACGCAGAATGGATACAGCAGATACAAGTGGATGCACAGCGGATGAAGCGGATGCAGAGCGGAAGCCTAGCAGATGCACAGCGGAAGCGTAGCGGATGCCTTGCATTAATTGCGCAGGCAGGGGGGATTTATTGTGTCAGCCCCACGGATATAAAAGGAAGCAGCTCGCATGTGGCCAGCATTCAGAGGAAAGACCTGCTTCCGGATACATCGAGTCCTTGCCTCCCCTGCCTGCATGCCTGCCTGCAAGCCTTGCTGCAAGCCTTGCTGCAAGCCTTCCTGCCAGCCTGCCTCCAAGCCTGCCTCCCAGCCTGTCTCCCAGCCTCCTGGCCAGCCTCCCTGCCAGCCTTGCTCTCTGCCTGCCTGCCAGCCTTGCTGCCATCCTGCCTTCCAGCCTCCCTGCCAGCCAGTCTGCCTGCCAGCCTTGGTGCCTGCCTGCCTGCCTGCCTTCCTGCCAGGCTTTGTGCCAGCCTTCCTGCCTGCCTTCCTGCCAGCCTTGGTGCCTGCCTGCTTGCCAGACTTGGTGCCATACTTCCTGCCAGACTTCCTGCCAGCCTTGGTGCCTACCAGCCTCCCTGCCAGCCTCCCTGCCAGCCAGCAACCCCACAACCATGGGGAAGAAGCGAAAGCCTCAGCAACCAGCCGCCATCCCTGGCAAGAGGGACAGGGCCACCCTCCCGCCCCCTTTCCCTGATGCTGCTTCTGCTGGGGCTTCTGCTTCTCAGGCTCGCTCTTCTGGTGCTGGAGCTTCTGCTGAAGCTGCTCCTGGCGATGGTGCTTCTTCTGGTACTTACTCTGCTGAAGCTGCTCCTGACAGTGGTGCTTCTGCTGGGGCTTACTCTGCTGAAGCTGATCCTGGTCCTGCTGGTCCTGCTCGTGCTCCTGGACTTGCTCGTACTGCTTGTACTGCTCGTGCTCCTGGTCTTGCTCGTCCTGCTCACGCTCCTGGTCTTGCTGGCGCTGCTGGTTCTGGTGCTGCTGCTGCTGCTGTTGCTGCTGATCCTGCTGGTTCTGCTGCTGCTGCTGCTGCTGCTGATGATGATGATGATGATGATGATTATGATCCTGCTGGTGGTGATGATGATGATGATGATGATGATGATGATGATGATGATCCTGCTGCTGCTGCTGCTGCTGGTGTGGAGAAGCAGCCCCTACTACCTGGGAGCCCCTCTGATGAGAGCCCATCTGGTCCTGCCAAAGGGAGGAAGAGGCGTATGCGACAACAAGAGAGGAGGCAATACTATATTGAGGAGGAACACAAGGATGAGGTACTGGAGTGGCTCAGAGTGAATGACTATCTGTGGCGGAAGGGACACCGGCTGAACAGGGACACCAAGGGAAGCAGACTGCTTGGAGAGAGAGGGCAGAGAGTATGGGCTACACTTCGGAGGTGCTTCTCGGCTGGTGGAAGCACATGCACACCTGGTACGGGAAACTGCACCTGAAGAAATCTGGCCAAGCCACAGTTAAGCTGACGGACAGGGAGACCTATGTCATGGCCAATTGCAGCTTCCTGGAGGGTGAGATCCGCCACCGAGGAGCACCAGGAGCCCCTCTCACAACCTTCTCTCTCTGGCAACCTGCTGAGAGCCAGTCCTCTTCCGGCCGAGAGTCAGTCCCTGTCTCCAGGCAGGTTTCTGTGGAACGTGCCATGGCGGAGAACCCACGGACAGGTATTGTAACTGTGGAGGAGCGCGTGGAGGACTCCCTGGTGCGGTGGGAGAAAGGAGACGGCGCGTCCACCACAGACGTAGCCGCATCCAAGCCCCCCAGCTCCACCTCCACAGAAAGGCAGAGAGCTAGACAGCAGGAGGGGCAGAGCCACACTGTCCTGCTGGAGATCAGGGACACCATCCGGACCAGCATAGATCTCCTCTCTCAGCTGGTCCACACTGACTCCTCATCCTCCAACAGCAAGCCCTTCCTCACCTATGTCAACCAGACCCTCAGGAACATGGAGGAACCCCAGTACCAGGTGGTGAAGGACCGGATCACGGAGCTGCTTCAGATCCAAAGGAACCTGCTCCCAGCAAGTCCAGGTCTGCTCCTCCACCCCAGCTGATGTCCCTCCCATTCCAAGGCTTTCCACAGCCCCTCACCTACCAGGGCTACGGCTACCAGGAGGTCCAGCAGTACAGGCAGCAGCCCTTCCCAGTTCAGGCACAGAGTCATCGGGCGACACTGTTGCCACCGGTTCCACTGATGCCACCAATGCCACCAACGACAATGATGCCACCGATGATAGCGATGCCACCCATGCCACCGTTGCCACCCATGCCAGTCCTCACCTAGCTGCAGACCAGACAGCCCCACTACAATACTCCTTCCTCCACCCCACAGCCAAGCCCGGCCTCAGTAAATCTGTCCTCGGTACTGGGGCTGACACCCCATGGCATGGAGGAAGGACCTCTCAGCATCACGGGTCTGAGCCAGCTCTCCGAGAGCTTTCTCAACACACTGTCACCTGTTGTCCTCTCGGGGCCAGGCACCCTAGTGGGGCTTCAGACCAGCACTGCAGCAGCACCCACCTCCACAGCACTTGGACCCTTCACCCCTGAGACTGGGCACACCTCCGAGTGACCAAGAGGAGTGCCAGAGACTGGCTGGATGGCTACCTTTAGCCAAGGTAGCCTTTAAAGGTGGACTTTATTTGGACACTTGACTTGGGTCATTTTTCTTTTACAGCTTCTTGTTCAATAAAGTCTATCTTTGATTCACACACTTGCTTCATTTCTTTTTTTTAATAAAGTCTTGGTGGAAACTTTTAGAAATGGTTTAACCCTTTGCATGCTTGTGGGGTGAGTTAAGATAGCAGTGGGGTGGGCAGGGATATCTGTGGAATGAGCAGGGATACCTTTGGCATGGGTAATAGCTGTGAGGATAAATAAACCTCCACTGCAAGCAAAGTGGGACTGTATGGTCCACCCTCTCTGGTGCCACACATATGGCCCTTTGTTATCAATAACAATGTAATAATCATCCACTCATGTCAACACAAACACAACTCTTTATTAAATGCCCTGATCATTGTAGGCCCACCCGACATATATGGCCCAATCTCATCAGTGTGATGAGACAGGCTGAAGGAAGCATCCATTAATCATCTATCATCCTGTCTTGCCACTCCACTGCTCCAGCTGGGGAGTTGCACCAGTGTTTCAGGAGGTTGCGCTGCTTCTTCCCTTCACGTGAGGCTCTGTTGGGGCCTTGCACATCCTCAGTGTATATCAGGTTTCACCCTTGCCTCCATTCCCCAGGCTCCATGTCCCCATTGCCTTGTTGGAGGTCCACGAGCCTGTTCTGCAAGACTGGGTAGCAGGTGCGCATGAGATTGTGCAGGATGCAGCAAGCTTCCATGATCCTCCTCATGGTCTCTGGGTGATGCTGCATGGTGGTGAGAAGTACCTGGAAACTGTTGGCCAGGATGCCAAAGGCATTCTCCACCACCCGTCTTGCCCTGGACAGACTGTAGTTGAAGATCCTCTCTTCACAGGTGAGGCATCTCGAGGGGTAGAGCTTCATGAGGTAGGTTCTGAGGGAGAAGGTGTCATCCCCCACGATGAAATAGGGCACATCTTGTGTGTCATTGGGCAGGGAGTCTGGATATGGAAAGCCCACGATGAGTTTGCATTCCAGCCCCTCCTTGAGGTCTCTGGCGTTGTATACCTGGGCATCTGAACATGAGCCGTTGCCTGAAGCATCGATGTACATGAACTTGTAATCAGCATCGACCATGGCAAAGAAGACGATGCTGAAGAAGCCCTTGTAGTTGAAATAAGTGGAACCCGACTTGGCTGGCGCTTTGCAGGCCACGTGCTTGCCATCTATGGCTCCAACGGTGTGTGGGAAGTTCCACTTCTGATACCACTGCTTTGCAACTTTCTTCCATCCTTCATCAGTGGAGGGGCACTGGAGGAGCTCCTCCAGGTATTCTTCGATGATGGCCTGCACCACTTCTCTGACCACAATGCTGATGGTGTTGTGTGGCACCCTCCAGTCATACTGCATGCTCCTGTAGGTGGTCCCAGAGGCCAGGTGGCGCAGAGTGAGTGCCACCTTGAGCCCAGGGTCCAGGCTGGGCCGGAAGTTGGTGTTTGCCTTGGTCACCCTGGGTGTCAGCCGCTGCACAACTTCATCAAAGATGGCTAGAGGCATTCTCATGAAGTTCTGGAATGCCCGAGTGTCTTCGTTCCTGAGCTCCACCATCAGCTTGTTGTACAATCCGTATTCTGCTCTTCTGGTGATCCATTTTTGGATGCAGACACTTCTTGGTCGCCTCCTTTTCTTCCCGTAGTAGAGTTCACAGAGCCTGTCGATGGCTTCGCACTGTTGCAGAACGATTGTGGCTGTGAAAAGGACTTTGTTATGATCCACGGTGGACATGACTGGATGCTGTGGAAGAGGAAGAGTCAGATGAAGGCTGCAGAGGTCTACACAGCTAGACTGCTGGTCTGAAAGTGAGATGCAGGTGAGTTGCTCCCCCTTTTTATAGGCAGTATAGTTGTCCTTTTGCATCCTCTAGGCATCCTCTAGGCATCCTCTAGACATCCTTAATATCCGAGATAGGTCCCCTCTGCGAACGTTTTTTCCGTTTTAAATGCTTTGTTTCTGTGCTGCATCCGCTAGGCATCCGTTCTGCATCCATTCTGCGTCCGTTCTGCTTCCTCCCTGCGTCCGAGCGGATGCGAGTTGCGCGGATGAGGAACAGATGCCTAGCGGGTATAGCGATGCAGAATGGATGCAGAACGAATGCCTAGCGGATGCGTCGCGGTTGCAGAACAGACGAATTGGATACATTTTCCGCGCAAAAGTTTTGAGCAGCTCAAAACTTTCTGAGCGGATGAAACGTCCATAAACGGATGCTGGATGGATTGAGAGGAAACAAAATGGAGGCAGTGAGTACAGAATGGATACATCGCATTAACCAACAGATGGCAAGCTTTTTTGTCCATTTTACATCCTCTTTGCATCCGTTGGTGCAGTGTGACATGGGCTTTAATGGATGATAATGGACATAGAACATTTGTTGCCCGTATATGTTGTGGATGTACATCGCACACAGCGGAAAGTTCATCTGTTCACAGAGTTTTGTGCAGCTCAAAACTTCTTGCGCAGATGAAATCTCAATGAACGGATACTCATCGGATAGAGCATATGAAACACGTATGCAATGAGTACACAACAGATGCATAGCCTTTTCCAATGGATGGCAAGCTTTTTTAATGTTTTACATCCTCTTTGCATCTGTAAGTGCAGTGGGACCGGGCCTTAAGGCATTAGAATACAAGAGGAAGGGTGTTGTTTTTAGAGATATTATTCAGGAAAAACAATGGGTCCATGGAAACAACCTATGCATCTCTTTTTTCCTTTGCACTTTTCCTTTGCACTCATCACATTCCACTGTTCCTATTTTAAATATACCTATCAACAGCTATGTCATCAACTTATCAACAACCAGTCAGTTGAGCTGAGGACAAAAGAAGCTAATATAAATAAAATATAACCTTGAAAGGAGTATTACTAGCAATTTCCTGAGAATCTTTCCATTTGACTACTCTGCTTATTTTCACTGTTAAAAATTTGTCATTCACTTATTTGCTTTCTATTTATATTCATAAATCATTCATCAATAGTACATTTCTGTTTGTTATTTCCATTTCAGGGGAGGTGTTATAAAGAAATGAATATATGTGCTTGCAAAAGCAACAAATATTCTGTAAGATCCTTTGTAAATAAAAATAGTTGAGCAGAACCTCCACAATCTGTATCTTTGCTTCCTCCATGATTATCCTACTTATTCAAGCCCTCAACCATATGTTAAGTAAGATGGATTTAGTAAAAGTGGCAGAAGTCTATTGAGTTTTTTTTAATTGCTTGCTTAAGGAAGACATTAACATGCTAAATTACACCAAAACTAAAAGGCCCCAAGAGCATGATATCTCCTTTCTGCTGAATAGAAACTAGGACTCAGTATCGACTCAACAACACAGAATCTTGTGCTGCTGTAAGGCTTCTATATGCACAGAGATGGAAGGATATATGCCTTCCCACAATGGAAAAATGGACTGTGCAGCTAATGAAACTGTCTGAAACGGCAAAATTGAAGCTCTGATCAAATACAAAATTTTGACTGCTGTCCTTTCTATATGGAAACCAATTTTGGACTATATGCTTGATAAAGATAAATATGAAATTCTGATTTTGAGATTTGAGGATAGGATCTGTGACAACTATAGATTTATGGTGTACTGCCTGTTCTGCAAGACTGGGTAGCGGGTGCACATGAGATTGTGCAGGATGCAGCAAGCTTTCACGATCCTCCTCATGGTCTGTGAGCAATGCTGCATGGTGGTGAGAAGTAGCTGGAACCTGTTGGCCAGGATGCCAAAGGCATTCTCCACCACCCGCCTTGCCCTGGACAGCCTGTAGTTGAATATCCTCTCTTTACGGGTGAGGCATCTGGAGGTGTAGGGCTTCATGAGGTAGGTTCTGAAAGAGAAGGCGTCATCCCCCACGATGAAGTAGGGCACATCTTGTGTGTCGTTGGCCAGGGGGTCTGGATCTGGGAAGCCCATGATGAGGTTGCGTTCCAGCCCCTCCTTGAGGTCACTGGCGTTGTATACCTGGGCATCTGAACATGACCCGTTGCCTGAAGCATCGATGTACATGAACATGTAGTCAGCATCGACCATGGTGAAGAGGATGATGCTGAAAAAGCCCTTGTAGTTGAAATAAGTGGACCCCGACTTGGCTGGCGCTTTGAGGCCACGTGCTTCCCATCTATGGCTCCAACGGTGTGTGGGAAGTTCCACCTCTGATACCACTGCTCTGCAACTTTCTTCCATCCTTCTTCAGTGGAGGGGCACTGGAGGAGCTCCTCCAGGCATTCTTCGATGATGGCCTGCACCACTTCTCTGACCACAATGCTGATGGTGGTGTGTGGCACCCTCCAGCTGTACTTCATGCTCCTGTAGGTGGTCCCTGAGGCCAGGTGGTGCAGAGTCAGTGCCACCTTGAGCCCAGGGTCCAGGCTGGGGCGGAAGTTGGTGTTTGTGTTGGTCAACCTGGGTGTCAGCCGCTGCACAACTTCGTCGAACATGGCTGGAGGCATCCTCATGAAGTTCTGGAATGCACGAGGGTCTTCGTTCCTCAGCTCCACCATCAGCTTGCTGTACAGTCCTTACTCTGTTCTTCTCCTGATCCATCTTTGGACCCAGATGCTTCTTGGCCGCCTCCTTTTCTTCCCGTAGAGGAGTTGAAAGAGCCTGTAGATGGCTTTGCACTGTTGCAGAACAATGGTGGCTACCAAAAGGACTGTGTTACGATCCATGGTGGACATGACTGGATGCTGTGGAAGAGCAAGAGGCAGATGAAGGCTGAAGAGGTCTGCACAGCAGGGCTGCTGGTCTGAAAGTGAGATCCAGGTGAGTTGCTCCCCCTTTTTATAGGCAATATCGGTTTTCCCCTAGGTGTCCTTTTGCATCCTCTAGGCATCCTTTAGACATCCTTAATATCCGAGATAGGTCTCCTCTGCGAACGTTTTTTCCATTTAAAATGCTTTCTTTGCGAGCTGCATCCGCTTTCACCCTTTCTCCCTCCGTACTACTAACGCTGCGTGTCCGTTCCACGTCCGTTCCGCTTTGTCCTTGCATCCGTTTCTGCTGGAGCGAATTTGATTTACGCAGATGCACAGTGGATGCCTAGTGGATATTGCGGATGTGTAATGGATGATGACGGATGCAGAACGGATGTTCCCAGTATGACTAGCGGATGCAGAACGGACGCGTTGGATACATCTTCTGTTCAAAAACTTTTGAACAGCTCAAAACCTTTTGAGCGGAAGAAATGTCAGTCGACGGATGCTGGATGGATAGAGAGGCAGAAAAACGGATGCAGTGAGTAGAAAACACAAGCATCACGTTAACGAACGGATGGCAAGTATTTTTCTCCATTTTACATCCTCTTTCCATCCGTTGGTGCAGTGTGACATGGGCTTTAAGCCCCTATCACACTGCACCAACGGATGCAAAGAGGATGTAAAATGGACAAAAAACCTTGCCATCTGTTGGAAAACGCGATGTACTCACTGCCTCCGTTTTGCTTCCTCTCTATCTGTCCAGCATCTGTTTATGGACGTTTCATCTGCTCCAAAAGTTTTGGGCTGCCTAAAACATTTGCGCGGAAAATGTATCCAGTTCTTCCGTTTTGAATCTGCTACGCATCTGCTACGCATCTGTTACGCATCTGCTATATCCGCTAGGCATTCGCTGCGCATCCGCCCAACTCGCATCTGCCCGGAAGCAGGGAGGAAGTGGAACGGACGCAGAACGGATGCAGAACGGATGCAGAATGGATGCAGCATGGAAACAAAGCGTTTAAAATGGAAAAAACGTCCGCAGAGGGGACCTATCTCGGATATTAAGGATGTCTAGAGGATGCCTAGAGGATGGAAAGGGACACCTATATTGCCTATAAAAAGGGGGAGCAACTCGTCTGCATCTCACTTTCAGACCAGCAGCCCAGCTGTGCCTACCTCTGCAGCCTTCATCTGACTCTTCCTCTTCCACAGCATCCAGTCATGTCCACCGTGGATTGCGACAAAATCCTTTCGGCAGCCAACAACCTTCTGCAACACTGCGAAACCATCTACAGCCTCTGTGAACAGTACTACGGGAAGAAAAGGCGGCTCCCAAAAAAAGTCTGGCTCCGAAGATGGTTCGCCAGAAGAGCACAGTACGTACTTTACGACAAGCTGATGGTGGAGCTCAGGAGCGAAGACACTCGGGCATTCCAGAACTTCATGAGGATGCCTCCAGCCATCTTTGACGAAGCTGTGCAGTGGCTGACACCCAGGGTGACCAAGACAAACAAGACCCTGGGCTCAAGGTGGCACTCACTCTGCGCCCAAGACCCTGGGCTCAAGGTGGCACTCACTCTGCGCCAGCTGGCCTCAGGGACCACCTACAGGAGCATGAAGTATGGCTGGAGGGTGCCACCCAGCACCATCAGCTTTGTGGTCAGAGAAGTGGTGCAGGCCATCAACGAAGAATACAAGGAGGAGCTCCTCCAGTGTCCGTCCACTGAAGAAGGATGGAAGAAAGTTGCAGAGCAGTGGTATCAGAAGTGGAACTTCCCCCACACCGTTGGAGCCATCGATGGCAAGCACGTGGCCTGCAAGGCTCCAGCCAACTTAGGGTCCACTTATCACAACTACAAGGGCTTCTTGAGCATCATCCTCTTCGCCATGGTCGATGCTGACTACAAGTTCATGTACATCGGTGTTTCAGGCAACGGGTCATCTTCAGATGCCCAGGAATACAACTACAGTCACCTCAAGGATTGGCTGGAAAGCAACCTCATGGTGGGCTTCCCAGATCCAGACCCGCTGCCCAACGACATGCAAGATGTGCCCTACTTCATCGTGGGGGATGATGCCTTCTCCCTCACAACCTACCTCATGAAGCCCTACACCTCCAAATACCTCACCCGTGAAGAGAGGATCTTCAACTACATGCTGTCCAGGGCAAGGCGAGTGGTGGAGAACGCCTTTGGCATCCTGGCCAACAGGTTCCAGCTACTTCTCACCAACATGCAGCATCGCCCAGAGACCAAGAGGAGGATCGTGGAAGCTTGCTGCATCCTGCACAATCTTATGCGCACCCGCAACCCAGTCTTGCAGAACAGGCTCGTGGACCTCCAGCAAGGCAATGGGGACATGGAGCCTGGGGAATGGAGGCAAGAGCAAAACCTGATCGACACTGAGGATGTGCAAGGGCCCAACAGAGCCTCACATGAGGCGAAGAAGCAGCGCAACCTCCTGAAACACTGGTGCAACTCCCCAGCTGGAGCGGTGGAGTGGCAAGATAGGATGGTAGATGATTAATGGATGCTTCCTTCAGCTTGTCTCATCACACGGATGAGATTGGGCCATGTATGTTGGGTGTGCCTACAATGAACAGGGCATTTAATAAAGAGTTGTGTTTATGTTGAAATGTGTGGATCAATGCTTACATTGTAATTGATCATGAAGGGCCATAGGAGTGGCACCTGGGAGGGTGGACCATACAGTCCCACTATACTTGCACTGGAGGTTTATCTATCCCACAACTATTACCCATGCCACAGGTATCCCTTCCCATCCCACAGGTATCCCTTCCCATCCCACAGGTATCCCTTCCCATCCCACAGCTATCTTAACCCATCCCAAAGGTATCACTGCCCATCCCAGTGCTATCTTAACCCATCCCACAAGCACGCAAAGGCTAAATCATTTCTAAAAGTTTCCACCCAGACTTTATAAAAAAAAATTAATGAAGCAAGTGTGTGAAACAAAGATAAACTTTATTAATAACAAGCTTTAAAATAAACATGACCCAAGTTAAGTGTCCAAATAAAGTCCACAAATATCCAGGCAGCCAGTCTCTGGCACTCCTCTTGGTCACTCGG
Organism: Laticauda colubrina; assembly: GCA_015471245.1. NCBI lineage: Eukaryota > Metazoa > Chordata > Lepidosauria > Squamata > Elapidae > Laticauda > Laticauda colubrina. The sequence goes on along the minus strand of BLBF01000005.1, from coordinate 60,846,449 downwards.
AAGTGTGTGCCCAGTCTAAGGTGTTAGGGTGCAGGTGCTGTGGAGGTGGGTGCTGCTGCAGTGCTGGTCTGAGGTGTTGTTGGAGTGCCTGGCCCCGAGAGGACAACAGGGGACGGTGTGTTGAGGAAGGTGTCAGACAGCTGGCTCAGCCCTGTGATGCTGAGAGGTCCTTCCTCTGTGCCATGGGGTGTCAGCCACAGTACTGAAGACAGATGTACTGAGGCCGGGCTTGGCTGTGGGATGGAGGAAGGAGCAATGTAGTGGGGCTGCCTGGTCTGCAGCGGGGTGAGGACTGGCGTGGGTGGCATCATTTTCGTGGTTGGCATCGGTGGCATCATTGGAACCGGTGGCAACAGTGTCGTTCGATGACTCTGTGCCTGCATTTGGAAGGGCTGCTGTCTGTGCTACTGGACCTCCGGGTAGCTGTAGCCCTGGTAGGTGAGGGGCTGTGGGAAGCCTTGGTATGGGAGGGACATCACCTGGGGTGGAGGAGCAGACCTGGACTGGGTGGGAGCAGGTGCCTCTGGGCCTGGAGGGTTGTTAAGCAGCGTGGTGATCCTCTCCTTCACCACCTGGTACTGGGAATCCGCCATCTCCTTGAGGGTCTGGTTGACATAATTGAGGAAGGGCTTGCGGTTGGAGCAGGAAGAGTCTATGGGGACCAGCTGAGAGAGGAGACCTATGCTGGTGCGGATGGTGTCCCTGATCTCCACCAGGACCTTGTGGCTCTGCCCCTCCTGCGGTCCAGCTCTCTGCCTTACTGTGGAGGCAGAGGTGTGGGTGGATGCAACTTCAGCAGCGGTGGACTCGATGTCTCCTTTCTCCCACCGCACCAGGGAGTCCTCCTCGCTCTCCACCACGCTTTCAACACCTGCCTGTGGGTTCTCCACCATGGCACGCTCCACAGATACCTGCATGGAGACAGGGACTGACTCTCAGCCACCAGAAGACTGGCTCCCAGCAGGCTGCCGGAGAGAGAGGGTAGACCGAGGGGCTCCTGGTGCTCCTCAGTGGCAGATCTCACCCTTCAGGAAGCTGCACCTGGCCATGACGTAGGTCTCTCTGTCCGTCAGCTTAACCCTGGCCTGGCCAGATTTTTTGAGCTGCAGCTTCCCATACCAGGTGTGCATGTGCTTCCACCAGCCGAGGAGCACCTCCGATGTGTAGCCCAGACTCTCTGCCCTCTCTCTCCAAGCAGCCTGCTTCTGCTTGGTGTCCCTGTACAGCCGGTGTCCCTTCCGCCACAGATAGTCGTTCTCTCTCAGCCACTCCAGCACCTCATCCTCGTGCGCTTCCTCAATGTAGTACTGCCTCCTCTCCCATTGTTGCATACGCCTCTTCCTCCCTTTGGCAGGACCAGATGGGCCCTCATCAGAGGGGCTTCCAGGTTGTAGGGGCTGCTCCTCCACACCAACAGCAGCAGCAGCAGCAGCAGCAGCAGCATAATCACCAGCAGGATCATAATCAGCAGCAGCAGCAGCAACAGCAGCAGCAGCAGGAGCAAGACCAGGATGAGCAGCAGCAGAGTAAGCACCAGCAGCAGGGTCAGCAAGACCAGGAGCACGAGCAGAATGAGCAGGACCAGCAGGACCAGGAGCAGCTTCAGCAGAGTATGCAGCAGCGGAAGCACCACCGCCAGGAGCAGCTTCAGCAGAGTACGCAGCAGAAGCACCACCACCAGGAGCAGCTATAGCAGAAGCTACAGCAACAGAAGAGCGAGCCCAAGCAGCAGAAGCCCCAGCAGAAGATGAGTCAGGGACATGGGGCAGGAGGGTGGCCCTGTCCCTCTTGCCAGGGATGGCGGCAGGTTGCTGAGACTTTCGCTTCTTCCCCATGGTTGTGGGGTTGCTGGCTGGCAGGAAGGCTTGCAGGAAGGCTTGCAGGCACCAAGGCTGGCAGGAAGGCTGGCAGGAAGACTGGCAGGAAGACTGGCAGGAAGACTGGCAGGAAGGCAGGCACCAAGGCTGGCAGGGAGGCTGGCTGGCAGGGAGGCTGGAAGGCAGGCTGGCAGCAAGGCTGGCATGAAGGCTGGCAGGCACCAAGGCTGGCAGGAAGGCTGGCACCAAAGCTGGAAGGAAGCCTGGCAGGAAGCCTGTTAGGAAGCCTGGCAGGAAGCCTGTTAGGAAGCCTGGCAGGAAGCCTGGCAGGAAGCCTGTTAGGAAGCCTGGCAGGAAGGCTGGCAGGAAGGCAGGCACCAAGGCTGGCAGACAGACTGGCTGGCAGGGAGGCTGGAAGGCAGGCTGGCAGCAAGGCTGGCAGGGAGGCTGGAAGGCAGGCTGGCAGCAAGGCTGGAAGGGAGGCTGGAAGGCAGGCTGGCAGCAAGGCTGGCAGGGAGGCTGCCCAGGAAGCTGGGAGGCAGGCTGGGAGGCAGGCTTGGAGGCAGGCTGGCAGCAAGGCTTGCAGGCAGACATGCAGGCAAGAACTCGAGGTATCCAGCAGCAGGTCTTTCCTTGCAACACTGGCCATGTGCGAGCTGCTTCCCTTTATATCTGCGGGGCTTGCTCAATGCATCATCTCCGCATGTGCAATTAACACCAGGCATCCGTTAGGCTTCCGCTGTGCATCCACTAGACTTCCACTGTGCATCCGCTTCATCCGCTAGGCTTCCGCTCTGCATCCGTTGTTTCCGTTCCGCGTCCGCTTTGCTGAGGCCCCCCGGAAGCCCTGCTGTTGCGCCATCTGCTTCCATCCGCTGGGCTTCCGTTCCGCATCCGCTTTGCATCCGCCCTGCGTCCTCCCCGCGTCCGTGTTATCCCCTCCAATTATGCAAATTTTCGCCCCTTTTGAGCGCGGATAACAACAGATGTAACATTTTTCTCTTCCGTTGTGTCCTTTTTGCATCCGTTGGGCAGTGTGACACAGCCTTTAACTGTTTTGAATGCATAACGTTTATATTTTAGTTTGTATCCATTTTCTTGCTTATCTAAAACAAGAGAGTATTTTACTTTATAACTATATTTATATTGCATAATTTTCAAAATAACTTTTATTTCTTTAAATGTTATTTTGATGGGTTAGGGTTGTGTTATTTTTGAAAAATCTTCCCTGCTTATTATAATTTTGTATTTTAATGTTTTCCTTTTGAAACTTTTTAAAAATTATATGTAAAAACAACAACATAGAACTAATTTTGGAATTAATTTTCTTAAGAAAAAAATGACACATTTCGCAACTCATTTAGGTTTTGTTTTTGTTTTTTAGCTAATAATGAGCAACTTCATCTTTGAGAAATTTGTTGGAGCATTTATATTGTTTGAGGAGATAAATTTGCACACAGTTCTATGCAAGTTCTGGTGTAATGAGGTGATTAATGAAAGCTCCTAGTTTATAATTCTTACAATTATTTCAATCTTTCAGTCCATTGATGTAAGACACAAGAAATTCTGCTTCAGGATGCTGTGTTCCAAGATAATGACTTCCATTTACAATATGTAGTAGTAAGTGTAAATATATATGAAAATATGATCAGTGTGTTATTGTGTTAATCTCAATTACAATCAAGTGGCATACAGAGTTGATTTTCCTTCTTTTGTTAAAAATATTTTAACAAAATATTAAAATAAGCAGCATATCTGGTTTGTTGCAATATTGAACAATTTTGATCAATTTTATTTGAAAAAATGAATTTCCAGTGGAATAACTGAGCTATAAAATAAAGTATAACAATAGCATGTAAGATATGTCTTGGGCTTATACCATACTGTAATACAAATCAGATCATGAATTGCTGTAGCATTACAGAGATCAGAGTTTGGCTTTCATACTTTAAAAAGAAACGTACTCTTGGAACACTGGGGAAAAAAGTGATGATCCTGCAAATAAAGAGCAAAGAGTTGCATTGATTTGGTGAAAATGGCAATCTAAACTCACTTGAAATCTCATTCTGGTCTGAATAAAGCATAATGGGATACCCCAGGAAATATTAACCATCAGACATATTTATTTGATGGTATTGCAGGCAGAACTAGGTGGTATCTTAAGAGCCGTGGTGGTGCAGTGGTTAGAATGCAGCATTGCAGGCCAATTGAAGTTGGTAAAATGAGAACCCAGATTGTTGGGGAAAACATGCTCACTTTGTAAACTGTTTAGAGAAGGCTTTAAAGCACTGTAAAGTGGCATATAAATGTAAGTGCTATTGCAATTGCCACTTGTGAACATTCATTCAGAAAATGCACTTATGGTTTTCTATATGCATAGAAATGGCTTCCCCTGGCATTTCATTTACATTTTAAGAATTAAGGTCATAAATTATTTTCAGATCTGAATATGCAACTGAATTTTCAATATCCCTCATTTATACCATTCATTTTTATTGCCCTTTGAAGGCTTCTAATTTGTGCTTGAATGTTGCCAGTAACTTTAGAATCCCACCCCATTTTGGTGCTTGCTATCAAGCTGAATGAAAGTATAACACTTAAAAGTAGCAAAACTGAAAATAAATAGCATCAATATTTTAACTGCTTGGAAAGCTTTAATCAATTTTTAATTTGCTTAGGATATCTTTTTTACCTTCAATTTAACTTTATTCTGAAGTGCAACATGGAATAGTACTTCAGACAGCTGCAAACCAGCAGCATGCATACTATTTTAAATTCAACCAACAACTAGGGTGTTGTTGTTGTTTTTTTAATGGCTATGTTCCAAAAAAACCCTCTAGAGATATCTAAATTCATGTTAACATTAAGTTCATTTTTTTTTCTGCATGAGGCAAAGTGCTAAAGAATGACAGAATATCCAATGAGCATATGCTTACATGGAATAAGCCTGCTTCAGAATTACTGTGGTTCATTGCATAGTCAGCCAGATGTTCAAACTGGATTTAGAATTTTTGTCTGCTTCATCAAACAGTCAGCCAAATTGGACTGGATTTGACATTTTTATCTTCTGGCATGAGATAAGGGATGTTATTATTTGATGGTAGCTCTGTAACAATCAGAACTATGAGTAAACTAATTAGCTCTCAAGCAATTGCAAGAACAAGATTTCAGTTCAGTTCTCATTGGTTCCTTCGAATAAGGGAATTATAATTTCTTTAAAATGCTTCAATGTATTTGTAGCCTTGAAATGACAGTCTATCAGATGCCCTGTATTTGTTTATGCCTATTGTTGAGTCAGAGATTTGCTTATTTCTGCATTAAGGCAAACCCTTCCTATCTCAAACATCTAGAGGGCACCACATTGGGAAAAAATAATTTTATATCTGCATTGGGCAGACATTTTGGTATATCTGTGCATATTCATTGTTAGGAAACAGGAAAAGATATATAAAAGATAAAGTAATCCTGTTTCTAGATTGGATTAAGCCAAATATCCTGTATTTGAAAAAAATGGTTCTTTAGCAGCTCTGTGAAATTCTCTTTAATTGTTCTAAGTGGCTGCTCTTTTGCAAAGAAGAAAGGTGTTGTTCACCAAAATATATTCTGTTAAGAGATAAACATCAATTTTCATATTACATAAAAAAGTGAGACAATAATTCATCAAAATCAGGATCTAGGTCACTAATGAAGTTTGATATTCATGGCAAAACATCCAACAAGAGTCATTTAAACATGACTATTGCATTAATGCTGCCTCTCTAATGTAGTCAGATTGCATGGATTTATTTTCATAAATTTCAAAGCAGATGAAAATCTATGTTATGGTATTTTCCGCTTGCAAAATAAATAAACTGAAGAATTATTACAGTGATGAGAAAGACAATTTATGCCTTTTTCATAATAAATAGAAAAGTGCAGAGAGTAACCATGAGGACAATTCTACCCACCTGTATTGAAGAATGTCCTAACTTCTGAAATACTTCATGTACCATTATGGTCTAACCAGGGGTGCAATTCAACTGGTGTAACAACTGTTTGGTGAATGGATGCTTTGCGCGTGCACAGCTTTTAAAACATGCTTCTTCTTTAGCTCTAAAACTTACTTTCTGCTGCAATCCTGGTGAATAAATCAGCTGAGGAGTGGCAATCTGCTGTGCTGCACCAAATAATGGAGCTGAAAACCCTGGAAATAGAGGACAGAATAGGGCAGGGGTGGGAGGGTGGGGCCAAATCATTGTTGTAACTACCAGTTCGCCCAAAGAGGGCCGAACTGGTAGAATCCTACCCCTGGGTATAACATATGCAAATGTGGGCTAACAATTGGTTAATTTTATTTCTTGTGAGACATCAACAAATTGAAGTGAGTTAAGATAATTATCCAATAAAAATAACAACAATGAATAGGATGTTCTCCTTCTGATGATAGGATTGCAGTAAAATGCAAACATTCAGATTTTAGGGAAAAAAATCAAAGACACTTTCTTCAAAATACTTAATAAGCCCATAGAAGGCCAATTTTATATTTAATTATATACTTTGTGCAATAATATTTGTAATGTGATTATTTGTAATGTGAAATGGGTAAACACAAACAGCAGATTTATTATAAATTTCCACATTTTAAGGTAGAAAGGCTTATTGGGTCAATTTTGTTGATAATTTAATTACAGATAGTCCTTAACTTACAAACATATATTCAAAGTTACAACAAAACTGAAAAAAGAGACTTTTGACCATTTTTCACCCTTGCAGCTATTGCAACAACCATGGTACCTGGCAGCTGGCTCATATTTAATGAGATCAATGTCCCAGGGTCACCTTTTGTGATCTGACAAGCAAAGTCCATGGGGAAACCAAATTCACTTAAAAAACATGTTACTAACTTAACAACTGCAGTGATTCATTTAACAACTGTGGCATGAAAAGTTGTAAAACATCTCATCTGACATATTTGCCATACTCCCATTACTTCTCCAATCTCAGATGTTTTTTTTATCAATGTTAGGCATCCAGAAATTGTCCATTGTAATCAACAACTCTGAGACAGGCATAATCTCCAATTGATTTATTAGGAACAACACTGATTATGTCTATGAATTTCCAAAACTGAAATTCATTCCCAGAGTGTCTCACAAATTCCACCCTATCTCCTCCCACATATGACACTTCATTAATCATGAGAACCGATTACTTGCAGTTGAAATTTCTAATGTGACATACTAAACCCTCATAACCCTGAGCTGTTCAACCCCCTCACCTCCTTCATTCTTCACACAACATTCCTTTGGCAGCTGTGGAATCCCAGAGCTGACAGGCGTCCCCCCATTGAAAGCTCCTTCTTGTAAAAGATACCAAACAAAACATATACAGGGGTTAATACATTTTCCTTAACCCCCTCTTCCCCCTCCACAAGGACCTTTTGGTTTGTGGGGAAGTCAGGGTGGAATTGGGTAACCAATTGATCAGCATTGACATCCCAACTCTTTACCCAACTAGCATCTGAGAGAAGGTAACCTTTTCATAAGACCAAATATTGCAATTGTCCTCGGTGTAATCTAGAATCAAGAATTTTCTTAATTTCATTATGTGTCTCCCTCTGTACCATTAATGGGGGGAGTGATTGGCACTGGTTTTATCACTGATGTAGCAGCTGGTTTTAGCAAACTACAGTGGAGCAATGGATAAATCTTCCCTAATAGGTGAGGAAGACTCAATTGACTGGATTGATTATTTTTGAAATTGGGAATGGACCCAAAAATTTTGGGCCCAGTTTCTTACTAGGCAGTTTCAACCTAAGATACTTGGTTGACAAATATACTTTTTCTCCAGGAGGGCGGAGCTGGTGTTGTGACAATATGGCATGCAATCTTGGAGGTCTGAGATCGCAGCCGATATCTTTGCCCCTGGATGGTCCTATCAGACCTAAACTGTCCAAAAGAGATGGTGAAAGTGAAGAGCGCATCCTGCTGATCCCAGGGATATTGCAAAGTCCCTGGTAGATCCAGGAGAAGCTCTTCTTGCCAGCGGCAAAGAGGCAGCAATTAAAGCTGCTGAAATTGGGACAGCTCCGAAATGAAAGAGAACAGAAAGAGAGAGTGTGCCAGTTTGGTGAGAACTTTTTCTTTATTCTAAGATCTGAAAGGACACCCTAAGGAAAAGAAAGAATATGTAAAAATTTTGACAGAAGTGATTAAGTGGAGATTTTAAAGCCCCTGTCACACTGCACCAACGGATGGAAAGAGGATGTAAAACAGAGAAAAACACTTGCCATCCATTGGTTAACGCGATGCTTCCGTTCTGTACTCACTGCCTCCGTTTTGCTTCCTCTCTATCCGTCCAGCATCCATCTATTGACATTTCATCTGCTCAAAAGTTTTTGAACTGCTCAAAACTTCTGAGCGGAAAATATATCCAATACGTCCGTTCTGCATCCGCTAGCTATACGGGGAACATCCATTCTGCATCCGTTGTCATCCGATATGCATCTGCTATATCCGCTAGACATCCGCTGAGCATCCGTGCAACTCGCATCTGTTCCCGCGGTAAATGGCCACACGGAAGAAGTGGAACAGGCGAGGAAGGGATGCGCAGCGTTAGTAGCACGGATGGAGAAAGGATGAAAGCAGATGCAGCATGCAAAGAAAGCATTTAAAATGGAAGAAACGTTCGCAGAGGGGACCTATCTCGGATATTAAGGATGTCTAGAGGATGCCTAAAGGATGCAAAGGGACACATAGTGGAAAACCTATATTGCCTATAAAAAGGGGGAGCAACTCACCTGGATCTCACTTTCAGACCAGCAGCCCTGCGGTGCAGACCTCTGCAGCCTTCATCTGCCTCTTGCTCTTCCACAGCATCCAGTCATGTCCACCATGCATCATAACAAACTACTTTTGGTAGCCACCATCGTTCTGCAACAGTGCAAAGCCATCTACAGGCTCTGTGAAATCTACTACGGGAAGAAAAGGTGCTGGACAAGAAGCGTCTGGGTCTGAAGATGGATCGGGAGAAGAGCAGAGTACGGACTGTACAACAAGCTGATGGTGGAGCTCAGGAACGAAGACACTCGGGCATTCAGAACTTCATGAGGATGCCTCCAGCCATGTTTGATGAAGTTGTGCAGTGGCTAATGCCAAGGTTGACCAAGCAGAGCACCAAATTCCACCCCAGCCTGGACCCTGGGCTCAAGGTGGCACTGACTCTGCACCACCTGGCCTCAGGGACCACCTGCAGTATGGCTGGAGGGTGCCACACAACACCATCAGCATTGTGGTCAGAGAAGTGGTGCAGGCCATCATCGAAGAATACCTGGAGGAGCTCCTCCAGTGCCCCACCACTGAAGAAGGATGGAAGAAAGTTGCAGAGCGGTGGTATCAGAGGTGGAACTTCCCCCACACCATTGGAGCCATCAATGGCAAGCATGTGGCCTGCAAAGCTCCAGCCAAGTTGGCGTCCACTTATTTCAACTACAAGGGCTTCTTCAGCATCATCCTCTTCGCCATGGTCGATGCTGACTACATGTTCATGTACATCGATGCTTCAGGCAACGGGTCAGCTTCAGATGCCCAGGTATACAACACCAGTCACCTCAATGAGGGGCTGGAATGCAACCTCATCGTGGGCTTCCCAGATCCAGATCCCCTGCCCAATGACACACAAGATGTGCCCTACTTCATCGTGGGGGATGACGCCTTCTCCCTCAGAACCTACCTCATGAAGCCATACACCTCCAAATGCCTCACCCGTGAAGAGAGGATCTTCAACTACAGGCTGTCCAGGGCAAGGCGGGTGGTGGAGAACGCCTTTGGCATCCTGGCCAACAGGTTCCAGGTACTTCTCACCAACATGCAGCATCACCCAGAGACCATGAGGAGGATCGTGGAAGCTTGCTGCATCCTGCACAATCTCGTGCGCACCCGCTACCCAGTCTTGCAGAACAGGCTCATGGACCTCCAACAAGGCAATGGGGACATGGAGCCTGGGGAGTGGATGCAAGGGCAAAACCTGATAGACACTGAGGATGTGCAAGGCCCCAACAGAGCCTCACGTGAAGGGAAGAAGCAGTGCAACCTCCTGAAACACTGGTGCAACTCCCCAGCTGAAGCAGTGGAGTGGCAGATGGTAGATGATTAATGGATGCTTCCTTCAGCCTTTCTCATCACACGGATGAGATTGGGCCATGTATGTTGGGTGGGCCTACAATGAACAGGGCATTTAATAAAGAGTTGTGTTTATGTTGACATGTGTGGATGAATGCTTACATTGTTATTGATAATGAAGGGCCAAAGGTGTGGCACCTGGGAGGGTGGACCATACAGTCCCACTATGCTTGCACTGGAGGTTTATCTATCCCACAGCTATCTTAACCCATCCCACAACTATCTTAACCCATCCCAAAGGTATCCCTGCCCATCCCACTGCTATCCTTACCCATCCCAAAGGTATCCCTGCCCATCCCACTGCTATCCTTACCCATCCCAAAGGTATCCCTGCCCATTCCACTGCTATCTTAACCCATCCCACAAGCATGCAAAGGCTTAAGCCATTTCTAAAAGTTTCCACCAAGACTTTATTGAAAAAAATAAATGAAGCAAGTGTGTGAAGCAAAGATTAACTTTATTAATAACAAGCTGTAAAAGAAAAATGACCCAAGTCAAGTGTCCAAATAAAGTCTACAGGTAGCCACCCAGTCTCTGGCACTCTTATTGGTCACTCGGAGGTGTGCCCAGTCTCAGGGGTGAAGGGTCCAGGTGTTGTGGAGGTGGGTGGTGCTGGAGTGCTTGTCTGAAGTGTCATTGGGGTGCCTGGCCCCGAGAGGACAACAGGTGACGGTGTGTTGAGGAAGCTCTCAGACAGCTGGCTCAGCCCTGTGATGTTGAGAGCTCCTTCCTCCATGCCATGGAGTGTCAGCCCCAGTACTGACGACAGATGTACTGAGGCCGGGCTTGGCTGTGGGGTGGAAGAAGGAGCAGTGTAGTGGGGCTGTCTGGTCTGCAGCTGGGTGAGGACTGGGGTGGGTGGCATCTGTGGCGCGGGTGGCATCGGTGGCATCCATGGAACTGGTGGCAACGGTGGTGTCCGATGACTCTGTGCCTGGACTGGGAAGGGCTGCTGCCTGTGCTGCTGGACCTCCTGGTAGCCGTAGCCCTGGTAGGTGAGGGCATGTGGAAAGCCTTGGAATGGGAGGGACATCACCTGGGGTGGAGGAGCAGACCTGGACTGGGTGGGAGCAGGTTCCTCTGGGTCTGGAGGATTGTGAAGCAGCTCGGTGATCAGGTCCTTCACCACCTGGTACTGGGGTTCCTCCATGTCCCTGAGGGTCTGGTTGACATAGGTGAGGAAGGGCTTGTGGTTGGAGGATGAGGAGTTGGTGTGGACCAGCTGAGAGAGGAGATCTATGCTGCTTCAGATGGTGTCCCTGATCTCCAGCAGGACAGTGTGGCTCTGCCCCTCCTGTCTGGCTCTCTGCCTTTCTGTGGAAGTGGAGCTGGGGGTGGATGCGGGTAGGGCTGTGGTGGACGTGCCGTCTCCTTTCTCCCACTGCACCAGGGAGTCCTCCATGTGCTCCACCACAGTTAAAACATCTGTCCGCGGGTTCTCCACCGTGGGACACTCCACAGAAAACTGCCTGGAGATAGGAGCTAACTCTCGGCCGGCTCTCAGCGGGCTGCCTGAGAGAGAGGGTTGTGAGAGGGGCTGCTGCTGCTCCTCGGTGGTGGATCTCACCCTCCAGGAAGCTGCACCTGGCCATGACGTAGGTCTCTCTGTCCGTCAGCTTAACCGTGGCCTGGCCAGATTTCTTGAGGTGCAGCTTCCCTTACCAGGTGTGCATATGTTTCCACCAGACAAGGAGCACGTCTGATGTGTAGCCCAGACTCTCCGCCTTCTCTCTCCAAGCAGCCTGCTTCCTTTTGGTGTCCCTGTAGAGCCGGTGTCCCTTCTGCCATAGATAGTCATTCTCTCTCAGCCACTCCCGCACCTCACCCTTATGTTCCTCCTCGATGTTGTATTGCCTCCTCTCCCGTTGTCGCATATACCTCTTCCTCCCTTTGGCAGGACCAGATGGGCTCTCATCAGAGGGGCTTCCAGGTTGTAGGGGCTGCTCCTCCACACCAGCAGCAGCAGCAGCAGCAGCAGGATCATCATCAGCAGCAGCAGCACCAGCAGGATCATCATCAGCAGCAGCAGCAGCAGGAGGATCATCATGATCAGCAGCAGCAGCAGCAGCCGCAGGACCAGGATCATCAGCAGCAGAGTAAGCACCAGCAGTGCCAGCAGCACCAGGAGCATGAGCAGGACGAGCAAGACCAGGAGCACGAGTAGGACGAGCAGGACCAGCAGGACGAGGAGCAGCTTCAGCAGAGTAAGCACCAGCAGAAGCACCACCGCCAGGAGCAGCCTCAGCAGAGTAAGCACGAGCAGAAGCACCACCGCCAGAAGCAGCATCAGCAGAGTAAGCACGAGCAGAATCACCACCACCATAAGCAGCAGCATCAGCTCCTCCAGAAGCAGAAGCAGCAGAAGCCCCAGCCGCAAAAGAGCGAGCCCGTGCTACAGGAGCCCCAGCAGAAGCAGAGTGAGGGCCAGGGGGTAGGAGGGTGGCCCTGTCCCTCTTGCCAGGGCTGTCAGCAGTTGGCTAAGGCTTTCTCTTCTTCCCCATGGTTGTGGGGTTTCTGGCTGGTAGGGAGGCTGGCAGGGAGGCTGGCAGGAGGGCTGGCAGGAAGGCTGGCAGGCAGGCTGGCAGGAAGGCAGGCAGCAAGGCTGGCAGGAAGGCTGGCAGGCAGGCAGCAAGGCTGGCAGGCAGCAAGGCTGGCAGGGAGGCTTGTAGGCAGGCAGACAGCAAAGCTGGCAGGGAGGCTGGCAGGATGGCAGGCAGCAAAGCAGGAGCAAGGCTGGCAGCAAGGCTGGCAGGCAGGCATGCAGGCAGGGCAGGATGGCAAGGCACTTGATGTGTCTGGAAGCAGGTCTTTCCTCTGAATGGTGACCTGCTTGGGAGCTGCTTCCCTTATATCTGCAGGGCTGATGCAATACATCCCCCCTGCATGCGCAGTGAACGCTAGGCATCTGCTAGGCATCCGCTAGGCTTCCGCTATGCATCTGTTCGGCTTCTGCTCTGCATCCGCTTCATCCACTGTGCATCCACTGTGCATCCGCTGTGCATCCGCTCTTTCCGTTTTGCGTCTGCTTTGCTGAGGTCCTCCGGAAGCCTAGCGGATGTGCCATCTGCTCCCATCCACTTCCATCTGCTAGGCTTCCATGGAGCATCCGCTTTCCATCCACTCTGCATCCTCCCTCCGTCTGTTCCTTTCCGTGTTATCCGCTCTGTTTATGCAAATTTTTGCCCCTTTTGAGAGCGGATAACCACGGATGGAACATTTTTCTCATCCGCTGTGTCCTTTTTACAAACGTTTTGCATCCATTGGGCAGTGTGACAAGGCCTTAAACAGGAATTGTCAAAGTAATGTTTTTTTCTTATTGTTGGATTTTCTATACATGTTCTTATATTTTGAAACTGGACTGGTTTTTTTTTCCATTTTTTTTCTCCTTCTTGATTTTGTAACATTTTAGGCTAGCGACTCCCTTTTAGTTATTTCTTTTTAAAAATATCTTTTTCTTTTTTTTATTAATCCTTATGATATTTTGCTTGGAAAAGGAGGGGGAAAGTGAAAACAAAGAAACTTTGTAACACTGCCAACTAGAGGTTTGGAAATATTCTATTTCTCTTGTGACCAGACAAAGCTGAGAAAGAAAGAACTGAGACTTTTTTTCAAGGACATTGCTATTTGATAAGATCGAGGGAAGAGCATGGGAGAGTATTATTGCAGGTGCTCTTCTTTGTTTCTATCAACAGCTGGAGTCTGGTGTTTATAGGTAAAGAAAAGGTGATAAGTTTCTGGAGAAGAATATTATAACAAGAGCCTTGAATAATTAAACAAAGTGCAGTGTGTTCTCTTGATTTTTCCTAAGCTGTGCCACCCCCTCCTCAACAGTTTACTTTTTGAAATAGCTATTTGGATTTTTAGTTCTTTGGAACTTGTCTTTGCTTTATTTTTATGTTTTTTTTGCTTGCCTTTGGAAATTAAATTTTTACGTTTGCTTTTTATTTTGAAAGAAAAGTTTTAATATTAATGATTCCCTTCCTTTTCTTTTTAAGGGAGTAGCCTTTTTTCTTTTTCTATTTCTGCCTCTTTGGTATTTTTGTTTTTCCATCTACTTTCAATACTGCTTTTTTCTTTTTCTTTTTTTATCTTCCTGGCCTTTTTTTTTCTTTTTCTCTTATGCAGCCTTTTATATTTGAGACCTCTAAATTGGATTAAGGTGTTGAAGAGCCTGAAGAATTCTTCCTTTTTTTTTAGCTTTTTATTCCTCACTTTTCTGTCTTTTTTAGGACTTTACAACTTTTTCTCTTTTGTGTGTGTTCATGGTTTTTCCCCTCATTTTTGAATTTCCACTGTTATCTAACCAATCAATTGGATTAAGGTATACAAGAACCTGAAGAAACTCTTTTTTTCTTTTTCTTTTATCATGATTACTATTTGGCTTCTTTTTCCCAACTATTTTTATTTGGAATTGCAATTGGTTACTTCACAATTGGATTAAGGTCTAGAAGAACCTGAAGATTTTGAATTGTTTGAAATGTGTAGGAAATTAACAGCTCCTGGTTCTTCAACTTCTACTTCCTCATCTCCACCATCTGGAGGACAACGTTCAATCCAGACAATGTTAAGGCAAGAGAAAGAAACAGAAAAAATGACCTTGTAGATGATTATGCAAGGAATTCAAAATATTCAAACAAGATCAGAGAATATTAAAAAGAGAATAGAGAACATTGAACAGAGAACAGAGAACATTGAACAAAGAACAGGCAAAATCAATGAAAAAGTGGAGAACATCCAACAAATGATGATGAAGTATGATGAGAGACTACTAAAAATTCAAGAAGAAAATAAACAAAGAGATAAGAAGATTGGAGACATTGATAACAGATAAACTGTGGTTGAACAAGATAAAAATGGTATGTTGAGATGGGAGGTGGACAGATGAGAATTTTATCTTAGATTCCAATATATAGAGGAAGAAAAAGGACAAAATCTAGCTGAGATAATGATAGAAATATTGGCTGAAACTTTGGAAATAACTGAAGAGAAGATGATGGATGGAATAGATGAGATCTATCGAGTCTTCACAAGATACGCAATGAGAAAATTCAAATATTGCAAGTGGCAAGAGAGAAAACATTGAAATATAAAGATAAGGAGATTGTGGTTTTGAAACAAGTACCCAGAAGAGTGAGAGAGATGAGAAGAGAAGACCGATTGTTGACCAAATTGCTTCTTAAAAAAGAGGTGAATTATAGATGGCTGATTCCAGAAGGTTTAATGTTCACATGGCAAGAACAGAGAAACAGAATTGATTCAATTGAGAAAGCTGAATCATTTTATACAGAATTTTTCAGAGGGAAAGAGGAAGAGGCAGAAAAAGAAATTTCACTAATTGAACTCCAAGAGGACTGCCAAATGATGACTGAAAAAGAGGAAGGTACAGTAGGTGGAAAGGAGGAAGCCAAAGAACAATGTGAACCAAGATCCACGAGAGCTGCCAAACCTAATTATAAAATATAACCATGGAAGAGAAAAAATAGATTACAATTAATATAAATGGACTTAATGCAGCCATTAAAAGACGGAAAACTTTCCATAAATTAGAGAAATTGAAATTTGATATAATCTGCCAACAAGAAGTACATATTAAAAAGCAGTATGAACAATTGTTGATACAGCCAAAACTAGGGAAAATATTTACCTCCTTGACACAGTCCAAGAAAAGAGGAGTGGTTTTATATATTAAAGAGACCATTCCAGCAAAATTGATTTATTCTGATGACGACAGAAGAATACTAATGGTGGAAATAATGGATAATAATATGAAAACACTCCTGATTGCAAACTATGCCCTGAATGACAAACAAGAAAAAAAATTATTAAAAAAATACATGTTGAAAATAATTGAACTGGACCATGCTAATAGAGTTATGATGGGAGATTTTAATGGAATTGTAGACAACAAACTGGACTGTACAGCACAGAAAACAACAAAGCAAAACAGAAAGACTCTCCCTAAATCTTTTTTTTTTTTAATGGTAGATGAAATAAACTCAAAAGATACATGGAGAGAAAGAAATGCTAAAACTAAACAATACACCTTCTACTCAAATAGACACTAATCATGGTACAGAATAGATATGATATGGATGTCAACAGAATTGTTCACTGATATTCAAGAAATAAATATTGAAACAAATACTTGGGCAGATCACAATCCAATGACAATTAAATGGAGAGGACAAAGAAGATCTAGATGGACATTAAATAATACTATTTTAAAGGAAAAGACTTCACACAGTGGATGGAGAAAGAACTAGTTTTTTTCTTTACAGACAACAGAAAAAAAGATACATCAATCCAGAATGTATGAGATACAATGAAGGCATATGCCAGAGGCTTGATAATAGACTATACAAGGAAAAGAAATACCATGAAAAGATTAGCCTCTAAGGCATTAGAGGATGACTTTAAAGGACTTGAAAAAGAGTTACAGAAAATGCCACAGAAAAAGGACATTAAGTTAAAATTGGATATAACGAAACATAAAATGGGTCTAATAGAAAAAGAAGAATTAGCACAGAAAATAGAGGTGTTAAACAGAATTACTTTGAAGATGCAAATAAACCAGGCAGATGATTAGCATATAATTTGAGAAATGAGAAAGAATCAAGGAAAATATTGCAATTAATAGATGATCAAGGCCAAATTTGCTGTGGTCGTAACGAGAAGAAGGAAATCATTCGAGACTATTATGGGAAACTATACACACAAGGTAATATTGATGAGGAAAGAGTCAAACAGTACCTACAGAATGCCAGATACCTAAAGAGATTGAAACAATGCTAGAAACAATATAACAATGATGGAGTTAACTGAAGGACTCAAGAAGCAAAATAATGGAAAGGCACCAGGCCTAGATGGACTTCTGGCAGAATTTTACAAAACATTACAAGAATCGTTGAATCTTCCATTGCTAGAAGATATGAATGAAGTTATGTTAAAGAAGAGAATACCTAAATCATGGTCAGAAGCTTATATTACACTTGTTCCAAAAGAGGAGGCCAATCCATTACAAATCAACAACTATACACCTATTTCCTTACTAAACGCAGATTATAAAAATGTTGCTTCAATATTGGCAGAAAGACTTAAGCCCCTGTCACACTGCACCAATGGATGCAAAGAGGATGTAAAATTGACAAAAAAGCTTGCCATCCGTTGGTTAATGCGATGTACTCACTGCCTCCGTTTTGCTTCCTCTCTATCCGTCCAGCATCCATTTATTGACGTTTCATCCGCTCAGAAAGTTTTGAGCTGCCCAAAACTTTTGGGTGGAAAATGCATCCAAGGCATCCGTTCTGCATCCTCTAGGCATATGGGGGACATCCGTTCTTCATCCATTACGCATCTGCTATATCTGCTAGGCATCCGCTGTGCATCCGCACATCTAAAATCCGTTCCAGTGGTAAACGGACGCAGGGAGGAAGCAGAATGGACACGCAGCATTAGGAGCACGGATGGAGAAAGGATGAAAGCGGATGCAGCTCATCTACTCTGCATCCGCTCTGCATCCTCTACGCATCCGCTCTGCGTCCTCTACGCATCCTCTACACATCCGCTCTGCATCCGCTCTGCATCCTCTACGCATCCGCTCTGCATCCTCTACGCATCCTCTACGCATCCTCTATACATCCGCTCTGCATCCTCTATACATCCGCTTTGCGTCCTCCCCACGTCCATTCCTTTCCGTGTTATCCGCTCTGCTTATGCAAATTTTTGCCCCTTTTGAGAGCGGATAACAACGGATGGAACATTTTGCTTGTCCGTTGTGTCCTTTTTGCATCTGTTGGGCAGTGTGACATGGCCTTAAGAAAGCGAGAATAAAATTAAAACTTTTGCAAGATGCTAGAATAAGAGGAGGATTTGGTTTGCCTAATTGGGAGTTGTATTACCAAGCTACAAATTTGATGTGGGTTAAGGAATGGATAACATAAAGAAATACTAGATTGTTGAAATTAGAAGGACATGATCTGTTGTTGGGGTAGCATGCTTTTTTATGGTATAAAGGAACTAAATTACAGGAATACTTTAGAAGACATTATATACAGGAATGTCTGTGGTTAAATTGGGGGAAGATTAAAAGACAATGCTATTTGAAAATTCCAGTCTGGCTATCGATTATTGAAGCATTTTCTTATCCTATACTATACAAAAAGGAACAAACAGTTAGATATGGTGAAATATTTCATGAAAAAGGTGAACTTAAATCTATGCAAAAACTAGAGGAACAATGTATAAAGATGACTTGGTTTTTATAGGAGCAAATACAATCAAGGTATGATAAAGAAATTAAAACAGAATGTTTTTATGATAAATTGACTGATTTAGATAAAATTTTGACAGGTGCTGATAAAAAGGTGATTAAAAAATTACATGGATATTTATTAGAAATTAAATTAAAAGAAGAACAAGTTTAAGAAACTATGATTGTTTGGGGGAAGAATTTTGGATATGGGATTGATCTAGAGAAATGGCAAAAATTGTGGTCTCAAAATTATAAAATTACAATGTCATCGGCTTATAAAGAAAATTTGTATAAGATGTTTTACAGGTGGCATTTTCCCCCGACAAGAATAGCAAGAATGTTCAAGAATAAATCAAAAAAATGTTGGAAATGTCATCAGACACCTGGCTCATATTTCCTTATGTGGTGGACTTGTGCGGATGCTAAAAAATACTGGACTAAAATCCACATGTGGTTGGAAAAATGACAAAAAAAATATGGATTTGACACCAAAGATATTTTTATTGGGAATTTTACCTGAAATATGTAGTAAACACTTCAAATACCTGATTGTAAATGTATTAACAGCGGCTAGGATTGTATTTGCTAAAAACTGGAAAAATGAGAAAA
>BLBF01000005.1:60785667-60822613 GCA_015471245.1 Laticauda colubrina | reverse complement strand
GGCTTTGAGGTGTTGGACCAGGGAAGAGGTCAGTTCTTCTTTTTTGATTGAGTTTTTGTGTTCTTCAATGCGTGCACTAATTCTTCTGTTAGTTTGTCCTATGTATGTGCTGGGGCAGGCAGTGCAAGGGATTTCGTATACTCCTTGGTTTTCTAACTCGATTTTGTCCTTAGGGTTTCTCAGGATGGTGGATATTTTTCTGTTTGTGCAGAATGCTGTTTTAATGTTGTGTTTTTGGAGGATCTTGCTGATTTTGTCTGGAGTGCTTTTTATATATGGGAGGAGGGCTTTGCCATTCTCTTGTTCTCTGTCTTGGCTTTTGGTTGGGGTTTCTTTTTGGATTAGGTGGGTAATCTTTTTTGGGAATCCATTGGCTGTAAGTACATTAGTGAGAGTGTGTAGTTCGGTTTTTAAGTGTTGTTCATCGGCTAAGCATTTTGTTCTGGAGATGAGTGTCTTGGCTACAGAATTGATCTGTGCTGGGTGGTAGTGTGAGAGTGCATGTAGATAGCGGTTTGTATGTGTTTTCTTCTGGTAGATGGTGTGTCCTAGGGAGCCATTGGATTTTTTGTATACTAAGACATCTAGGAAGGGAAGTTGATTGTTGGCTTCTGTTTCCATGGTGAATTGTATTTTGGGGTGCAGGCTGTTGAGGTGTGTGAGGAAGTTGTTCAGTTTTTCTTTCCTGTGTTGTCAGATTATGAAGGTGTCATCTACGTATCTGAGCCAGAGTTTGGGTTTGTGATCATATTTTTCTAGAGCTTGTGTTTCAAAGTGTTCCATGTAGAGGTTTGCGATGACAGGTGAGAGGGGTGATCCCATGGGTGCTCCTTCTATTTGTTTGTATTTTTGTCCATTGTAGGTGAAGTATGTATTGGATAGGCAGTGGTTGGTAAGATCTAGGATGTACTTGGGGGGGTTGTATTTGTTTTTGGATGGCTGTCAAGGCTTCTTTTATAGGCACTTGGGTGAAGAGGGATATGACATTGAAGCTCACTAGTAGGTCACTGGGTTATAAGTTTTGTTTCTTTATGATCTCAATGAACTGGAATGAGTTCCTTACATGTGAGTTGATGGATTCTGCATAGGTCTGTAATTGTTTGGCGAGAAATTTGGCTAAGTTTTGTAGAGGTGAGCCTATGGAGCTGACTATTGGTCATAGTGGGGATCCTTCTTTGTGTATCTTGGGGAGACCATACAGCTTAGGGCATCTGGATGATTTTTCTCTGGGTATGATTCTTTGCTGGATTTCTTCGCTGATGGGGGAGGCTTTTATTTTGGATCTGGTGGTTTTTTCTAGATAGGTGGTGGGGTCAGTGTTTAGGGGTTTGTATGTGGGGTCTTGGAGTAGGTTGGTTAACTTGGTTTGGTAGTCAGATGTATTCATAACCACTGTTGCATTGCCCTTGTCTGCTGGTAGGATTATTATGCTGGTGTCTTCTTTCAGGTTAAGTAGTGCAGTTTGTTCTTCTTTGGATAAGTTGATTTTGGGTGGTTTGCTGGTGTAGAGGATGTTGGTGATTTCGAGTCTAATTCTGTTCGCATCATCAGGGTTGGTTTTGGTCAGGCTGGTTTCAACTCCACATATGATGGTTTCTGTGGGGATGTATTTGGGAGCAACAGCAAAGTTGAATCCTTTCAAAAGGACATTGGTTTCGGCTTCAGTGAGGATCTTGTCTGAGATGCTGTGCACTGTTTGTTTCATGTGTGGCTGTGAGGGGGGAGGAGTTTGTTTCTGGTGTTTTTGTAGTTTTCTGAGTTTGTTGGTATGTGTGTCTGTCTTGAAGGTGGTCTGTGTTTCAGCTCTCCAGACAGCAAGTTGTTTGGATTTGTCCAAAAGTAAGGGGTGAATCTTGTTGCTTAGTCTGAGGTGAACACAGCCAAACCCCCACCCAATCAAGTCACACCCCCACTAGCAGTTAAAAGGAAGAAGCAGCTGCAAGCTCACATTACTCTGAGAAGCACAGAGCTGAAGAAAGAAGCCTGAAGATAATGAATGAGACTTCATCAAAATGTTGCCTAGATACTTCCAATTCTACGTGGGAGAAAACCCGAATAACCAAAGATCCACATAGATAGATAGATAGATAGATAGATAGATAGATAGATAGATAGATAGATAGATACTTTGTCTCCCACTTTAAATGGCAGGGATCTATGTTTAGCCACCTGTTTTTTATAAATTTTTGCAGCTTTTGTCAAAGCTTTTTTTGTATCTTCCCACCCTTTCTTTAATGAGTTTATCCATTCTGTTAGGGACATGGATGTGGGAGGTTGTCTAGGTAATTCTGGCATAGGGACAAAGTCCATTTCCCTGTTGATTTGGAATTGAGTGAACCCCATGCTGCTATGTACTGCATTATTGTAAGCAATCTCTACAAAAGGTAATAACTCAGCCCAGTTTTCTTGTTAATAATTTACATAGCATCTAATGTATTGTTCAACAATGGCATTCACTCTTTCCGCTGCTTTCCGCTGAGGATAACCCTTGGGAGGCCCCAATAGACTTTAAGAACTCCCTCCAGAACTTAGCGGTAAATTGTACCCCTCTGTCTGATATTATTCTCGGAGGTACTCCATGTAGTCTATCGATAAATTTCACAAACAGCTTTGCAAGCTTTTTTGCAGATGGAAGTCCTTTACAGACTATAAAGTGGGCCTGTTTTGAGAATAAGTCAATTACAGTCCAAATGATCATATTCCCTTCATTCTCAGGTCATTCCACAATAAAGTCCATTGTGATTTCTTCCCATGGTTGGGTTGGTTCAGTGACTTGTTGAAGGAGGCCAGGGGATTTTCCAGTTCTGTGTTTCATTGTGGCACAAATTGAGCAAATTTTACATAGTCCTCTATGTCAGGTTTCAGTTTTGGCCACCAGAACTGTCTTCTTAGTAAATGTAGGTTTTTTAAAAATCTGAAGTAGCTTCTCAGCTGCGAGTCATCGCTGTGCTTTAATACCAGTAGTCTTAGAGTTGTGGGTACATAAAGCTTACTCCCTTTCCAAGACAGTCATTCATTCATTGCAAACTTGTTTTGATGGTCCAGGAACCAAGGATAGGTCAATAGGGCAGTTTTCAATTCTGCAGTCAGTTTATCTTCCAGGCATTTGGGGTTGCAGTTGGCTTGGGTTTGTGTGGCTACTTGGCCTGCTGATTGAGCTCCTGAAATTAAGGCTTGTACTATTTCCTCTCAATGGCTGTCAAACTGAGGTTTTCTGGACAGGGAATCAGCCAATACATTTTTTCCTCCGGGGGTATATTTAATGTTGAAGTTGAACCACTTGAAGTATTGGGCCCAGCGGACTTGTTTGGGTGATAATATCCTAGGGGTCTTTAGAGCCTCAAGGTTTTTGTGATCCGTCCATACCTCAAAGGGCTCCTGCATCCCATCTAGGAAATGCCTCCAAGTCAATAAAGTCCATCATACTGCAAATGCTTCTTTCTCCCAGACTGCTCATCTTCGTTCTGTGTCTGTCAGCTTTTTGGACACATAAGCACAAGGCATCAGTTAGTTTTGAGAGTCTTTTTCCAACAGAATGGTTGCCACCACTACATCACTCGCATCAGTTTGGATAATAAAAGGCTTGGTCATGTCTGGGTTCTGGAGGATGGACTCAGCTGAAAAGAGGCATTTTAAGGTCTCGAAAGCTTTCTGACAGTCCATGGTCCAAGCCAGGGGTTGATTTGGCTTCGGTTTGCTGGTTGATGGGCCTGTTTTTAATAACTCCATTAAAGGGAGGTCAACTTTGGCAAAGGACAGAATGAATTGTCCTTAGAAGTTGGCAAAACCCCCAAAAATTTGAAGTTGTTTTCAAATTCTGGGGGATTGCCATTCCAGCACCTCTTTCACATTTCTGGGGTCCATTTCAATTCCCAGGTTGGATATTCGATAGCCTAAACAATCCAGCAACTCCTTGTGGAATTCGCATTTTGAGAGTTTCACATATAATTTGGTGGCTAGAAATTTTTCTAGGACTTATTGGACAAATTGAACATGTTCTTCCATGATTTTGCTGAAGATAAGGATGTCACCAGGTATACGAGGACCCCCCCCCCCAATAAAGGTGTGGGTGTAGCACCTCATTGGTGAGTTTCATAAACACTGCAGGAGCCCCCTGAAGTCCAAAAGGCATGACTTTGAATTGGAAAGCTACCCAAAGGGCAGTTAAAAGCTGTTTTCCACTTGTCTCCCTCTTTGATGCAGACCCAGTAGTAAGCTTCTCTCAAATCTAGCTTGGTGAATATCTTGCCTTTAGACAGGTGGTTCAATAAGTCCTTCATGAGGGGGAGAGGGTATATGTTTTTGACACATGGTGTTTATGCCCCTAAAGTCCACACATAAATCATCCCACCATCCTTCTCTTTGAGCAACATGGGGGCAGCTAGTCTTGATTTGGCAGGTTCAATAAAACCTCGGTCCAAATTTTGGTCAATGTATTTCCTTAATTCAGTCATTTCAGCAGGTGTCATGGAATAAATCTTTGGTTTTGGTAGCTTCGCCCCAGGTTCTAATTCTATGGCGCATTCAGTGGCTCGATGGAGAGGTAAAACATTACGCTCTTCTTTACTGAATGTTTCAGCCAAGTCTTTGTGTTGGTTGGGTATCTAGGGGTTATCTGGTAGAAGGTGGGATGCTGTGAATGCTGGCTCAGGTTTTGAGTTCAAGTTGACTGGTGGTTTTGTAGTGGGAGGAAGAGGGGACAATAGTCCCGGATCCATACTCCAATTTGATCATAGGGGCCCATTTGTCTAGCCAAGCAAGTCCCAATATGATTGATTCTGACATCCTGGGGGCCACTATAAAGCGTATGAGTTTGCGATGGGGCCCCATTCCATCTTGATTAACTCTGTCATTTGAGTGGCTGGGGTCCCTCCAATTAATGTCCCATCCACTTGCTCAAATCTGATTAGACATCTTAGTGGGTTAGACTTTATGCCCAATTGTTCAATGATAGGGAGTCTGATAAGGCATCTACAGCACCCAGTATCAATGACAGCTTCTAACTCCCCAGCCTCCCCCATGTTTGGTACCACTAACTTGACCTTGATAGTGAAAGGTATGATGGGAGCACTCACCATTGGGTCATCTTTGCCAGTCGGGTTCTCGGGGAGGTGATGTTGATCTGGCGGTCCGTTGTTCCCATCTCTATAGAGGGGCCTTTCTCAGCTGTGTCTAGCAAACTGGCTAATGTACGGAGGTCTTCCTTGACTTTTCTGACCTCTACCAGCCATGCTAGACTTCAATTGTAGCACAGGAGCAGGAGCCAGAAAGTCAGCTTCACTATGGGCAGGACTGGTATGGTACCACTATGGCCACAGTGGTAACATTTCAGCATCCTATTTGGTCGGGTACAAGCACCTTCAGCTTGTCTGGTCAATGGTCTCCTAGCCACAATTCTCTTAGGCAGGGCCACTGGAAGGGGTTTTCTATGTGGGTTGATGCTGTGGTCTAAGCTGAGGGCGGTGGCATACTCCACTTGCAAGGTCTCTGGTATTCCCCTAATGGGGCCTTCTTTACTTCTGGATCAATAGCATTTTTAAAGTAGTGTAAAGTCATACTTTCAGGCCAATCCATGAGGTGGCTTGTGACCCTTCTAAAGTCCCAAATAAATTCTGACAAGGGTCACTTGTCTTGTCTCATTTCCATTAACTTCTCTTCATTCTCTGCCACCCTGTCTGGATTTTCAAATATGAGTCTTGATAATTGAATAAATCCATTGACATCTTGTAATTCTGGGGCTTGTTCGTTGTCACCCAGGGGCTTGTTCATTGTTCGGTGACTGGGCCACCCAGTCAGAAGCATCCCCTTCATTCATCCCATCTGTCATAACCAAATCGCACTCTGTTGTGTATTGATTCCCAAATTGTTCTATATGGGATAAGATTCTAGTGAGGAAGTAATTGAACTGTTCATGGTGCCAATTGAATATGGCTTTAAATGATATTTGATCTGGCCTGGGACATGGTTGGGGAGGTGGTACAGGCCAGGCACCTGCAGGTTGAACTGGAACAAAAGGCAGGTGGTGTATCTCGGCTGAGCTGGGGCCCAGAAGCCTGGCAGGGTGGTGCTTTATGAAAGAGGGGTCCTTGCAGCCTTGCTCCAATTTGGGGTTGCAATTATGGTTGCCATGAGGAAGGTGGGTGTGGCCTGGTTCCCTGCCTGGGTGGAAAGGGAGTGACTGATGTCTGCTGCCTGGGCAACCCCCCTTCAGATCAGGACTTTGTCGGTGCCAATAGCCATTGGCACTGAATCCACCCCTGGCCTGGATAAAATCCCCACCCTGGAGGGATACTTTTTGCAGGGAGTAATCTTCCTTCTGGGGAATGAGGGGATTGCCTTGGAGGCTGCAACATACCTGTGTTAGTTATCATCTCTCACTGGGCCTCTCCAGCTGGCATCTGAGTAATCTCCTCATCCCTCACGATACTTGGAAAAGAGAAGATAGGTTGTGTCATGCTCCAGCTTTTCCAGACAGGCTGTGAGACCAAACCTGCCAATTTTAACTGCTGGAACTGTTGTGGAAAATCCACCATGATGGACTCCCAGAATAAATCTTGGGGATGTCATCTTGAGAGAATTCCAACTCAATTTGTCTCTCTTCCCCCCAATCTGCTTCAATAGCAGTATGCATAGGGCTGGAGAAGGACTTTTCTTCAGAGTTCATTTAAATCTGGGTTGCAACTTCTCTCCAAACTGAAAAGTTTCAGTCTGGCTCTCAGATCTTTTTCCTCCTCTGCCATTATGAAGGCATCTATCATCTCCTCCAAACAGGGGCTTACAGATCCAGCTAGTGCTCCAGAGTCACCCCCCCCCAAGTCCCATCTTGCTCAGCTCCAATGTCAGCTGATTCTTGATTTTTCTCCATCTCTGGGAAAAAATCTTTGGGGTATCAGCTCAAACCTCTTTAGAAAAATATGGAGTTTTGGAAATAATGTTAGGCATCCAAAAATGGTCCATTGTAATCAAAAACTCCAAGATAGGCATAATCTCCAATTGTTTTATTTGGAACAATACTGGTTACGTCTATAAATTTCCAAAACTGAAATTCATTCCCAGAATGTCTCACAAATTCCACCCTATCTCCTCCCACTTACTACACTTCATTAATCACGAGAACCAATTACTTGCAGTTGAAATTTCTACTGTGACATACTAAATAACCTTGAACTGTTCAACTCCCTCACCCTCTTCATTCTGCACACAACATTCCTTCTGCAGCTGTGGAATTCCAGAGCTGATTGTTGCCCAGGCTGTTACTCTTCCTCCTAACTCCCAAACTCATTCCCATGTACTATTATGTCTTTTTACATGTCAGCATCTAAAACTTTCACTGAAATTGGTTATATGCACTCTGATAGCTGTGTTATCATGTGATCTTTGAAGCTAACATAAAGAGTACCTAAATATTTGTGGAAATATTAATTAAGAAAGCTCTTTTAATGTACTAGATAAATAGTAATTTACATTACTATTAATGTAATAGAGAATATGTCATCAACATTTTTCATTTTTATTGTAGCTTTAGAGTAGCTTTTGTTTAGTTTTAGGGTATTTATACCATTGTTTTGTGAGCCACCCAGGGTTATGGCACATAAGATGAACAACTGTGTAAGATTTAACAGGTTTCTAAGCTTTTGTTTATATAAGTAAATAAAATAAAATAAATATTATGAACCTTTCTTGCTCTTTACATGATGTATAAAGGCAACTATATTTTATCCAATTAGATATTCACTACATTCATCCTTAGATACTAATCTCAGGGGCTCTGAGCATTTCATCTCGAACTATGTTTAAATATTCTGGATATATACCATATTCCCATAATATAATTCTAAATGCTTCACTTATTTACAGGAGAACTTGCAGTTTCTCTGTGAATCCTCTTACAGTCAGCATATGAAAACTCACTTTGCTTAGGAGGCAGCTCCATTCCCAGGTCCCCTCTCCTCAACTGCATAATGTTCTTAGCAATGTTGCTTGTTGCAAACATCAATAAGGGAGGGAAATATTACAAGACTCCTAAAGACAAAATGGATCCCTCTATGCTTTTCACAAACAGTCTGTAGGTACTCCCTGCTGATCATATCACCAAACATAGGTCTCTGAGACTTAGCTTCCTGCATTCTGTTTTTTATTAAGGCCCAACTAAGCAGTTGACATTTGACACTATTCCTACTGAGATGTACCTTTATGTGCTGGCTCTTGGATAGCTAGATTCTATCAACAGATTTTTTTTTTTTTCCAAAAGGAGCTTTGTGTTTTGGTGCTTCAAAAATTGAAAGATGAGGCAGGAGCAGGACTTTGGGTCAGAAGGGGTTTGAGGACAAGTCAAGTCCTTGAAAATGTAGTAAATTGTCTACAAACCAGAAATATAACCCTGGGAATAACCAGGTTTCTTCTTTAGTGACATCCATAGATAAGCAGTTTTCTATTGACTTGTTTCATTTGAATGTTCACTACTTTGAAATTTCAGCTATGCTCCACTGAAATCTGCTTTGCAATTTTTCAAAAAAATCCTTTTCCTGCAAAAGAGGTAGAGTTTTTTTCAGTTTCAAGATGCTTCAGATATTTTCTTCACAATTTCTTTTGATGACATTTCTTCAGTTTGCTGTTGGAGTTTATTATGGCATTCCTTTTATTTTATAATAATAAATATAAGCTATGTGCTACACCAAATAGCTTATATAAATTCTGTTCTACATAATGCATATTTCCACAAGAAATAGACACAAAAATCAGACAAGTAACAAATGACTCACAATTTTCTGCCAGGGACAACAAACACCTCACAACTCAATGTCTCCCAGGTCTTTTGGAAAAGCCAATCTTAATTATCCTTCTAATGCCAGGTCCAGAGGTCTTTTTCTGTAGCAGTTAAAAGCACCAGGCTAAAAACTCACATACCATGAGTTCTAGTCTACAATAGCCAGGGAAGTAACTAAGTAACTTGAGGCCAATCAATTATCTCTCAGCCCTAGGAAGGAGGTAATGGTGAATCACTTTTGAAAATGTTGCAAAGCAAACTACCTGGATTTGTCTATGTAATTACCAACAATAGATAGATAGATAGATAGATAGATAGATAGATAGATAGATAGATAGATAGATAGATAGATAGAAATAGATATATAGGTATAGAGATATAGAGATAGACATAGACATAGATATATATGCAGGTCTTGGCATGATTGGGTAAGATTGAGAGTATCTTGGTGACGTTTCGATGAGGTCCCACCCACCATCTTCAGGCTGGTGCTTTTGGCTTCGTGCTTGTGCGAGCAAAGTGTGATCGGAGCTGCTTTTTCTATAAATACTGGTGGGGAAGTTGGCTGTGTTGTCATTTCTTGATTAGTTGATGGAATTGATATTTGCAGATTGGCTGGCTTTTTCGTAAGAACATGTGTGGCTGAGGTATTGGCTGTGTGTCTATCAGCCTCCTCTGTTGTAACGACCTGGATAATGGGCTGTATGATGACCTTCTGATTTCTATTGTTTGGACAACCTGGGTCTTATGCTGTAATCTTCTGAGTTTTTGGCTGTGTTGTAACATCCTGAGGTTTTATGGTGTAACCACTTGAGTTCCGTTATGTCATATCCTGAGCGGGTAGCTGTGATGTGACATTCCAGGTTTTGGTTTGGCTCCAAGTTTGAGGCCTGGCTATGTGTTCATGATGTGTGTCAGTTTGATTGGTTTGGGGTCAGGGTGTGTGGCAGCTGGTGATGCAGCCATTCTCTGGTTTCTGGATGGTGGTTGCCTTTTGTCTATGGGGTGGGTTTGGGTTTGAGTCTATGAGGGAGATTAGTGGTGGTGTCATGTGTTGTTTTGGGTCTGATGTTGGTTTTCATGGCTGGGACTCATTTGTTGATAAGGGCTAGTTTCCAGATCTCTTGTAGGTGGGAGGTATCATCCCATTTATTCATGTTATGGGGGTGTTTCTCTATTTCAATGGCTTCCCTGATTATTCTCTTGTTGAAGTGTTCAGTATTGGAGATTAATTTGGTTCCCTCAAAACTAATTTCATGTCCTGTGGCTTTAAGGTGCTGGAAAAGGGAGGAAGTATTTTCTTCTTTTCTGACTGCACTCTTGTGTTCTGAGATGCATGAATTTATTCTCCTGTTCATTTGTCCAATGAACAGGACAAATTGTTGGGCAATTGTTGCATGGCATTTCATAAACTCCTTGGTTTTCTAGCTGGATCTTGTTTTGGGGGTTTCTTAGGATGTTGGCTATTTTTTTGGTCAGTGCCGAAGGCTGTCCTGATATTGTGCTCTGTGGAGAATTTTGCTGATTTTATCTGTGGTGCCTTTGATGTAGGCAAGGAGGGCAATACCATTGTCCTGTTCTGTGTCCTGGTATATATAATTTCCAGAGTCATGGGCAGTTTACACATGTCAGGATAAATGCTATCTAAACTTCCCCAAATCCCAAAAACTTTAACTTTAGACTGTCTACTATTGACCTCACCGCTTTCCTGAGAGGTCTGTAGGGGGCGTGCATAAGCGCACCAATGTAACTACTGTCCTTGTTCTCTTGTTTCTTTTTATTTTTCTTATATGTATCCATTTCATGTATTCATAAATATGTTTATACTTGTGCCTCGTATCTTGTAAGTGATTGACAAATCAAATAAATAAATAAAATAAAAAAGGAAGATATCTTGATCATGTAGAGAACATTGCTTTAGTCCAAATAAGAGGTAAGCCAGACACAAATGATTGTGAGCAGTGACTTATGATCCAGGAAAGGTTGTACTGGGCCCACAAGATGAAGATTTATAAAGCCCTCTTTGTAAAAATGCTCCTTGTGTAGGAGTTGTAAGTCAAGAAGGACTCCAAGATTATGGATTAATTTAGAATGAGAGAGCACAAATCCACATGGAATTAGAGTTTAAATCTGTCTCGTATCAGATGGTTTCTTAACCCAAAGTTACTCCATCCCACTGACTTTGAGTCTAACCCTTTTCTGTCCTATCCAGTTCCTAATATGTTTCAGAAATGTTG
The DNA here is from genome assembly GCA_015471245.1 of Laticauda colubrina. Taxonomy (NCBI): domain Eukaryota; kingdom Metazoa; phylum Chordata; class Lepidosauria; order Squamata; family Elapidae; genus Laticauda; species Laticauda colubrina. The sequence goes on along the minus strand of BLBF01000005.1, from coordinate 60,811,609 downwards.
ATAGTAGTGGAAGATAGCAATAGCACTTTGACTTATACCACTTCACAGTGCTTTACATACCTTTCTAATCAGTTTACAGTTTCAGCATATTGCCCCCAACAATCTGGGTCCTCATTTTACTGACCTTGGAAGGATGGATGGCTGAGTCAACCTTGAGCTTAGTGAGATTTTAACTGCCAAATTGCAGGCAGCCGGCAATCAGAAGAAATAGCCTGTAGTACTGCATTCTCACCACTGCGCCACCATAGCTCATTATGCTAAAGTTATGGTATTGCTTTCTATTCTACATATTTTCATCATTCTGAAGCCTTCTTGGCTGCTTGTGAAAGACAGTGGAAAACACATGAGGAGTTATTTGATACTTCTGATAATAGTTGAGATCCATTGGAAGGGAATATTTTCAAGAAATTCTATTCTTCTCTGTCTCTCTCTTCCCTTCTACTTCTCTTCTCCCTCTCTCTGCCTCTGCCTCTTCCCTCCCTCTGCCTTTCCCTCTCTCTCTCCCTCTCCTACTTTAAGTCCACTTAAAGTATTGCATTGTTCATAATATATCTACAGTGATGCTATAACTTCATAGTAATAATCATTCTTATATAGTTAATGTTATGTTTTCATGAGAAAAACTGCCTGATCCTTGGGGTGCTAGGTAGGCTGGAAGAAGGCTCTGACAAACCACTTCTATTACACTACCAAGAAAATTCCATCAATGTGGTTTGCAGAAACTGAGCCTGATTCATGGACACCTTTTCTTCTTAAAATAAACCAATTATTTTGAGGCTATCTATGAATACTGTCCCAAATCAATCCATTTTAAAACCAATCCGTTGTACACAAGAAGATGTCATCAAAAATATAATTTGAGTTCTTTATGTTACTGAAGAAGGACAAGGACATTCCTATACATCTCACAGTATCACAGACAAGAGATTGGCATTAATACTCTCCTGTTTTCCAAAACAGTTCTAGGCTTGTGGAAATGTAAATTGCTGGTGCAAAAACAGGAACAAGATTTCATCAAAATTACCACAAGTATATCATGACATCATGCAAACTCAATCTCCAGATCAATCAGAATAGAGCTGGAAGGAACCTTGGATGTTTCTAGTCCAACCTCCTATACCAGTGATGGCTAACCTTTCCATCGTCACATGTCAAAAGTGTATGCGTGTACATGCACATGCATGTGTGCCTGCACCCATAATGCAATGCGTGCATGATTTTCCCCCACCCCTACACATGCACGCATGACCCTCCCGTGCATGCACCGTACCCCTTTGCACATGCACACATAACCCCCCATTGTACACCTTTGCTCATGTACGCATGACCTTGCCCCATGTGCATCTCCCCCTGCACATGCATGGCAGATCCCCAACAATCAGCTGCTGATGGGAGGCGTGCATGCATGTGCAGTGGATCTGTTCTGGGCAATGGCTCACGTGCCAGCAGAAATGGCTCTACATGCAACTTCCAGCACATGTGCTATAAGTTCACCATCACATCCCTATATCATTTTATATAGGTGTCTCCCAGTCTTTTTTAAAACATTTCCGGTGATGAAGCAGATACAATTTTTAAAGGCAAGCTGCTATATTTGTGTGTGAAGTTGTGCTACAGATACAGAAGTTTGCTCCCATTCTATACTCTGGGGGTATTTTGACAACTAAAGGCCCTGTCACACTGCCCAACGGATGCAAAACGGACACAACGGACGAGCAAAATGTTCCATCCGTTGTTATCTGCTCACAAAAGGAGCAAAAATTTGCATAACCGGAGCGGATAACACGGACGCGGGGAGAATGCAGGGCGGATGGAAAGCGGATGCAGAATGGAAGCCTAGCGGATGGAAGGAGATGGGAGCGGATGGCACATCCGCAGGGCTTCCGGGAGGCCTCAGCAAAGCGGACACGGAACGGATGAAGCAGATGCAGAGCGGATGCACAGCGGATGAAGCGGATGCAGAGTGGAAGCCAAGCGGATGCACAGCAGAAGCCTAGCGGATGCCTGGCGTTAATTGCACATGCGGGGGGGATGCATTGCGCAAGCCCCCCGGATATAAAGGGAAGCAGCTCGCACGTGGCCAGCATTCAGAGGAAAGACCTGCTGCAGGATACATTGAGTCCTTGCCTGCCCTGCCTGCCTGCCTGCCTGCCTGCCTGCAAGCCTTGCTGCAAGCCTTCCTGCCAGCCTGTCTCCAAGCCTCCTGGCCAGCCTCCCTGCCAGCCTTGCTGTCTGCCTGCCTGCCAGCCTTGCTGCCAGCCTGCCTTCCAGCCTCCCTGCCAGCCAGTCTGCCTGCCAGCCTTGGTGCCTGCCTGCTTGCCAGCCTTGCTGCCTGCCTGCCTGCCTTCCTGCCAGGCTTTGTGCCAGCCTTCCTGCCAGGCTTCCTGCCAGCCTTGGTGCCTGCCAGCCTCCCTGCCAGCCAGGAACCCCACCACCATGGGGAAGAAGCAAAAGTCTCAGCAACCTGCTGCCATCCCTGGCAAGAGGGACAGGGCCACCCTCCTACCCCCTGTCCCTGACTCTGCTTCTGCTGGGGCTTCTGCTGCTTGGGCTCGCTCTTCTGATACTGGAGCTTCTGCTGAAGCTGCTCCTGGCAGTGGTGCTTCTGCTGCATACTCTGCTGAAGCTGCTGCTAGTCCGACTCATCCTGCTCGTGCTCCTGGACTTGCTCGTCCTGCTCGTGCTCCTGGACTTGCTCGTACTGCTCGTACTACTCGTGCTCCTGGTCCTTCTCGTGCTGCTAGTGCTGCTGGTGCTGCTGGTGCTGCTGGTGCTGCTGGTGCTGCTGGTGCTGCTGGTGCTGCTGGTGCTGCTGGTGCTGCTGGTGCTGCTGGTGCTGCTGGTGCTGCTGGTGCTGGGGCTCCTGGTGATTACTCTGCTGCTGCTGATCCTGGTCCTGCTGATCCTGCTGCTGCTGCTGCTGCTGATGATGATGATGATCCTGCTGGTGCTGCTGCTGCTGGTGGTGTGGAGGAGCAGCCCCTACCACCTGGGAGCCCCTCTGATGAGGGCCCATCTGGTCCTGGCAAAGGGAGGAAGAGGCATATGCGGGGACGGGAGAGGAGGCAATACTTCATTGAGGAGGAACACGAGGATGAGGTGCTGGACTGGCTGAGAGTGAATGACTATCTGTGGCGGAAGGGACACCAGCTGTACAGGGACACCAAACGGAAGCAGGCTGCTTGGAGAGAGAGGGCAGAGAGTATGGGTTACACTTCGGAGGTGCTCCTCGGCTGGTGGAAATATATGCACACCTGGTACGGGAAGCTGCACTTGAAGAAATCTGGCCAGGCCACTGTTAAGCTGACGGACAGAGAGACCTACGTCATGGCCAGGTGCAGCTTCCTGGAGGGTGAGATCCACCACCGAGGAGCACCAGGAGCCCCTCTGTCTACCCTCTCTCTCCGGCAGCCTGCTGAGAGCCAGTCTTCTGGCGGCCGAGAGTCAGTCCCTGTCTCCAGGCAGGTTTCTGTGGAGCGTGCCACGGTGGAGAACCTGCGGAGAGGTGTTGTAACCATGGTGGAGCGTGTGAAGGACTCCCTGGTGCGGTGGGACAGAGGAGACATTGAGTCCACCAGAGTCGTAGCCGCATCCACCCCCCTCCAGCTCCGCCTCCACAGAAAGGCAGAGAGCCAGACAGCAGGAGGGGCAGAGCCACACTGTCCTGCTGGAGATCAGGGACACCATCCGGACCAGCATAGATCTCCTCTCTCAGCTGGTCCACACCGACTCCTCATCCTCCAACCGCAAGCCCTTCCTCACCTATATCAACCAGACCCTCAAGAACATGGTGGAACCCCAGTACCAGGTGGTGAAGGACCGGATCACAGAGCTGCTTCACAACCCTCCAGACCCAGAGGAACCTGCCCCCACCCAATCCAGGTCTGCTCCTCCACCCCAGGTGATGTCCCTCCCATACCAAGGCTTCCCACAGGCCCTCACCTACTAGGGCTACGGCTACTAGGAGGTCCAGCAGCACAGGCAGCAGCCCTTCCCAGTCCAGGCATAGAGTCATCGGGCGACACCGTTGCGATCGGTTCCACTGATGCCACCGATGCCAGCCACGCCAATGATGCCACCGACGACAGCGATGCCACCCACACCACCAATGCCACCCACGCCAGTCCTCACCCAGCTGCAGACCAGACAGCCCCACTACACTACTCCTTCCTCCACCCCACAGCCAAGCCCGGCCTCAGTACATCTCTCATCAGTACTGGGGCTGACACCCCATCGCATGGAGGAAGGACCTCTCAGCATCATAGGTCTGAGCCAGCTGTCTGAGAGCTTTCTCAACACACCATCCCCTGTTGTCCTCTCGGGGCCAGGCACCCCAATGATGATACAGACCAGCACTCCAGAACCACCCACCTCAAAAGCACCTGGACCCTTCACCCCTGAGACTGGGCACACCTCCGAGTGACCAGTAAGAGTGCCAGAGACTGGGTAGCTGGCTACCTGTAGAGTTTATTTGGACAGTTGACTTGGGTCATTTTTGTTTTACAGCTTGTTGTTCAATAAAGTTTATCTTTGATTCACACACTTGCTTCATTTCTTTTTTTTAAATAAAGTCTTGGTGGAAACTTTTAGAAATGGTTTAAGCCTTTGCATGCTTGTGGGATGGGTTAAGAGAGCAGTGGGATCGGCAGGGATACCTTTGGGATGGGTAATAGCTGTGGGATGGGTAAGGATAGCAGTGGGATAAATAAGCCTCCAGTGCAAGCATAGTGGGATTGTATGGTCCACCCTCCCTGGTGCCACACTTATGGCCCTTTATTATCAATAATAATGTAATAATCATCCACACATGTCAACACAAACACAACTCTTTATTAAATGTACTGTTCATTGTAGGCCCACCCAACATACATGGCCCAATCTCATCAGTGTGATTAGACAGGCTGAAGGAAGCACTCATTAATCATCTATCATCCTGTCTTGCCACTCCACTGCTCCAGCTGGGGAGTTGCACCAGTGTCTCAGGAGGTTGTGCTGCTTCTTCCCTTCATGTGAGGCTCTGTTGAGGCCTTGCACATCCTGAGTGTCTATCAGGTTTTGCCCTTGTCTCCATTCACCAGGCTCCATGTCCCCATTGCCTTGTTGGAGGTCCACGAGCCTGTTCTGCAAGACTGGGTAGCGGGTGCGCATGATATTGTGCAGGATGCAGCAAGCTTCCACGATCCTCCTCACGGTCTCTGGGCGATGCTGCATGGTGGTGAGAAGTACCTGGAACCTGTTGGCCAGGATGCCAAAGGTGTTCTCCACCACCCGCCTTGCCCTGGGCAGCCTGCAGTTGAAGATCCTCTCTTCCCGGGTGAGGTGTCTTGAAGTGTAGGGCTTCATGAGGTAGGTTCTGAGGGAGAAGGCATCATCCCCCATGATGAAGTAGGGCACATCTTGCGTGTTGTTGGGCAGGGGGTCTGGATCTGGAAAGCCCATGATGAGGTTGCCTTCCAGCCCCTCCTTGAGGTCACTGGCGTTGTATACCTGGGCATCTGAAGATGAGCCATTGCCTGAAGCATCGATGTATATGAACTTGTAATCAGCATCGACCATGGCAAAGAGGATGATGCTGAAGAAGCCCTTGTAGTTGAAATAAGTGGAGCCCGACTTGGGTGGTGCTTTGCAGGCCACGTGCTTGCCATCTATGGCTCCAATGGTGTGTGGGAAGTTCCACCTCTGATACCACTGCTCTGCAACTTTCTTCCATCCTTCATCAGTGGAGGGGCACTGGAGGAGCTCCTCCAGGTATTCTTCGATGATGGCCTGCACCACTTCTCTGACCACAATGCTGATGGTGTTGTGTGGCACCCTCTAGCTGTACTGAATGCTCCTGTAGGTGGTCCCTGAGGCCAGGTGGCGCAGAGTCAATGCCACCTTGAGCCCAGGTTCCAGGCTGGGCCGGCAGTTGGTGTTTGCCTTGGTCAACCTGGGTGTCAGGCACTGCACAACTTCATCAAACATGGCTGGAGGCATCCTCATGATGTTCTGGAATGCCCAAGTGTCTTCGTTCCTGAGCTCCACCATCAGCTTGTTGTACAACCCATACTGTGCTCTTCTCCTGATCCATCTTCGGACCCAGACGCTTCTTGGCCGCCTCCTTTTCTTCCCGTAGTAGAGTTCACAGAGCCTGTAGATGGCTTCGCACTGTTGCAGAAGGAAGGTGGCTTTCAAAAGGACTGTGTTACGATCCACAGTGGACATGACTGGATGCTGTGGAAGAGGAAGTGTCAGATGAAGGCTGCAGAGGTCTGCACAGCTGGGCTGCTGGGCTGAAAGTGAGATCCAGGTGAGTTGCTCCCCCTTTTTATAGGCAGTATAGGTGTCTCTTTGCATCCTCTAGGCATCCTCTAAGCATCCTGTAGACATCCTTAATATCCAAGATAGGTCCCCTCTGCGAACGTTTTTTCCGTTTTAAACGCTTTGTTTCCGCTTGGCATCCATTCTGCATCCGTTCTGCATCCGTTCTGCATCCATTCTGCGTCCGTTCCGCTTCCTTCCTGCGTCCAAGCGGATGTGAGTTGCGCGGATGCGGAACGGATGCCTAGCGGATATAGCGGATGCGTAAAAGATGCAGAACGGATGCGTAGCGGATGCGTAGCGGATGCATCACGGACGAATTGGTTACATTTTCCGCGCAAAAGTTTTGGGCAGCTCAAAACTTTTTAAGCGGATGAAACGTCAATAGACGGATGCTGGACGGATAGAGAGGAAGCAAAATGGAGGCAGTGAGTACATTGCGTTAAACAACGAATGGCAAGCTTTTTTGTCCGTTTTACATCCTCTTTGCATCCGTTGGTGCAGTGTGACAGGGGCTTAAGGTTCAGTTTCCTTTTATGCCAGATTTTATTCTATTTTCTTATGCTAGGTGGATTTATAACGGTTTTATCTTCGTTATAGGATACTAACGGTGTAGCAAGTAAATTAGTTTTTTAACATTTCCTGGTCTTTGGTAAATTCTTTATGGTGAGGATTTAGTGTAAGACTAAGGCTTTTAAAGGAGTAATTATTGTTTACCTTAAGGAAATATATCTGCAATTTCTCTAATTGTTACATCTTTAAATCATAAAAAGCCTTTGGAAATAATTAAGCATAAGACACACTTGATAGCCTTTTTTCGTTCAGCTATAAATAAGCTGAAATCAATGGTAAGTCATAATAAAAAAGACAACTGTATTAGCATTGTGTAACACTGTCACATAAGGCTTGAAAACAAAACAAAATTCATTGATCTGTCCAGAATGCCATGAGGAGGGTGAGTGAACAGGGATAAGCTATTAAATGAAGAACACATGAATTCCACAATGAGCTAGATAATAATAGCATTAAAGGAAATGCAATAGTTCAGCAGTTAAAGATGCTGTGCTTGTCAGCTGGAAAGTTAAGAGCCCAGATTCAAGACCCAAGTGCTGCGTAATGGGGCCTAGCAGTTTGAAAGCATGAAAATGTGAGTGGATAACTAGGTGCTATTTTAGTAGGTTATGTGCACTCCAGTGTATAGTCATGCTGGCCATGTTAGAATAGAATAGAATAGAATAGAATAGAATAGAATAGAATAGAATAGAATAGAATAGAATAGAATAGAATAGAATAGAATAGAATAGAACAACTGAGATAGAAGGAACCTTAGAAGTCTTCTTGTCCAATTCCCTGCTTAGGCAGAAAACCCTATCCTAGGGGTGTTAAACTCATGGCCTGAAGGCCAGATGTGTCACACATTGGCCACACCCCACCCCCATTTTAGCAAAGGGGGGAAAAGTCATGATATATCACATGATGACACCATGAGTTTGACCCCCCTGCCCTATACCATTTCAGACAAATAGTTTCTAATATCTTCTTTAAAACCTTCACTGTTGGAGTATTCACAACTTATAGAGGCAAGTTGTTCCACTGATTAATTGTTCTAACTGCCAGGAAATTTCTCCTTAGTTGTAGATTGCTTCTCTCCTTGATTAGTTTCCATCCATTGCTTCTTATCCTGGCCTCTGGTACTTTGGAGAATAGCTTGACTCCCTCTTCTTTGTAGCAGCCCCTAAGATTTTGGAACAATGCTATCATGTCACTTCTAATCCTTCTTTTCATTAAACTAGGCATACCCAATTCCAATTCCAACTCCAATTCCATTCTTTATATGGTTTAGCCTCCAGTCTCCTAATCATCTCTGTGGAAATGTCTTCAGAAAACACTGACTCTCTCAACTAAGAAACAGAGATGAGCACCATCCCCTAGAGTCAGACAAGGCTGGACAGAAGAAAACCTTATCTTTATCTTTAATGGCATTAAAATATATCACATTAATGCTACCCTTTAGTTTCCTAAGGAAAAAAAAAAACTAGGGATGATTAGTGGAAGATTAGTGGATTAGTGGACTAGGGAAGACTAAAGTATGTCCCAAAGGTGCTTTTCAAAAAGTAACTGGCCCTTATTGGGTTTTTTTACCTTTAAGATGTTTTGTTTCTCATCCAAGAAATTTCTTCAGTTCTCATGGAGAACTTCCCAGTTGCATTTTGAAAAGCACCTTTGGGACAACCATGACCTGGATGATTGAGAATCTCCATAGATACTGTAAATTGTGATTATCAGACTAAGCTAGAAAAACTTCATTCCTGTCTATTGTCATCATATAATTTTGCATGGTCAACATCAAGAGTTGAAGAATTTTTAAATTGTGCTGTTTGATCGTTATATGTCCTTCTAGGCTACATGTAATTCCATCTATGTTTCATCCAGATCAAACTATTTCCTAGTCACTTCCACCTGATTTTGACTGTCTTTTTTTCCTCAGTCAATCCATCCATCACTTTTACTAATAACCAAAAGGCCCAAAAGCAAGTTAAAAATATAATCTAAACTTGGCATTAGATACAATAGTTTAACAAATATTAACAAAATTACATAGGATACCTAGAACCAAAACTCATTGATTTGTTACTAAATATCTTATAGTTGTTTTCAAAATCTGTCTATTATCACTATAATTTAGGATTTTCATCAACAAGCAAACTTTTTACATACTCAGAGATAACTCTTCTGGGTTTGGATTTTAAAATGGATAAAATGACCTGCTGAAGAGGTCTTCTAAAATGCATAATACAATGTTATTTTCATCTATCCTAACATAATTTTCCAGTAAGTGCATGTTAAGTTTCCCTAAAAAGAGTATTCCAAAGTGAAAACAACTATTTTCATTTTGATGTCACTTCAACCCAAAGTTCTGAATGAATTTTCCAAGAGGTTTTCTGGAACAAAGGTCATAGGCTCCAACAAAACAAAGATCACAGGCTTTCTATGATTCATAGAAACTTTCTATAATTGCTCCTGTAGGAACTATTTTAACATTTGGCTTTCCAAATAAATGGTCCAGAAAAACATCATTGAATGTCCATGTGACCATATAAATATAATGTGATTACATGACTAACCAGGGAGTGCTGCAAAAAATTATGTTTAAGTAACCTCCTACTACAGCTGTGGAACAGAGACTCTTTCATTTATCCTCATAGTATATTACCCTTACCAAGAGAAAAAGATAAAAGATTTATCAAAAATCAATACATCTTCTGGAATGGTGTGGGATGGAACATCAGATGTTGCCAGCTGTGTGGAATAATCAAATGAATATATGACACCCCCTTGCATTAGAAGCAATGACTTTTCTGTTTGTGCAAAACAACCCTGGATCCAAGCATTATATTTAACAAACAGAAGTACATATCCCAGGTTTTAAAAGCATGTACACAAAATCATATTTTGACCCCCATTTGACAATAGTGTTGCACTTCCATGCTGATGATGTGTACTAAGATAGCTCTGTCTTGAATTGCTAGTAAATTTAGCCTCAACAGGCGCCATCCACTTTTCATCAATCTTCAAAAATAAGAAACTCTTGCTTTGGTTTGGTTTGGTCGATTCTAAACACTCTACACCATTTTTCATTCCATTATGGAGATTTGTTTTGAAAGATTTTTCTCTTTTGTCCAATTTTCATACTCTAGCAAAGCAGACAGGTTGTAAAGAATGTTGGCACTTGGCACAATATTAAGAAAGTTAGAATCAGGAGAGATCCAGCACACACACTACACTCAAACTACAAAGATCAGGAACACATTTAGTAATAATTCACTTTACTATTTATTACTACTTGAAATAAAGTGGTGGCTGATGCATTGGATTGGATTGTAATTGTATCACTCAGACCCTGTCCCCTCCCACTTGAATTATTACAATGCACTCGACATGAGGTGGCCCTTAAGGAGCTTCAGCTAGTGAAAAATGCTTCTCCATGAACATGGATCTGGTAGATGGCATAGAACACCTCTGCTTTATGAGCTCCACTGGTTATAAGTTTGTTTCCAGGTCCATTGCAAGGGTAAGGGTTAGGGTTAGGATTGGGGGACTGACTTTTTGTGTGTTTTTTTCTTTCCATCCCACCAAATCCAAAATGTGCATGCTACAGGTTCTGTTGTCTAGGAAGCTACACATAGTGGACTCTGTTGTGGTGCCTGCATTGTACAATCTTTTTCCCTCCAGGGATGAGAGTAGCACCATCATTTCTGAGCTCAAACAAGGACCTGGTTATGTCAGCAGGCCTGCGGACCTTAGGGAACAAGTAAACTCATGAGGTGGCTCTATTATTAACATTCTTTGGTGTATTGTTTTCTTTTTCTCCTTTTACAGTTTCTAATGTTTTTTTAAAATAATTATTATATACTGTACAAGTTTTAGGTAATAACTGTTTTACAGTAGAACCTTTGGGCATGAATGCTTCTGACCATGACCAAATTGGGTTCCAATCAAAAAATTTACAAAATTTGTGAATCTGGTCATGAATCCATACTCAGATGGTGAACAAACACAACCCCTGACCCACAAATTCCTGAAGATGAAACATTAGAAGATGAAGAAATCACCAAAGTTATGGAACAAGTTATGGTCATTACCAGAGGTTCTACTATACATGGATTGGAATGGAATGGAACGGAACGGAACAGAACAGAACAGAACAGAACAGAACAGAATCATTGGCCAAGTGTGATTGGACACATAAGGAATTTGTTTTATATGATGATATTGCTATCCATTGAGTCATTTTCAACTAGCCATGAAGAACAACAGCCAAAAATCAGAGAGAGAGAGAGAGAGCTCTCTACTGTAACAAAGACATATAAAAGTATTGATAGACTGTGAAAGAACAGCAGAGAAACAGAACAGCCAATCAGAATACACTATTTTTGAAGTAAAAGTGAATTTTCAGGCCATCTCTATTCAAACTTTCTGAATGCTATTGGAAAAGTGTTTTCCATCTGCAGTGAATGAATCATGCAGAATACCTCTATTATCTGATATCTAAAAAAAAATTAACTTCTGCTTATGCAGTGAAATTTTCTTTCTTGACTTCCTGCAACCCTCCTTTAAAATTAATTTGGAAGATCTCCTGATTGTCCAGAGTAGACCTAGAAGGGTCTCAGATACAGGAAGCAGCCTAGTTCTATTCATTTGCAAGTATCTGCTGCACTACAGAAAGCATAATACCAGTTACAACAGAATTCCACTGGTTGCTTGATTAATATGATATCCAACATCAGTCCATCATTAGATATTTGCATACGGGGTCACAACTAAAGCCCATGTCACACTGCACCAACAGATGGAAAGAGGATGTAAAACGGAGAGAAACACTTGCCATACATTGGTTAACGTGATGCATCCTTTCTGTACTCACTGCGTCCGTTTAACTTCCTCTCTATCCGTCCAGCATCCGTCGACTGAGGTTCCATTCGCTCAAAAAGTTTTGACCTGCTCAAAACTTTCTGAGCGGAAAATGTATCCAACGTGTCCATTCTGCATCCGCTACGCATACGGGGAACATCCGTTCTGCATCCGTCGTCATCCGTTACGCATCTGCTACATCCGCTAGGCATCCGATGTGCATCCGCGCAACTCAAATCCGTTCCAGCAGAAAGTGGACACAGGGAGGAAGTGGAACGGACATGGAACGGATGCGCAGCATTGGTAGCATGGACGGAGAAAGGATGAAAGCGGATGCAGCTCGCAAAGAAAGCATTTAAAATGGAAAAAACGTTGGCAGAGGGGACCTATCTCAGATATTAAGGATGTCTAGAGGATACTTAGAGGATGCAAAAGGACACATAGGGGAAAACCTATATTGCCTATAAAAAGGGGGAGCAACTCACCTGGATCCCACTTTCAGACCAGCAGCCCTGCTGTGCAGACCTCTTCAGCCTTCATCTGCCTCTTGCTCTTCCACAGCATCCAGTCATGTCTACCATGGATCGTAACACAGTCCTTTTGGTAGCCACCATCGTTCTGCAACAGTGCAAAGCCATCTACAGGCTCATTCAACTCTACTACGGGAAGAAAAGGAGGCGGACAAGAAGTGTCTGGGTCCGAAGATGGATTGGGAGAAGAGCAGAGTACGAACTGTACAACAAGCTGATGGTGGAGCTGAGGAACGAAGACACTCAGGCATTCCAGAACTTCATGAGGATGCCTCCAGCCATGTTTGATGAAGTTGTGGAGCGGCTGACACCCAGGTTGACCAAGCAGCATACCAACTTCCAGCCCAGCCTGGACCCTGGGCTGAAGGTGGAACTGACTCTGCACCACCTGGCCTCAGGGACCACATACAGGAGCATGCAGTACGGCTGGAGGGTGCCACACAACACCATCAGCATTCTGGTCAGAGAAGTGGTGCAGGCCATCATTGAAGAATACCTGGAGGAGCTCCTTCAGTGCCCCTCCACTGATGAAGGATGGAAGAAACTTGCAGAGCAGTGGTATCAGAAGTGGAACCTCCCCCACACCATTGGAGCCATAGATGGCAAGCACGTGGCCTGCAAAGCTCCAGCCAAGTTGGGGTCCACTTATTTCAACTACAAGGGCTTCTTCAGTGTCATCCTCTTCACCATGGTCGATGCTGATTACAAATTCATGTACATTGATACTTCAGGCAACGGGTCATCTTCAAATGCCCAGGTACACAATGCCAGTCACCTCAAGAAGGGGCTGGAATGCAACCTCATCATGGGCTTCCCAGATCCAGAACCCATGCCCAATGACACACAAGATGGTCCCTACTTCATCGTGGGGGATGACACCTTCTCTCTCAGGACCTACCTCATGAAGCCCTACACTTCCAGACGCCTCACCTGTGAAGAGAGGATCTTCAACTACAGGCTGTCCAGGGCAAGGTGGGTGGTGGAGAATGCCTTTGGCATCCTGGCCAACAGGTTCCAGGTACTTCTCACCACCATGTAGCATCGCCCAGAGACCGTGAGGAGGATCGTGGAAGCTTGCTGCATCCTTCACAATCTCATGCGCACCTGCTACCCAGTCTTGCAGAACAGGCTCGTGGACCTCCAACAAGGCAATGGGGACATGGAGCCTGGGGAATGGAGGCAAAGGCGAAACCTGATAGACACTGAGGATGTGCAAGGCCCCAACAGAGCCTCACGTGAAGGGAAGAAGCAGCACAACTTCCTGAAACACTGGTGCAACTCCCCAGCTGGAGCAGTGGAGTGGCAAGACAGGATGATAGATGATTAATGGATGCTTCCTTCAGCCTGTCTCATCACACTGATGAGATTGATCCATGTATGTTGGGTGGCCCTACAATGAACAGGGCATTTAATAAAGAGTTGTGTTTATGTTGACATGTGTGGATCAATGAATAAATTGTTATTGATAATAAAGGGTCATATGTGTGGCAGCTGGGAGGGTGGATCATACAGTCCCACTATGCTTGCACTGGAAGTTTATCAATCCCAGAGCAATCTTAACCCATCCCAAAGGTATCCCTGCCCATCCCACTGCTATCTTAACCCATCCCAAAGGTATCCCTGCCCATCCCACTGCTATCTTAACCCATCCCAAAGGTATCCCTGCCCATCCCATAGCTATTACCCATCCCACAGGTATCTGTGCCCATCCCATAGCTATCTTAACCCATCCCACAGCTATTACCCATTCCAAAGGTATCCCTGCCCATCCCACTGCTATCCTTACCCATCCCACAAGCATGCAAAGGCTTAAACCATTTCTAAAAGTTTCCACCAAGACTTTATTTACAAAAATAAATGAAGCAAGTATGTGAAGCAAAGATAATCTTTATTAATAACAAGCTGTAAAAGAAAAATGACCCAAGTCAAGTGTCCAAATAAAGTCTACAGGTAGCCACCCAGTCTCTAGCACTCTTCTCTGTCACTCAGAGGTGTGCCCAGTCTCAGGGGTGAAGGGTCCAGGTGCTGTGGAGGTGGCTGCTGCTGGAGTGCTGGTCTGAAGCGCCACTGGGGTGCTTGGCCCCGAGAGGACAACAGGGGACATTGTGTTGAGGAAGCTCTCAGACAGCTGGCTCAGTCCCGTGATGTTGAGAGCTCCTTCCTCCATGCCATGGGGTTTCAGCCCCAGGACCAACGACAGATGTACTGAGGGCAGGCTTGGCTGTGGGGTGGAGGAAGGAGCAGTGCCGTGGGGCTGTCTGGTCTGCATCTGGGTGAGGACTGGCGTTGGTGGCATCGGTGGCATCAGTGGCAGCAGTGGCGTGGGTGGCATCGGTGGCATCAGTGTAACCAGCGGCAACGGTGGCATCCGATGAACCTGGGCCTGGACTGGGAAGGCCTGTTGCATATGCTGCTGGACCTACTGGTAGCCGTAGCCCTGGTAGGTGAGAGCCTGTGGAAAGCCTTGGAATGGGAGGGACATCACCTGGGTGGAGGAGCAGACCTGGACTGGGTGGGAGCAGGTTCATCTGGATCTGGAGGGTTGTGAAGCAGATTGGTGATCCTGTCCTTCACCACCTGGTACTGGGGTTCCACCATGTCCGTGAGGGTCTGGTTGACATAGGTGAGGAAGGGCTTGCGGTTGGAGGATGAGGAGTCAGTGTGGACCAGCTGAGAGAGATCTATTCTGCTACGGATGGTGTCTCTTATCTCCAGCAGGACAGTGTGACTCTGTCCATCCTGTCTAGCTCTCTGCCTTTCTGTGGAGGTTGAGCTGGGGGTGGATGCGGGTTGGACTGTGGTGGAAGTGCTGTCTCCTTTCTCCCACTGCACCAGGGGGTCCTCCACGCACTCCACCATGGTTAGAACAGCTGTCGGGGGGTTCTGCGTTGTGGCACGCTCCACAGACACCTGCCTGGAGACAGGGACTGACTCTCTGCCGGAAGAGGACTGGCTCTCAGCAGGCTGCCTGAGAGAGAGGGTTGTGAGAGGGGCTGCTCCTCGGTGGCAGATCTCACCCTCCAGGAAGCTGCACTTGGCCATGATGTAGGTCTCTCTGTCCATCAGCTTAACTGCGGCCTGGCCAGATTTCTTGAGGTGCAGCTTCCAATACCAGGTGTGCATGTGCTTCCACCAGCCGAGGAGCACCTCCGAAGTGTAACCCAGGCTCTCAGCCTTCTCTCTCCAAGCAGCCTGCTTCCTTTTGGTGTCCCTATAGAGCCTGTGTCCCTTCCGCCATAGATACTCATTCTCTCTCAGCCACTCCAGCACCTCATCCTCATGTTCCTCCTCGATGTTGTATTGCCTCCTCTCCCATTCTCGCGTCTGCCTCTTCCTCCCTTTTGCAGGACCACATCAGAGGGGCTTCCAGGTTGTAGGGGCTGCTCCTCCACACCACCACCACCAGCAGCACCAGCAGGACCAGCAGCAGCAGCAGCAGCAGCAGGACCAGCAGGACCAGCAGGATCAGCAGCAGCAGAGTAAGCACCAGCAGTGCCATCAACACCAGCAGGACCAGGATCAGCAGCAACAGAGTAAGCACCAGCAGCGCCAGCAGGACCAGGAGTACCATCACGACCAGGAGCACCAGCACGACCAGCAGGACGAGGAGCAGCTTCAGCAGAGTAAGCACCAGCAGAAGCACCAGTGCCAGAAGCAGCATCAGCAGAGTAAGCACCAGCAGAAGCACCAGTGCCAGAAGCAGCATCAGCAGAGTAAGCACGAGCAGAAGCACCACTGCCATAAGCAGCATCATCAGCTCCTCCAGAAGTAGAAGCAGCAGAAGCCCCAGCCCCAGAAGAGCTAGCCCGTGCTGCAGAAGCCCCAGCAGAAGCAGAGTGAGGGCCAGGGGGTGGGAGGGTGGCCCTGTCCCTCTTGCCAGGGCTGGCAGCAGATGGCTGAGGCTTTCTCTTCTTCCCCATGGTTGTGGGGTTGCTGGCTGGCAGACAGGCTGGCAGGAAGGCTGGCAGGCAGTCGATGTGTCTGGAAGCAGGTCTTTCCTCTGAATGGTGACCTGCTTCGGAGCTGCTTCCCTTTATATCCACGGGGCTGACGCAATGCATCCTCCCCACATGCGCATTGAACGCTAGGCATCCACTAGGCATCAGCTAGGCTTCCGCTATGCATCCGCTTCATCCGCTAGGCTTCCGCTGTGCATCCACTTCATCCGTTCCATGTCCGCTCTGCATCCGCTGTATCCGTTCCGCATCCGCTTTGCTGTGTTCCCCCGGAAGCCTTGTAGATGTGCCATCCACTCTGCATCCACTCTGCATCCTCTACGCATCCACTTTCCATCCGCCCTGCGTCCTCCCCCCGTCCGTTCCTTTCCGTGTTGTCCACTCTAGTTATGCAAATTTTTGCCCCTTTTCAGAGCAGATAGCAATGGATGGAACATTTTCTCGTCCGCTGTGTCCTTTTTACAAACGTTTTGCATCCGTCGGCCAGTGTAACAGGGCCTTTAAGTACAAATGGGTTAGTGTTTCATAAATACCTTTTACTGCAGATAGTCTTGAAGTTCAGTAGTATTAAGAAGATTAAAATACAATACACGAATTCCAGTGACAACTGTACTTTCAAATCAGAAACTTATATATAAGCAAATCAGGGATGGCTTTGGGGTTTTTTTCTTTCACTCTTTCTTGTCTCTTTTGTCAAAGAGAGTCAAGCTGTACCTATTGATTGTTTTGGAGGCAGCTATTCAACATTTTATCTGTCTAAAAACCCAGTTCTCATACTCTCCTTTTCTTTTTGTCAGCTTTCACAACAGTAACATATTAATGAGCTTCAGCAAAGTTCTGTCTTCATGGCATGTTGCCAGTGACTTTGTATGAGCTTCCTGGCTTTACCTTTATTTATTCCTCTCTCTTTTCTTTCATACAAATAGCTTTGATATAAACAACAAAAGAGAAACTGCAGAATGCTGTTGCCAAGATGAGTCATTTATCCAAGACCATAGAGACTCATTTACCTGTCACTATGGGCACATTGTAAGGAAAGCCATCGGAAGAGAAGAAAAACTAGAGATTTAATTATCCTTGTGTACTACTCTCTGGACTATTTAATTGATGTGCTGCTATAGATGCATAGAGCAGAAGAAAAAAAAATAATCTATAGGTTTAAAATGAATCCTCTTGAGAAGGGGTGAAACTGTGTTTGCTTGCATCCATGCACAGATATGTAATAAGGCAGCCAACAACTGTAAAACAACTTATTATTTAAAGCTGACTGGGGAGAAAATTGAGTTTTTTTTATAGATCTTTATCACAGATCACTAAGATTTTGTGACTTCTAATTGTTTAACAGTAGCAATAACTTTTCTTCCTCAACTCTACAAAATAAATAGGCTTCAGAAAAAGGATATTCAGAGAGGAATTGCTTTTCACATGAAAGGACAGTGAATTCAATTTTTCCACTAAAACAAATTCCTCAGCTGAAGTTCTCAGGTTTTAAATCTAAATATGCATCTGTATCATTTTCTGATTCGTTGTTTTGCACTTCGGTTTAGCTGGTGGTTCCCAGGATTGATCACAGACACACAAATTCATGAGAGTGGAGGTTCATTCTCTGAGTTTGTGAGTTGGTTTCCAAATATTTTGTTATCATGCTGGGTAAGATCAGTGGAATGTAGGTTATGTCATCATTGGTGTTCTTATGCTTATAAGGGCTTCATGTGGTCTTGTTATGGGAGGATCACGTCTAGTGATGGGTCTTGTGAGGAATCAGGTGTGGGTCACATCAGGTGTGGGTCACATCAGGTGAGGGTCTTGTCAATCTGGATGTCAATCTGGTGAGGGTCATTGGGAGGTGGAGTTTGGGTTCAGTTGGTTAAAGGTTGGTGCTGTCACATATTGGTTGTGTCATTGATTTGAATTCTCAGGGGTTTGTAGGATGATTGTAAGTTGATGTGTCTGTTGATGGAATTGCTTGTGGAATGCCAGGCTCCCCTAAATTCCACTGAAGATGCTACCTAGCTGGTAATGAAGTGTTCAGAAACCAACCCACAAGCTCAGAGAACAAACCTTCACTCTCATCCTACACTGAGCTACAGATATTCACCACTATTGCAAACACAAATTCATTTCAGATGTTTGCAGCCCACCAACCTTAAAGTATCTGGTATTTTTTCTATTCATACTTTCTCAATTGTCTCTTTGTGATTAAATTAAATATAGCACTGAGCCCCTGATAAGGTACTATAGCACCCCTTCCCATAATACTGGAAATTAGAAGAAAAGTGAAATAAAAATTTACAGTAGATCGATAAATATTGCACTGCACAGTAAGGAGTGAGTGAACTTACTTCATTTTGTATTTTCATCACTGTTGAAGAGATTCTCTCTTTTTACCAAGTTTTCAGAACTTGTTATTAACCTATTCATATATGTTCTTTTGGCATTTCTTTTTTTATTTCTTTGGTATCATGTTTCAAAATTCTGAGAAGCTTTTTTTAAATACTATATATCACACTGTGATGTTCTCTTCCTAAACCTGAGTCTCTTCGGAGATGGTGCTGGATGGTTATTGCATTAACTATCCTGGCTATCCCAACCAAGGCAGGTACAAGATCTAAAGGTGGCACTGTGACTCTAGTTAGTATAGCTTTTCAATTCTAATGTGTCTCACTACCTTATCTATAGCTGTGGTTTGTGACTATCCTGCTCTTATCTAAACAGGTGGAGATTTTGGTTTTTTACATTTATATTCCCTCACTTAATAAAAAACAGTGGTCAACAATCTTTGGAAAAGATTGAAATGAATAGAATAGAAAATGCTACCTTTCATAGCTTAGACAAACATCCCACAGCTACAATAATTATAGGTGGGAGTTAAAATGCTAGGATGGGACCAAATAATCATACACCATTTAAGCAATTTAAGATCCATTATGAGGAAAAGTGCTTATTTGCCATTTCTGACAAAAGTGAGCATGTCTTCCTCCTCTCTGGTCTTCGATCAGGCCTCCTCTGTTGTCATTCTATTATACCCGATCACAGCAGTCTGTCAGAATCCCTCAAAAGCTCTAGACTGCTCAACTGGCAGTCAGCTACAAAGAGTCAGCTTTAACTCTATGGTCCTGAAGCTTAACACAAATTGAAATAACAAATGATGAAATGACAGGACCAACTTGCCTTACCTCCAAGAGAGTAAGGAAGAATTAAAAAAGCTGGCTTGGGCTGCCTATATAAAGAAAGGAATGGAAGGGGAGAAAAATCCTATGGAGAAATTCTGCATGGGATTCCAGTTCCTCAGCATAGCTCAACTCTGTTTTTTTTTTTCCTTTAACAAAACTCAATGTAAAAAGAAGGCCATGGGAAGGTGCCTTAACATGATTGACACTCCTGCAGCCAAACTAGACTTCATTCTGCTAGAGTGCCATGAAATGAATAGAATAGAATAAAGCTGGAGGGAAGTCTTACAGTCCCTCAAGCAGGAGAACCTATACCATTTCAGACAAGTGACTATCTAGTCTCTTCTTAAAAATCTCCAATGATGGAATGCCCATGATTTCTGTTGGCAAACTGTTCTACTGTCCTCACTGTTAAGAAATTTCTCCTTCATTCCAGATTGCTTCTCTCTTTGATTAGTTTTCAACCATTATTTCTTGTCCTGCCCTCTGGTGCTTTGGAGAATAATTTGACCCCTTTTCTTTGTAACAGCCCCTCAAATATTGGAATACTGCTATCATGTCACCCATACTTCTTTTCTTTAGACTAGCCAAAACTGGCAGCCATTCTTTATATGGTTTAGTATCTCTAGTTTTTGATCATCTTAGTTGCTCTTCCCTGAACTTTTTCCAAAGTCTCAAAAAAAAAATGTAGTATGGTGACCAAAATTGGTATTCCATGTAAGGTTTTACTAGGATTTTATAAAGTGGCACTAATACTTCATGTGATCTTGATTCTATACCTCTGTTTATACAACCCAGGATTGTATTACCTTTTGGGGTGGTTGCTGCACACCACTGGCAAGTGATTGTCCACTAAGTCTCTAAAGTCCCTGTCACAGTTACTGTTTTTGAGCCAGGTCTCACCTAATCTGCAATTTTTCCTGCCTAAATGTAAAACTTTGATTTTCTCCACATTCATTTTGTTGCATAGGACCAATTTTTCAAGTTTGTCGAGAACTTTTTGGAACCTGAACTTGTCTTCCAAGGTGTTGGCTATTCCTGTCAGTTTAGTATCATCTGCAAATTTGATGAGTTCCCTTTCTATTCCCTCATCTAAATAATTTATGAAGATATTGAAGTATAGTGGGCCTGAGATGGAGCCTTGTGGTATCCCACTGCTTACTTCTCTCCATGTGGATGTAGTACCATTCAGGACTACTTGCTCAGTATCATTTTTCAGCCAGCTACTAATCCATCTGGTGGTGATGTTGTCTATTCCAATTTTTTCTAGCTTACCAAGAAGTAGATTGTGGTCTATTTTGTCAAATGCCTTACTGAAATCTAAGTATACTATGTCCACAGCATTTTGCTGGTCTACTAATTTAGTGACTTTATCGAAGAATGAAATAAGATTGCTTTGGCATAATTAGTGGATATTTGTTCTACAAAAGGAGAAGGGCAATAAGACCAGTAAAGTCACTTTGGTTACCATGTATTGCACATACAAAATCCTGGCAGCACCATTTAGCAGTGAGTTAGAACAGACGCAATAGAAACTGGAAATGGATTAAGCAGGGGGGAAGTAAATTTCATTCTAGTTTAGTTCTCTATTAACTTAAGGATGGATAGAGAGAACTTCAAGCCAGCCATAGGGGAAACTCATAAGCATCCAAACTATTCTTATGGCAAAGCCTTATTTTCTCAGGGTAGCCTTTGCTGGTTTGCCACCTCAGCTTTGGTCAAAGGCACACACCACTCAAATGTAATGAGGAGGCTTGAAAACATCAAAAATAAATGTAAACTCTACCTTTTGCTGCTGTTGGTTTTCAAAATAAATAGGTTTTTAAACATGATAACTAGCAGGAATAACCAAAGGTTGTGCAGCTTGTTAATGAAGTTTCTGATCACACCACTGGGATCAGCAGAAGGGAACAAGCCTGCACAGTCCCTGCTTTCCCACTGAGCTGCACTCACAAAGTGTGTAATTAATTGTTACTGTTCATTTATTTATACAAATCAATGCATTTACAACTGAGTATCACCTGGCATCAATCTTAGAATAGAAGAAAGATGAGGCAAAGTACAAGTAGTAATTCAACTAGTTTTTCCTTCCTGTTCTTTCAACTATGTCACAAAGAAATACTGGCTGCCATCTTAGATGAATCTACCAATTCATAAACTTGGATGCTCCAAAGAAGGCACACCAAAAGAGTGAAATCAATAACTTGCAATTTAACTTGCCATCTTTAAATAGATACACTTACTTAATCTCTGTTAGCTAGAACTAAAATACAAACACAACACTATGTGTTTGTGACAAAACCTATCTTGCTTTAACTGATATTCACTCTTTATCAGAAGCACGTTATATTGCTTTTAATGTGATCCCCAGACCAATGGGGGATCTAGACTGAATCTCTTCTGTCAATTTTTTCATGGCCCCCTAAGAACACGTGGGGGTGTGTGAGATAGCTTAAGAATGTGTGAAGGGAGATATTTGAGGTGCTTCTAAAGTGAACCTGAAGAGGGCAAGGTGTGATACTGATAGATTTGGACAGGCATAGATCTGCATAGGAATGGAAGATAGAAGATATATGAAAAGTAAGTGAAGAGTTGCATGCAGATTTCTAGGATGGAGCTGAGGAACCATCCAAAGCAACAGAAAGAAGATAGTAAAAGTAGTAAGGAAGGAAGATTAGTTGACAGTCCTTCATTTCTTTAGCTACAGGATATGAACTATCAATGGAGAGATCATCTTTATACACTGAGTAAAGGAGAAGCTGGGAAGGAGGAGAAGACTGGTGGATAAGTGGCAATGAAGACTTCCAAAATAAGCTGGGAGTTTCTGGAGAATGTAGACCAGAAAACAGTCCGGAGTCATCAGTTACCAATTATAGGTTAGAAAGAGATCCATTGGACTAGTTGAAGCTGGGAGTGCATCTGTCTCTGTTGTCTGTTATTGTGGCCATAGCTTAGCCAGGGCCACAAGGCTGCTAAGACTGATTGGGAAGCATAAGGAGGCAATGGGTAGAGTATTGACTCCTTATGTTAGAGTTACGTTATGGTAGAGCAGGAGCCAGCCACTGGAGTTAAAGCACAATGAGAGGCTCCCTTTCAATCAAGGGTCCTGGAAACTATAAAGTTTCTGAGAATAGAGATTGGATAGTACCAGTAAGGCTAGAGTGTTCCAAAACAGTGTCCACTAAACCAGCATCCTCCAACCTCTTAAGCATCAGGGGCCAGTTTTTCCATGGTTCAGAGGGAGAGGGGTTTTACGTGCTGTCTACATCTTGCAGATGGGGTTTAGCTTATTTGTGCGGCTGGTTGTTGGCATGCTGCAGCCTGGTACCAATCCATGGACCAGATGTTGGGGATCCCAACACTAGACTGTGGGATGTATTTACTCTGAGGCAATTTGTGGAGATCTGGAAAGTCTGAGAATGACTATTAGGATATGAAGCAATGAATTCCCAGACTAGTGGGCAAGGGAAGATTGGACAGGAGGCTTTTGTCTAGCTATTTCAGGAAAATGTAGAGGAATATAGAGAGAAGGCAGATTTACATACCCAAATATTTTTTTTTTTTTGAGAACTAAAGTGGTTTTATAAAGCAAGGATAATAGTCTGAAATTTTTAGGTATTGTGTTTAATCTACATATAATGGAATCTACATACTGTTGAAAAGAAATATAAAAAGGAAAGAAAATATATCAGGAAATGATATATTGGAGTTTTTTTTACAAGGGACACAAAACATAAACTATGTTTGGGAAGCTCCTTTGAGTTAATAATATCAAATAAACATGTCTGATAATCTGATGTAGAGATTAGATTTATCTATCCATTGGAGAGTTTAAAAGCTCTTGCTAAGTCAATAGAACTTTATGTGTTTTGGAGTTCAACTTTATTTTTATTTATTTATCAAATTTATTGGCTGCCCACCTTACCACAGGGTAAAGTGGGCAGCCAATTTAATAACTTATCATTATTGGTTAAAGACAAATGCAACGGAAAGATTACAGACTAAAACTAGTGTACACCTTGCCTCCACTACCATTAACTGATATATTTGCAAATAAACTCAAATATTCAGCATTTACTTTTTTAAGTTATTTCCAAAAGAAAACAGAATGGTGTAAACAGCTGTAGAATTTCTCACATCGTTGACCTCTACCTGAGCCCTATTTTTGGCATTACAACCATCGTAACTATCTAATAAGATTATAATCATGTACAAACTTGTGAATCCCACTGAATGTAAGAATGCTTATTTCAGAAGAGATATTTAACATTCATTGATTGAATGAGTGAGTGAGTGAATAAATGAATGAGTATATGAGTGAGTGCTATCAAGTCACTGATCCTTAGCAACCACATGGGAAGATTTTCTCCTTCACTATCAGTTCCTGATCTGAATGTTTTAATTGCACCCATCACCACTATAATTGAATCTATGCACCTGGTTATTAGTTATCCTCTTCATTTTCTTCCCAAGAAAACTAAGTCTTTGCACAATGTGTTTAAGTATGACAATTTAAGCTTTGTCATTTTTTCCTTGAGTGAGATTTGATCTCATTTCATGATCTATTTGTTTGTTTCTTACTGCCCATGGTATTCTCATGAATCTTCTCCAACACCAAAGTTCAAAGGAATCTCTTCCTATCCTGCCTCTTCAAAGTCCAACTTTTGCTTCCATAGATTTTTATTAGAAATACTATTTTTGCATGGTTATGATATTTATAGGTATATACCCATCATAATTTTTGAATAATTTTTCAAAAACTTCATGGATACTCCAATGTGGCATACATTTAGCACTTGTTCTTTATTATTGAGGTCTTAAAAACAGAAGCTATATACCACTTTAATATTTTCATTGTCAATTCTAAGGCTGATCCTTGTCATTAATTTAGTTGTCCTCATGTTTCATCTTAGTCCCATATTTTCATTATTCTTCTGGACCTTTTTTCTTATAACTTGGAGATCATTTGTATTTTTGCCAACCAGAGTAGTGTCATCTGCATAGTGCAAGATATTGATGTTTTTCTTCCAGTTTTAAAACCACACTCATCTTCTTCTAATTCAGCTTGCCTTAATATATATTCAGCACATAGGTTGAATAATTAAGGAGTATACATCTTTTTGCACTGTTTTATCATCCCGGAGCTGAAGTTATTTATTTCAGCTAAAAATCATTTATTTCTTTGTGAAACAGTCACATTTTATCAAAAAAGAAAACAAAATATTTTGTTCCATATGACAATCCACTAAATTTTTCCTATATTTTGTCAAAACTTTAAATGTATAATTCAATCTTAAGTAATGAGATTTATTTATACATCCTATTGGTTATTTTTTTTTTTTATTTGTGTGTGTGTGTGGGTATGTTTTAAAGAGTATGTAATACTGTTTCCTTTTCTGTTTAGTCTTTTTTAAAAATTCTTTTAGTTTGTCTTTTTTTTAATAAATTTTATTGGTTTTTAAAAAACAAACATGAACAAACAAAACATAAAAACATCACACTATCTTCCATAGGTATACAAACAGTCTGCCGGTTGGTTTACAAATTATTTTGTGCATCCATTTCGCAGTCTTCAATTACAGTTATATTACATAGAAGCTCATATTATCAATCAAGAATTAAGAACCTTAGTATCATTATCAATCAATCATTTGACTATAATTTTATTCATTCGTATTTTACAAGGTAACCATAATTTAAGGGCCTATCACATTGGCTGACGGATGCAAAACGTATGTAAAAAGGACACCACGGACGAGAAAATGTTCCATCCGTTGTTATCCGCTCTCAAAAGTGCCCCAAATTTGCATAAGCAGAGCAGACAACAACGGAAAGGAACGGATGGGGGGAGGACGTAGCCAGGATGGAAAGCGGATGCTCCATGGAAGCCTAGCAGATGGAAGCGGATGGCACATCCGCAGGGCTTCCGGGGGAGCACAGCGAAGAGGACGCGCAGCAGAAAGAGCGGATGCAGAGCGGATGCCAAGCGGATGAAGCGGATGCAGAGCGGACGCCTAATGAATGCCTAGCAGATGCCTAGCAGATGCAAAATGTTCACTGCGCATGCGGGGAGGATGCATTGTGTCAGCCCCGCAGATATAAAGGGAAGCAGATCATAAGCAGGGCATAGTTCAGAGGAAAGACCTGCTGCCAGACACAGCTCCAGCCAGCCAGCCGGCCAACAACCATGGGGAAGAAGAGAAAGCCTGTGGCATCTGCTGCCAGCCCTGGCAAGAGGGACAGGGCTACCATCCCACCCCCTGACTCTGACTCTGCTTCTGCTGGGGCTTCTGCTGCTCGGGCTGACTTTTCTGGTGCTGGAGCTACTGCTGGCGCTGCTCCTGGTGCTGGTGCTTCTGCTGGTGCTTTCTCTGCTGGTGCTGCTCCTGGTGCTGGTGCTTCTGCTGGTGCTTACTCTGCTGGCGCTGCTCCTGGTGCTGGGACTTCTGCTGGTGCTTATTCTGCTGGTGCTGCTCCTGGTGCTGCTGGTGCTGCTGGTACTGCTGGTGCTGCTGGTGCTCCTGGTCCTGCTGGTGCTGCTGGTGCTGCTGGTGCTGCTGGTGCTGCTGGTGCT
>BLBF01000005.1:60744537-60785657 GCA_015471245.1 Laticauda colubrina | reverse complement strand
CTGCTGGTGCTGCTGGTGCTGCTGGTGCTGCTGGTGCTGCTGGTGCTGCTGGTGCTTACTCTGCTGCTGCTGATCCTGGTGCTGCTGGTGCTGCTGGTCCTGCTGGTGCTGTTGGTCCTGCTTTTGCTGCTACTGTTGTTGTTGCTGCTGCTGCTGGTGGTGATGTGGTGGAGCAGCCCCTACAACCTTGAAGCCCCTCTGATGAGGGCCCAGATTGCCCTGCCAGAGAGAGGAAGAGCCATATGCATGAACGAGAACGGGAGAGCAGGCAATACTCCATCGAAGAGGAACAAGAGGATGAGGTGCTGGAATGGCTGAGGGAGAACGAGTATCTTTGGTAGAAGGCATACAGGCTCTATCGAGACACCAAAAGTAAGCAGGCTGCTTGGAGAGAGAAGGCGGAGAGCCTGGGCTACACATCAGAGGTGCTCCTTGCCTGGTGGAAGCACATGCACACCTGGTATGGGAAGCTGCACCTCAAGAAATCTGGCCAGGCCACGGTCAAGCTGACGGACCGGGAGACCTACCTGATGGCCAAGTGCAGCTTCTTGGAGGGTGAGATCTGCCACCGAGGAGCAGCCCCTCTGTCTACCCTCTTTCTCAGGCAGCCCACAGAGAGCCACTCCTCTTCTGGCCAAGAGTCAGCTCCTGTGTCCAGGCAGGTATCTGTGGAGCGTCCCATGACGGAGACCGCCCCGACAGCTGCACTCTCTGTGGCGGAGTGCGTGGAGGACCCCCTGACGCAGTGGGAGCAAGGAGAGGGCACTTCCACCAGAGACCAACCCACATCCACCCCCAGCTCCACCTCCACAGAAAGCAAGCAGAGAGCCAGACCAGAGGGGCAGAGCCACACTGTCCTGCTGGAGATCAGGGACACCATCAGAAGCACCGTAGATCTCTCTCAGCTGTTACACACCGACGTCCCATCCTCAAACCACAAGTCCTTCCTCACCTACGTCAACCAGACCCTCATGAACATGTCCGAATCACAGTACCAGGTGATCAAGGACAGGATCACCGGTCTTCTTCACAACCCTCCAGACCCAGCTGAACCTGCTCCCACCCAGTCCAGGTCTGCTCCTCCACCCCAGGTGATGTCACTGCCCTTCCAAGGCTTTCCACAGTCCTTCACCTACCAAGGCTACGGCTATCAGGAGCTCCAGCAGCACAGGCAGCCCTTCCCAGTCCAGGCACAGGTACATCGAACACCACCGCTGCCACCAATGCCACTGATGCCACCGATGCCACCGATGCCACTGATGCCAACCACACCACAGATGCCACCCATGCCATAGATGCCACCCACGCCACAGATGCCACCCATGCCACAGATGCCACCCATGCCTCACCTCACTCAGCTGCAGACCAGACATCCCCACTACACTCCTCCTTCCTCCACCCCACAGCCAAGCCCGGCCTCAGAACATCTGTCATCGGTATTGGGGCTGACACCCCATGTCCTGGAGGAAGTGGCTCTCAACATCACAGGACTGAGCCAGCTCTCTGAGAGCTTCCTCCACACACCGTCCCCTGTTGTCCTCCCGGGGCCAGGCACCCCAATGGCGCCTCAGACTAGCACTCCAGCAGCAGCCACTTCCACAGCACCTGGACCCTTCACCCCTGAGACTATGGGCACGTCTCAGAGTGACTGAGAAGATTGACAGAGACTGGGTGGCTACCTGTTGACTTTATCTTTGCTTGGGACACTTGGGTCATTTTTCTTTTACAGCTTGATATTAATAAAGATTATCTTTGGTTCACACACTTGCTTCATTTATTTTATTAAATAAAGTCTTGGTGGAAACTTTTAGAAATGGTTTAAGCCTTTGCATGCTTGTGGGATGGGTAAGGATAGCAGTGGGATGGGCAGGGATACCTGTGGGATGGGTGATAGCGTGGGATGGGTTAGGATAGCAGTGGGATGGGTAATAGCTGTGGGATGGGCAGGGATACCTTTGGGATGGGTAATAGCTGTGGGATGGGTTAAGATACCTGTGGGATGGGTAAGGATAGCAGTGGGATAGATAAACCTCCAGTGCAAGCATTGTGGGACTGTATGGTCCATCCTCCC
The DNA here is from genome assembly GCA_015471245.1 of Laticauda colubrina. Lineage (NCBI taxonomy): Eukaryota > Metazoa > Chordata > Lepidosauria > Squamata > Elapidae > Laticauda > Laticauda colubrina. The sequence continues at coordinate 60,783,586 of BLBF01000005.1, read as the reverse complement.
AGGTGCCACACCTTTGGCCCTTTATTATCAATAACAATGTAATCATTCACCCACACATTTGAACATAAACACAACTCTTTATTAAATGCCCTTTTCATTGTAGGGCCACCCAACATACATGGCCCAATCTCATCAGTGTGATGAGACAGGCTGAAGGAAGCCTCCATTAAGCATCTACCATCCTGTCTTGCCACTCCACTGCTCCAGCTGGGGAGTTGCACCAGTGTTTCAGGAGGTTACGCTGCTTCTTCCCTTCACATGAAGCTCTGTTGGGGCCTTGCACATCCACAGTATCTATCAGGTTTCAGCCTTGCCTCCATTCTCCAGGCTCCATGTCCCCATTGCCTTGTTGGAGGTCCACGAGCCTGTTCTGTGAGACTGGGTAGCGGGTGCGCATGAGATTGTGCAGGATGCAGCAAGCTTCCATGATCCTCCTCACGGTCTCTGGGCGAAGCTGCATGGTGGTGAGAAGTACCTGGAACCTGTTGGCCAGGATGCCAAAGGCGTTCTCCACCACCCACCTTGCCCTGGACAGCCTGTAGATGAAGATCCTCTCTTCACGGGTGAGGAGTATGGAAGTGTAGGGCTTCATGAGGTAGGTTCTGAGGAAGAAGGCGTCATCCCCCATGATGAAGTAGGGCACATCTTGTGTGTCATTGGGTAGGGGGTCTGGATCTGGGAAGCCCATGATGAGGTTGCATTCCAGCCCCTCCTTGAGGTCACTGGCATTGTATACCTGGGCATCTGAAGCTGACCCATTGCCTGAAGCATTGATGTACATTAACTTGTAGTCAGCATCAACCATGGCGAAGAGGATGATGCTGAAGAAGCCCTTGTAGTTGAAATATTTGGACCCTGAGTTGGCTGGAGCTTTGCAGGCCACATGCTTCCCATCTATGGCTCCAACGGTGTGGGGGAAGTTCCACTTCTGATACCACTGCTCTGCAACTTTCTTCCATCCTTCTTCAGTGGAGGCGCACTGGAGGAGCTCCTCCAGGTATTCTTCGATGATGGCCTGCAGCACTTCTCTGACCACAATGCTGATGGTGTTGTGTGGCACCCTCCAGCCATACTACATGCTCCTGTACGTGGTCCCGGAGGCCAGATGGCGCAGAGTGAGTGCCACCTTCAGCCCAGGGTCCAGGCTGGGCCAGAAGTTGGTACTCTGCTTGGTCAACCTGGGTCTCAGCCACTCCACAACTTCGTCAAACATGGCTGGAGGCATCCTCATGAAGTTCTGGAATGCACGAGGGTCTTCGTTCCTCAGCTCCACCATCAGCTTGTTATATAGTCCGTACTCTGCTCTTCTGGCGATCCATCTTCGGACCCAGACAATTCTTGGCCGCCTCCTTTTCTTCGCGTAGAACAGGTGAAAGAGCCTATAGATGGCTTCGCACTGTTGTAGAACGATGGTGGCTACCAAAAGGAGTGTGTGATGATCCATGATGGAGATGACTGGATGCTGTGGAAGAGCAAGAGCCAGATGAAGGCTGCAGAGGTCTTCACAGCAGGGCTGCTGGACTGAAAAGAGATCCAGGTGAGTTCCTCCCCCCTTTTATAGGAAATATAGGTTTTCTGCTCGGTGTCCTTTTGCATCCTCTAGGCATCCTGCAGACATCCTAAATATCTGAGATACATCCCCTCTGTGAATGTTTTTTCTGTTTTAATGCTTTGTATGCGAGCTGCATCCACTTTCATCCTTTCTCTGTCTGTGCTACTAACGATTTGTGTCCATTCCGTGTCCGTTTGGCTTCCTCCCTATGTCCATTTTCTGCTGGAGCGGATTTGAGTTGTACGGATGCGCAGCGGATTCCTAGAGGATATAGCGGATGCGTAACGGATGATGACGGATGTAGAACGGATGTTCCCCGTATGTGTTGCGGATGTAGAACGGACGTGTTGGATACATTTTCCGCTCAGAATGTTTTGTGCAGCTCAAAACTTTTTGAGCGGATGAAATGTCAGTCAACAGATGCTGGACAGATAGAGAGGATGAAAAACGGCTGCAGTGAGTACAGAACGGAACTATCGTTTTAACCAACGGATGGCAAGTGTTTCTCTCCATTTTACATCCTCTTTCCATCCGTTGGTGCTTTGTGACAGGGGCTTTACTTAAGTTATTTTATAACATTTCATATTATTATCCCAAATCTATGCTAAAATCATTTTGTAGGTATAAAAAGAAGTACATCTTTATATATTTGTTATTTTCTAAAAATCTACATATTGCATAACTGTATTTTATTATCTGACCATTGATAAAAAACAGATCCCAAATTTCATAAAATTGTTTATCCTGTTGTTCTCTAATTTCAAATGTTAATCTACTCATTTCAGCATATTCCAATATTTTCTTAATAATTTCCTCCTGCGATGGTATTTTCTTATTTTTCCAGTTTTTAGCAAATACAATCCTAGCCGCTGTTAATATGTTTACAATCAAGTATTTCAAATCTTTACTGTATGTTTCAGGTAAAATTCCCAATAAAAATATCTCTGGTTTCAAATCTATATGTTTTTTTGTCATTTTTTCCAAACACGTGTGGATTTTAGTCCAATATTTTTTAGCGTCCGCACAAGTCCACCACATATGGTTATATGAGCCAGGTGTCTGATGACATTTCCAACATTTTTCAGACTTATTCTTGAACATTCTTGCTATTCTTGTCAGGGGAAAATGCCATCTGTAAAACATCTTATACAAATTTTCTTTATAAGCCGATGACATTGTAATTTTATAATTTTGAGACCACAATTTTTGCCATTTCTCTAGATCAATCCCATATCCAAAATTCTTCCCCCAAACAATCATAATTTCTTTAACTTGTTCTTCTTCTTGTTTAATTTCTAGTAAATATCCATACAATTTTTTTAATCACCTTTTCATCAGTCCCTGTCAAAATCTTATCTAAGTCAGTCAATTTATCATAGAAACCTTCTATTTTAGAATCTTCAACTTACCTTGAGTGTATTTGCTCCTATGAAAACCAATTCATCTTTATACCTTGTTCCTCTAGTTTTTGAATAGATTTAAGTTCACCCTTTTCATTCAGTATTTCACCATATCTAACTGTTTGTTCCTTTTTATCTATTATAGTGTGAGAAAATGCTTCAGTAGTCGATAACTGGACTGGAATTTTCAAATAACATTGTCTTTTAATCTTCTCCCAATTTAACCACAGAGACTCCCGTATATAATGTCTTCTAAAATATCCCTGTGTTTTAGTTCCTTTATACCATAAAAAAGCATGCCACCCCAACAACAAATCATGTCCTTCTAATTTCAATAGTCTAGAATTTCTTAGTGTTATCCATTCCTTGACCCACATCAAATTTGTAGCTTGGTAGTACAACTCCCAGTTAGGCAAGCCAAATCCTCCTCTAATTCTAGCATCTTACAACAGTTTTAACTTTATTCTCGCTTTCATACCTTGCCATATATATTTTGGCACAATTTTATTTAATTCTTCAAAATAGTCTTTTCCAAGGCTAATTGGGATTGTTTGAAACAAATATAAAATTCTGGGTAGTATATTCATCTTGATTGTTGAGATTCTCCCTATTAGTGACAATTGTAAATTTTCCCATTTCGCCAAATCTGATGCTATCTGCTGTTTAAGTTTGATATAGTTATTCTCTTTTAATGTACTACATCTTGCTGTCAAATATATCCCTGGATATTTGATCTTATTCATGACTTGAATTTTCAATAGATCTGCCAATTCTTCCTTTTGTTTTTTGTCAAAATCTTTGACTTGTCTATTTTCAAACCAGCCACCTTGCCATATGTCTCTATCTTTTCCAACAGTTTTGTTGCTGTTTCTAAAGGGTCTTCTAAAATAAAAACCAAGTCATCTGCAAAAGCTTGCAGCTTAAATTCTTCCTTTTTAATTTTCATTCCTTTTATACTCTTTTCATCTTTAATAATTCTGTTTAGTACTTCCAAAGTTAACACAAATAGCAAAGGTGATAGCGGGCACTCTTGTATTGTTCCTTTTCTTATATTAATAGAGTCTGTCAGTTCTCCCTCTATCATTACCTTTGCCGTTTACTTGTAATATATAGCTTCTATTGCTTGAATAAATTTTCTGGCAAAACCCATCTGTTCCAACAATAATAACACGAATCGCCAATTCACATTGTCAAATGCCTTTTGTGCATCTAAAAATATCAAAGCCATTTGTTTTTCAGGATATGCCTCATAGTATTCCAATGTATCCAAAATTACTCTCATATAATCTTTAATTTGTCTCTTTGGCAGAAATCCATTTTGGTCAGAATGTATAAAGTTATTTAAATAATTTTAAGTCTTTCTGCCAATATTGAAGCAAAATTTTTATAAACTGTATTTAGTAGAGAAATAGATCTATAATTCTTAATTAGCAATGGATTAGCCTCCTCTTTTGGAATAAGTGTAATATAGGCTACTGACCATGATTTAGGTATCTTCTTCTTTAGCATAACTTCATTCATTACTTCTTACTTCTTCATTCATTACTTTCAATGAAAGATTCAACGATTCTTGTAATGTTTTATAAAATTCTACCGGAAGTGCATCTGGTCCTGGTGCCTTTCCATTGTTTTGCTTCTTAAGTGCTTCAGTTAGCTCCATCATGGTTATATTGCTTTCTAACATTTTTTCAGTCTCTTTAGGTATCTTAGCTAAATTAGCATTCTGTAAGTACTGCTTGACTCTTTCCTCATCAATATTCTCTTGCTTATACAATTTCCCATAAAAATCTTGAATGATTTCCTTCTTCTCTTTGCCATAGCAAATTTGACCTTGATCATCTATTAACTGCAATATTTTCCTTGATTCTTTCTCCTTTCTCAGTTTATATGCTAACCATCTATCTGGTTTGTTTGCATCTTCAAAGTAGTTCTGTTTAGCACCTCTAATTTTCTGTGCTAATTCTTCTTTTTCTATTTGACCCATTTTGGGTTTAATTATGTCCATTTTTAACTTAGTATCTTTTTTCTGTGGCATTTCCTGCAGCTCTTTTTCAAGTCTTTTATGCTCATCCTCTAAGACCTTGGAGGCTAGCCTTTTCCTAGTATTTCTTTTCTTGTATAATCTATTATCAAGCCTCTAGCATATGTCTTCATTGTATCCCATATGTTCTGGATTGATGTATCTTCTTTCTTATTTTCTTTAAAGAAAAAGGCCAGTTCTTTCTCCATCCACTGTATGAAGTCTTTTTCCTTTAAAATAGTATTATTTCATGTCCATCTTGATCTTCTTTTTTGTCCTTTCCATTGAATTGTCATTGGGTTGTGGTCTGCCCAAGTGCTTGTTTCAATATTTATTTCTTGGATGTTAGATATTAATTCTGTTGTCATCCATATCATGTCTATTCTGGACCATGATAGATGTCTATTTGAACAGAAGGTATATTGTTTAATTTTAGTATTTATTTCTCTCCATGTATCTTTTAAGTTCATTTTATCAACCATTTAAAAAAAAGAGTCTGGTGGAGTCCTTCTGTTTTGTTTTGTTGTTGTTGATGTAGAGTCCAATTTATTGTCTACAATTCCATTAAAATCTCCCATCATAACTATATTTACATAGTCCAGTTCAATTATTTTCATATGAAATTTTTTGTAAAATTCTTCTTGCTTATCATTCGGCACATAAATTGCAATTAGGAGTGTTTTCATACTATTGTCCATTATTTCCACCATTAATATTCTTTCATCTTCATCAGTACAGGTCAATTTTGCTGGGGTGGTCTCTTTAATATATAAAACCACTTCTCTTTTCTTGCATTGTGTCAAAGAGGTAAATATTTTCCCAATTTTGGCTGAATCAGCAATTTTTCATATTGTTTTTTGATATGTACTTCATGTCAACAAATTATATCAAATTTTAATTTCTCTAATTTATGAAAAGTTTTCCTTCTTTTAGCGGTTGAATTAAGTCCATTTATATTAATTGTAATCATTTTTTTCTCTTCCATGGTTATATTTTATAATTGGGTTTTGCAGCTCTCATGGGTCTTAGTTCACATTGTTCTTTGGCTTCCACCTTTCCACTTTCTGCACCTTCTTCTTTTTCATCCACCATTTGATAGTCATCTTGAAATTCAGTTAATGAGATCTCTTTTTCTGCCACCTCCTCTTTCCTTCCAAAAAATTCTGCATAAAATAATTCTGCTTTCTCAATTGAATCAGTTCTTTGTCTCTGTTCTTGCCATGTGAACATTAACCCTTCTGGAATCAGCCATCTATAATTCACCTCTTTTTTAAGTAGCATTTTAATCAAGAATAGATATTCTCTTCTCATCTCTCTCACTCTTCTAGGTATTTGTTTTAAGACCACAATCTCCTTATCTTTATATTTCAATGCTTTCTCTTTTGCCACTTGCAATACTGTGTTTTTATGGCTTTCTTGATAAATCTGATGTGGACTTCTCTTGTTAAGTTATTTCTCATCACATGTCTTGTGAAAACTCGATAAACCTCATCTATTCCATCCATCATCTTCTCTTGAGTAATTTCCAAAGCTTCAGCTAGCATTTCTATCATTATCTCAGCTAAATTTTGTCATTTTTCTTCCTCTACATTTTTGGAATCTGAGATAAAATTCTGATCTATCCATCTCCCATCTCAATATACCACTTTTATCTTGTTCAATCACCATTAATCTATTATCAATATCTCCAATCTTCTTATCTCTTTGTTTATCTTCTTCTTCAATTTTTTGAAATCTCTCATCATACTTTGACATCATTTGTTGGATGTTCTCCACTTTTTCATCAGTCTTCCCTGTTCTTTGTTCAATGTTCTCTGTTCTCTGTTCAATGTTCTCTATTCTCTTTTCAATTTTCTATGATCTTGCTTTAATATCTTGAATTCCTTGCAAAATCATCTGCAGAGTCACTTTTTTTTTCTTCCTTTTCTTGCTTTAACATTGTCTGTATTGAACATTGTCCTCCAGATGGTGGAGAGGAAGGAATAGAAGTTGAAGAACCAGGAGCTGCAAATTTCCTACTCATTTTAAACAATTCAAAATCTTCAGGTTCTTCTAAGCCTTAATCCAATTGTGAAGTAGCCAATTATGATTCAAAGTAAAAATAAAAATGGTGAAGAGAAAAAAGCCCAATAATAATAATAATAAAAATAAAAAGGATGCAAACAAGGTTTCTTCAGGTTCTTCAACACCTTAATCCAATTGAAGGGTCTCAAATAGAAAAATACATAAATATGAACCAAAAAAGTAAATTTAAAAAAAAATCAAAAATACTAGAAAAAAGAAAGAAAAAAGAAGGCTTAAGGCTTTCCCTTTAAAATAAAAAGCAAACGTGGAAGTTGGACTTCCAAAAAAAAAAAAAAAAGACAAAAATGAACTCCAAGAAGGCCAGTGGGAAAAAAAAGAAAGAAAGAAATTCAATAAAGGTAGTAAGGAGGAATAGCACAACTTAGAAAAAATAAAAAGGACACACTGCACTTTATTTAATTATCCAAGGCTCTTATTATAACTCTTTTCCAAAGATTTATCACCTTTCTTTTTATAAGCTCCAACACCAGCTTTGATAGAAATCCAGAAGACCACCTGCAATAACACTCTCCCGTGCTCTTCCCTCTATAGCAGTGTCCTTGAAAAAAAAAATCTCAATTCTTTCTTTCTTTTTCAGCTTTCTCAGCTTTGTCTGATCACAGAAAATAAGGTATTTTCAAGCCTCTAGTTGGCAGTGTTACAAAGTTTCTTTTACTGTCACTTTCCCCCTCCTTTCCTAACAAGATATAATAAAAATTAACCAAAAAAAAGAAAAAAATTTTTTGAAAAAAGAAATAACTAAATAACTAAAGGGAGCCTCTAGCCTAAAATATTACAAAATTAAAAGGGAGAAGAAAAAAATAGATATAAAAAAGACCAGTCCAGTTTCAAAATACAAAATCATATAAAAAAAATTCCAGCAATACAAAAAAACCCAAAACCTTACTTTGTCGCTTCCGTTTAAAATCTCCGCTTGATCATTTCTGTCAAAATCTTTTACAGATTCCTTCTTTCCTTTAGGATGTCCTTTCAAGTCTTAGAATAAAGAAAGTTCTCACCTAACCGGCACACTTTCTCTTTCTGCTTCTTCCATTTCGGAGCTGTCCCAACTTCAGCAGCTTTAATGGCTGCCTCTTTACCGCTGGCAAGAAGAGCTTCTCCTGGATCAACCAGGGACTTTGCGATATCCCTGGGATCAGCAGGATGCGTTCTTCACTTTCACCATCTCTTTGGGACAGTTTAGGTCTGATAGGACCATCCAGGGGCAAAGATATCGGCTGCGATCTCAGACCTCCAAGATCACATGCCGTATCATTGTGACACCAGCTCTGCCCTCTCTCCTTTTCTGTTTCGTCTTCATGACATTTATTGAGAAGACTTGCTGTGCTTCAGACAGAAGGGAAAATTTTCAAGAGACTCTTAAACATGAACTTTTTATATTCAGTGGAACTGTCAGGCGGAGCTCCATTCAAAATCCAGGAAAGAAATATTTAGACTCTTTAGTTTAGAGAAAAGATATCTTTTACTGAAAGTGAAGTGGTAGCAACCAAAGAATTCTGAATCTGAGAATTTAGGTGCGCAATTCACATATAGAAAATGATGGAAATGTTCCCACCCCCAATAGTTCAACTGACACTTCCAATTAGAAGTTGTGGATATGATCATGTGGCATCTTCAGGTGATGATGAGGCCTCTGTCCGTTGACCTTGGCATAGTTTGATAACGGGTTGCAGTTGCACAGAGAAAGAAGAAAGCTAAGCGAGAAATAGAAACCTAACTCTATTTTATGCTCCCCCCTTCCATTTATACATCAGACGAATGTAACTCCTCCAGCTCACTTCCCCAGCTATTCCTACCTCCCTTTTCCACCCCCCTGTTACTTATGGCAGTCAAAAAGATGCAAAGCAATAGCAGAAGATCTTGAAGACTGACAGGAACTATTTTACATTTAACATTCTTTCACAAACTTGCCATGTTATTGCTTGCCATGCAGAAGCTAAAGGAAATATAGAGTCATTTGATTCCAAAATATAAAAATGAACATATGAGGACACTTTTAGAACTAGAATAAGGTAGTAATTTGACATCAACACCCCATCTCAAGCATATCTCACTACACTATATTTATCTCCTAGTAAGAGTGATGAAATAGCACTATATTAACTTGGTTGACCATAGATATGTTATTTACAAGTCAATATTTATGGGCCCAGTTGGTAATCAACATGATACATGGAAAGTTGCAACTTAGAAGAGGAATAAATGATACAGAGGATTGATTAATTGATTTGTAAAACAAACATTTATTAATAAGATAAATATATACTGTATCTGCTTAGAAGCAATCTAATTAGAAAAAGAGGGGAAATTGGTGAAGAATGCAAGAATGGATCTTGGAAATGGCAGGAAAATGGAAATGGCAGGAAAATAAATTGGTAAAAGAAACTACAATGAAAGAGGCACAAGTGCAGAAGAAAATATGAATCTTCCATGAAATACTATGAAATGTTAGATCAATCTTCCAGAAGAATAAATGGAAAGTGAATATAAATAAAGAGGCTGTAGAATCTGCTTAGCATAGAAAGAATTATGAGTAGATAGAATTAAGTTAGTATGAAACATGAACAAAAATACTTGGTAGGATGATGAAAGAGGCCTGTGGTTGAAAGAAAAATGCACATAAGAGAATGCTTGCTGCAAATAAACAGCATATTCAGTATTTAGTATTTTTAAGCCAGCCAGAGTTGCTTGGATAGTGTTCTGACCAAGGCTTCCTTTGACAGAAACAATCAGACGCTGTTCCCAAAAACCTTTTTTATAATTATTATTTCAACAGCTGTGAATTATATGCATTCACAGCTCATAATGAGTTCCAAATAGTTTATGAATAGTCCAACAGAAGTCTGCCACAGTCTTTCAGGATAAGGCTGATAAGCACCCACCTTTATCTCCCTTGAAATGCTGCCAACAACTAAATTGCTAATTAGCTGTACAAGGCCAAACAAAGCACAAAGTCAACACAGAGCTTCAGATTTTAAACCAACCAGAATGAATAAAGTTGCTTTCTGCAAAGGCTCATGTCTCTTTGCTTCTAATTTATGTCTTATAGGAGAGGCCAATCATCTCCAAGCCTTACTCCCAAGTTGCCCCTTTTGTCTTAACTGTTCTTACCTTCTGGCAACTCTGCGCAAGTGCACACTGGGAACAAGCTACCGTGTTCTTCTGCCTCACTGAAGTCAGATTCTGAAGGCTTCAAAGTCAGCACATAACTCTCAGATAGCCCTGCCCCCCCCCTTTCATCTCTGTGTCAGATGAAGATCCCTCATCTGAGCCTTCCCCAGACTCCAGAATTGGCCCATGTTCCTCCCCACTATCCGACTCTGCTGCCAGTTCCTCAGGCTGCCAGTGGACCACAACAGATAGTGAGCATGTGAATAGAATAGAGTAGAGTAGAGTAGAGTAGAGTAGAATAGAATAGAATAGAATAGAATAGAATAGAATAGAATAGAATAGAATAGAATAGAATAGAATAGAATGGCACAGCACAGCACAGCACAGCACAGCACAGCACAGCACAGAACAGCACAGAACAGCACAGAACAGAACAAAACAGAATTATTGACCAAGTATGATTGGACACACAAGGAATTTGCCTTATATGATGATGATGTTATCCATTGAGTCGTGTTCAACTAGCCATGAAGAACAACAGCCAAAAATCAGAGAGAGAATTCTCTACTGTAACCAAGACATGTAAAAGTATTGACAGACTGTGAAAGAGCAGCAGAGAAACAGAACAGCCAATCAGAATACACTATTTTTGAAGTAAAAATGAATTTTCAGGCCATTTCTATTCAAACCTTCTGAATGCTGTTGGAAAAGTGTTTTCCATCGGCAGTTAGTGAATCTTGCAAAATACCTCTATTATCTGATATCTTTAAAAATTCAACTTCGGCTTATGCAGTGAAATTTTTTTTCTGGACTTCCTGCAACCTTCCCTTAAAATTAATCTGGAAGATCTCCTGATTGCCTAGAGTACACTAGAATCACTGTACTGCACTGCAATGCAATGCACTACATTTCAATGCAATGCACTGCAGTGCAATTTTTGCTTTTTTTTTTTTTATTATCCTATAAACTCTTCCAGGGTGGAGTCGAGGCAAATGAACAGAGCTGAGCATTTACTGGCTGAATGCTCTTCCTGATGCCTATGTGGAGTTCACAGCAAACAATTACTCACTGTACCCAGAGAAAGAAATATCTGTCGATATCTAGGAATGAACTTTCAACCTCCTGATTGCGAGGCAAAAGCTCCATCTCTAGGCACAATACAATACACTCTCTTTATTCTTCTCATTGAGAGAAAAAGTTGATTGCAGTAAAGTCAAAGAAAGCAAGCGATGGATACAATTAAAAACGACAGAGAAACTTCAGAAGTATTTGGGTTGAAATAGATGTTGTTTTGGAACTTTGGAAGTGAGTGAAAAGAGCTAAGTAAGGATTGTTCATTGGTGTGAATGGAATTAAAAATAACATGATTTGGGATGAAACTCAAGTGAGGAAATGAGAAAGTCAGCAATATATCATCATGCAGAACTGAAATGAATGCTGTCAATATTGGTGTTCAAGAAAAAATGATGAAACGAAAATCAGAAGTGCTTAAGAATATTAAAAATGGTAAAACTTCAGGGATAGTTTGTTTCAACAGAGAAACATTACCATATAGTTGTGTGTTTTGCTTATGTTTTTGGCTGAACAACCTCTTGTGTGAAGATTTTACCTTTGGTTGATAGTTTTAAGAATGTCATTTAAGAATGTCAGGTAAAAGTCGGATAAGTGACTACAAAAATCCTACTGGATGTTTAGTTTTGTTAAAATAAAAAAGGGTTTGGCAGTTTTGATGAAAAGAGTGGATTGAGTAGATTGATCAAAATCTGAAGTGTAGTGTGATTTTATGATGGCCATATATTAACATATGAATTTCGGTTTATTATATTTGTTTCATTTAAAGAAAATATATGAGCAGATGAATAGGACTGAATTATGGAATGCTAATTGAGAATCTGGATCTGAAGGTTAGTTGCTAAATATATAATAAGGGTAGTATATGAAGGAAACAAAGCATAATAAAAACAATTTAAATAATGAAGAACTGAAGAAGCTTCTTGAACAAGAAGCAACACATTTTCAAAGAAAAAAAAAACCAAGAAAGTCTGGGTATCTTTTGAAAAGCACTTTGGGGACAGTTTAAATAATGATTCAGCATTGAACAGATAAGATAAGATAAAAACATGAAATATCCCTTTGATTTTTAAAATACATGTGTAAATCAATCTGTTGGGAATGCTTATGAAATAAATAATGTGTTGGTTAGGAAAGTGAATGTAAATTAACTTTTGTATGGAGATAATGCCATGTTTTGGCAGAGAAGCTAAATGATTTGCAGCAAATCTGAGGCTGTATGCTTGCAATGTAATATATGGATTTATAATTTATTAAAGACCAAAGTGTTTACATTTGATGATGAAAATGGGCTGAGCAACTATGTTATATATAAATGAGCTGGGAGGAAATCTTAGAAGATGTAGATAAATTTGTTTGCCTTGGAAAAATATTTGCTAAAAATGTAAAGTAGATGCAGAAGTTTTTAAAATATGCAAATGTTGCCAGAAAGATATATTATGTGCTCTCTTCCAAGAAATGGAAGCAAGGGATAAATAGATGATCAAAATTATATCAATTTTATGAAACCGTTTAAAAAAACATGAAAGGACTTTAAAAAAACAAAATTAGGTATATCAGAACATATGGACTTAATGGAAGCAAGAATGGTTTCTAAGGAAAATAAATAATGTAGAGATATAGTGAATGGTGTCAATATAAACTAATTTTAGCTATGTTCCATTTTGTTTTTATGTTTGAAATTTCTTATTTCTTTTATGTGCTTTGCATAACAAGGCAAACATAAAAAATAAATATTGTGATGCTTATATAACATATATATGCAGGATTTCATCTGCTCATAAATAAGGTTGATAACTCACGTGTATACCCTGCTCCCTACATTCCTATGCATATACAGCAGCTCTATGCAAAGAAACTGGAAAATTTAGCTATCAGCAGTTTCACAAGATTGCATTTTTAGTACTACAACTGGTAACTTTGTTTTGCTGGGATTTCAAATTGTGGCCAAGGCTGTAAAGGCCCTGTCACACTGCCCAACGGATGCAAAACGTTTCTAAAAAGGACAAAGCGGACGAGAAAAATGTTCCATCCGTTGTTATCCACTCTCAAAAGGGGTGAAAATTTGCATAACTAGAGCGGATAACACGGAAAGGAACGGACGGGGGGAGGACACAGGGCGGATGGAAAATGGATGCAGAGCGGAACCCTAGTGGATGGAAGAGGATGGGAGCAGATGGCACATCTCCTAGGCTTCCGGGGGACCTCAGCAAAGCAGGCGCGGAACGGATACAGCGGATGCAGAGCGGACGCCGAGCGGATGAAGCGGATCCATAGCGGATGCACAGCGGATGCCTGGCGTTAATTGCGCATGCGGGGGGGATTTATTGCATCAGCCCTGTGGATATAAAGGGAAGCAGCTCGGAAGCAGGTCACCATTCAGAGGAAAGACCTGCTGCAGGACGCATTGAGTGCCTTGCCTGCCTGCCATCCTGCCAGCCTTGGTGCATGCCTCCCTGCCAGCCTTGCTGCCTGCCATGGTGCCTGCCTCCCTGACAGCCTTGCTGCCTGCCTTGGTGCCTGCCAGCCTTCCTGCCTGCCAGCCTTGGTGCCTGCCTGCCAGCCTTCCTGCCTGCCAGCCTTGGTGCCTGCCTGCCTGCCAGTCTTCCTGCCAGTCTTCCTGCCAGCCAGCAAACCTACAAACATGGAGAAAAAGAGGAAGCCTCAGCCATCTGCTGCCAGCCCTGGCAAGAGGGACAGGGCCACCCTCCCGCCCCCTGGCCCTCACTCTGCTTCTGCTGGGGCTTCTGTAGCACGGGCTCACTCTTTTGCGGCTGGGGCTTCTGCTGCTTCTGCTTCTGGAGGAGCTGATGATGCTGCTTTTGGCGGTGGTACTTCTGCTGGTGCTTACTCTGCTGAGGCTGCTCCTGGCGGTAGTGTTCTGCTGGTGCTTACTCTGCTGAAGCTGCTCCTCATCCTGCTGGTCCTCCTCGTCCTGCTCGTGCTCCTGGTCTTGCTCGTCCTGCTCATTCTGCTGGTCTTGCTCGTGCTCCTGGTCCTGCTCGTGCTCCTGGTCCTGCTCGTGCTGCTGCTGCTGCTCGTGCTGCTGCTGCTGCTGCTGCTGATGATGATGATGATCCTGCTGGTGCTGCTGCTGCTGCTGCTGCTGATGATGATGATGATGATGCTGCTGCTGGTGGTGGTGGTGTGGAGGAGCAGCCTCTACAAACTGGAAGCCCTTCTGATGAGGGCCCATCTGGTCCTGGCAAAGGGAGGAAGAGGCATATGCGGGAACGGGAGAGGAGGCAATACTCCATTGAGGAGGAACACGAGGATGAGGTGCTGGAGTGGCTGAGAGAGAATGACTATCTATGGCGAAAGGGACACTGTCTGTACAGGGACACCAAAAGGAAGCAGGCTGCTTGGAGAGAGAAGGCGGAGAGTCTGGGCTACACATTGGAGGTGCTCCTCATCTGGTGGAAACACATGCACACTTGGTACGAGAAGCTGCACCTCAAGAAATCTGGCCAGGCAATGGTTAAGCTGACGGACAGAGAGACCTATGTCATGGCCAGGTGCAGCTTCCTGGAGGGTGAGATCCGCCACCGAGGAGCAGCAGCAGCAGCCCCTCTCATGACCCTCTCTCTCCGGTAGGCTGCTGAGAGCCAGTCCTCTTCCAGCCGAGAGTCAGTTCCTGTCTCCAGGCAGGTTTCTGTGGAGCGTGCCAAGGCGGAGAACCTGTGGACAGGTGTTATAACCATGGTGGAGCACGTGGAGGATTCCCTGGTGCAGTGGGAGAAAGGAGACGGCACTTCCACCACAGCCCTACCCGCATCCACCCACAGCTCCACCTCCACAGAAAGGCAGAGAGCCAGACAGGAGGGTCAGAGCCACACTGTCCTGCAGGAGATCAGGGACACCATCCGTAGCAGCATAGATCTCCTCTCTCAGCTGGTCCACACTGACTCCTCATCCTCCAACCGCATGCCCTTCCTCACCTATGTCAACCAGACCCTCACGGACATGGCGGAACCCCAGTACCAGGTGGTGAAGGACCGGATCACCGAGCTGCTTCACAACCCTCCAGACCCAGAGGAACCTGCTCCCACCCAGTCCAGGTCTGCTCCTCCACCTCCACCACAGGTAATGTCCCTCCCATTCCAAGGCTTTCCACAGGCCCTCACCTACCAGGGCTACGGCTACCAGGAGGTCCAGCAGCACAGGCAGCAGCCCTTCCCAGTCCAGGCACAGAGTCATCAGGCGACACCGTTGCCACCGGTTCCACCGATGCCACCGATGCCACCCACACCAATGATGCTACCAATGACAGCGATGCCACCCATGCCACCGATGCCACCAACACCAGTCCTCACCCAGCTGCAGACCAGATAGCCCCACTACACTGCTCCTTCCTCCACCCCACAGCCAAGCCTGGCCTCAGTACATCTGTCCTCAATACTGGGGCTGAAACCCCATGGCATGGAGGAAGACCTCTCAGCATCACGGGGCTGAGCCAGCTGTCCGAGTGCTTTCTCAACACACCGTCCCTTGTTGTCCTCTCGAGGCCAGGTGCTCCAGCACCACCCACCACCACAGTACCTGGACCTTTCACCCCTGAGACTGGGCACACCTCCGAGTGACCAAGAGGAGTGCCAGAGACTGGGTGGCTACCTGTAGTATTTATTTGGACACTTGACTTGGGTCATTTTTCTTTTACAGCTTGTGATTAATAAAGTTTATCTTTGATTCAGACACTTGCTTCATTTATTTTTTTTTAATAAAGTCTTGGTGGAAACTTTTAGAAATGGTTTAAGCCTTTGCATGCTTGTGGGATGGTAAGGATAGCAGTGGGATGGGCAGGGATACATTTGGGATAGGTAAGGATAGCAGTGGGATGGGCAGGGATACCTTTGGGATGGGTAATAGCTGTGGGATGGGCAGTGATAGCTTTGGGATGGGTAATACCTGTGGGATAGATAAACCTCCAGTGCAAGCATAGTGGGACTGTATGGTCCACCCTCCCAGGTGCCACACCTATGGCCCTTCATTATCAATACTAATGTAAGCATCGATCCACACATTTGAACATAAACACAACTCTTTATTAAATGCCCTGTTCATTGTAGGGACACTCAACATACATGGCCCAATCTCATCCGTGTGATGAGACAGGCTGAAGGAAGACTCCATTAAGCATCTATCATCCTGTCTTGCCACTCCGCTGCTCCAGCTGGGGAGTTGCACCAGTGTCTCAGGAGGTTGTGCTGCTTCTTCCCTTCAGGTGAGACTCTGTTGGGGCCTTGCACATCCTCAGTGTCTATCAGGTTTCTCCCTTGCCTCCATTCCCCAGGCTTCATGTCCCCACTGCCTTGCTGGAGGTCCACGGGCCTGTTCTGCAAGACTGGGTAGCGGGTGCGCATGAGATTGTGCAGGATGCAGCAAGCTTCCATGATCCTCCCCATGGTCTCTAGGTGATGCTGCATGGTGGTGAGAAGTACCTGGAACCTGTTGGCCAGGATGCAAAAGGTGTTCTCCACCACCCGCCTTGCCCTGGACAGCCTGTAGTTGAAGATCCTCTCTTCACGGGTGAGGAGTCTGGAAGTGTAGGGCTTCATGAGGTAGATTCTGAGGGAGGAGGCATCATCCCCCACGATGAAGTAGGGCACATCTTGCGTGTCATTGGCCAGGGGGTCTGGATCTGGGAAGCCCATGATGAGGTTGCATTCCAGCCCCTCCTTGAGGTGACTGGTGTTGTATACCTGGGCATCTGAACATGACCCATTGCCTGAAGCATCGATGTACATGAACTTGTAGTTAGCATTGACCATGGCGAAGAGGACGATGCTGAAGAAGCCCTTGTAGTTGAAATAAGTGGAGCCCGACTTGGCTGGAGATTTGCAGGGCACGTGCTTCCCATCTATGGCTCCAACGGTGTGGGGGACATTCCACTTCTGATACCACTGCTCTGCAACTTTCTTCCAGCCTTCTTCAGTGGAGGGGCACTGGAGGAGGTCCTCCAGGTATTCTTCGATGATGGCCTGCACCACTTTTCTAACCACAATGCTGATGGTGTTGTGTGGCACACTCCAGCCGTACTGCATGCTCCTGTACGTGGTCCCGGATGCCAGGTGGCACAGAGTGAGTGCCACCTTGAGCCCAGGGTCCAGGTTGGGCCTGAAGTTGGTGCTCTGCTTGGTCAACCTGGGTGTCAAAACAACTTTGTCAAACATGGCTGGAGGCATCCTCATGAAGTTCTGGAATGCACGAGTGTCTTCGCTCCTGAGCTCCACCATCAGCTTGTTGTACAGTCCGTACTCTGCTCTTCTCCTGATCCATCTTCGGACCCAGACGCTTCTTGGCCACCTCTTTTTCTTCCCGTAGTAGAGTTCACAGAGCCTGTAGATGGCTTCGCACTGTTGCAGAACGATGGTGGTTACCAAAAGGAGTTTGTTATGATCCATGGTGGACATGACTGGATGCTGTGGAAGAGCAAGAGCCAGAGTTCTTGTGGAGAACTGCAGAGTTCTGCACAGCAGGGCTGCTGGTCTGAAAGTGAGATGCAGGTGAGTTGCTCCCCCTTTTTATAGGTAATATAGGTTTTCCCCTATGTGTCCTTTTGCATCCTCTAGGCATCCTCTAGACATCCTTAATATCCGAGATAGGTCCCCTCTGCGAACGTTTTTTCCATTTAAAATGCTTTGTTTGTGAGCTGCATCCACTTCCATCCTTTCTCCGTCCGTGCTACTAACACTGCGCGTCCGTTCCGCATCCGTTCCGCTTCCTCCCTGCGTCTGAGCGGATGCGAGTTGCACGCATGCGCAGCAGATGCCTAGCAGATATAGCGGATGTGTAACGGATGCAGAACGGATGTCCCCCGTATGCCTAGCGGATGCAGAACGGACTCATTGAATACATTTTCTGCTCAAAAGTTTTGAGCAGCTCAAAACCACCTGAGCGGATGAAACGTCAATAGACGGATGCTGGACGGATAGAGAGGAAGCAAAACGGAGGCAGTGAGTACAGAATGGAAGCATCGCGTTAACCAACGGATGGCAAGTGTTTTTCTCTGTTTTACATCCTCTTTCCATCCATTGGTGCAGTGTGACAGGGGCTTAAAATGCTAATAAAAAATACATGGAAATATGGTTTAACTGGCCTTAGAAGGATGGAAGGCTGAATCAACCTTGAGCTGGTGAGACTTGAACTGCCAAACTTCTGGCAGTCTGCAATCAACAAAAATAACCCACAGTACTGCATTCTAACCACTGCGCCACCACAGCTCTTAATTCTTGAGGTATGCTATGTCTAGTGGTGGAATTCAAAGCATGTCATATCCAGTGGTGGAATTCAAAATATTTTACTACCGGTTTTGTGGGGTGTGCTTCGCACATGCGTGGAGAATTCTAAAACGGGCAATTTTAAGCGTGAAAACTTATCCTACCATCAGCAGGATAAAATAGCTGAGGTGCCACAATCCAATCTGCTGTGCTTATCAGCTGAGCTACAAACAAAGGAAATATAGGATAGGAAAGGATGAGGGCAGGTGGGCAGAGCCAACTGCTGACCTGTTCTACTGGATTGCTAGAACTGGTGCAAACTGACAGCATAACACTGCTGGCTATATCAATAGGTTTATTATATTGATTGTACTAATTATATGTGTAACTTCAGTTTAATTAGAAACAATTATATTGATCCTTATGGCTTGGAATGATTTAGATCATATTATTTAAAGGACTGCCTGTGGCCACATAAATTTTCCTGGATGCTGACAGCAATATCTGAGAAAATTTTAGAAAGTATAATCAAGCTGTGGCTTTATAAGCACTTGGAAAAGAGCAAGGCGATTAGTAAGAATCAGAACAGGTTTATTTTAAAAATGGATAATGTCAAACCAAGGTCTGTGGTAGTAGTACACTCCAATAAGGCATTTGATAAGTTGATCATGGCCTCCTTCTTCATAAAATGTAACAATGTGATACAGATAATAATTTACAAAACAGATTCATAGTTGGTTGAAAAAAATGTACCCAACACATGTAGGGAAGTATGCAGTGGGATAATTCAGAGCAAAAATATAAGAAGGCATGGAAAATAAGGAATAGAAGATTAACACAAGAATGTTGAAGAAAGGTCATTTTGCATTTGTATCTCAGATTCCTATAGATTTAAACAAGCAGTGCATTACTTTATATTTTTGGACACATGTTATAAATAGAGATAGACTTCTCAGAATGCAATAATGATTCATATAAAATGATTTTATACTGTAATGGCTCCCTTTTGAATACATGTCATATATTAATTTTGTGCTGTGAGATTCATTGGTTTTTAGAGATGTTTACATTATTTTACATTATATTTCAACAGTTTGAAAACTACCAGAAGAATAATGGACATAGATGCTTTGTAGTTTTATGATCCCCAAAACTCTGTATTACTGAGATGGAAGAACATCAATTCTTTGTCAAGTATAAAAATGATTTGAAAAAATAATCTATATGATTTTAGCACTATGTTATTGGTGGAGGTACCATATAAACTTTGGACTGAGTGTATTAGTTTACATGACTATTTTTTCATTCTGTCAAGTAAACTGAATTAATTGTTCAGTCCGAACCAGCAGACAATCTCCAAAAGCTTCATGGAGATGTTAAATAACAAAAGTGAAAGAATTGACCCCAGCAGGCTTCCCATGGGAGCGAGCAGCCAGCTATTCTCTCTTTTGAACTGCCACTGATTATAACTGGCTGCTGAGGAAGGAGTGGAACTTTTATAGGACACTACCTCCAACCCTTAGTTCCTGCAGACAGTCCAGAAGAATACCATGATTGATGATATCAAAGATCACCAAGGGGTCCTAAAAGACTAAAGCATTATCCCCATCCAAATCCTAACTGGGGTAATTAACTAGACAAGCCAACACTGTCTCAGCCCCATACATGGGTCTAAACTCTGGCTAACATATGTCTAGATAAGGCACTTTGTATTAGTTCCAAAACTCCTCTGTAGCATTCACACCCAAAATAATGTTTGGAAACCAGATAGTAGTTATCAAATACCTCTGGAATCAGGTAGGGCTTATTAGAGTGGGAGTGAAGCAACAATTCTTTAAGGGTTACCAGCATCAATTTACCCCACAATTACATTTCCTCAGTGGTGGGATTCAGCCACTTCGTACCACTTTGGGAGAACCGATTGTAAACTTTCTGAGCAGTTTGGTGAACTGGTTGTTGGAATAAATCATTAGGATAGAAAACCAGTTTTTAAATTATTTGAATCCCACTACTGCATTTACTGGATGTGAAATTACCACCATGACCATCCCAGAGAAGAAGGCCATAAGATTACAAGTATTTGATATTCTGCTAAAGTTTGACTGACATCCAAATTCTAAATTGAATTAACATATAACAAAACAATCATGTGGCCTTGTCTGTTTTAATCAGATCCTGAAACCTTCTATATGTCAGATACCTGAAGGAAGACATGACCCTATTTCTGAAATATCGTGGAATATGCCAAGAACTTCAAGGTTTCAAAAATTTAGCAGAGTTCAGTATATTATAAATGAAATTTCAAGGACAATTTTTGACCAGGAATATTCAGTATTCTCCAGAGAATCTCCAAAATAACTTTTTGGAAACTCAAGTTTGAGATAACTTCCCACAAAGATCACTTGTTTTATTTTATTAACAAGTGAGCAGTGTCTATTTTCATCACACAGTACTTTATTAAACTGTTTCTTCTACACTTATAACTCATAACAGGCTTGACTTTGAAAGTGACCTATATTGTGCTCTTTAATGTTCAGAATTCAGCAGCTTGTGGGAAGCAAAAGCTGAACTGCTCACCATAATAACCAGTGAAGCAAAAATAACCAGTGAATACACACACAGAGAGAGAGAGAGAGAGAGAGAAAGAGAGAGAGAGAGGTGTGTGCATGAACTAGCTAATTTTTTACATATAGGAATACTTACATTTATTGCAATCTTCATTTGTTCCCTTTAAAATTTTAGATTTAGGATTTTATGGCAATATAAGAGGTTTTTTCCTGTATATGTTTCCTGATATATACTGTCTTTATTGCTTTCATTAATTTCCAGCATTTTATTGTGATTGGGGATGGAGTTGTTTGTCTGCTTGTTGTTAGAGACACTAGTCCATTAATTTTCAAATCCCAAACAAGAATATTGGAGGAACCAATTTTGAAATCAGGCATGTTCTGGATCCCTCTGAGATGTTAAAAAAGTCTCTAGATAGCCTGATAACCACAGATACATTGACACATCTGTCTTCAGATGCTTCAATTTGGCCTTGATTCCGAAAAATAACCCTCTGAAATTCAACTTCCTCATCCCCACTCAGCAGTTTCTCATAATTAACTTTTATCTCATCTTCTCATGCCACCTAGTTTAATGGTGGTATCTCTCTCTTGAAGATGTGTACTTCCAAACTCAGAATCCTGTGGCAGGGAGTGTATTCTCACATGATGTTTTGCTAATTAATAGACAAGAATGATAAATCAGTTTGCTTAATTTGACATATAACTGACTGCACTAGAGCATTACATATTCTATTAAACTTCTCCTAGAGAGGAGTTTCATCATAGGCCTACCCAGGGTTGATGCAATGCATTTACAGGAATAACCTGATTTCCAAACAGAACACTGGCGATGAAGGTGGGATCACCTTCATAGAAGAGTAAGACCGAAGCACACGGCAACCAGAACCGAGCGATAGAGATGGCCGGTAACAATGCACCGGCCGCACCGTTCAACCCAGCCAAGGAAGATTGGGAGTCATACATTGATCACTTTCTGATGTTTTTAGAAAGCAACAAGCTGCAGGAGATAATGGACCAGAGGAAGAGAGCTGTATTCCTCATGCACTGTGGACCAGCCATTTTTAAAATGGCAAAGGTGCTAGCCAAACCAAGAGACATTAATCAAATGTCTTGGCCTGAGCTGAACAGAATGCTCCGAGCACATTATGCACCTGTGGTCTCCAATCTGATCAAAAGACACGAGTTTTACAAAAGAGACCAAAGAGAAGACGAGAGCGTCGGAGATTTTGTACCTAAGACACATCAGAGGAGCCTGTGACTTCTAGAACATGGATGAGGCCATGAGGGACCACGTGGTCCTTGGATTGAGGGATGCTACACTCCAAAGCAAGCTGCTAATCAGATTGAATATCACAGTGGCTGAGGCCATCGCAGAAGCCACCGCTGCTGAAGCAGCCAAGAAATCCGCAGCCACTATGCGCCAGATGAACTCAATTCCAGATCTGCCGAATCAACCCAGAGAAAAGCAGGTGGAGGGAAGCAAGAAACAGCCCACAGTGACCACCCACTATGAAGATCTCGACTCCCCGAGCGACACTGATGACGACAATGAAGATATACATAGGCTTCAGTCAGACAGAAAATGGTGGGAAAAAAGAAGAAGCAGACAGGAATTCCAGTGTGCTGGATGCGGAGGCAACCACCTGCGATCAGAATGCAGGTTCCTAGATGCAATCTGCAGAGCTTGTGAAAAATGGAGGCACATCGCAAGGGTCTGCTGAAACAAAAAGAGCTATAGTCCTAAAAGACGTGGCAGTAACCCCCCCCCCCCAGAAACAAAGAGAGACAAGCCAGAAGCAGGTGGAACCGAGAAAACAGAAACTGACGAATGAGCGACAGAGAGGAAACGCACCAGACGATAACTATCGGAAATGCCAGGGCAGCAAATGTAAAAAAGGTCCAGATAAAGGTAAACATCGAAGAGAAGCCCTGTGAGATGGAAGTAGACTCTGGATCATACTTATCAATGGTATCTTGGAACACTATCAGATACCTGATACCAGACATCAAGCAAAGAGAACTTGAACAACAAAAGTTAATATTGAAGGACTACCAAGGAAACCGAATCCCAGTAGTGGGCCTTGGACATTTCCTCATAGAATTAAAAAATCACACTGAAATCCTGCCTCTGACAATCGTTGACCGTGATCACCCTAGCCTGCTGGGAATCAAATGGTTTGCACCCCTGGGAATCGGGATGACTGGGATTAACAGCATTGTTGTGGCCAACTGGGAAGAGAGCCTGTTGCAAGAGTTCCGGGATGTATTCAATGGGACCCTAGGCAAGTACAAGGGGACCCCAATATCATTTAGCCTAAACCCAAAAATAGCCCCCATCAGGCTCAAAGCTGGATGCGTTCCTTTTGCCTTAAAACCAAAAATAGATGAACAACTAAACAAACTAATAGCACAAGCGGGGTCAAAGCCAATCAACCCTGCCAGGTGGGAAATACCCATCATGACTCCTGTAAAATCAGATGGGTCAGTGCGCATCTGTGGAGACTATAAGGCAACCCTAAATCATGCACTCCAATAAAGCACATACCCAATACCAGTAGTGCAACACTTATTGCACTCACTAGGGGGAGGAAAAAGTTTTGCAAAACTTGATCTCGCACAAGCGTATCAGCAAATACCAGTTGACCCCGCAACCGCAGAGGCACAGGCTATAGTTACACACAGAGGGGCATTCAAGTGCAACCGACTTCAATTCAGCCTTAGTGTTGCCCCAGGCGTTTTCCAAAGCCTCATGGAGCACCTTCTAAATGGAATCAAGGGAGTCGTCCCCTATTTTGATGATGTACTAATGTCAGCAAAAAACGCAAACCAATTAGAAAGTAGACTAAAAGAGGTATAGTGAAGATTCAGAGACACAGGCCTTAAAGTAAAGCGAGAAAAATGTAAATTAGCCACCGACCAGGTCAAATTTCTAGGCTACCTTATAGATGAGCAAGGGATACACCCCACTGAAAAAAAGATAAAGGCAATCAAAGACGCACCTAGACCTAGGAACAAAACTGACTTACAAGCATTCCTAGGTCTCATAAATTTCTACAATGTCTTCCTGCCCCAAAAAGCAACCGTAACAGAACCCTTACATTGGTTGTTAGACAAAAAAACTATCTAGAAATGGGGCCACCGGGAACAAACAGCATTCCAAAATATCAAGGACTTATTAACTTCTAACACTGTTTTGATCCAGTATAGCAATACCCTGCCTTTGACGTTCACCCATGATACATCGCCTTTCAGAATCGGTGCCATCCTGAGCCACAAGCTACCAGATGGCAGAGAGGCACCAGTCGTCTTCTATTCCAAAACGCTGTCAAAATCAGAGAGAAATTACAGCCAACTCGATCGAGAAGGCCTCGCAATCATAGCTGGCATCAAAAGATTCCATGAGTACCTTTATGGTCAGACTTTTTCGATCATCACTGACCACAAACCCCTGCTTGGGATCCCAGCGGGAAACAAACCAACCCCGAACATTCTATCACCAAGAATGACGAGTTGGTCTGAATTCCTCGCTGCATACAACTACACGCTCATCCATCACCCAGGAAAGACCATCACCCATGCAGATGCCTTGAGCTGTTCCCCACTGCCCATCATGGAAGACGACCCAGATCCCACCATCTCCACTCTCCAAATCAAGTCCTGTCCAAATCTGCCACTAATCGCAGCAGACGTCGCTAAAGCTACCGCAAAAGACCCGCTGACAGCTCTCCTTCTGCATTGAGTAGGTAAGGGCTGACCGGATGAAAACAAAAGCGAGATTTTTAAACCTTTTCACAACCAACAGACTGAACTGTCCATTGAAAAAGGCTGTATATTGGGGGGGACAGGGTGGTAATCCCAGAAAAATTACAGGAAGAAGTTTTGTGCATGTTGAATGAGGGACACCCTGGTGTAGTTAAGATGAAAGCCTTGGCCAGGAGTTACATCTGGTGGCCAGGGCTGGACAAGGATATTGAACATTGGGTGGCCACATGCCATGACTGCCAAAAATCAAGGCCTACCCCCCCCCACAGGCACCAGTCATGGAATGGGAAACTCCCAGAGGCCCATGGTCGAGACTGCATATTGACTTTGTGGGGCCAACAAAAGAGAACACCTATTTTGTAATCGTGGACGCCTACTCGAACTGGTTGGAAGTCATACTTATGGCATGCACTACCACCGAGGCAGTCATGAAACAGTTAAACAAACTTTTCACCACGCATGGACTGTCTGATGTTACAGTCTCAGACAATGGGCCCCACTTTACCGCTCTGGCGTTCGAGCAGTACTTGGCTGCAAAGGGCATCTGACATGCCCTGACAGTGCCAGCTCATCTGGCTTCAAATGGACGGGCTGAACACATGGTTCATTATACTAAGGAGGGCCTAGAAAAAATGGACATGGGGGACATCCAAGATAAACTTAACAGATTGTTAACCATGCAACATATCACCCCTAGCACAACCACTAACAAGAGCCGAGCGGAACTCCTCATGGGTATGAAATTGTGCTCCTACCTGATAGACTATACCCCACCTATACCTGAGACAAACCCCCTGACTCCTCCAGTAGATATCGCTCATTTGAAATTGGTGATCTGGTTTACACTAAAAACCTTACCGGGGACCCATTATGGTTTCCAGCCACAATTACCCAAATCACAGGCCCCCGGTCTTACCGACTTGTGTTGGACGATGGAAGAGCATGGAAGCGGCACATCGACCAGCTTTACTCTCGAACACTAGAACGCAACACCACACCAGCACCAAAAATAAATGAACCAAAAGCAACCGAGGGGGGGGGGAAACACAAAATAATAAAAAAGGGAGAGATGAACCTCCAATAAAACGACAACAATCACTCCACAAAGAAACCCAAATAAAACAAAAAAAGCACTCACAATTAGATGACCTCCAGAGAAGAAGTCCGGGAGGGGAGAATGAGGCGAGGCCTTCCTGGAAGGAGACAGCCAGGTCAGCTCAACCAGCCCAGACAAACCAGGAGGGAGTGGTGGAGCCACCTCAACCAGCCCAAGAAATTCAAGGGGGAGCGGTAAGGCTGACTCACCCTTCCAGGAGGTTCCATGGAGAAGACGCAGAGAGAAAGCGATCCCGTCCGAACCACTTGAAGACCACGCTGAGACTGAGCTGCGCAGGTCAACCAGGACTCAAAAAAGCCCCATGTACCTGCGTGACTATGTGACGCACGTTGGACGAAACCAAGGGGGGAGGGGTGTTGTATAGGACTTGGTAGACTCCAAATACCTTTAACTGATTGGCCGAGAAGGCTGTTCTCGGATTGGTTACTTGGGAGCCATTCCGATTGGCCTGCCGGATGGTGGGAACACTTGAATTACTGTCATTGGCCACAAACCGCAAGCAAGCCACTATAAAAAAGGCTGCCTCAGCTTGGGCAAATGTTCCATTACCAGTTGCTTCACTGTTTAATAAAAGAGCTGTTTGTTGGAATTGCGTACCTTATTTCCAAACAGAACAATAAAGCTGTTGCCTCTGGAAAAGATGGAAAACATAACATGTTCTTCTGTATTTACATTCCTTGTTCAATGTGGCTACTTCTTGTTTTACGCCCACCACAGTGGATATTTTCAGCCTATATTACACTGTGCAACTAGTTATTCTTTGTTCAATAAATCCTTTCAACTTCTACTCATTTGTGTCTTCAAATCCACAAATCCCGTGCACAATGTAGTTGTGACAACACATCTTCTCTAATTTTATTTTGTTATTTCACTTATCAAACATCAAAATTCATCTTTCCATCAAGATATCAAAATGCTTTGATGTAACTCAATTATTTGATATACAACATTTTTCTCAGTTAATGCTCAAGATCTTAGACGGAAGCAGAGCCAAGTATTTAGATTTCACCATCAGATTTGAAATAAGGATCCCTCTCCCTTGGACTGACACACATAGATTGACAAACTTTAAGAGATTATTTTCTGCTACATCCTGGTAGGCAGGAGATAAGGGCTTCCTGCACCTTACTAAGAGGATCTGAAAACAATTTATCCAAACTCACATTTGGCTTTTCAACAGTAAGAAATTTGGCTGTACAGAAGAATGAAAACAGCTGAAAATGGCATATGTCTGTTAGCAGTAATTAAATCAAATGCAAAGTTTCAGAGTTCTGTCTGCTCCTGTTAAATGTTCATGAGATGTAAAACCTCTGATTAAATTTTAAGCAAGGGGAGATGTGCCAGCTTTCTGATACAGAGAGACTAATGAAGTACATGGTATGCAATTATGAAAGTATGCCAGCTTTCTGATACAGAGACACTAATGAAGTACAGGATGTGCAATTAGGAAAGTGTGCAGTATGATGATGCTACAAAAAAAACTGTTGGGCCTAATACCAAGGACACAGCAAGACTGCATAGCAAGCAGTTAGACTGACTGCCTCTTACCAACAAAAAAATGAATTGTGTGGGACATGGCCAAGTTTATCTCCAGCCACAGAGAAGCTCTACAAGTCACAGCAGAAAGTGCTTAGATAAAAGACTTCTTCTTTTCCAACAACATTTTGAGAGTTAAGATGAGCTTTTTATGGTTTGGTCCAGCACTTTCTCACTCCTTCCATGTAGCTAGGTTCCTCCCCTTTCTTTCCCTTGTCAGGAAAAGCGACCGCAGCAAGGGAAGAACCAAAGGGGAAGATAAGTGGTGGATAGTTTGTTTTTTACATTCTCCCATGGACCATTTCAAGTGAAAACTAGCCATTTCCATGAATAGATACAGTTTAGTAGCAAGGACAACATTGTACGGCATCAGGGCCCAATAGTTTTAAGTGACTTTAGAGTTGAAATATGGAAGAACCATTGTTGTTTAGAATAATTCCTTTCATATTCAATTTCTTTCATATTCAGAAATATACAGAGACT
Organism: Laticauda colubrina; assembly: GCA_015471245.1. NCBI lineage: Eukaryota > Metazoa > Chordata > Lepidosauria > Squamata > Elapidae > Laticauda > Laticauda colubrina. The sequence goes on along the minus strand of BLBF01000005.1, from coordinate 60,755,662 downwards.
TTACATGAGATAGGAAAAGAGACTATCTTGAGCTGTTTTTCTTTTTGTAAAAAGAATATGCATGAACGTTTTTTAGTACTGTCTTTCTATCATCATACTTTCTAAGAGGAAAGGAAAAAATAACAGATTCTATACTTTTTTTAAAAAAAAAGTTTAAATTGCTATAGGTTAACTTAAGTCATTTGTCTTAAATTTTGCAATCTCTAAACACCATAGAGACCTGCCTGCCTGCCTTTTTGTGATCTGCCATCCCCATGGCCAATTGCAACCTCATTGTCATCACTGTCAGCAATCTCAATGCAAATATCTTCACCTGCTGCTAATAGCTTTAGGGAAAAGGTAATCAAAGATGCATTGAAATTATTGCAGCAGAAGGACTTTAAACCCTCACAATCAACAATTTTGATATTGCTGAGATTCTGGAGAGAAAGAATTTTTCTGTGTGAATTATTCCTGCATATGTGCATGTAACCCAGGCATATTTACTTGCATATATGCCTCACTACTACCTCATGCCACTTAAAAGTTTCCCCATTTGATACAGGCAGGATATAAACACAGGTAGACATGCAATTTTTGATGTTTTATTGTTTTTAGTAATTGTTTTAACTGTTTTATAATTTTAGAATTGTAAGCTGTCCAGAGTCATGTGGCAAAGATGGGCACAGAAAAAATAAATAAATTTATATTTTTTAAACAATAAGGAATGCACGTTATAAGGTATCATAATGATGATCAAAATTATTTTGATAAATTCTCAGGGTTGCAAAGGACAATTATCAAATTGTCATTCACTCTAATCATTTCTAATATTTCAATCAGAATAGAGCTGGAAGGGACCCTGGAGGTCTTCTAGCCCAATTCCCTGCTCAAACAGGAGATCCTATACCTTTTCAGATAGGTGGCTGTATTTATGAGGCAATTTTCTCCTAGGATAAATGATTATAATTATGCCAAGAACCAAGATGTGGTAGCTGACTTCTGAAAAAGATCAAGCAAAATAGCTGTGCAGGGCACTACTTATATATCAGAGGTGGATATTGTTGTGAAGCAACAACATGAGACTTACCTCATGCAACTCATGTAGCTACTGTATGGAATTTGTATGGTCTTCTATTAATTTTGAAACACTCTTTCAAAAGTTTTGTAGAGGAGCCTGTTTGTGGTGTGTATGTGTGTGAAGTCACTTTTTTACTCCAGGCCACTCTGCCTGGACGAGTCCCTGCAACTTTTTTGGCAAGATTTTGGAAATTGTTTTTTTTTTTTTTTCCATTGCCTCCTTCCCAGGGCTGAGGAGAAATTATTTGCCCAACATGAAGCCCAACTGGCTTCATACCTAAGGTGGAACAGAGCTCGTGATATCCTGGCTTATGTAGAGTTTACAGTGAAGATTCTTTTGTGACTGGGACAATGGACAAGAGGAATAGTGCAGTAGCTCCTGCATATAAGTTAACTTCTGAGGTTATTTGAGAAAAAAATTAAAATTATGCAAAGCTTCTAATGTGTTTTGATTCATCAAAACTTTGATCAAATCACAAGCAGCTTCACAAATTAAATGACTCTCTTTGAAAGAAGAGATCAAATCAAATAGCTGTGAATTGCATGATAATTAACATTTTGGAGAATATATGGCTTTCCTGTGTTTCTTATGTATATGGAGAGTGCTGCAGGGACTTGGTGGCATGATAGGCTCTCTGATGACATGAGAAAGAAGCCAGTTAGCATCTTCTTATTAAGCATCTTCTTCCAGTTCTTTGGGGTTAAAGAAATTGCTGTTTCATTCACTTTCTCATCTCTCAGCTTCTTTCACCCAGTTACAAACAGAAGCTTTGCTGCCTCTTGTGCTAATAGAATGTCCCTATTATAGAATTTAAGGGTTTCAAGGATTTTATTGAGAGAAACAGAGCAAAATAAGTATTCCCCCTCCTTGTTATTCAAATTACTGATTCAATATATAGAAGTAACCATTTCATTTCCAGCTAAACTTTGCAAGTAAAGCCCAAGTCACATTGGCCAATGGATGCAAAAAGGACACAGCAGACGAGCGAAATGTTCCATCCATTGTTATCTGCTCTTAAAAGGGGCAAAAATTTGCATAACCGGAGCGGATAACACAGACGCGGGGAGGACGCAGGGCGGATGCAAAGCGGATACGGAATGGAAGCTCAGCGGATGGAAGTGGATGGGAGCAGATTGCGCAACCGCAGGGCTTCCGGGGAGCCTCAGAAAAGCAGACGCAGAACTGATACAGCGGATGCAGAATGGACGCTGAACAGATGAAGCGGATGCACAGCGGATGCACAACGGATAAAGCGGATGCACATAGGAAGCCTAGCAGATGCACAGCAGAAGCGGAACGGATGCCGACCATTAATTGCACGTGCGGGGGGGAAGTATTACGTAAGCCCCCCGGATATAAAGGGAAGCAGCTCGTACGTGGCCAGCATTCCGAGGAAAGACCTGCTGCTGGGCACTTCAAGTTCCTTGCCTGCCCTGCCAGCCTTCCTTCTAGCCAGCCTTGGTGCCTGCCTGCCTGCCTGCCTTCCTGCCAGGCTTTCTGCCAGCCTTCCTGCCAGGCTTCCTGCCAGCCTTCCTGCCAGCCTTGGTGCCTGCCAGCCTCCCTGCCAGCCAGCAACCCCACAACCATGGGGAGGAAGCGAAAGCCTCAGCAGCCTGCCGCCATCCCTGGCAAGAGGGACAGGGCCAACCTCCCACCCCCTGCCCCTGACTTTGCTTCTGCTGGGGCTTCTGCTGAAGCTGCTCCTGGTGGTGGTGCTTCTGCTGGTGCTGGGGCTTCTGCTGGTGCTTACTCGGTTGAAGCTGCTCCTGGTCCTGCTTGTCCTGCTCAACCTGCTCATGCTCCTGGTCTTGCTGGTCCTGCTCATCCTGCTCGTGCTCCTGGTCCTGCTTGTGCTCCTGGACTTGCTAGCCCTTCTGGTGCTTACTCTACTGCTGCTGATCCTGGTCCTGCTGGTCATGCTGCTGCTGATCCTGCTGGTGCTGCTGCTGCTGCTGCTGATGATGATGATGATGATTATAATCCTGCTGGTGAGGATGATGATGATGATGATGATGATTCTGCTGGTGCTGCTGCTGTTGGTGGTGGTGTGGAGGAGCCCCTACTACCTTGGAGCCCCTCTGATGAGGGCCCATCTGGTCCAGCCAAAGGGAGGAAGAGGCGTATGCGACAACGGGAGAGGAGGCAATACTATATTGAGGAGGCGCACGAGGATGAGGTGCTGGAGTTGCTGAAAGAGAACGACTATCTGTGGCGGAAGGGACACCGGCTGTACAGGGACACCAAGTGGAAGCAGGCTGCTTGGAGAGAGAGGGCGGAGAGTATGGATTACACTTCGGAGGTGCTCCTCGGCTGGTGGAAGCACATGCACACCTGGTACGGGAAGCTGCACCTGAAGAAATCTGGCCGGGCCACTGTGAAGCTGACAGACAGAGAGACCTACGTCATGGCCAGGTGCAGCTTCCTGGAGGGTGAGGTCCACCACCGAGGAGCACCAGCAGCCCCTCTCACGACCCTCTCTCTCTGGCAGCCTGCTGAGAACCAGTCCTCTTCCAGCCGAGAGTTAGTCCCTGTCTCCAGGCAGGTTTCTGTGGAGCATGCCATGGCGGAGAACCCGCAGACAGGTGTGGTAAGTGTGGTGGAGTGTGTAGAGGACTCCCTGGTGCGGTGGGAGAAAGGAGACATTGAGTCCACCACACTCCTCGCCGCATCCACACACCCCCAGCTCCGCCTCCACAGAAAGGCAGAGAGCCGGAAAGCTGGAGGGGCAGAGCCACAATGTCCTGCTGGAGATCAGGGACACCATCCGCACCAGCATAGATCTCCTCTCTCAGCTGGTCCACACCGACTCCTCATCCTCCAACCGCAAGCCCTTCCTCACCTATGTCAACCAGACCCTCAAGGAAATGGCGGATCCACAGTACCAGCTGGTGAAGGACCAGATCACCAAGCTGCTTCACAACCCTACAGACCCAGAGAAACCTGCTCCCACCCAGTCCAGGCCTGCTCCTCCACCCCAGGTGATGTCCCTCCCATTCCAAGGCTTCCCACAGGCCCTCACCTACCAGGGCTATGGCTACCAGGAGGTCCAGCAGTACAGGCAGCAGCCATTCCCAGTCCAGGCACAGAGTCATCGGGCAACACCGTTGCCACCTGTTTCACTGATGCCACCGATGCCACCCATGCCAATGATGCCACTGACGACAGCGATGCCACCCATGCCAATGATGCCACCGACAACAGCGATGCCACCCACGCCAATGATGCCACCCACGCCAGTCCTCTCAAAAGCTGCAGAGCAGACAGCCCCACTACACTACTCCTTCCTCCACCCCACAGCCAAGCCCGGCCTCAGTACATCTGTCATCAGTACTGGGGGTGACACCCCATGGCATGGAGGAAGGACCTCTCAGTGTCACGGGGCTGAGCCAGCTGTCTGAGACCTTTCTCAACACACCGTCCCCTGTTGTCCTCTCGAGGCCAGGCACTCCAGCACCACCCACCACCACAGCACCTGGACCCTTCACCCCTGAGACTGGCCCACCTCCGAGTGACCAAGAAGAGTGCCAGAGACCGGGTAGCTGGCTACGTGTGGACTTTATTTGGACACTTGACTTGGGTCATTTTTTTTTTACAGCTTGTTGTTCAATAAAGTTTATCTTTGATTCACACACTTGCTTCATTTGTTTTTTAAAAAAATGTCTTGGTGGAAACTTTTAGAATTGGTTTAAGCCTTTGCATGCTTGTGGGATGAATTAAGATAGCAGTGGGGTGGGCAGGGATACCTGTGGAATGAGCAGGGATACCTTTGGGATGGCTAATAGCTGTGGGATAGATAAACCTCCAGTGCAAGCATAGTGGGACTGTATGGTCTACCCTCCCAGGTGCCACACCTAGGGCCCTTTTTTATCAATAACAATGTAAGCATTGATCCACACATTTGAACACAAACACAACTCTTTATTAAACACCCTGTTCATTGCAGGCCCACCCAACATACATGGCCCAATCTCATCCGTGTGATGAGACAGGCTGAAGGAAGCATCCATTAAGCATCTACCATCCTGTCTTGCCACTCCACCGCTCCAGCTGGGGAGTTGCACCAGTGTTTCAGGAGATTGCACTGCTTCTTCCCTTTCCGTGAGACTCTGTTGTGGCCTTGCACATCCTGAGTGTCAATCAGGTTTCGCCCTTGCCTCCATTCCCTAGGCTCCATGTCCCCATTGCCTTGTTGACGGTCCACGAGCCTGTTCTGCAAGACTGGGTAGCGGGTGCGCATGAGATTGTGCAGGATGCAGCAAGCTTCCACGATCCTCCTCACGGTCTCTGGGCGATGCTGCATGGTGGTGAGAAGTACCTGGAACCTGTTGGCCAGGATGCCAAAGGTGTTCTCCACCACCCGCCTTGCCCTGGACAGCCTGTAGTTGAAGATCCTCTCTTCACGGGTCAGGAGTCTGGAAGTATATGGCTTCATGAGGTAGGTTCTGAGGGAGAAGGCATCATCCCCCACGATGAAGTAGGGCACATCTTGCATGTCGTTGGGCAGGGGGTCTGGATCTGGGAAGCCCACGATGAGGTTGCCTTCCAGCCTCTCCTTGAGGTGACTGGCGTTGTATACCTGGGCATCTGAAGATGAGCCGTAGCCTGAAGCATCGATGTACATGAATTTGTAGTCAGCATCGACCATGGCGAAAAGGACGATGCTGAAGAAGCCCTTGTAGTTGAAATAAGTGGACCCCAACTTGGCTGGAGTTTTGCAGGCCACGTGCTTGCCATCTATGGCTCCAACGGTGTATGGGAAGTTCCACCTCTGATACCACTGCTCTGCAACTTTCTTCCAGCCTTCTTCAGTGGAGGGGCACTGGAGGAGCTCCTCCTTGTATTCTTCGATGATGGCCTGCACCACTTCTCTGACCACAATGCTGATGGTGTTGTGTGGCACCCTCCAGCCATACTGCATGCTTTTGTAGGTGGTCCCTGAGGCCAGGTGGCACAGAGTGAGTGCCACCTTGAGCCCAGGTTCCAGGCTGGGCCGGAAGTTGGTGCTCTGCTTGGTCAACCTGGGTGTCAGGCACTGCACAACTTTGTCAAACATGGCTGGAGGCATCCTCATGAAGTTCTGGAACGCCCAAGTGTCTTCATTCCTGAGCTCCATCATCAGCTTGTTGTACAGTCCGTACTCTGCTCTTCTTCCGATCCATTTTCGTACCCAGAGGCTTCTTTGCCGCCTCTTTTTCTTCCCATAGTAGAGTTCACAGAGCCTGTAGATGGCTTCGTACTGTTGCAGAAGGATGGTGGCTGCCAAAAGGACTGTGGTACGATCCACGGTGGACAAGACTGGATGCTGTGGAAGAGTCAGAGTCAGATGAAGGCTGCAGAGGTCTGCACAGGTGGGCTGCTGGTCTGAAAGCGAGATGCAGGTGAGTTGCTCCCCCTTTTTATAGGCAGTATAGGTGTCCCTTTGCATCCTCTAGGCATCCTCTAGGCATCCTCTAAGCATCCTCTAGGCATCCTTAATATCCGAGATAGGTCCCCTCTGTGAACGTTTTTTCTGCTTTAAACGCTTTGTTTCCGTGCTACATCTGTTCTGTATCCGTTCTGCATCTGTTCCGCTTCCTCCCTGCATCCAGGCGGATGTGAGTTGCGTGGATGCGCAGTGGATGCCATGTGGATATAGCGGATGCGTAGCGGATGCGTAGCAGATGCAGAATGGACGAACTGGATACATTTTCCGCGCAAAAGTTTTAGGCAGCCCAAAACTTTTGGAGCGGATGAAACGTCAATAAATGGATGCTGGACGGATAGAGAGGAAGCAAAACGGAGGCAGTGAGTACATCGCGTTTTCGAACGGATGGCAAGGTTTTTTATCCGTTTTACATCCTCTTTGCATCTGTTGGTTCAGTGTGACATGGGCTTAAAGTGTAGTGCAGCCTAATTGCTCTGTATACTAATGCAAACTATTTCCTTCCAGACGACAGTTTCAAAAGTACAAATTAGATTTTTTTCCCCCAAAATTTCCACCTTCCACTCTAGGCAACTCCAAGCATATATGTGCATAGATTTGATCTAAACATAGATGCACACAGTTATAATTCTATCTACAGATGCAGAATTAAGAAAAGGTTTAGAGATTAATTAACTGCTTATTTAACAATCCCTTTCACATACGTAACTCAAGGCAGCTTGCAATAAAAAAGGTAACTGATAAAATACATAATATAAAAATAAAAATACAAAGCAGTTGAACTTCACAAAATGAAGTTCAACACAGACAAGGGAAAGGCTCCATCACACACCCAGGGCTTTATGCCCAATTCCAGAATCAGTTTACAGGGCTTTATAATAGGCCAGGTTATAATAGATAACCTAATCTGAGAAGGAATGATGTTCCAAAGAGTGGGCACCATGGCAAAAAAAGCTCTCTTCCTGAACCCTACCAGCTGTCATTTCTTAGACAGTTATAATTTTACATTTGTAGAAAGCTTTTCCTGCTCGACCAGATGGGAGAAGTAGAAAAAAATGAGATGAGGTGGTCCATGAATGACCTGATCCCAAGCCATTAGCATCTTGAATTGCACCCAGAAAAAACACTGGAAGCCAATGCAGCTTGCTGAGAAGTGGTGCAACATGAGCCAAATAACCAACACCATAAATGCCACCGCATTTATGACACCACAACTAAAGCTTACGAATACTCTTTAATGAGAAAATTTTGTAAGATCTAAAAGGCATGTCACATAGGCCGACGGATGCAAACCGTATGTAAAAAGAACACAGCGGACGACAAAATGTTCCATCCGTTGTTATCCGCTTTCAAAAGTGCCCCAAATTTGCATAAACAGAGCAGACAACAAAGGAAAGGAACGGACGGGGGGAGGACGTAGCGAGGATGTTAAGCGGATGCTCCACGGAAGCCTAGCAGATGGAAGCGGATGGCACATCCTCAGGGCTTCCGGGGGAGCACAGTGAAGTGGACGCGCAGCAGATGGAGCGGATGCAGAGCGGATGCCTAGAGGAAGACGCGGATGCATCACGGATGCCTAGCGGATGCCTAGCAGATGAAAAGCATTCACTGCGAATGCGGGGAGGATGCATTGCATCAGCTAAACAGATATAAAAGGATGCAGCTCGCAAGCAGGTCACCATTCAGAGGAAACACCTGCTGCCAGACACCTCTCCAGCCAACAACCATGGGGAAGAAGAGGAAGCCCGTACCATCTTCTGCCAGCCCTGGCAAGAAGGACAGGTCCACCATCCCACCCCCTGGCACTGACTCTGCTTCTGCTGGGGCTTCTGCTGCTTGGGCTGACTCTGGTGCTTGGGCATCTGCTGGTGCTTATTCTGCTGGCGCTGCTCCTGGTGCTGCTGCTTCTGCTGGTGCTTACTCTGCTGGCGCTGCTCCTGGTGCTGGTGCTTCTGCTGGTGCTTACTCTGCTGGCGCTGCTCCTGGTGCTGGTGCTTCTGCTGGTGCTTACTCTGCTAGCGCTGCTCCTGGTGCTAGTGCTTCTGCTGGTGCTTACTCTGCTGGTGCTGCTCCTGGTCCTGCTGGTGCTGCTGGTCCTGCTTTTGCTGCTGCTGTTATTGCTGGTGGTGGTGGTGGTGGTGTGGTGGACCAGCCTTAAGAACCTCAAAGCCTTTCTGATAAGGGCCTAGAAGGCCCTGCCAGAGGGAGGAAGAGGCATACACAAGATAGGAAAAGGAGGCAATACTCCATCAAAGAGGAACATGAGGATGAGGTGATGGAATGGCTGAGGGAGAACGAGTACCTATGGCGGAAGGTACACAGGCTCTATTGAGACACCAAGAGGAAGCAGGCGGCTTGGAGAGAGAAGGTGGAGAGCCTGGGCTAAACTTCAGAGGTCCTCCTCGGCTGGTGGAAACACATGCACACCTGGTACAGGAAGCTGCACCTGAAGAAGTCTGGCCAGGCCACGGTCAAGCTCACCAACCGGGAGACCTACGTGATGGCCAAGTGCAGCTTCTTGGAGAGTGAGGTCCGCCACCGAGGAGCAGCCCCTCTGTCTACCCTCTCTCTCAGGCAGCCCACAGAGAGCCACTCCTCTTCTGGCCAAGAGTCAGCTCCTGTGTCCAGGCAGGTATCTGTGGAGTGCCCACGACGGAGACCCCCCCGACAGCTGCACTCCCCGTGGCGGAGCACGTGGAGGACCCCCTGACGCAGTGTGAGCAAGGAGAGAGCACTGACACCAGAGACCAACCCACACCCACCCACAACTCCACCTCCACAGAAAGCAGGCAGAGAGCCAGACCGGAGGGGCAGAGCCACACTGTCCTGCTGGAGATCAGGGACACCATCAAAAGCAGCGTAGGTCTCCTCTCTCAGCTGGTACACACCGACATACCATCCTCAAACCGCAAGCCCTTCCTCACCTAAGTCAAGCAGACCCTCATGGACATGTCTGAATCACAGTACCAGGTGATAAAGGAGAGGATCACAGGTCTTCTGCACAACCCACCAGGCCCAGCTGAACCTGCTCTGACACAGTCCAAGTCTGCTCCTCCACCCCAGATGATGTCACAGCCCTTCCAAGGCTTTCCCCATGCCCTCACCTACCAAGGCTATGGCTACCAGGAGTTCCAGCAGCACAGGCAGCCCCTCCCAGTCCAGGCACAGGTACATCAAACGCCACTGATGCCACCGACCCCACAGATGCCACCCACACTGCAGATGTCACCCACGCCTCACCTCACTCACCTGCAGACCAGACATCTCCACTACACTCCTCCTTCCTCCACCCCACAGCCAAGCCCGGCCTCAGAACATCTGTCATCGGCATTGGGACTGACATCCCATATCATGGAGGAAAGGGCTCTCAGCATCACTGGACTGAGCCAGCTCTCTGAGAGCTTCCTCAACATACCATCCCCTGTTGTCCTCTCGGGGCCAGGCACTCCAATGGCGCCTCAGACCAGCACTCCAGCAGCAGCCATTTCCACAGCACCTGGACCCTTCACCCCTGAGACTATGGGCACGCCTCAGAGTGACTGAGAAGGGTGCCAGGGACTGGGTTGCTACCTGTTGACTATCTTTGCTTGGGACACTTTACTTGGGTCATTTTGCTTTTACAGTTTGTTATTAATAAAGTTTATCTTTGCTTCACACACTTGCTTCAGTTCTTTTAGTCAATAAAGTCTTGGTGGAAACTTTTAGAAATGGTTTAAGCCTTTGCATGCTTGTGGGATGGGTAAAGATAGCAGTGGGATGGACAGGGAATGGGAATGGGATGGGTAAAGATAGACAGTGGGATGGACAGGGAATGGATGGACATGCTTGTGGGATGGGTAATAGCTGTGAGATGGGCAGGGAAACCTGTGGGATGGGCAGGGATACCTTTGGGATGGGTAAAAGCTGTGGGGTGGCTAATAGCTGTGGGATAGATAAGCCTCCAGTGCAAGCATCGTGGGACTGTATGCCCCCCCCCCAGGTGCCACACCTTTGGCTCTTTATTATCAATAACAATGTAATCATTCATCAACACATTTCAACATAAACACAACTCTTTATTAAATGCCCTGTTCATTGTAGGGCCACTCAACATACATGGCACAATCTCATCAGTGTGATGAGACAGGCTGAAGGAAGCATCCATAAAGCATCTAACATTTGGTCTTGCCACTCCACTGCTCCAGCTGGGGAAGTGCACCAGTGTTTCAGGAGGTTACACTGCTTCTTCCCTTCACATGAAGCTCTGTTGGGGCTTTGCACATCCACAGTATCTATCAGGTTTCACCCTTGCATCCATTCACCAGGCTCCATGTCCCCATTGCCTTGTTGGTGGTCCACGAGCCTGTTCTGCAACACTGGGTAGCGGGTGCACATGAGATTGGGCAGGATGCAGCAAGCTTCCACGATGTTCCTCACAGTCTCTGGGCGATGCTGCATGGTGGTGAGAAGTACCTGTTGGCCAGGATGCCAAAGGTGTTCTCCACCACCCCCCTTGCCCTGGAAAGCCTGTAGTTGAAGAGCCTCTCTTCACGGGTGAGGCATCTGGAAGTGTAGGGCTTCATGAGGTAGGTTGTGAGGGAGAAGGCGTCATCCCCGAAGATGAAGTAGGGCACATCTTGCGTGTCGTTGGGCATGGGTTCTGG
>BLBF01000005.1:60726761-60744527 GCA_015471245.1 Laticauda colubrina | reverse complement strand
AGCCCTTGTAGTTGTGATAAGTGGACCCTGAGTTGGCTGGAGCTTTGCAGGCCACGTGCTTCCCATCTATGGCTCCAACGGTGTATGTGAAGTTCCACCTCTGATACCACTGCTCTGCAACTTTCTTCCAGCCTTCTTCAGTGGAGGGGCACTGGAGGAGCTCCTCCAGGTATTCTTCGGTGATGGCCTGCACCACTTCTCTGACCACAATGCTGATGGTGTTGTGTGGCACCCTCCAGCCGTACTGCATGCTCCTATACGTGGTCCCGGAGGCCAGGTGGTGCAGAGTCAGTGCCACCTTCAGTCCAGGGTCCAGGCTGGGCCAGAAGTTGGTGTTGGCCTTGGTCAACCTGGGTCTCAGCCGTCCCACAACTTCATCAAACATGGCTGGCGGCATCCTCATGAAGTTCTGGAATGCACGAGAGTCTTCGTTCCTCAGCTCCACCATCAGCTTGTTATACAGTCCGTACTCGGCTCTTCTTGCGATCCATCTTTGGACCCAGACACTTCTTGGACGCCTCCTTTTCTTCATGTAGAACAGGTGAAAGAGCCTGTAGATGGCTTCGCACTGTTGTAGAACGATGGCAGCTACCAAAAGGAGTGTGCAACGATCCATGGTGGAGATCAATGGATGCTGTGGAAGAGCAAGAGCAAGGCTGAAGAGGTCTGCACAGCAGGGCTGCTGGACTGAAAGTGAGATCTAGGAGATTTCTCCCCCTTTTTATCGGAAATATAGGTTTTCCACTAGGTGTCCTTTTGCATCCTCTAGACATCCTGCAGACATCCTAAATATCCAAGATACGTCCCCTATACAAACGTTTTTTTTCCATTTTAATGCTTTGTATGTGAGCTGCATCCTCTTTCATCCTTTCTATGTCCATGCTGCTAATGCTGCGTGTCTGTTCCGCATCTGTTTCGCTTCCTCCCTTTGTCTGTTTTCCACTGGAGTGGATGTGAGTTGCACGGATGCGCAGCGGATGCCTAGCGGATATAGTGGATGTGTAACGGATGATGACAGACGTATAACGGATGTTCCCCGTGTACGTAGTGGATGTATAACGGATGCGTTGGATACCTTATCTGCTCAAAAGGTTTTGTGCAGCTCAAAACTTTTTGAGCGGATGAAGTCTCAGTAGACGGATGCTGGACAGATAGAGAGTATGAAAAACGGATGCAGTGAGTACAGAACGGATGCATCGCGTCAACCAACGGATGGCAAGTTTTTCTCTCTGTTTTACATCCTCTTTCCATCCGTTGGTGCTGTGTGACATGGGCTTAATCTGAGATCATGAGGAAATGGCAACAATTCATACACAACCCAAACCCGTGCAAAGCAGCCATCCTATCCTAAACTTTCCTTGCCGCAGCTATCACTTGCTCCTCAAGGGGGAGCTATATGTCCAGGAGGACTCCAGGTTTGTTTGTTTGTTTTTAGTTTTTTATTTTTTAATTATTCAAATACATCTTTGTGAGAACAGTGTGGCTCCAGATGTTTTACATTTAAATCAATCACATCCAAAATCACAAATACAACTTTCTAACATTACATCATTGTCTATTATCATATTTTCTTCTTTATATTCTCATAAATTACTTAGTATCAGCCTCTTTATCTTCCTTAATCATGTTTTCAACATGTTTACAGTTTGTTCTATTCATATAATGTCATTGATCATTCAAAATTTCATCTTAATTTAAAGTTATTCCTTAATAAATCCCCTTTCCATTATTACATTTGCCTCTTACATATATTTATGTTTTCTGTGTGCTTCCTCCCCTTTAACTTTTCATTCTTACACACATATTTCATCTTATTTTCTTTTAACCAATATTATCACATTTATAGCAATATATCCTCATAATGTTATACAAGTGAATAACAGAATATTTAATTCATTTAAAATATATTAATCAATCTCTAATTTCCTTAATCATGTATTCTTGTACTCACCATGTTTACAATTTTATTCCATTCTTTAAGCATTCAAAATTCCATCTTAATTTATATTACCCCCTATTATGTCCCTTTAATATTACATTTGCCACTGCTGCACATATATTATTTTCTATATATTTCCTTCCCTCTAACAACTCATTTTTACACAAATATATTTTCTTTTAGCCAATAAAATCAAACTTATAACATTATAACCACATTACCTTATATGTATGAATAACAAAATATTTCCCTACTATATGGTTACATCTCTTCTCTGTCAGGCTCCACATTATATTTCTTTTCGTATCTTAACTATTAATCACTTATATCTTACATAAATATTTATCTATCTTACTTGATGAATCTATTATAAGTTCTTATTTTCATGACTATTACATTTAAATTATTCCTCCTTGTTCTAATTCTTAAACCCAATTCCTCAAAATCTATTATATGTTTTATTACAAATGTATCTCTTCATGTGGAGTCTCCTTCTTTTCTATTTCTAACCATTGTCACTAAGTCTTTATTTTATATTAATTCATTGTTTCTTTACTTGCTTATCATTTTCTATCACCTTTTGGCTTTTTCCATTAATCCTTCCTCCATTTATCATCATTTTCTGGTATTTTCTGTCCCATTTCTCAAAGTTTGTCCCCACCATCTTTTGATCTCCTCTCTGTATTTCCCTAACTATTTCATTTATCAGCATTCTATTTCAGTAAATCCTGCCTTATTTATTATATCATTAATATCTCATGTTCAACTTCTTTTTTCTTCTTTTGTATTATTTGTTGTTCTTTTTGTTTCATTTCACTAATTTCTCTTTCTTCTAGCTCCTCCCCTTCTTTGTTCTTTCTTCTTCTGCTGCTTCCATCACCATTTCTGAATTTTCCTCTATATTCTGTATTTTAGTTCATAAATCCAACATTCTTTCCCACATCTCATTCATAGCTCAAATGTCCATCTTTATTTCTTTACATATGTCACTCATCTTTATCTTGCTTATTAGTCCAATTGTCCACTATCCAGTTTATTTTATTTGGACCAGTCTCTCTTTTTTGTTTTTAAAATATTAATATCCTCAGATCTTTATTTCACAATGTTAATCAGTCCAAATCTCTGATAGTTCCAGGGGTAAAGTCCTCCTATATCCTACTCTTTGATCATAATATATTCCAGCTTCCAGGAGTCTTATTGTAATGTCTTTCTTTTATTGCTTTTTAATTTCTTCTTTTGATGAAATCATTAGTTTGAAAGGATCTGCAGGATTTTTCTTTCATCAACAAGTGGCACTTTTAGTCCAGTTTTACAGCCACTCTTTTGCTGTTTCTTTATGTAGCTTCCCCAATTTTAAGAATCAAATATTATTTCTCTTTAGAACAATTATTTCCAGCATTCAAATTAATGCCTTTCAATGTCAAATCCTGCCCAATCATCAATTCCAAATTAGTGTTCTCCCAGATTAATTCCTTTTAGAATTTTAGGTTTTTAAAACTCTTTATATTTCCCAATTATTCTTCTATCTTCCAATCCACTGCTAACACAATTCTTTAATCTTCTCTGTTATAGTCTTTTTGGAGTAGGTACAAATAAAATAAATTCTTCTCACCTTTCTCCAAACATCATTCCCAATCTCCACTCCAGTGCTGCACTTAGATGTCCCTTGGCTGTCCCAATTTTGTAGCAGCCATCTTGGCCCACTCTTTTCTCCATTGTGGCATAGAGATCAAGCTTGGGGTTTCTACAGAGGAGTTGCGTTCTCCCCTGGAACCTCCCGGGTGCTCTCCTTAGCTTCGCTGCACCTCCAAGGTGGCTTTCAGCTCCGTTGGTGGAGACAAATGGAGAAAAGCAGGAATGGAGACCTCCGTTTGCTTGCTTCTGGTCTCATTGTGACATCAGCCAGAAGTCAGGACTCCAGATTTGTTTGAGGTAATGCCATCCCTTCCAAAACAAAAAATAGTGAATTAATGGAACCAGGAGGTCCAAAATATCAGAACTATTCTGTCTTGTTTGGATTGAGCCAAAGCTTATTGTACCTCATCCAGATCACTGCAGAGTCTAGGCATGGATACAGAACTTCCACAACATCACTCAGTGACATAAAGTCCCTCTGAGTCCCAGCCACAAAGAAGGCAAAATGGTGATCAGACAAGGTGGGGGAATAAAGATTGTAGCCTCAGGAGCCAGGCCTATACCAATGCCTCTGTCTGTTCTGCCTCTGCCACAACCAATTTAAATCTTTATTGGTAACTCCTGTTTGATGGAGCACCCACTTGCAGATCTTCTAGACCTCTGCCATTATTCACATCTCTTTCAGCCCCAGCAAAGATCCAGCAGTCTTCCTCTACCCAAAATGACAGTAAGCCTCCCATAATGTGTCTAATGCCACTGGCCTTTCTGCTGTTAAGTTGAGCAATGCTAATCAATGTGAAAACTGTACAACAGTTGATTTTTTTTTTCACTTGGCAGTCCAACCATCCAGCTGCTACCATCAGCTCCAGGCAGATAATCCTCCATCTGGCAGCATGGAACAAAAGGTAAGTTATTAATAGGAAATTACCTCTTGCTCTGATTGAGTCATACAAACTGGCAGGTTGCCTCGATCTAAAAGGTTTGATCCTCTTTTCTTCTCATCCATCATCTTCAACCTCACAGAAAGTCCTCTGCCATGAATAGATTAAGTCCTCTGCTGGTCCTCTTACTCTTTAGCACTCTTCTCCTGGATCATGCTTCAAATACTTGATAGGCTTACGAACTAATGAGCTTTAAGCAGTGCAGAAATCACTTAATCTGTTTTATGATGACTAGCCACACTTTATCTGGATTAAAATTAAGAATCCATCTAGAGCTTTCTAAGTCCATGTTAGCCATTTTAACTGCCAACCATCATCTCCATTTCTAAACATCTTCTTCCTAAATCCCTGTGAGTATTTTCTTGGTCAAAACTTCTCCTTTGCTATTTCTTATCTACCAGTCTTCCTGTACTAGATCCACTATTTTGAATTGTTGGTGAGACTGATAGCAGGTATCAAGTCTATGTATGCCACTGTTTCAGTGCCAGCCTCTATCTGAGACCTGCTCATCTGTCTCACTCTACTTCTGCTGATTAAACATCACTGAACATCAATTTGAGCCATCACCAAATTCTGCCATGGACAAGGATTTCTTTCCCAAAGGATCTGTACAATACTTACAACTGATTCTCCTGGAAGCAAAAAATCCATCAGGCAATTCAATAAAGCTACAGAGAAATCAAACTTTACTAATGTGCTTTGCACCAGCCAGCCCTCCTTTCCTCCTGGCCCACCAAAAAACCTCTAGTGACAAGGATCAGGGTTAGTTCGGAAACTATATTACTATGTTTGTGATCCATAAAACCCAGTAATGCAAAGACAGAAACCATACTCCTCAACAAGCCCATATTAGAGAGCAGTCTTCAGTGTCATGCCAATCCTAGTATTCCCAAAAAGCCATAGTACTTTTAAAATATTATTTTTTAAGCTGAAGTAGAACATCATTATTGCTACACCACAGTATATATATCTGGATTATCTTCTGGAATATTTAGAGTCTGTTGCACTGTCCTGTTTTTTCATCCTTGCTATCTCTCTGATAGCATACCATTTAAAAAAAAAATATTTCATTTAAAAAAAAAAAAGTTGTTCAGGTGAAACTTTGCCTTATTAATATTTCTAAGGATTATATGATCTAGTTCTAGCTCTTCCCTAATATGAAGCAGCTGTAGGTCTTTTCACATTTGTGTTATTATTGTCCCAATATGACTCAAATTTAATTACTTTTCCCCTGAATTTTAAATTGCTGATTTGAAACAAATAATAACCCTCTTCAGCTTTTGAAAAGCTGAATTGACTCAGATCATAGGTTGGTTTTCATAGACCTACAAAGTAGTTCTGAGAGGTGGTGAAAACTGATAGAATATGCATGGATCTAGCAATATCCATTCTATAAGCCTGAATGTTCCACTCAAGGATAAAGTTGTGATACAAACTGTGGAATAATTTACATTATGTATAAGGATTTGAAAACTGGCTTTTTATTGAATATATTGTATCCCTGACTAGTAAATTAGCAAAAATGTGGGGTTTTATAACCAACTGGAAATTCCTCCCTTCTTTATGTTGTTATTCACCTTGGAAAACAATTGCATTTCACAGATAAAATTTTTGTGTTAGTTATCATGTTATTTTCCTTCACCAAGAGTGTGATCTTTATTTTTCATCTATAATGAGTACCTGTCTCAAATGTGGTGGTGCTAAGAATTTGACAAGGAATTTGCATAACTGAATCACACACATTTTCCCTAGCTTTTTTGCATTGTAGTGCTTTGGAGTAATGAATGAGTCCATCACTTCTTTATAGGATAAGGTATAGTCCAATTCTCTGTCAAATCTTTCTGCACATTGCTTTTTTGACTTGTTTCTGAGAATGTGATGGCATTTCTGCTCTGCAGGCTTTCAGGCTTTTTTTAAAAAAGAAAAGCCAAGATGGTCTATGATTCAAAGGCCTTCAGCATTTTGAGATTACAGAATGAAACTTATTGTATTGACACATCTTCTGAACACATTTGAAACCACTTTCTAAAGCAATAACCACTACACTGGATAAAAATGACACATGTCTATTTTGAAGATAAATCTGAAGTGAAACAAAACCTTTTCAAATCTTTCTACTGTACTTTGCAGCTTTCTGAGACTGAATTTTGTAGAGAAAGAAAATAATATTTATATAGTTTCTTTCAGCCCTGAAATTTTCAGGGTAGATGAGAGGAATTCATTTGTTTGGGATAATATTCAAGAATTAAATATGTTCACAAATCAAAAGACTGTTAAGAGGAAGACGACTTTGATAGCCATAGTCAATGTTTGTTAAAGTATAAGCAGGAAATACAGTTACAGAAATATAGAAATTATGCCATATAGTAATACTTAACTAATACTTATGTGAGGTAGACTGGCAACAGCATAGCTAAGCAATGTGACTGTAAAGCGAAAAAATAAATAAATAAGGAAATCATCAAGTGAAATCATCCATCATTATGAGATAAGGTATCATCAATATGCTGATGACACTCAACTTTACATCTCCAACCAAGTGACCTCAATGATGTGGTACTTTTCCTTTTGTGGGTCCTGGAAGTTGTAATAATCTGGATGGAGGACACCAGGCTTCAACTGATGAAGGTAAGAAAGAATGGAGGTGGGTTCAAGGAGACACAAGATCTGTAGGTTTATTATCTTTATTTATGAATGGGCTGACACTACCCTAGACTGATCTCATATGTAATCCGAGGGTTCTCTTAGATTTATGATTCCTGCTCAAAGAGCAGTGGTAACTGTGAAAAAGAAAGCCTTTATGTAACTTCATGTTGTGCACCAGTGTACCCTTTGCTGGATCATGAGTTACTCATGCTCCAATCATTTCTCAGCTAAATTACAATGATGCATTCTATATGGGGCTACCCTTGAAGAATATTCAGAATCTACAATTGATACAAATCACAGCAGTTCTGAAGGCCCTTCAGATGGCAAATGTAACACCACTGTTGCACGGACTGCACTTGTTATGGTGGACTTGGTAAGATGGCATTATTTATCACTTTTAAAACCCTTTGTAGTATGGGTCTAGGACTCTAGGTTATTTAAGGAGCATCTCACCCCAAAGGGGTTGGCCCATCCCACTTGCTCCAGGGACAGGTCTCCTTTTGATACTATCTCACAACACAAAAAGAATTTGGTTCAGGAATTTAGCTTTTTCTGTTATGACCCCACCCTTTGGAATATTCTCCCACTGAAGGAGAGATCAGATCCCACCTTCCTATCCTTCAGAGAGAATCTTAAAATCTGGCTTTTCCTGCTGGCCTGGGGCCCCAATAAGGATTTTTTATGCTGGGGGTGGCTGACAGGTTGGAGAAAAGATCCCCACCTCCGTGTTGTCTCTTTTCAGTTTTTAGTCTTTATCAAATCTTATTTTAATCTTCTTGTATTAGCATATCATTTTGTAAGCCACCCAGAGTTACGGCAACAGTAAGGCAGTGACAGATACACTTAACAAATAGATAAATAAACAGCATTACTACTAACTGCAGAAAAAATTAAGATCCTCTTTGACATATCACCAGTTTGTACATATTCCAAATATTGTAAATATTGACGTTTTGGGGTTTTAGAACCAAAAGGCAAGCACATTTTAAAAGAGCAAGAACTGACCCATTTCATTCTCAGTTCACATATGTTGTTAATGAATCAATTTAATCTGCTATATTGCCTATCAAAATCTCTCAACAATTTGCAATAAAAAATAAAATAAAATTGAGGCAGTAAAAATGGTTAAAATAGCAATGAAAGCAATAATAAAATAGTTAAAATGCAGAGTTAAAACCAGCAGTTAAATGCCTCCCAAAAAGATGTGTTTTAATGACATTTTAAACCCTGATAAAGTTATTAAACTTTTTGCCTCTGCCATGAATAGTTTCTGAAGAACAGCAGCAACACAAGTTTATATCCAAGTCAAGCTTATGGCAATTATAGAACATAGATGATCTTTAGATTATTTTTAAATAATCTCACTAAGCATGGATATTCATATAGAAGGAAGCCATTTCTGAAATAGCCTGGACCTAAGACTACTGAATACTGAATAGTCTTGACTTATTATCACAATTGGGACAAAAACGTTGGTTATCGAGTGGTTACATAGCTGCTTTACTCAACACCTGAAATTCTAGTACCCCCATTAATATTCATTAAGCAATCTCATAGTTCATTAAGCAGATGGACCTCCAGTAAAGGAACTCAGTGTGATTTGAGATTAAAAAATCCCTGGGGAATGCTAATGCAGGTCACATGTGGGTTGGAAGGTGCTGTAGTGTGGCATGAAGTAACATCACCCATGGAAGCTTCATCAACCATCCAGCCCACCAATGCATACAAAATACCAAATTTACCTTCCCTGTTTTTCTTCATCTGCTAACAGCCACACCTAGCCTACAAAAATGTGCCATCTTACCAAGACCACCTGGTATCATCCTCCAAGTGAGCTCCATTCTCGTGAATGCCTTTGGAAACCTCCTTCTCCAAATCGCTACACTTTGAGATTAAAATGTTCCATGCCAAAATCTAAGCAGATTTTTCAACTCCAGAGCAACTCCCCATTGACTTTGTGGAGAAATTGTCAGGGAAGATTGCAAATTGCCATCACATGATCGTGAGGCATTTGGTAACTGATTATAAATGGGAATAGGTTATGAAACATCCAGATCACCATCACATGACCATGGAGTCATTGCAATGCATGTAACTTCAGTCATGAATCTTAAGTTCCTTCATTCAGTGTCATCGTAACTTGGTCACTGAAAAAATGTGTAATGTCCTACTCACTCATATGCACACATGACAGTGGTTTATTGGTTTTGTAAATATTCCCCAGCAATTCCCCTCACCAAAAACTCAGAACTGTCCCAACTGAGTCCAGCTAGAAGCAAACCAATGCTGGTCCACAGAGCAGTGGTGGGATTCATTTTTTTTTTTTTTTTTACTACCGGTTCTGTGGACATGACTTGGTGGGCGTGGCAAGGGAAGGATATTGTAAAATCTCCAGTCAGAGGTGATATTTGCCGGTTTTCTGAACTACTCAAAATTTTGTTCCTGGTTCTCCAGAACTGGTCAGAACCTGCTGAATACTACCTCTGCCACATGAGCAATGAGTCCACAAGGCACATGAAAATTCCCAAAACAAGATAAGTCCAACCCGGCAAATTAAATCAACAATAAGGTTCATGAGACAAGAATCCAGGGTCCACAAGGACAGTGTTAAATAGCCAGCTTCTGGTGCAGCACATCACCAATTCCCCTCATCAGACCCAGGCCCAAACCCATCCTATAAACGAAGGACAATCACCACCCAGAAACCAGACTATGGCTGCTTTACCAGCTGTCGCACCCCAGACCCCAAAACCAAACAAGCTGACACACACCAAGAACACAAGACACAGACCCCAAACTCAAAGCCAGACCAAAACCCAGAATGCTACATCACAGCCACCCGCTCAGGATATCACATCAGAAAACTCAAGAAATTACACCACAAGAACTCAAGAAGTTGCAACATAGCAAACGACCCAGGAAATCACAGCACAAGACCGAGGATATCACAGCAATAAAACTCACAAGGTCATCACACAGCCCATTACCCAAGCTGTTAAAACACAGGAGGCTAATGGAAAAAAGATCACTACAAAATAAATGACTCAAGAGATTACAGCACAAGATCCAGGATATTTCCACAGCAAAGCTCACAAAGCCATCACACAGCCCATTATACTAACATAAACTCCATCAACCAATCAAGAGGCAGCAATGCAGCCAACCAGACCAGCACACCAGCCCCCCCCCCCAGTATTTATAGAGAGATGGCAGCTTTTGCACAACTTCCTAATTTTTTTCCTTGTTTGCATATCATTGAAAATAATGGGGATGGTCCAATATTTTTAATAAAATAATAGACCAAATAAAGCCTACTAGATGCCATTTTCTCTTTAGTGATTACTTTTTCAGGGATTGGGATATTTCTCAATCCATCTATTCACTCCCATTATGCTATTCCCTTTCAGTGTATGCAACATTATGTAAAATGCAGGAGAAGAATGGGAGCAGTTGATGGGAAAACAACCAAATGCTGCCACTGCCCACCAGCTGACCTGGCCTGCAACCAGCACCATACCCAGGTCTGCAGCAAAGGCGCTTGGTGGGGGTAGGGAGCCCTCCATGTTCTGCCATGATCGGCTATTAGGAGCGGCTGGAGGCGAGGCATGCCTGCCTGCAGGGTATTCCTTACAGCAACTTTCCCCCTGCCCTCCCTCCCAATTTTGCATGTTTTAAAATAGGCCTAAATTTGGGGAGAGGGTCTTAATTTCATTTTATGCCTAGAAAACATGCTGGCTCTTCCAATGGGGGGGGCATATTGTTTGAGAAATATGATATATATCTAGATAGATAGACAGACAGACAGAGGGAAAGGGAGAGCGAGAGGGAGAGGGAGAGGGAGAGAGAGAGGGAGAGAGACAGGGGTGGTATGCTATCAGTTCTTCCTGGCTCTATAGAACCAGTAGGTCTATAGAGCGGCAGACACCCAAACGGTTCTGTGTTTGCTGCAGTTTGGCCCACCTGCTGCCCAGGCTCTTACCTGTCCTTTATTTCCTGCTTTTTTAACCTCAGCTACTTTGCACGGCACAGCTGAGGTTGAAAAAGCAGGAAGAAAAGAGGCTTTTCAAATGTTGTGTACCTGCGCGCAGCACTTTTCAGCTATCCAGGCGCAGCTATCCAGGCGGTACAGCTTATTTTTTTTACATGTACGTGCAGGAAAACATAGTCACTGAACCAGTAATAACACTGGTTGAATCCCATCCCTGGATAGAGATAGAGGTGGAGATAGAGATGGAGATAGATAGAGAGATATAGAGATAGATATAGAGATATATATCATATCATATATATAGATCCATCTTATTATTTCAAGGGCTGAATAATGACCCACTCCCTGTGTGGGTTTAGGATATTTGCCAAATTATCTGTTGAACATAAAAAGGCCTTGAACTCACAAGTTTTCAATTTGTCATGAATTGTTATCGTTTTAAATGTTAAGCTATTCTTAGAAATGCAGTTCCCATGACTCTCTGGTATGATTACAGCACATTCTATTACTTCAAAATTCTTCCTTTAATATGTGGGTAATGTTTTAATTGTCCTTGATTTGTAACCTATAGTAACAGAGGAAAACCATTTTCTCTTCTGCAGTCATATAGCAGAACTAAAAGCACAAGTACCATATGGTAACTCTGTATTCATTTGCTTCTGTCTTTTCCATCACCAGGTGTAAGATATTGAACATAAAATATGTCATTGTAAAACATGACTTTGCTAAATAACTGAGCCTGAGCTGATCATCTGTGTGCAAACTGACTGTGTGATAAGTGCTGAAAGCAGTGGAAAAGCCATCATCAGGTAGTACACCATCTGCTACCATTCAGTGGGGAAACAAAAAGTTGAAAGAATTTCCTTATTTGTGACTACCTCACTTGAGCCTAGTGCAATAGAACAGGGAGAGTTTAGGTTATAAAACACCAATGCAAAAATGCAAATGTGGTGTTACTTTTGTTTCCGAAATGGTCATTTGGATAATTTTATTTTCTTGACACACTGTCATTATTGCTGTTTGCTGGAGCCTCCTATCTGGTACTTCTACTCCTCAAACATCTTCAGCACCATCTTGGCACAGCTGGGAGCTCAAACAGCATCTCACATCTTGATAACAATCCAATAACTAAATTGATGATCCGGTCAACATTTTGGAATGTGAATTCCACCTTGCCTAGACTGGTTATGGCTCAAAATTTCACCAATTAAGGCTCTTAAATTAAACTTCTGGAAATGTTGTTCTGAAATATGATGTCCCATATTCAAGGGTCTTAGCGGAATAAGTAAATTAAAATAAACTGTATCAAATATACAGAGATGGTGACAAAATTAGATAATATTATACATTATTACTTTTATTAGTCATACCAGCAAGAATCGAAATGTAACACCCTGCTTCAGCAGCATTTTTCTAACCCAGAGTAAGGTCATATAATAATTCACTGGTTTTCCCCATACATATATAGAAACGTCATGTATTAATCTTCAGCTTATCATGCCCTAGTCAAGACATTACTGAAATATGACTGAGGATTGCTGTTAATGGTTTTGTTTTTGTTATGGTCACTAGGATAACTTTATTTTCTAGATTCAACCCTAGATTATTAATGTTTTAGGTATTGATAGACTACAATAGGTAGTTGGTTAACTATCTCCATTTTCTTGAAAATCATGCCTTCCTTCTGCAAGAGCATCATTCTCTTTTAACTGTGTTTTCCTGAAAATAAGACTGGGTCGTACATCAATTTTTGCTCCAAAAAATGCATTAGGGCTTATTTTCCAGTTAGATCTTACGTTTGGGGAAATACAGTATTGTATCTATCGAGCTGACAATCTTAGCTGGGGCTCATTTTGGGGGTAGGGCTAATATTACAAGCATCCTGAAAAATCATGCTAGGGCTTATTTTCCACTTGGATCGTATTTTGGAGGAAATACAGTACTAAAATGCATCCATCCAGCTGATGATCTTAACTGGGGCTTATTTGGGGGATAGAACTTATGTCAGCCATGGAAGCCATGTTTTATTAGCCATATATTTTCTTAGAAGCTTCAAGGTTGCCACAGTTAATGCCTGGAAATTTGGGAGGGGGGATTCTTTGTGAGTAGTAGATTAGATTCAACAATATTCTTCTAAAAAGTCAAGGTCTTGTGAGCTTGCACTTGGATGGGAGTGAAGGAAAGTTGGCTTTGGATAGAATGACATTTGATTGGGCCATGTGATGGACTGATGGGTACGGGGGGGTGGATCTTTAAATTTCACTTGTGCAATAAAAAACTCAGAAGTTTCAGATTCGGATTTTCCCAGGTGTGCCAGTATGACTTCTTTAATAAATTCCTACTTGAATGGATTTTGTCTCTGAGTGCTGAATTGAAATGGGAAGTTTCTTTGAAACGCTGATACTTATATTACAAATATCCTGAAAAATCATGTGAGGGCATATTTTCTGGTTGAGTCTTATTTTCAAGAAAAAATGATAGTAGCAGATAGTAGTGTCTCCCTGAGACTGGCATGCCTAGACTCTTGATCCAGGAACAGAAGCAATTGGTATACAAGATCAATCACTTAAAGGCTCCCCTATCTGTCACTCATTGAGCAATATCAATGTCCAAGAGGACATCCAGATTGTGCATCAAGTATGTCTGGAGGAGTGCAACCCCACCCCAAGTTATCAATGGAACAACTCCAGAATCAGGAGACCTCAAACCTCAAAGACACTCAATCTTGCTAGGGTTGAATTGCAACTTGCTGCAAATCAGAACCTTCCAGAAGCTCACAGACCCCAGGGCCTAGTTATGCATCTCTGCTGCATCACTTTTATAGCCCAGCCCAGAGATGTATAACTGAATACCAGTATTAGCATACCATATCTCCCTCCACTTTGACAGATGACCCAGTAACTTCATGTACTATGTTAAATAGGAATGGAGAAAGAAGTAAACCCCTGTAAGCAAGGGCTTAGATCTTAGTTAGAGATCTAACTAAGATCTCTCTTATCTAACAAAACCAACTAAAACTGACCTCAGAAGAAGGAGAACCGCTCCAAAACTGACTTCTGCTTCAAGGCATGTGGTGCAACAAGCTAGCACCTTGTTCTAAGTGGTGTAGAAAGTTAGCACCTACTTAGAAGAATGAAATATTTTGGGAAGGTAGAATATTATATTTCCCCAAAGGAAGAAATGGAGAAACATGTTTTTAGAGACAGAAAGCAACCCCCAGTTTCCTTAATAGCCCACATCAGATGTCAGTACTTAAGAGATAAAGAGCTTATTGAAAAAGTAAAACAAGTATATAGCTCTATTCATAGGCAAAGCAAATACTGCAAGCAGAAACCCATTCAAGACAGAATATTTTGAAACTCCCTGCAGCAAAGTCTGGACAAAAGCAGAATTATAGAATTAACCCTCATTCAAGATCCAAAACAGGATGAAAGCCAATAAGCCACAAAAGGAATTGCCCAACACCCTTTCAGAACACAAGCTTCTTCACTGCATCAGCCCCAGAGCAGTCCAAACTTCAACCAAACTTGGAAGCTCAGACAAACACTTATGATTTGCATTTCCTCTTTTGCCTATAGAGCCAGCTATGACCCCTACATAACTCCTACATGACCCCATAGGAATCTGACAACAGCCAATAGAATACATAGTCTTGCACAGGAACAGGAAGCTCAAGTGCAAAGCCCAAAGAAGGTATTAAAAACCCCATTCTCAACTCCATTTTGTAAGTTGCCCAGAACCACAAACCCATGTAGTTCTGCTTCATCAATAAACCCTCTTTCCAATCAGCCTCCATGTTTTCAGTGGCTTTCTCCCAGCTTGGAACTAAACCAGATGGATATTTCTTCCCCCAGAGGGATGATGAGTTTCCACCTTTTCCTTTATATTGCAGTAAGTAAGCTGGTTCCAAATGGTTTGTTTCTAACCTTTCCAGAACTCGTGGTCTGGATAATTTGTTTGAATGCACAAAAGAAGCAGAGAAAAAGGAGGAAGGGCCACCAATGAGAAAACAAGAAGCATTGAGAAAAACTTTTTTTCATTAAAACGTTCTTCAGACTTCATGCTATAACCTGATCATTTCATCAGCATCACAGGGCAATGCAAATGCTAATCAAGAACAATTTCCAAGAGATGCATTGCAAAAACCTGATGCTCAATTTTTACTAGTGGACTACTCCAAGAATAATTCTCTGGGGGGAGTGGGGGAACAGAGAGAATGAGGAGGGAGGGAGAGAGGGAGAGAGAGAGAATTTTTTTATAGTAAAGTTAGGGTAAGTGAATTGGGAAATCGTAATTTTTTTTACAAAATGAAATTTTTAAAAAAACATTTTTTCTTTTAGCAAGGTCTACATGTAGTAGAGGATAAAATAAGCTGCTGTATTTAGCAATTGTATTCTTATTATAAATTAAAAGAAAAAATGGAACTAGAGCTTTTTGCACTGATGGTAAGAACCTAAAAATGGACCAAATCAGACAGGGAGAAACATCAGACATGGGCCAACATGAAATGATCCTATTAACAACTGCTTTTAGGATAGATTTGATTAATATTGCCTTGACTTCAGTATGTATTTAGCTTCAAAGAATATTAGCCTTTCTCAAGCTTTTAATAAATGAGGAAAGAAGTGATCCCAAGGGGCCAAAAAGTCCTTACAGAATTAATTCCCGGGAGCTAGAAATGCACATCAGCTCTTTGTGTGAAGGGATGGATCAATGAGAGCTGAATATTGCCAAATATGGAAATTATTTTTCTAAACTGGACTGAAAAGAAACCAGAGGAACTGTATATGAAATCTGATAGCAGAAAGTCACCTGCATAGAACTTTTATATTCCAATCCTCCACTTTTATGTTCTACCTAATGGAACTTATACCATAGAGTAGTTTTTTGTCAAATTCAGAAAAAGCTTGTTTGAAAGTTCTTTTCAAGCCCATCTAGGAAATACTGTATATAAAATACTACATTAATTCAAAAGGAAAGATAGATAACATTTAAATGTTTTTACTTGTCCAAACTAAGAGAGTTCCTTGAGGTCAATAGACCTCAAAATTATGTGCTTCTGCGTTTACTCACTGCATAAGCAGTTAACTCATTCCTAACACATTTTCTGAAAGTTGGTTGACCCTTAATATATATATAATATCCCCTTGTCATACTTATGGATGGTCTGTGTCTTCCTCATTCTTGAGTCTTCTACTAGGGAAGTCTGAGGGTTCTAGGGAGTATCTTAGCTGCTTTTAACATTGCCCCCTTCAGGATAGACAGCTCTGTTCCTGTGACCTGTTGGAGTCACTCTCCCAGCTTAGGATTCACAATTCCTACCACCATTGGAACACTTTGGCCTTTACTTTTCACAATGTATTTAGTTCCCATTTCAAATCTTCTTATTCTCCCAGCTTCTCATATTCCTTTTTCCTGATGTTGCTGTCACTTGGCTCCACAACACCTACCACCACCACTATCTTCTGCTTATTGTCTACAACCACAATGTATGGCTGATTAGCCAGTACATCTCTACTTGTTTGGATGTAGAAATCCCCAAAAATCTTGGCCCTGTTTTTCACTTTTCTATGGAATCTCATTATTGACTTTGGAAGCACTGTGCCAATGTTCCTATATGCAATGCCAATTCCTTAATTGTGCTGCTCAGTTTATGCTGTTACTGCCTGCATATTATACCCTGATGCTATGTGCTGGACTGTCTCTGAGGCCTCTGTGCATAGTCTGCACATCAGGTCCTGTGTAGAGTGGTAGATATTTGCTTCTATGCATTTGGTGCTGAGTACCTGTTTTTGTGCTGCTATGATCAGTGTCTAGTGCTTTTAGTCCAGACGTTTCTAACCACTGGTAGGATATCCCAATGTCAGTCACCTCAGCTATCTGCTGATGGTACATCCCATGAGGGTGATATAGGCCAGTGCATGAGCGCAGCTCAGAAGGACACTGGGAACAACAACAGAGGCTAAAAACACAGTTGCTGACAGATAAAGCAGTCACTCAACACTCAAGATCTAGATAAACCAATCTGAGCTCAGCCTGGAACGACTTCAGCAAAGCCACGTAAAGAATTTGTGATTACTTGGCACTAAACAAATTCAGTGGGACACAGGGGACTTTCCTCAAGAATGGTACTGTGGAAGACAACTTTGGAAGTCAACTCAAGTCAGCTCACATAAATAACAATTAAGTATGGGCACTTAGGCTTGAAACTCCTCAACTAGATAATCACAAGGATAAGCTATGGATATTGTTTACTACCAGACACCTCTTCTATATGTATGACTTCAAGCTATATGCTAAGAATGAATAAGACATCAACATACTGAATTCAGTAATTCTATAATTCAGATTCGAGAACAGTAATTGGATAATGGTCAAAAGAGAGAAGGCAGTTAAAACTGATGGGGTGAAATTATCAGCAGGCTGCATAATAGACATGCAGATAAGGTACAGGTAAATTGCTATCCCACAGTTACATAGGAACCACAGTGAGGAGGCCAGGAAGGTGGCAAAACTAAATACTACTAAAGGTTAAAACACAGCTCAATGAAAAGACAAGGTCCATACTGTTCTGTATGTAAAGTGGATGACTCCAAACCTACCATTCTGATTGG
>BLBF01000005.1:60694572-60717627 GCA_015471245.1 Laticauda colubrina | reverse complement strand
TTCTTCTTCTTCTTCTTCTTCTTCTTCTTCTTCTTCTTCTTCTTCTTTATCATTATCATCACCATCATCCTATCTTATGTTGAGTTGTCCCATTTTGTTGTTGGTAGTGAGTAGGCCATAGTGAGTTGGCCATGGTGAGTTGTCCCATTCTGTCTGTGGGATGGGTTGGGGTGAGAGAGGGGGACTGGCCCAAAGGCACTCAAGCCATGGGTGAAAAGAAAAGCCTTTAGAATTCCCCTTTTTATTGTTCAGGGAAGGGAAGATTAGCTCCAGTATGGTTTCTTACTTCAGTAATAAATTTTATTTTATTTTAATGTTTAATGTTTACTATTCTGATTGTTTATTAATTATCTCAATTTATAAAGCTGCATATGTCAAATTCAGGACTCTGAGCAGCTAACACTATGAAAAGTACATATAAAAATATAACAATAGACCAACACATAGAAACAGCTGCTAGGATTTTAAAAAATGATAACATGTGGCTGTTATACTTGAAGAATCATTTCACTTCCTGGGATTATGCTATTAATGCAAATTGAGTTCATATTCTGTCAGATTGGGAACAGAAACTTCAGGTTTCTACATAGGAATTTTAATTAGAATAATTTGCTTCACAATTATCCCATTCACAATCAATTATAAAATAAATTATGAAAAACAGTTAAAACAGGAACCAATTTGGCAGTTATTCTTGATCCTACAAACAAATTATTTTTTTCTTCCTATCAGATATCAGATCGTCCTCAATTTGTCCATTATATCACTATCCCTTCTCATAAACAGCATTGCTAATATCTTAAACTAAAACAGAACTAGAGCAATGTTCAGGTGAGAACAAAAGTAGACTGGAATTCCTAACAGTATTATGAGTTATGCTTTCCACTGGTGACTTCTTCCTCTTCTTCTTTCTCCTTCCTCCTCCTCCTCCTTCACCATGCCTCTTTCAGATCCACCACCTATTTATTCCATACAATTCTGTTTTACAGGCATGAAACCATTAAAGGACACAGAATAAATATTGATGGATACAAAGGCCATTTTTCCTTTTTTCTGATTGCTTCTTTCTCTGCTGGAATTAGAACTCCAATAGATTTGAAGAATGTAGTAAGAACTACAAGCTTTAGCTAGAAGATATTGTCAATATTTTACAAGAGTTTTTGGTTCTCCGTGATATAACTTTTTATGGCAACTTCTAGATCATGGAATGGTCACAGTTATACTTCATTCACCCTTTCAAAAATCACACTCTGTTCTGAAAAGCACTGGGGCAAGTAAATTTCATAATGGATTCTGTCTGTGAAACCTGCACTAAAGATCTAGTTCCCCAAAGCCATAACTATATTATAGACTAATCTGAAATCTCTGTCCTTTTAGATTATATTAATGAACTGTTTATAATCCCAAAAATCTGTTGCTTTACCCAGAAGGTGATTGCTTTATCATTTGCTCAAAATATAAATATTTTTAAAGTCCAATAGATATGTAAGTTGATGCTAGCATGATTGTCTCTTGTGTATGACAAACTTACAGATCTGAGACTTATGCTCCA
The DNA here is from genome assembly GCA_015471245.1 of Laticauda colubrina. Lineage (NCBI taxonomy): Eukaryota > Metazoa > Chordata > Lepidosauria > Squamata > Elapidae > Laticauda > Laticauda colubrina. The sequence goes on along the minus strand of BLBF01000005.1, from coordinate 60,716,075 downwards.
TTTACATTTGGATATTATCATTAATGAACACACTGCAGCCTACACTGTCATCTTTTATTGCTTACACATTGCTCCTTATAAAAATTAATCATGATGTCTCTCATTAGTCACAGATGCAACCCAGCAAAGACAAAATATGGCAGCATAAACTTTAATGAGATGTTAGATTTTTGTCATTGAAAAGTAATTATGAAAGAGAGTGATGCATGATTAGTGACATTTTTGTAGAGAAAATTAAAACAGAATTACAATCATGTTTTCTCAGTCTGAGCACCACATTCCCTCCCATTTTTCGCTAGTTATTCATGTATTACTTCTTAATATTATATGCACCTAGTTTTTTTCTAAATCGATGAAAATTACACTTATATCCTACAGAAATTGTAAATTAAAATGTAGGTAAATAACTTCTTTATATGTTTTATCCTTATTGCAAAAAGAATCCTGGTTTGTTAGAAAACTATAAGATATTACTCTTCAAAGCCACAGCAAATCAGATTAACTGCCCTATAAAAGTGATTTACAATTGGATAAATATTTATTCAGGAACCCTGAATTGCCCAATTCAAAAAGTTACCATTTGCTTTGACTGATATAAACATGCTAAAGAATGACATGGTTTCTGCAAAAAAGGGGGGAGGGAAGGGGGGAGAGAGAGGGAGGGGGAGAGAGGGAAAAGGAGAGGGGGAGATTATATATATATATATGGATCTTTGGTTATTCGGGTTTTCTCCCGCGTAGAATTGGAAGTATCTAGGCAACGTTTCGATGAAGTCTCATTCATCATCTTCAGGCTTGTTTCTTCAGTTCTGTGCTGCTCAGAGTAATGTGAGCTTGCAGCTGCTTCTTCCTTTTAACTGCTAGTGGGAGTGTGACTTGATTGGGTGGGGGTTTGGCTGTGTTCTGATTGGTAGGGGGGTTGGCTGTGTATATGTTTTCTTAGGCTTTCGCGGGTACTTACATGTGTGCTGTTTAGCTTCCTTCGGATATTATCCCACGTCATTGTAGTTCTGTTAAAGTTGTAGCAACGTTTCAGCAGAATCTCATCTGCCATCCTCAGGCTTCTGTATAGAGTTAGTTCCTGGTTTCAAATTTGAGGCTGGTCCATTCTGATTGGCTGGGAGCCTGGATCTGTATTCATTGGACTTGGAGTTTGATTGATTGGTGTTTCTGGTTTCTTCTGTCTGTTTTGTGGCTTTGATTGGCTGGAAGCACTCTGTTCTTGTGTTGGAGGCTTTTAGTGCAGCTTGGCTCCATGTGAAGGGACGGCTGCTCTTCATTAGCAAGCTGCTATTCATTAGCAAGCTGGGTTTCACCTGGGAGCCTGGTGGGGGGGTGCTTGGGTTGGAGCTATCAGAGGGAGTCTGTTTTTGCCCAGGTGTTTGCCTGGCTTGTGGCATGGAGATCTTTCTATTGGAGAGTGCAGGCTTCCAAATGATTGACAGTCTGGTGGAATCATCTCTTCTATTCATGCTGTCAGGTCTTTTTTCAATCTCTATGGCTTCTCTGATGATTCTGTGGCTGGGGTTTTCTATAGTGGCCAGGGTTTTAGTGCCATTGAAGTTGATGTTGTGACCTGTGGTTTTCATGTGTTGGACTAGTGAGGAGGTGTGTTCCAGCTTTTTTACTGCATTTTTTTTACTGCATTTTGTTTATCTAGGCGGGTACTTATTCTTCTATTGGTCTGTCCAATGTATGTGGCCGGGCATGATGTACAGGGAATTTCATATATGCCTTGGTTTTCCAGGTCAATTTTGTCTTTGGGGTTCCTCAGGATGGCTGCTATTTTTTGTCTGTTTTGAAGGTAGTCTTGATGTGATGCCTGTGTAGTATCTTACTGATTTTATCTGTGGTACCTCTTATGTAGGGCAGGACAGCTGTTCCGTGGATCTGTTGATCTTCTAGGTCTCTGTTATGTCTTGGTGTGTTTTTGTGGATCAAGTTGGTGATTTTGTTTTTGTGGAAGCCATTGGCTGTCAATATTTCAGTCAGAGTGCATAATTCAGTCTTTATATGTGTCTTATCTGCCAGGCGTTTGGTTCTGGTAATTAGTGTTTTCGCTACGGAATTTATCTGTGCTGGGTGGTGGTGGGATTGGGCGTTGAGGTAGCGGTTGGTGAGTGTTTTCTTTTGGTATATGGTGTGTCCCAGTGTGCCATCTGTTCTTTTGTAGATTAGTACATCTAGGAATGGTAGTTGTTTGTTTATTTCCGTTTCCATGGTGAACTTGATTTTGGGGTGTGTGACAGGCCTCAACATCAACCACAGGTCACAAAATCAACTTCAATGGCACTTCAATGGTTTTCTATAGTGGCTAGGGTTTTAGTGCCATTGAAGTTGATGTTGTGACCTGTGGTTTTCATGTGTTGGACTAGTGAGGAGGTGTGTTCCAGCTTTTTTACTGCATTTTTGTGTTCATCTAGGCGGGTACTTATTCTTCTATTGGTCTATCCAATGTATGTGGCTGGGCATGATGTACAGGGAATTTCTTATATGCCTTGGTTTTCCAGGTCAATTTTGTCTTTGGGGTTCCTCAGGATGGCTGCTATTTTTTTGTCTGTTTTGAAGGCAGTCTTGATGTGATGCCTGTGTAGTATCTTCCTGATTTTATCTGTAGTACCTCTTATGTAGGGCAAGACAGCTGTTCCATAGGTCTGTTGGTCTTCTAAAGATCTCATGGAACTAACAGAACCCTGCCTAACCAACACATATTTCATATACAAAGGACAAAGATACAAGCAAATTGAAGGAGCCCCTATGGGATCACCACTGTCACCCGTCATTGTAAACCTGTTCATGGAAGAATTCGAATCCAGAGCCCTGGCTAATGCCACCCACAAACCCAAACTATGGCTAAGATACATCGATGACACATTTGTGATTTGGCCCCATGGAAAAGAAAACCTAAACAATTTCCTAACACACCTAAACAACACACACCCCAAAATCAAGTTCACCATGGAAACGGAAATAAACAAACAACTACCATTCCTAGATGTACTAATCTACAAAAGAACAGATGGCACACTGGAACACACCATATACCAAAAGAAAACACACACCAACCGCTACCTCAACACCCAATCCCACCACCACCCAGCACAGATAAATTCCGTAATGAAAACACTAATTACCAGAACCAAATGCCTGGCAGATAAGACACATATAAAGACTGAACTATGCACCCTGACTGAAGTATTAACAGCCAATGGCTTCCAAAAAAACAAAATCACCAACCTTATCCACAAAAACACACCAAGACATAACAGAGACCTAGAAGACCAACAGACCTATGGAACAGCTGTCTTGCCCTACATAAGAGGTACTACAGATAAAATCAGTAAGATACTACACAGGCATCACATCAAGACTGCCTTCAAAACAGACAAAAAAATAGCAGCCATCCTGAGGAACCCCAAAGACAAAATTGACCTGGAAAACCAAGGCATATACAAAATTCCCTGTACATCATGCCCGGCCACATACATTGGATAGACCAATAGAAGAATAAGTACCCGCCTAGATGAACACAAAAATGCAGTAAAAATGCTGGAACACACTCCTCACTAGTCCAACACATGAAAACCACAGGTCACAACATCAACTTCAATGGCACTAAAACCCTAGCCACTATAGAAAACCCCAGCCACAGAATCATCAGAGAAGCCAAAGAGATTGAAAAAGGACCTGACAGCATGAATAGAAGAGATGATTCCACCAGACTGTCAATCATTTGGAAGCCTGCACTCTCAAATAGAAAGATCCCCACACTTCAAGCCAGGCAAACACCTGGGCAAAAACAGACTCCCTCTGATAGCTCCAACTCAAACACCCCCCCACCAGGCACCCAGGTGAAACCCAGATTGCTAATGAACTACCTTGCTTGCTAATGAAGAGCAGCCGTCCTTTCACACGGAGCCAAGCTGCACTGAAAGCCTCCAACACAAGAACAGAGTGTTGCCAGCCAATCAAAGCCACAAAACAGACAGAAGAAACCAGAAACACCAATCAATCAAACTCCAAGTCCAATGAACACAGACCCAGGCTCCTAGCCAATCAGAATGGACCAGCCTCAAATTTGAAACCAGGAACTAACTCTATACAGAAGCCTGAAGATGGCAGATGGGATTCTGCTGAAACGTTGCTACAACTTTAACAGAACTACAGTGACGTGGGATAATACCCGAAGGAAGCTGAATATATATATGAGATACTCTTTAAATAGCATCCTATGGATCTCTCATTTAATGCAGCAAATTCAATGCGTTTTTCTTGGAATAGCTCAAAGATTCACTTGTATTGCCAGTTCAGTTTTGTTACTCTTTGTAAGGTTGGAAACCAGACAATGAGTTCTAATTTACACTTACTGGTCCAATGTCTGCCATCCTCCTTTACATCATCACAACTAAAGAAAAGTTGCCTGAGAAAAGGTCTCTTTTTTATGGGGCTAGAAAACTGGAGTCACATATATAAAACACAGAATCCCATGATGTCACAAAGACCTTCTGTACTTAATAGGTAGTTATGCCTTCCCTATTGACAAATAACAAGCAGTCATGAGTGTAAAATAGACAGAAGGTCTGACTAAGGTCTAGAAACCACCAAAGAACAAAGTAATTTCAAATACTGAAGAATTCAAAGATTTTTTGTGGGCCAATAAATCAATCTGAAAGTCTAACGTAATAGGTCAATAAAAAAATTTTAAAGCAATGCTTCAATATGATAAATGTTGTGGTTTCTATCTCCAAATCCTTGGTGTTTCTTTTAGGTGAGCATCTTTATCACAACATACCTCATCCAAACAGATTCCCAAGAGAAAGAGGCATCTTCCTCAAAATAGTGGTTCAAATTAATCAGGCATATTTGAAGCACTGCATATATAATAACTTAATTCACAGATTCAGTGGTTTATCTGGTGTATCTGAGATTGTTATAACTTCAGTTCTATTTGTGGAGAATGCTGCAAAAGATTGAGTGGCGTGACTGGTTGCCTGCTCATATTGGTGTCAAAAGAGCCTGTAAAATTAATCTAATCCAACATAGCTTCTTCTCTGGTAACATCGCACCACTAACTAGAGCATACAAAACATTTGCTAGACCTATACTTGAATACAGCTCATCAGTCTGGAACCCATATCATATATCAGATATTAACACAATTGAAAAAGTCCAGAAATATTTCACAAGAAGAGTTCTCCACTCCTCTACTCATTGCCGAATACCTTATGCCACCAGACTTGAAACTCTAGACCTAGAAAATTTAGAACTACGCCACCTTTGGTCCGATCTAAGTATAGTATATAAAATCATACATTGCAATGTCCTACCTACAAATGAATACTTCAGCTTTAATCATAACAATACAAGAGCACACAATAGAAACAAACTCAAGGTTAACTGCACCAAATTTGACTGCAGAAAATATGACTTCAACAACAGAGTGGTCAATGTTTGGAACACTCTACCTGATTCTGTGGTTTCTTCTCCAAACCGCAAAAACTTAACTTTAGACTGTCTACTATTGACTTCACCCCCTTCCTAAGAGGTCGGGGGGGGGGGGGGTTGCATAAGTGCACCAATCATGCCCACTGTCCCTGTCCTATTTTTTTATTTATTTTTCTTATAAGTATCTATCTCATGTATTCAAAACTATGTTTATTCTGATACCTGTATCTTCTAAGCGATTGACAAATCAAATAAATAATAAAATACTAAAATACCTAGGAACCACTCTTGTTAATCACAATCCTTTCGGAATAGCATGATTCATATTACATTGGACTTCATTCACTTTCTCACCTCTCAAATTCTTTAATGTGGCCGCAGACTTTAATTTTGCTCTTTCTTCTGTTGCTAGAGTACCACATTCCTGGGAAAACCCAAGGACTTCAGCTCAGTTCTCAGCACTCTATGTATGGTCTCAAGGCTGACTAATCTGGTACACAACATCTCAACCATGAGTGATAGGCTAAAATATGCCTTGTGTGTTCACTATTTGATTAATGCCCCTTTTCTGTGCCAATTGTTTTTATGTGGCTTACCTGTTTCCACAATATATTTCATTATGGCAACCTCTTTTGGCTGCCTTTGCTAAGTAAATAACAATCATACAGTACTCTTAAGAAATCATAAATATGACTCAATCAAGACTTACCACTGATGAAAAGAGCCTTCCAAAGTAGGACCAGGCTTGAGAATCATTTATTGCAATACCATAAAAGCCAATAATGAGAGGCTAATGGCTAGGCTAACGCACATCAATGTTGTGCACAATCTAATACTCAAAAAAAGCAAGTAGAAAAGAGGATACTTATATCTTAAGCAGATTTTGAAAGTTTAAGTGGGATTAAAAGCTTTCTGCAAAGATTTAGCACAATCTAGATTCTTTGCAGAAAAAAATTATAGATTACTATATTATTCTATCCTCCATACTGTCATTGCTTTAAAAATGGTAGGGAAGATGTTTAAAAAAAACATTGAAAGTTTCCAACTGAAATTTGATAAGGTAGATGTCTGAAACTGAGTCTTTCTTCCATGCTATGTTCATTTTATTTTGCCAAAAATATAGCACTTGTGAGTGTTTTAATGCTTTCACCCTGTAGTATATTAATATTTTAATGAGGTCATTACATTCTTAAATAATTGCATCATTTGTACAATGATGTCATGTGTTTGTCATCATTTTTCTAACATTGGATTTGTTAAGACCTTTATAGGAAAACATGAAGTAAAGACACTTTTCCAGCACTGGATTATTTCCAAATGACAACTTCAAATCCCAGGATTTAAGTCACTGCTCTAACCAAACTGAACTGCATTTGGTCAGTTCAGAATGCTACTTTGTACCTGAGCAAAAGTGATTTCTGTGTAGCTTATTACACCCAAGGAGTATGTCCATGTTTCTGTACCTGTCAGCTTCTCTTCTAGAACTACCATTGTTCTCAGAGATTTTGGATATCCCTGATCAAAATCTGAAGCTGCAAATCCATTGGTAGCAGGTGTCAGTTTTACTCTACTTGCCCTGCCAGGCTCTGCTCAGCCCTGCTACTATATCAAAAAGATTTAATGCATTTCCTGTCTTATTCTCATCCTCTAAGGATGAGTCTTCTGTGAAGACTACGAATATTTATTGGGTATAAAATTACACATGTATACACAAATACATATCTCCTCAAAATAGTTTTGCAGACAGATGCTTAATTATGGTTCATGAAGCTGGTCTGTGAATGTTGAAATGACTTTTGCCATTAAGTCTCTCATAATTCTCTCTTGAGGCATTTTCTGTTTCATGAAGTGATGGTATATTATGAGCATGCAACAAAGATATTTTCAGTACTTTTAACAGAAGACTCTCCAAAGGTAAAAGATACTGAATACACAGGAAATGCCAGTGCTTTTCAGGTGCATTTTCAATATGTGTATATTTAAAGAATCATTTCTGAATTGAGCAGCTTTACAAATCCAAGAAATATACCAAATAAATAGGAAAAATGACAGTTGAAATGAACAAGTAGCTCCAGCATTCAACCTGTCATCAGAGATATTAAATTTCTTCCTCAAAGAAGGAAAATGTAATAACATAAGGTTGTGCAGATGTTTGATAAATATGGGCTGTGTAAAAGATACTGTCCTGTCACATATATGAACAAATCAATGTCTGGTTCTATATCTCTTCTGATCTTAATATATAGCTAATTTCTAAAAATAATATATATTTGACACTAAAGGACTTGCTAGCAGCTGTTTGTAATCTACTTTACTGTTCTGGGGATGGATCACATTTCAAGATATGTTAATAAACATGATTAAGTCTTGCCATCCAGTTGTTTCATATTGTGTAGATATTGTCAATTAAGTTTGCTAATGTAAGTATCACAAAAATTGGAATGTATCCATTAATGAAGAACTTTCAATCTATTGTGCTTGCATTTTTGCAATTCTATTGTTACACAATTTACAAGCATACTAGTCACCAGATTTCAGAGGTTGGGTTAATTAATTATTGTATGGGTATGCTGTTGAATTGTCTTTTTAATATTGAAATGGAAGGACTAGACAATATAATTCCATAAGGTTAAAATTTAATTTGCTGTTGAAAATTAAGCTATATTATGTTTAAACATTAACATCCATTATAATTTGTTGTAATGCATTTATTTGTGAGTTTCTGTTACTTTATCTCTTTCTTCGCTATTGTACTGAAGCAATAAAAATTTACAAACAATTTAAACAATGCAGTTATGTTGATCTGTTTGCTTAATGTTCACTTATCCATGAAGGAGAGAATTTCCCTAATTCAGCTTATCTAAAAGTCAGTGTTCGTAAGCCACTCCTTTGGGGATCACTTTTTCCCTCTCTTCCTCTTGGCAGCACTTTCATTCTCAACATATCAAACCAATATTTCTATATTAGTAGGAAATATAATGTAATTCCTAACTATTTCTCTTTTAAGAAGCAAATCAGTGATTGATCCAGTCTGAAGACCATCCTACTATCAATAGCAACTTGCAGCAAGTTTCACATATTGAAATGATATACTGTATAACAGTTAACAATACTGTATACAGAATAGCTCTAGCCTAGTATAACACAATAATATATTTGACTAATCTGAAATTACTTAAATGTCCAAAATTTCTAAACATGTCTTCTTCGCTTCCTTATGACAACCTTCCTTATGTGTGTGTGTGTATTTGCAAGAGAGATAGGCTGCCACCATTTGCATGATTTATAAATACTAAACCTCTGCCTGAACACACAATCTGAACCTAAGGCAATACTTAAATAAAGACAGACTCTTTCCCCACAGTTTTCCATTACTCTCCTTAAAATAAAAGTGTACATCCAACAGTCTAGCACATGGCTGTGCACATGGCATCACTTCTCGGTCTAATAAACAGTAGGGATATGAAAAGTGTTCTGTGAATTGACTGTTCTATGCAAGAAACAGCTGGGTTCAGGTAACATATGCACACTGACTGAAGCTGTAATGACCCGGGGCATGGCACAAAGGCATCACAGTCACATAAGTAAGAAAAGTCTCTTTAATGCCTCCCACTTTGCCCCAATGTCCAGTTACCTTCAGCTGGAGAAAAACCTCTCCCAAGAACAATCTTTAAGTAGAGGAACTTCAATCTGAAAACAAAGTACATATAAACTGTATAAAATAAAAATCCACACAATCCATGCTGCAGCAATTAACTGGTCAGGGCAGAATAAGGAATTGCAGACTTCAAAGGCCAACAAAACACACATAGTTGGAAAGACGTCAGGAACCCAGATAAACCTTGACAAAACAAGATAATACATGATTTGTTTCCAACAAGTTGCTGTGCGCAACTCACTTTTTAAAAACTGTGTTTCCAGTTGCAGCTAATGAAGGGAATCATGGCCCTTTCCTCCCCCGTAAGCTAGGCAACTCACATTGCTCCCTTCTCCATTTCTCCCTGCATGCCCTATGATGAAGAGGGGGTGGGCCTGGATCTTCCTCTGAATTCCCTCTGCCTTGTTCTACCTCTTCTCTGCTCTGCCCATCCTGAACTGTGCCCTTCCCCAGTTTCTTCCACAGCCAACAGAGCTACACTCCCACTCCCTGTCAGCTGCTCAGCCTCCCCCTAGGAATCCGAATCTGACAGGGACATGACAGAAGTATGTAAGGCCTGGGCACAGGGCAAAATTGACCAGAAAAAGGACAAAATCATTGGCAATAATTAAGGAAAAAAGAAAGAAGGGGGAGGGGAAGTATTGTAAAGATTAGAGAGAGGGAACAGATAGGCCAGCAAGTCACCTGTGAATTCAAGTGTAGCAGAAATATCCTACCAGTAGGAAGATTATTGGTTGGGTTGGCACAAAAGCCATGTAGAAAGGGAAGGGAGGTTGGGCTGACTCACATCAGTTGTGTTTTATTTTCCTTGAAAGACCTTTCCAGCATTTAGCTCAGGCAAAATCCAGAATAACCACGATGTTCCAGATTTGGGCTTTCATGTGTGAAAGGGGGAGGGTATGTCAGCTTTGCTGGATAATTTTTTATAATGTTAAAAAGTTACAAAACAATGTAAAGAAAAAGTAAGGAAATAGAAAAGGGAAAGTGATAGAGCAATACTTAAAAATAGAAAAAGAAAATAGATCGATAGCTAAGGAAGTTGTTTCCTATCTTCACAGCATTTAAATTTAAAACTGCTTATCCTCTTCAAAATTATATAATACCATTCCCTTCTCCTCATATTGTGCCCTTGTCTGTAAATTCAGAAATCATCACTTCATCATTATCCATTTCCAATAAAATGTCCAAAAATGCTATTTTATGAAAACAGCCATTGTTTCCTCCATATTCAAATAAGTCAGCTTATCCATTTCCATAAATTCAGCCATCTTCATTGTCCATTATTTCATTGTGGGGATTTAAGTAGTCTTTCATTCTTGCACTTTGTGCAAATAATAAACTCACTGCAATTATCATATATAAATTCAATAAGTCTATAAGTCAATTCTAATCAACCATCTATATGTCTTAATAGAAACAATTCTGGTCTCATCTGGATGTTAATTTTTAAAGTGCTCTGCATCATCACATGTATCTGTGTCCAATATTTTTCACTTTTTCACAAGTCCACCATGTATGGTGAAGTGTCACTTCATGCTTTTCACACTTCCAGTAATGATTTAAAGTTGCCTTGTACAGTTTAGATTATTTTTCTAATAACATATATAATCATGAAGATTCTTTATGTTTCAGTTTCATTAGTCCTGGACCTGGTCAGAATTATTCAACAAAACATTCAAACTGCAATGTATTTTGTTCGATTTTGGTCTGACCGTGTCTAGACCTGCCCTTTGTTTAGAGCAGTTTAACTTCAGTCATTTGAAGATGTCTGGACTTCAATTCCCAAAATTCCCCAGTCAGCAGAAGTCCACACATCTTCAAATAGTCAAAGTAGTTTAGGGAGGGCGGAGCTTGCATCGCAGTGGTACAACATGCGATCTTTAAGCTTTAAGATCACTGCTGATATCTCCATTGCAAGACAGTCCTAACGGACCTACACCGTTCCGTGGAGACGGTGATAGAGGAGGTCACATCCTGTCGATCCCATTGCAAAGTCCCTGGTAGATCCAGGAGAAGCCCTTTTTTCCTGCGGTGGAGAGGCAGCTGAAGCTGGGACAGCTCCAGAATGGAAGAAAGCTGGAAAGAAAAGGTGTCAGTTTGGTGAGATAATTTTCTACTAATTTTTTTCTGGAGAGAACACCCTAAAAGACTAAAAATTAAATTTAAAAGTGAAGATAAAAGTGCTCAAGCGGCGAGATTAAGCACAAATTAAACCTGAAGGGTTGTTTTTTTCTTTTTATTGGAACTTTGGATTTTGTTAAAACTTTTTAACTTTTAAACTGGACTGGTCTTTCATTTTTAATTTTTATTTTTTCCCTTCAAAATAACTCTTTGGAAAAGTTTTTTATTCTCTTGCTTTTTCTTTTTAATAATTTTAGATTCTTTTTATTTTTTATTATTCTTGATTTTAATATTAGTTAATAAATATTGTTTTACCTCTTTGGCAAGGGGAATGTACAGATTTCTGTCTTTTTAAATCTTTTTTTATTTTTTTTTATTTTTTCATCCTTTTTCCATTTTATATTTTTTTCTTTTTTTTCCTTTTTTCCTACATAATTGGAACCAATTGGATTAAGGTATTCAAGTGCCTGCAGACTTTTCCCTTCCCTCTTTTATTTTTAATTATTTTTTCTTTTTTTTACTAGAGTGGCACTTAGCTGCTCTTGCTTTTTCTTTTCAATTTTTCTATTGTACTTTAAGATGAGCAGAAAAATACCAGCCTCAGCTTCTTCAATCCTGACTTCTTCTTCCTCACCAGCTGGAGGACAACAATTAATACAGGTGATGTTACAACAAGAGAAGGAGAAAGAAGTGACACTGCAGATGATTATGCAAGGAATTCAAAAGATATAGGTAAAAATAGATAACATTGAAAAGAGAACAGAGAATATTGAGCAAAGAACGGAAAAGATGAATGAAAAAATAGAAAATATTCAACAGATGATGATGCAATATGAGGACAGAATAAAGAAAATTGAAGAATAATATGTACAAACAGATAAGAAGATTGGAGATATGGATACCCGATTGAGTGAAGTGGAAAGAGATAAGGGCAGATCTCTGCAGTTGTTGGGATGGGAAATTGATGGATCAGAATTCTATCTTAGATTTCAAAATAGAGAAGAAGAAAAGGGTGAAAACCTTGCTGAAATGATGACAGAAATCTTGGCAGAAGCATTAGGGGTAACTAAAGAGTAGATGATGGATGGAATGGAAGAGGTGTTTTGTGTTTATACAAGATATGCGATGAAAAATAAACTGCCAAGAGAAGTTCATATCATATTTACTAAGAAAATAATAAGATCACAAAAAAATGCAGGTGGCAAGAGAAAAAACGCTAAAGCCCATGTCACACTGGCCAACGAATGCAAAAAGGACACAGCAGACAAGCAAAATGTTCCATCGGTTGTTATCCGCTCTCAAAAGGGGCAAAAATTTGCATAACCGGAGCCGATAACACGGATGCGGGGAGGAGGCAGAGCGGATGCAAAGCGGATGCAGAAAGGAAGCACAGCAGATGGAAGTGGATGGGAGCAGATTGCGCAACCGCAGGGCTTCCGGGGGGCCTCAGCAAAGCAGACGCGGAACGGATACAGCGGATGCAGAACAGATGCCGAACGGATGAAGCGGATGCACAGCAGATGCACAGCGGATGCACAGCGGAAGCCCAATGGATGCCTGGCGTTAATTGCGCATGCGGGAAGGATGCATTGCATCAGCCCCGTGGATATAATGGAAGCAGCTCGGAAGCAGGTCACCATTCAGAGGAAAGACCTGCTGCCAGACACATTGACTGCCTTGCCTGCCCAGCCTGCATGTCTGCCTGCCAGCCTTGCTGCCAGCCTCCCTGCCAGCCTTGCTGCCAGCCTGCCTGCAAGCCTTGCTGCCAGCCTGCCTGCCAGCTTTGCTGCCAGCCTGCCTGCCAGCTTTGCTGCCAGCCTGCCTGCAAGCCTTGGTTCATGTCTGCCTTCCAGCCTTGGTGCCTGCCTGCCTGCCAGCCTTCCTTCCAGCCTTGGTGCCTGCCTCCCTGCCAGCCTTCCTGCCAGCCTTGGTGCCTGCCTGCCTGCCAGCCTTCCTGCCAGCCTTGGTGCCTGCCTCCCTGCCAGCCTTCCTGCCAGCCTTGGTGTCTGCCTCCCTGCAAGCCTTCCTGCCAGCCTTGGTTCCTGCCAGCCACCCTGCCAGCCAGCAACCCCACAACCATGCGGAAGCACAGCAAGCCTCAGCCATCTGCTGCCAGCCCTGGCAAGAGGGACAGGGCTACCATCCCGCCCCCTGGCCCTCACTCTGGTTCTCCTGGGGCTTCTGCAGCATGGGCTCACTCTTCCGGGGCTGGCGCTTCTGCTGCTTCTGCTTCTGGAGGAGCTGATGACAAGCACTCCAGCACCAGCCACCTCCACAGCACCTGCACCCTTCACCCCTGGGACTGAGCGACCAAGAGGAGTGCAAGAGACTCTTTTTTGTTGTATAGTTTGTTGTTAATAAAGTCTATTTATGATTCACACACTTGCTTCATTTCTTTTTTTTAATAAAGTCTTGGTGGAAACTTTTAGAAATGGTTTAAACCTTTGCATGCTTGTGGGATGGGTCAAGATAGCAGTGGGGTGGGCAGGGATACCTGTGCAATGAGCAGGGATACCTTTGGAATGGGTAATAGCTGTGGGGATAGATAAACCTCCAGTGCAAGCATAGTGGGACTGTATGGTCCACCCTCCCAGGTGCCACGCCTATGGCCCTTTATTATCAATAACAATGTAATAATCATCCATACATGTCAACACAAACACAACTCTTTATTAAATGCCCTGATCATTGTAGGTCCACCCAACATACATGGCCCAATCTCATCAGTGTAATGAGACAGGCTGGAGGAAGCATCCATTAATCATCTATCATCCTGTCTTGCCACTCCACCGCTCCAGCTGGGGAGTTGCACCAGTGTTTCAGGAGGTTGCGCTGCTTCTTCCATTCACGTGAGGCTCTGTTGGTCTGGAGGGTTGTGAAGCAGCTTGGTGATCTGGTCCTTCACCAGCTGGTACTGTGGATCCGCCATTTCCTTGAGGGTCTGGTTGACATAGGTGAGGAAGGGCTTGCGGTTGGAGGATGAGGAGTCGGTGGAGCAGACCTGGACTGGCTTCAGAGCAGGTTCCTCTGGGTCTGGAGGGTTGTGAAGCAGCTCGGTGATCCTGTCCTTCACCACCTGGTACTGGGATTCCTCCATGTCCCTGAGGGTCTGGTTGACATAGGTGAGGAAGTGCTTGCGTTTGGAGGATGAGGAGTCAGTGTGGACCAGCTGAGAGAGGAGATCTATGCTGGTGCGGATGGTGTCCCTGATCTCCAGCAGGACAGTGTGGCTCTGCCCCTCCTGCTGTCTGGATCTCTGCCTTTCTGTGGAGGTGGAGCTGGGGGGGGTGGATGCAGGTACGGCTCTGGTGGATGCGCCGTCTCCTTTCTCCCACTCCACCAGGGAGTCCTCCATGCACTCCACCATGGTTACAACACCTGTCCGCGGGTTCTCCGCTGTGGCATGCTCCACAGAAACCTGCCTGGAGACAGGGACTGACTCTCGGCCGGAAGAGGACTGGCTCTCAGAAGGCTGCCGGAGAGAGAGGGTAGTGAGAGGGGCTCCTGGTGCTCCTCGGTGGCGGATCTCACTCTCCAGGAAGCTTGACCTGGCCATGACGTAGGTCTCTCTGTCCATCAGCTTAACCATGGCCTGGTCAGATTTCTTCAGGTGCAGCTTCCCATACCAGGTGTGCATGTGCTTCCACCAGCCGAGGAGCACCTCCAAAGTGTAGCCCATACTCTCTGCCTTCTCTCTCCAAGCAGCCTGCTTCCTTTTGGTGTCCCTGTACAGCTGGTGTTCCTTCCGCCACAGATAGTCATTCTCTCTCAGCCACTCCAGCACCTCATCGTCGTGTTCCTCCTCAATATAGTATTGCTTCCTCTCCCGTTGTCGCATATGCCTCTTCCTCCCTTTGGCAGGACCAGATGGGCCCTCATCAGAGAGGCTCCCAGGTAGTAGGGGCTGCTCCTCCACACCACCAGCAGCAGCAGCACCAGCAGGATCATCATCATCATCATCATCATCATCACCAGCAGGATCATAATCATCATCATCATCAGCAGCAGCAGGATCATCATCATCATCATCAGCAGCAGCAGCAGCAGCAGCAGCACCAGCAGGATCAGTAGCAGCAGCAGTAGCACCAGCAGCCCCAGGATCAGCAGCAGCAGAGTAAGCACTAGCAGCACCAGCAGACCAGGAGCACGAGCAGGACCAGGAGCACGAGCAAGACGAGCAGGACGAGCAAGACCAGGAGCACGAGCAGGACGAGCAAGTCCAGGAGCTCGAGCAGGACCAGCAGGACCAGCAGGACCAGGAGCAGCTTCAGCAGAGTAAGCACGAGCAGAAGCACCACCGCCAGGAGCAGCTTCAGCAGAGTAAGCACGAGCAGAAGTACCACCACCAGGAGCAGCTTCAGCAGAAGCTCCAGAACCAGAAGAGCGAACCCGAGCAGCAGAAGCCCCAGCAGAAGCAGAGTCAGGGACAGGGGGCGGGAGGGTGGCCCTGTCTCTCTTGCCAGGGATGGCGGCAGGTTGCTGAGGCTTTCGCTTCTTCCCCATGGCTTTGGGATTGCTGGCTGGCAGGGAGGCTGGCAGGGAGGCTGGCAGGCACCAAGGCTGGCATGAAGGCTGGCACCAAGGCTGGCAGGAAGCCTGGCAGGCAGACAGGCACCAAGGTTGGCAGGAAGGCTGGCAGGAAGGCTTGCAGGAAGGCAGGCAGGCAGGCAGGCACCAAGGCTGGCAGGCAGACTGGCTGGCAGGGAGGCTGGCAGGCAGGCAGAGAGTAAGGCTGGCAGGGAGGCTGGCCAAGAGGCTGGGAGGCAGGCTTGGAGGCAGGCTGGCAGGAAGGCTGGTAGCAAGGCTTGCAGGCAGGCATGCAGGCAGGGCAGGCAAGGACTCGATGTATCCGGCAGCAGGTCTTTCCTCTGAATGCTGGTCACGTGCGAGCTGCTTCCCTTTGTATCTGCGGGGCTTATGCAATGCATCCCTCCTGCATGCACAATTAATGCTCGGCATCCGTTCAGCTTCCGCTGTGCATACGCTAGGTTTCTGCTCTGCATCCGCTTCATCCGCTGTGCATCCGCTTCATCTGTTCGGTGTCCACTCTTTATCCGCTGTATCCGTTCCGCATCCCCTTTGCTGAGGTCCCCCGGAAGCCTTGTGGATGTGCCATCCGCTCCCATCCGCTGGGCTTCCGTTCCGCATCCACTTTCCATCCGCTCTGCGTCCTTCCTGTGTCCGTTCCTTTCCGTATTATCCGCTCTGGTTATGCAAATTTTTGCCCCTTTTGAGAGCGGATAACAACGAATGGAACATTTTGCTCAGCCATTGTGTCCTTTTTACTAACGTTTTGCATCCATTGGGCAGTGTGACAGGGCCTTAAGTTGAATGAGGAATGTTGGGAGACATGTGGTTTCTTGCTATGTCTGGAGAAAATATGATACATAGAAATGTAGGGTAGGAAGGAACTTTGGATGTTTTCTAGTACAATCCCTATTCCAGGGCAGGAATCTTAATATTGTCCTTGATCACTGGTTGCCCATTGCCCAACCTTTGCTTGAAAATTTCTAGCAATGGAACACCAAGAGGCAAACTATTTCATTGCTTAACTATTCTCATTATCAGGCAATCCTTCCCTTCCTCCCTCCCTTTTTGTATGGTTGCCCATCTTGAAATAACTCTGGGTGGCTCACAATTTATTTCAAATTCGGATTGCTCTCTGGAAAATTTTCACCCTTTAATTCTTTTCCTATCCTCAGATGCTGCAGAGAATATAGCTGCACCCTCTTCCCTGTGATAGCCCTTCTGATATTGCAAGTTTGTTATCCTGTTGCCCCTTAGCTTTCTCTGATTGGATACCCAATTTCTTTACCTATTCTTCACAGGATTTAGTCTCCAAAGCCATCATCATCTTTATTTCTTTTGTCTATATCCTTTTTTTTTTATTGTAGCAACCATAACAGAGCAAAGGTGTTCCAGATATGGTATGATCAGAGGGTACAATTATTGCTTCCTGAGATTTTGACTTTTGCTGATGCAGCTCAAGTTCACATTGGCTCTTCTTAGAGCTGTACTTCATTTTTGGCTGATGTTTAATTTTTGGTTTATTATATCCAGATGCTTTTCACAAGTTCTACTGGCAAGTCACTACTGCCAATCTTGAAATACCTAATACTCCTTCCTTTTCCTATTCATTATTTTAAGGTAGAAATTTGACAATGAAGATATTAAAGTGCTGGATAATTTCTGCCCTTTTGTAAAGGAGTCTGCAGGACCCATTTATAGACTAGCAATGAACGTTTTGGAAAAGATATTCTGATGCTGGGATATATCTGTATTCACAAAGGTCAGAAATGTGTATTTGTTTATTTATTTATTAAATTTCTATACCACCCACCTCACTAAGACACTCAGTGGCTTACAAAATAATAAAAAGTTAAAAAGTGCTTAAAATTAAAATTAGAATAAAAAGATTAAAAAGAGCCATGGTGGTTCAATAGTTAGAATGCTGTATTGCAGTTAAACCTGCTGACTGCCAACTGCCAGCAGTTCAAATCCTTCCATCCTTCCAAGGGCAGTAATGCTATAATCCAGGGCTATATGCTAAATCTGTAAACCATTTAGACAGGACTGTGAAGCACTGTGAAATGGTACAAGTGCTATTGCTATTAAAAGTTAAGAACCAAGATAATCAATCAATCATGCCCTATATAGCAGGCCGCTGTTGGGGCATCAAACCAAGTGACAGAGTCAAGATTTTAGGCTCTTCCAAAAAGCCAGAAGTATGAAGGCAGATCATATCTCTGATGAGAGAATATTCCAGAGGGTGAGATCTACAGCAGAAATGGCTCTTCTCCTAGATACTACCAGCCGAAATTCTTTGGCTGGTGAGATCTATAGGCCCTTTCTGCTGGGTGAGTTAGTCCCCTCAGGTTAAGGCAATTCCTGAGATACTTGGACCCATGCCACAAAGGGTCCAATTCAACACCGTGAATTGGATCTGGAAGGAAACTGGCATCCAATTCAGTTCATGTAATAGTAATGTCACATGTGCCACCCAAGGGCTTCCAGAACTGTCCATGCCACTGTGTTCTATACCAGATTTAGTCCTCTGGAGAAGTTTATAGTGCTGGGAAATGAAGAAGGAAAGAAGAAAATGACATTCAGCAGAAAAGTGGATTGGGTCAATTATGGTGGTAATGGGGCATCATTGGAATATCTGAAAGATTAGTTCAGGAGCAAATTATCTTAGAGTAAATCTATGTAGTTACAAAGAGTTGATGCTGACTTGTTGGCACAATAAGCAATCAAGATAGAAATATTTAAATAATTATTGAAAACATTTTAAGATGGTTCCTTATCTCAAACAAATAAATGATCAAATCAGATTCTTACATAAAATAGTGTGACTCAAGATAAATTATCTGGACAATTTATAATAGTTGTACAATAGCTTTGAAAATCAATATATTTCATTTAAATTTCTATTTTTACACTGATTGCAACATTCAGATCATGAAATATATGATGAATTGAACCTAGTCATGTTTAAAGGTACACTGTATCATTTCTATTATTTCTGAAGCCAGAGGAATTAAGATCTGGTTAAACTATTCTATGCTGAAAAATAGAAGTCAAGTAATCGTGCATAGTACAGAAGATAGTTTAAACAATATAGAAGTAATATAGATATTAATCAGCAGTTGAATTGTGGTTTATCATTAACTCTGAATGCTATTTTATTCTGATTAGAATTGCCCATTGTTTTTGTTGCTATTGTTAGTATTACAATCATCATTTTGTGATTTCAACAGGCAGAAGTTATACATTGTGGAAGGAGAGCTAATGGGAGCAATTGCTTCTGGCAGTTCATTGCATGTTATTTTTCTTTGTAGAACTAATCCTACTCTCTGAAGTAGTTTCTTTCCCCATTTCATCTTCTCCTTCTCCTTTTACCTCTTGCTCTCCCTCTCCTCTCATTCTTTTTGTTTCGTATAATTTGAACAGAAAGCAAACAGGACAAAAGTAATTGCCAACCCACAATTCTGAACATCTGAGAAATAATATCTGTTGCAAATTCCAAGTAACATAAATATAATTCATAGAAAAATTTGGTGAGTTTTGTTAGATTTGCATGCCTAATGATGACTTGTTAGCTGTAGTTTTAACGGAGCTATAAATGTGGTTATAAAAGCTAGTTGAGGTTATTTAGTATGTCAGTCTCAATTAGAGCCACTTGAATTCATTAGAATCAATTAGTGTTTGAGTGAAAAAATTCAAAAAATTAATTAAAACTTTTCTGGAGGCCAGCATAGAATTCCATACAGTTCCCCATTTGTTATTTGTTAAATATTCCAAACAGTTCCAGAGAGGGACAATTTAAGAATGAAAATCTGAAGCTTTTGAAAAGTTCTGCAAATGCTCAGGATGGAATAGGTACATATAAGTCTAATGATTTAACTTTCATCCCTGTTCATTTTCTATCATTTCAGGTTGAAGATCTACTAATCAGATCTCAAAATTGCAGAAATCTCTATAATCAGGGACAATGTCTGTGCAAAAAGTTAATGATCTATCTCTGGCCTAATAGGAGCTATTCTTCAATATAATTATAATCCAATTTAAAGTGATAAATCTGGAGTTGGACTGTCTGTAGACAGGAATTCAATCAACTAAATGTTCCTCCATGTTGGAATATAATAAACAACGTTCTATA
Organism: Laticauda colubrina; assembly: GCA_015471245.1. Lineage (NCBI taxonomy): Eukaryota > Metazoa > Chordata > Lepidosauria > Squamata > Elapidae > Laticauda > Laticauda colubrina. Next base: position 60,696,192 of record BLBF01000005.1, on the reverse strand, counting down.
TGGAATTAATCTACTCTTCATTCAAGTGAACCAGTGTGAACACAGGTTTTTGTTTTTTTCTATTTAAGATGCTGTTTTCTGAATACTTTGCATGGTCTGACAGATTTCCTCTTAAGTTTAAACCTTTCCCAGTCTAGAGACATTTTTGGAATCTGCCAATTTTGTCAGAATGAGAAAATGACTGTTGCAATGTCATGGTGCAAGCTCAACCTCTTATATATATGTGTGCAGTAGATGCGATGGATCTTGTACTGTATTATAGCAATACTTATTCAATTATTTCTCTTTCATGCCTCACTTTTCTATGCCTGTGCCCCACATAATAGAATTCCATTGTTTCAATTTAAAGTCCACATGTCCAGTAGAGAAATTGTCCAACAGTTTTCCAACCAATGCTTAATGGATACAAGAGATTCCTGAGAAGAAAATTTCATAGATATTATCATCGGTGGAGGATGGTATTTTTGCATTCACATATTTCTCTCAGGATGCAATTGTATAAAATTATTTTCTTTAAAAGTAGAGTCATTTATCTAGATCTTATTTATCAAGCTTTACTACACTGTAGTTTAATCTCAAGATAATTCATCATGAAGAGATTCTTCCCATCAGTCTTTTTTTTCCAGATTTCTCCTTCCTCTGGAGAAATTCAGAGAAGTCACCCAACATTTTTGCTGACAATTTTAAACAGTTTTGAATGTTCCTCCTTTCCTTGGGAAAAGCTATCTTAAATATCTACAAAGTATAGCTGATGTTCAAGATGTGTCAGCCAGTGTAATATGTCCTTTTGTTTTTAAACTAGCATACATATGAAATGATTGGTTATACATGTCAAGAGAAGCAGTCATTTTTTCCCGTAGATATTCCTCGAGAAAGGGATTCAGACCTAAGGATTTGATCCCATTGGTACAAATAATTACTTAGAAAATTAGTAGTTCAACAATTACATATAAAATATGGGCCCTTCTTCACTGCACATGTTTAAGTAGAGATGGATACCAATTTGTCTGGGATGGTTTAATCTGGATTCTTTTTCTGAGTAAGACTTTGAATAAATAATTCTATATCATTCTATGATAACTCCAACCTATGGCCCTATTTGGAAGTCCCATGCAGTGGCTGCCAAGTTTTTTTAATCTGTAGTGGGAGAAAAATTCTTAAACCTAGAATGTGCTAGATCTTGATTTTAAACATCTCAGATTTGGGAAAGAATAAAAGTGAAAATGAATAGGACCATGCTTGACTGAATTATTCCAGATAGAATAACTCCACTTTTTCAACTGTATCAATTCTGTGTCTTTGTTCCTGCCAGTAAACACAAGACCTTTGGATATCAGCCATCTGTAATTTATTCCTCTCTTAAGTAACTCTTTGGTCAAAAATAAATATTCTCTTCTTATCTCTCTCACTCTTCTGATACCACTGCTCTGCAACTTTCTTCCAGCCTTCTTCAGTGGAGGGGCACTGAAGGAGCTCCTCCATGTATTCTTCGATGATGGCCTGCACCACTTCTCTGACCACAATGCTGATGGTGTTGTTTGGCACCCTCCAGCCGTACTGCATGCTCCTGTAAGTGGTCCCTGAGGCCAGGTGGTGCAGAGTGAATGCCACCTTGAGCCC
>BLBF01000005.1:60680928-60694172 GCA_015471245.1 Laticauda colubrina | reverse complement strand
ATATATATATTACTATTTGTGGTAGCTCTTAATAGAGTTTTACTAATTAGGACTGAACAATGAGTTTTTATAATTTGATTGATAAGAGAAAAGATATAGGAAGAAGATATCTTTTTTATTGAACTGAAGTTCAATAAAACTGAAGTTTCTAAAATTATTTATACTTCTCTGGAGGGAGGAGGAGTTATTTTTATATATCTTTTTTATTATATTTATTTTATTTCTTTGCACTTCTTTCTTTCTTTTGTCTAACTTTTATGTTTTTATATTTTCCTTAGTTTGTATGAGTCTTTGTACTTTGTACTATACTCTGTAAAAAATTACTACTGAAAGAAAGAAACATAACAGTTCTTCCTCCTAAAACTCTACAACTTTGCTCTTCTGGATAAGACTTAAATGCATAACTGGTATGGAATTAGACTTAAAGGCTTAGGATTTATGTATTGGTATTAAAGTCATTTTATAGCAATTATTTGTGTTACCTCAATATTTTACATTTGGGGAATGTTTTTCATCTGGTTAATGATTTAACCTCAGAGGAAAAAGTAAATAGTCTTTTTTCTTTCCAATGAACCCTGTCTCCAAAACATATTTCAGTAGAATGCAGCAGGGAAAAACCCACAGTGAAACCAGTAGTAAACCAGTTTATAAGTCCCCGTGACAAACTTCACATGTGAAACAAGTTGTTTTACTTGAGATTAATCTATAGAATGCCATATGTTTTAAGGGAACATTATCAAATGGATCCCCTGGTTTGAGGAGGTATTGTCAGCCTCTGAACCTGAGTCTGGAGAAGGGGGGGGGGCATGCTTTTTTTTCTGTGCCTTATAATCTGAATGAATGCCCTAGTTCCTCTCTAAACTGATCACTGGCTAATTAAAGTTCATTCCAGTCCAAATCCTGAGCTAACAGTTGAAAGTCACCAAGTCCTCAATTTGACAAAGAGAGCAGATTTCATCTTCATATATGTTGTGTTCATGAAGAATGAGACTCGAGACCAGCGTAACTTCAGCTCTTTTATTAGTTGCTTGATTCTGTCTGAGCCAGGAGCTGCGGCAGCCCTTTTTTATATAGAGGTGGCTCGCGGTCTATGATGGCTCCTTGATTCTCCTGCCACCAAGGCGGCCAATCACAAACTAGTTATTTTCGACCAATCACCGTCGAGTAGAACACCAATCAGATTTGAGTATTTGTGGACCAATGGGAACAGAGTATTTGGAGTATGCTAATATGCAACACCCCTCCCCTCATGATTTGATCCTACATTACATAGTCACTTAAGTAGGTGGGGCTTTTATGTTGTCTACTTGACCTGCGCAGTTTAGTCATGCTGTTGTCTTCGGCAGGTTTGGACAGCATTACTGTTTCTCCCGGCCTTCTCTGTAGAACCTCCTGGAAGGTGGAGTCAGCCATGGTGCTTCTGCCTGGCCTACCCAGGCTGGTAGAGTCTCCCCCTCCCCTCTTATTTGTGTTTGAGGGGGCTCCCCCTTCTCGTGTTTGATTATTGTTGTTTTTGTTTAATGGTTGTTTTGGTACTGGTGTGTGTTGTTGTTCTTCGTGCCTGGGTGTGTCAGTGGTTCGTTCCAATGTTCTTGATCATAATTGATCTATGTGTCTCTTCCAGCTTCTTCCATTGTCCATTTCTAAACTGTACGACCAGAGTCTGGTTACCTGTGTTATTTTTGCCTGTACCCACAGTGGGTGCCCCGTGAGATTTTTTGCATAGACTAGGTTCCCTGTTTCAAATGTGCGTTGTCTGCTGGAGGAGTGTCTGTTGGTTTTTCAGGGCTGTATGTGGGGTGTACTCTATACAGATATGATCTTAATTTTCTGCCCATTAATAATTCTGCTGTGCTTTTATTTGTAGTAGAGTTAGGTGTGATGTGTTGTATGGTGAGCATTTTGTAAATTTTCTCTTGTATGTCTCCCGTGTCTAATTTTTCTATGGTTTCTTTGGTATACCGGACCATGCGTTATGCCCTCCCATTTGTAGTCAGCCAGCCTGACGCTGTCAAGGCATGCCTTATGCCGTGTTTGCCGAGGAACTTTAAAAATGTCAATGCTGTGAACTGGGGCCTGTTATCTGAAACTAATACGTCTGGTAACCCATGTGTGGCGAAAAGTTTCCTCAGTTGTCTGATGATGGCTTCTGTAGTTGTTGAGTTCAAGATGCTTACTCCCAGCCAATTTGAGTAAGCATCTACTATGACTAAAAATGTGTGTCCTTTTGTAGGCCCTGCGAAATCTATGTGTATTCTTGACCAGGGTCCCCTCGGTGTTTCCCAGTCAAGTATAGGTGCCGCAGTGGGTACAGGTCGGGAACTTTGGCATTTAGTGCAGGTTTCTACCCATCTCCCGATATCCTTATCCATCCCTGGCCACCATACATAACTCCTGGCCAGGGATTTCATCTGTACGATACCCGGGTGCCCTTCATGGAAAATATTAAGTACTTGCTCTTGTAATAACTCTGGTATGACCACCCGATCCCCACATAAAATACAACCTTTTCACATAGAAAGTTCAGTCTGTCTGTTCTTGAATGGTATAAAGGTCATGTCTGTCTCATTTTCCGGCCACCCTTTTCCTACCCAGTTTAAAACCTGTGACAATTTTTTGTCTCTTGTGGTTTCTTTCGCAATGTCCGCTGCGGTTATAGGTAGGTTTGGTAGTGTCTCAATTTGTAGGGTGGATGTGGTTGGTGCCGGGTCACTTCCCAGTTCAGGTAGGGGAGTACGGCTCAGCGGATCGGCGTGTGAAATGTCCTTACCCTGTCGGTGAATTAATTTGTAATTGTAGGCGGCAAGGAACTCGGACCATCTTGTCATTCATGGGGAGAGTATCTTTGGGGTGGCCCTGTTCCCTGCTAGTATTCCCAATAGGGGCTTTTGGTCTGTAATGAGTGTAAAGGTCCTACCGTAGAGGTATTCATGGAACTGTTTGAGCCTGGATATTGCTGCTAATGCCTCTCTGTCCAACTGGCTGTAGTTCCTTTCAGCTTTGGACAGTGTTTTGGAGTAGAATGTGATCGGTGCTTCTCTCCCATCTGGGAGCATGTAGCTGAGTACGGCTCCGATGCCGAACAGTGATGTGTCGCAGGTGACTGTCAGTGGCACTGTCTCGCTGTATTGTATTAATACAGATTCGGATGTTATTAAACCTTTTATTTTCTGGAACGCAGTCTCTTCTCATCGTCCCCAGGTCCAGGTGGCTGTCTTGTCCAATAATCTATGTAGTGGTTCCACTGTTGTTGCCTTCTGTGGCAGAAAAACATTATAAAAATTGATAAGTCCCAAGAATGCTTGTAAATCTGCTTTGTTTTTTGGTCTGGGCGCTTCTTTGATTGCTTCAATTTTTTTATCTGTGGGGTGGATGCCATCTTTATCAATTAGATACTCCAGGAATTTGACTTTCAAGGTGGCTAACTGATGTTTTTCTTTTTTAAGCTTGAGTCCCACCTTTTGGAATCTTTGCAATACTATTCTGAGATGGGCTTCTAGTTGGTTCTTGTCTCTGGCTGATACTAGCACATCATCAAAGTATGGGACTACCCCTTTTATGCCTTGTAACAACTGCTCCATCAGGCTTTGGGACACCCCTGGGGCCACGCTGACTCCAAATTGCAGTCTGTTGCTTTTGAATGCTCCCCTATGAGTCACAATAGTCTGCGCCTCCACTGTTTCGGGGTCAACAGGCATTTGTTGGTATGCTTGTGCAAGGTCGAGCTTTGCGAAAACCTTGCCTCTCCCCAATGAGTGTAACAGATGTTGCACTACCAGAACAGGATATGCGCTTTGCTGTAGTGCATGGTTTAGTTTGGCCTTGTAGTCACCACAGATTCTCACGAACCCATCTGGCTTAATTGGGGTTACGATTGGGGTTTCCCATTTAGCGTGGTCTATTGGTTCCAATATCCCTTGTGCTTTGAGTTTAATTCCTCATCGATCTTCAGTTTTAATGTGAAGGGAACTCGCCTCGCTTTTAACCTAATTGGAGCTATTGTCGGATTTAAATTAAATGATATGGGGGACCCTCGGTATTTGCCTAGTTTCTCATCGAAGATGTCCTGGAACTCCCTCATTAGGTTCTACTCCCAGTCTGTCTCAGTGACGCTGTTGATTCCAGTCATTCCAATTCCCAGGGGTTCGAACAATTTGAGTCCCAGTAGGCTTGGGTGGTTCCGGTCTATGATGGTTAAAGGCAGAATTTTTGTGTGTTTTTTGAATGTGACTTGGAAGTGTCTGAGTTGGACTACGGGGATCCTGTTCCCTTGTTAGTCTTTCAGTATTAGTGTTTGGTCTTCTAATTCTGTTCTGCGTATATGCGATATCAGTCTTTTAATGGTATTCCATCATACCATTGATAGGTATGAACTGGAGTCCACCTCCATCTCACATTTTTGGCCATCGATGCTGACTGCCATATGTACCTTCCAGCCATTGGTTGCGTTTGAATGGCCTATGGTTATAGTTTGGTGTGTTTCTTCTTTTCTGTAGCTTTCGTTTAGCCGTTTGCCTCTGCCTTCTCAGGTCTCATGGCTCAATATCTGTCTTTCTTTTATTCTTGGTGGGGTGTTGTCTCTACGTCAGGGGCTGTAGCTTTTCTAGTTTTGGCAGACCCTTGCTATGTGTCCCTGTATCTCGCAGTACCTGCAAATGGCATTGAGGAAATGGCACTTGGAACGGGGTGGTCTCCTCTGCACCCGGCACACTGGAACCCCGATTTACGTCCTTTTCTCTCCCATCTATTTCATTCCAGCTGGAGTCTATGGATTTCTTCCTCTTCCTCTTCCTCAGTCTTGGACAACAATTTGCTATCCTCATAGTGTATGATGGTCTTGTGTGTATTCTCTGACTTCTTCTCTGGAACTTGGCTTGTTTCTGCTGGTGTTTTTTGTGTTATCGCATTCATTTGTTGCATTTTGGGAGGTGATTTTTTAGTGGCTTCAGCTGCCGTGGCCTCAGCGATAGCCTCAGTGACTGTAATTTTTGGTTGGGTTAGCAGTCAGCTCTGCAAAGTTAGATCTCTTAGACCAAGGACCATGCTATCCCTCATGGCTTCATCCATGTTGAGGAACTTGCATGCCCCTCCAATGTCCCTGAGAGCCACTATGAAGTCGGCGATACTCTCACCTTCTCTCTGGTCCCATTTGTAGAACTCTTGTCTCCGAATAAGGCTGGAGACGATCGGTGTGTAATGAGCCTTCAGCAATTTTTCCAAATCTGCCCAGGCCATCTATTTTACATCCTCTGGTTTGGCCAGTGCCTTGGCCATCTTGAACACTGTGGGCCCACAGTGCGTCAGGAACATGGCTCTCTTTCTGTTGTTGGAGATTCCTTGTAAGTTGTTGCTCTCAAGGAACATAAGGAATCTGTCGATGTACGATTCCCAGTCCTACGATTCCCAGCTGGATTGAATGGTGTGGGTGGCGAGTTGGTTCTACCCATTCCATCTGCTCAGTTCTCATTGCCATGTGCTCAACTGGTCTTCTTGTCTCAGAATCCTACCTTCGTTGCCAGTGCGATGTTCCTGAAGAATGAGACTCAAGACCAGTGTAACTTCAGCTCTTTTATTAGTTGCTTGATTCCGTCTGAGCCAGGAGCCACGGCAGCCCTTTTTTATATAGAGGCTTCTAGCAGCTCGCAGCCAATGACGGCTCCTTGATTCTCCCACCGCCAAGGCGACCAATCACAAACTAGTTATTTTTGACCAATCACTGTTGAGTAGAACACCAATCAGATTTGAGTATTTGTGGACCAATGGAAACAGAGTATTTGGAGTATGCCAAAATGTAACAATATAGTTCACAGGGAATGAGAAAGATGGTCAATTTGCTTGGATTCCCATAATCTTTTTTTTCAAGCAGGATGTTGGTACTAAAGACCTGCAGCAAATCTCACTATTCTAGAATAACTGCCAGATCTTTAGCCAGTTGATGTAGGTTCTGTCCTATATGTTGCATTATCTAGTTCCTTCTGAATAATTTAAGGCCTCTGGGTCACAGTTTGGTTGTGATAATGTAGCAAGAGATTGGCAGCTAGATCGATGTTCAGTTGGGTTGCAGACAGTCTGTAGCCATAGTATCAACTTAAGCCAATGTCACACAGCACCAATGGATGGAAAAAGGATGTAAAATGGAGAGAAACATTTGCAATCCATTGGTTAATGTGATGCATCCGTTCTGTACTCACTGCGTCTGTTTTTCATACTCTCTATCCGTCCAGCATCTGTCTACTGAAATTTCATCCGCTCAAAAAGTTTTGAGCTGCACAAACTTTTTGAGAGGATAAGGTATCCAACGTGTCGGTTATACATCTGCTACGCATACAGGGAACATCCGTTAGACATCTGACGTCATCCGTTACGTGTCAGCTATATCTGCTAGGCATCCGCTGCGCATCCGCACAACTTGCATCCGCTGCAGCAGAAAACAAACACAGGGAGGAAGCGAAACGGACGTGGAACGGACACGCAGCGTTAGGAGCACGGACATAAAAAGGATGAAAGTGGACGCAGCTCACATACAAAGCATTAAAACGGAAAAAATGTTCGTATAGGGGATGTATCTCGGATATTTAGGATGTCTGCAGGAAGCTTAGAGGATGCAAAAGAACACCTAGCGGAAAACCTATATTTCCTATAAAAAGGGGGAGAAATCACCTGGATCTCACTTTCAGTCCAGCAGCCCTGCGGTGCAGACCTGTTCAGCCTTCTTCTTGTTCTAGCTCTTCCACAGCATCCAGTCATCTACACCATGGATCATCACACACACTCCTTTTGGTAGCCACCATCGTTCTACAACAGTGCGAAGCCATCTACACGCTCTTTCAACTGTTCTACGCGAAGAAAAGGAGGTATCCAAGAAGTGTCTGGGTCCAAAGATGGATTGCGAGAAGAGCAGATTACGGACTGTATAACAAGCTGATGGTAGAGCTAAGGAACGAAGACACTCGTGCATTCCAGAAATTCACGAGGATGCCGCCAGCCATGTTTGACAAAGTTGTGGAGCGGCTGAGACCCAAATTGACCAAGCAGAGCACCAACCTCCGGCCCAGCCTGGACCCTGGGCTCAAGGTGGCACTCATTCTGCACCACCCGGCCTCAGGGACCACGTACAGGAGCATGCAGTATGGCTGGAGGGTGCCACACAACACCATCAGCATTGTGGTCAGAGAAGTGGTGCAGGCCATCATTGAAAAATACCTGGAGGAGCTCCTCCAGTGCCCCTCCACTGAAGAAGGCTGGAAGAAAGTTGCAGAGCAGTGGTATCAGAAGTGGAACTTCCCCCACACCGTTGGAGCCATAGATGGGAAGCACGTAGCCTGCAAAGCTCCAGCCAAGTCAGGGTCCACTAATCACAACTACAAGGGCTTCTTCAGCATCATCCTCTTCGCCATGGTCGATGCTGACCACAAGTTCATGTACATCGTTACTTCAGGGAACAGCTCATCTTCAGATACCCAGGTTTACAACGACAGTCACCTCAAGGAGGGGCTGGAATGCAACCTCATCGTGGGCTTTCCAGATCCAGACTCCCTGCCCAACGACACACAAGATGTGCCCTACTTCATTGTGGGGAATGATGCCTTCTCCCTCAGAACCTACCTCATGAATCCCTACACTTCCAGATGCCTTACCCGTGAAGAGAGAATCTTCAACTACAGGCAGTCCAGGGCAAGGCGGGTGGTGGAGAACGCCTTTGGCATCCTGGCCAACAGGTTCCAGGTACTTCTCACCACCATGCAACATCGCCCAGAGACCATGAGGAGGATCGTGGAAGCTTGCTGCATCCTGCACAGTCTCATGCGCACCTGCTACCCACTCTTGCAGAACAGGCTCATGGACCTCCAATGAGGCAATGGGGACATGGAGCCTGGGGAATGGAGGCAAGGGCAAAACCTGATAGACATTGAAGATGTGCAAGTCCCCAACAGAGCCTCACGTGAAGGGAAGAAGCAGCGCAACCTCCTGAAACAATGGTTGAACTCCCCAGCTGGAGCAGTGGAGTGGCAAGGCAGGATGGTAGATGCTTAATGGATGCTTCCTTCAGCCTGTCTCATCACACGGATGAGATTGGGCCATGTATGTTGGGTGGGCCTACAATGAACAGGACATTTAATAAAGACTTGTGTTTTTGTTGACATGTGTGGATCAATGATTACATTATTATTGATAGTAAAGGGCCATAGGTGTGGCACCTGGGAGGGTGGATCATACAGTCCCACTATGCTTGCACTGGAGGTTTATCTATCCCACAGCTATTATCCATCCCACAGGTATCCTAACCCATTCCACTGCTATCCTTACCCATCCCACAGCTATTACCCATCCCAAAGGTATCCCTGCCCATCCCACAGGTATCCCTGCCCATCCCACAGGTATCCCTGCCCATCCCACATCTATTATCCATCCCACAGGTATCCCTGCCCATCCCACTGCTATCCTTACCCATCCCACAAGCATGCAAAGGCTTAAACCATTTCTAAAAGTTTCCACCAAGACTTTATTGACTAAAAGAACTGAACCAAGTGTGTGAAGCAAAGATAATCTTTATTAATAACAAACAGTAAAAGCAAAATGACCCAAGTAAAGTGTCCCAAGCAAAGATAAAGTCAACAGGTAGCAACTCAGTCTCTGGCACTCTTCTCAGTCACTCTGAGGTGTGCCCATAGTCTCAGGGGTGAAGGGTCCAGGTGCTGTGGAAGTGGCTGCTGCTGGAGTGCTGGTCTGAAGTGCCATTGGGGTGCCTGGCCCCAAGAGGACAACAAGGGATGGTGTGTGGAGGAAGCTCTCAGAGAGCTGGCTCAGTCCTGTGATGTTGAGACATGCCCTTCCTCCAGGACATGGGGTGTCAGTCCAAAAACCGATGAAAGATGTCCTGAGGCCGGGCTTGGCTGTGGGGTGGAGGAAGTAGGAGTGTAGTGGAGCTTTCTGATCTGCAGGTGAGCGAGCTGAGGCATGGGTGGCATCAGTGGCATCGGTGGCATCGGTGGCATGGGCAGCATCTGTAGCATGGGTGGCATTGGTGGCATCGGTGGCATCGGTGGCGTTGGTGGCATCGGTGGCACCGGTGACATACGATGAACCTGTGCCTGGACTGGGAAGGGCTGCCTGTGCTGCTGGAGCTCCTGGTAGCCGTATCCTTGGAAGGTGAGGGCCTGTGGAAATCCTTGGAAGGGCTGTGACATCACCTGGGGTGGAGGAGCAGACCTGGACTGGGTCGGAGCAGGTTTAGCTGGGCCTAGAGGGTTGTGCAGAAGACCGGTGATCCTGTCCTTTATCACCTCGTACTGCAATTTGGACATGTCCATGAGGGTCTGGTTGACATAGGTGAGGAAGGGCTTGCAATTTGAGGATGGTATGTCGGTGTGTACCAGCTGAGAGAGGAGATCTAAGCTGCTTTTCATGGTGTTCCTGATCTCCAGCAGGACAGTGTGGCTCTGCCCCTCCAGTCTGGTTCTCTGCCTGCTTTCTGTGGAGGTGGAGCTGGGGGTGGATGTGGGTTGGTCTCTGGTGGAAGTGCCCTCTCCTTGTTCCCATGCGTGAGGGGCTCTTCCACGCGCTCCGCCACATGGAGTGCAGCTGTTGGGGGGGTCTCCGTCGTGGGACGCTCCACAGATACCTGCCTGGACACAGGAGCTGACTCTTGGCCAGAAGAGGACTGGCAGTCTGTGGGCTGCCTGAGAGAGAGGGTTATCAGAGGGGCTGCTCCTTGGTGGCAGATCTCACCCTCCAAGAAGCTGCACTTGGCCATCACGTTGGTCTCCCGGTCCATCAGCTTGATCGTGGCCTGGCCAGATTTCTTGAGGTGTAGCTTTCCGTACCAGGTGTGCATGTGCTTCCACCAGCCGAGAAGGACCTCCGAAGTGTAGCCCAGGCTCTCCGCCTTCTCTCTCCAAGCAACCTGCTTCCTTTTGGTGTCTCGATAGAGCCTGTGTCCCTTCCGCCATAGATACTCATTCTCCCTCAGCCATTTGAGCACCTCATCCTCATGTTCCTCTTCGATGGAGTATTGCCCCTCTCCCGTTCTCATGTATGCCTCTTCCTCCCTCTGGCAGGGCCATCTGGGCCCTCATCAGAGGGGCTTCAAGGTTCTAGGGGCTAGTCCTCCACACCACCACCACCAGCAGCAGCAGCAACAACAGTGGAACCAAAAGCAGGACCAGCAGCACCAGCAGCACCAACAGCACCAGCAGCACCAGCAGCACCAGCAGCACCAGCAGCACCAGCAGCACCAGCAGCAGAGTGAGTACCAGGAGCACCAGCAGGACCAGGAGCAGCACCAGCAGAGCAAGCACCAGCAGAAGCACCAGCACCAGGAGCAGCGCCAGGAGAGTGCGCACCAGCAGAAGCACCAGCACCAGGAGCAGCGCCAGCAGAGTAAGCACCAGCAGAAGCACCAACACCAGGAGCAGTGCCAGCAGAGTAAGCACCAGCAGAAGCACCAGCACCAGGAGCAGCGCCAGCTGAGTAAGCCCCAGCAGAAGCCCCAGCACCAGAAGAGTCAGCCCGAGTAGCAGAAGCCCCAGCAGAAGCAGAGTCAGGGCCACAGGGTGGGATGGTGGCCCTTTCCTTCTTGCCAGGGCTGGCAGCAGATGGCATAGGCTTCCTCTTCTTCCCCATGGTTGTTGGCTGGAGCTGTGTCTGGCAGCAGGTGTTTCCTCTGAATGGTGACCTGCTTGCAAGCTGCATCCTTTTATATCCACGAGGCTGATGCAATGCATCCTCCCCACATGCGCAGTGAACGCTTTGCATCCACTAGGCATCTGCTAGGCATCCGCTAGGCTTCCCCTCTGCATCTGCTTCATCCGCTAGGCATCCGCTCTGTATCCATTCCTTCCGTTGCCTGTCCGCTTCGCTGTGCTCCCCTGGAAGCCCTGCAGATGTGCCATCCACTTCCATCTGCTAGGCTTCCGTGGAGCATCCACTTTACATCCTGGCTACATCTTCCCCACATCCATTCCTTTCCATTGTTATCCGCTCTGCTTATGCAAATTTGGGGTACTTTTGAGAGCGGATTACAATGGATGGAACATTTTCTTGTCCCCTGTGTCCTTTTTACATACGTTTTGCATCCGTCGGCCTATGTGACAGGCCCTTTAGTCTCCAGGTGCAAAGTTTGTTCCCATTGTATGATGGGATCAAGTGTAGGCAGATTTGCTATTAAGTTTTCTTCCATCTATGATGGAAATGTCAGCTGCCCTAACATCAACTCCTTATCCCAGATTCAATATCATGACTGAAGATTCAAGAACAAGACTTCGTTTGAATAATTGCTTTATTAAGAACTAGGATGAAGCTATGTGTAACAGTAGATGCGCTTACTACACTTCATAGCATTCAAACCCTATGCAGTCACCTACAAATACAAATGCATGCACAAATGCTTTGTTTCTTATCTGGTAAACTTGCAAGATTTGTTTCTCTCACCATGTACATAAATACATCCAAACTAGACTGTTTTTCCATGTCATATAACATATGTGTGTGTCCATGCATAATTTTGTATTTATTTATTTATCTTGTCATGTTTATGTGTATTTGAGGTGGAGACCCTTTGACAGCTGTATGGAATGTAATTTTAATGCATGCCAATTAGTGTACATTCAAAGTGACATGAAAATTAGTCTAAGTCATGTACATTCCTGATGTAGTCTTCAAATCCTTTAAACTTAACTCTCTTACACTCTTAGTCTTCTTCCTTTCTCCTTTCTGAGGCAGTTAATACTTTGCCTTCAAAACCAGTTGGGTGAAATGTTCTCTCAATTTTGAGAAGTGCTGCTTCCTATCTCATCATCTTAATGCCAAGCAAGTTACATTCTCTGCATCGTTACACTCTTGATAAGCCCTCCAAAAACAAGGATGGATTTTTCCTATTACCCAATGAGCCCTTTCTACTCATACTGAAATTTGAATTCTTAACACTGAAATAACTAACAATGACAAGAGATAATGCTCTAGGTTTTACTAATAAATTAAAAATGGGTACATCACTAGATCCAAGTGGAGTTCATCTGAAAGTTCAATAACTCAAAATAAAATTACTGATCCTATTGATCTAAAAATATATACATTCTTTCTTAATATTTGAGAATAAGAATCAACAACATTTAAAAGAAAAATCTGCAGTGACAGGAGTCCAGGAAAGACATGTCATTTTATAAATAAAATTATCAAGAATATGACAGAACATGTCAGGTGGATCATCATTACTTGTAAAAAAGTTATTCCTGTCTCACTAACTTTTAAGAGTTTTTTGAGAGGACCATAAATATTTGGTTAATGATGCTCTGGCAAATGCTGTGTACAGTACACTGATATTTAAACATTTCTTTCCTACAATTTCTCAGTCTTGGGGGGGGGGGAAAGATTAGCAGACACATCATAAAATAGTGGGCCCTGTCATGCATTGATAACTCTTGAAAAATGAAAAATCGAGATTAGGATTAAGTTGTCACAAGAGGAATGTAAACAGGGCATTTTCTGTTAAATCTGTATTAGCACTTTTTTTTTTACTTTGTTCAGTAAATTTATGTACTTCGGGTGAGTAATAAACTGGTCACCTTTATAATTGAACTGATTTAATTCTGTTAAATAAATTAGAAACAGGGTACATAAATACACATTGTGAAATGCTCACAAATTTATATCACCATTGGAAGTTATTTGAAAAACGAACATCATATGACACACAAAAAAGGTTAAAAATCAACTAATAGATTTTGAAAATAAATATCAATAAAGGATTAAAAATGTATGAAATCCAGCTTGGTAGATTCATTCCACTCTGTACATTACTTTTCTTCCTTTTTTCTAACAACTGTTTGTTACTAATTGCAAAGTCGTGTCCGACCCATCACAAACCCATGGACAATGTTCCTCCAGACCTCCCTGTCCTCCACCATCTTCTGGAGTCCATTTAAGCTCACGCCTACTGCTTATATTTGTCATTAAGTAAACTTCAAAACTAAGCTGCAATTCCTGAAAAAAAAAAATCCCTTTTTTTCTTTTTTATGCATCATCATGTATCTGAAATAAATAACTTTGAAACCCAGAAAAACATCTGATGGCTCTGAAAAGTGACAGTGAAATATCTCTGCCATAACTAATGATAGAAAAGCTTTCCATTACATGTAAAACAAATAAAACATTCAGAAAGTAAAGCAAAGAAATTGCTGGCTTTAAGAAAAGATGGCTCCTGTTCTGTATGTAAAGTGGATGACTCCAAATCTACCATTCTGATT
>BLBF01000005.1:60581030-60655928 GCA_015471245.1 Laticauda colubrina | reverse complement strand
AATAGCAATATGCAACTTCTGGAATTCCTTAAATAGATCTAGATGGGACAGTCACTCCAGATCATTAATTGCAGCTATGTTCCTCATTTGAGTCCCTCTTTCCAAGGAAAATTCCACTGCAGAAATTGGAGTGATTCTTACCAAGACTAAGCACGCTGTTACAAGATCTTTCCTTTCTTTTTCACTTCTGTCTCAGCTGCCTTCTTGGTTTCAGTTTAGCCATGCTGGCAGTTCTCTTTTTAGTTCGGATGGAGGGGTTTCTTCAGGTCAGTCGAGGAGACTCTCCTCTCTTCAGACCACTGAAGCATTCCTTTGCCTTTTCCACCCATCCAGGGTGACTTTTGGCTCCTAAGAGCCTCAATGCTTTCTCCTCCCTCCTTGTTTCTCCCCGCTAGCTGTCCCATGTGGCTCTGGGGAAACTGTGTGGGGGATATTAATGGAAACATTAATTGACTCTACCCCACTCTCCTTTAGTTAGTCTATTACCATAATAAAGATTTGATTTAATCTTAAGAGGCAATGAAATATTTTTTTTCAAATTCAGGAATGATCAGTTGTGCAATACAGAGAATGAGAGAAATTAAAATCCTTTTTACTCAGCATATGTTTACCAACCTATACGCTGCAGCTGTTTATCATTGCAGTCTGGAAAAAGTTCCATGCATGCTCAAATTTATCAATATGATATCAAAGGGTAAACTTATGATCACTTTCTCTGAATTGGCCCTCAGGCTCCATGTCAAATAAATAATCTAGATTGGTTGAACAGCAGTAGAAAATAAAACAATCAATCATTTTAGCTCCATTATTGATCACCAATAACTATATACTTACAAAGACAAATAATCCTTTTATCTCACCAGTAAGTTTTAGCTTCTCTTGACTAAATAAATCATGTTGAAATGCTTGCTGTTTTAAGAGATACAAACATATCTATAACTTCCCCTTGTTAAAAAAAAAAACTGCATCGATTTATAGAATTCATGTTATGTAGAAGACATGCTACTTGACAGTTTTCCATTCTTCACCAGATATTATTATCAGGCATTCCAGTTTAGCATTCAGTTGTTGTTTCACACTGGGAACAATGCAAAAAAACCAACAACTATAATGTCTACTCATTTTTCTAGGTATACAATGGTGGGAAGGTAAAGTTATTAAGCTCTGTTTGCATCTGCATCTCAGAAAGGAAATGAAGCCCTCGTTGGAATTTTTTTTTTTGTTTTTTTTAATAAATTTTTATTGGTTTTAAAACAAACATAAACAAAAATTAAAACAAACATAAAAACATAAAGCCATCTTCTATATATATACATACAGTGTGTTGGTTTACCAATTGTTTTGTGCTACCATTTCGTAGTCTTCAATTACAATTACATTATATATCCTCTCATACTTTCAATCAAATATCAAGTACATTAATATCTTTATTAATCAATCATTGACAATACTTTTATTCATTCGTGTTTTATAATATAATCATATTTTACTTAGTTTATTTTATAACAATTCATATTATCCTCCCAGATCTATCCTAGAATCATTTTGTAGATATAATTAAAAAAGGAAAAAAAAGAAAATACATCTTTATATATTTATTATTTTCTAAAAATCTACATATGTCATTACTATGTTTTGTTATATAACCATTGATAGAATAGATCTCAAATTTTATAAAATTGTTTATTATCTTGTTCTATAATTTCAAATGTCAGTCTACTCATTTCAGCACATTCCAATATTTTCTCCTAGTTGGAAATTGTTATGCCACTGAGAGTAGGAAGTAGCTACAAATTACAATAGATAAGAGGAGAAGGGTAAAAGAGAATTTTTTTAATTTAAATTAATTTAAGCCAATTGTTTAAATCAGGCTACTAAAGGAACAAACAGGTAATTTGGAAATCTTTGGGAAATCCTAGTGGACAGGCAAAATCCAAGGAATTTTATCTGTTATTTCTGATTCTGGATGTTGTTCTTCCCAGAACTGGTGTGTTCTTTTCAGGTATCCTCTCCCCATTGGATTTGATTTCTAATAAGGGATCATTATTTCTTTGTTTTAATTCTTCATGTATTTGTGATGGTAAACTTTTCTTTCTGTAATTTTTGTCACCTCTTTGACGCAAGCAATGAAAAACCTGGCACTGGTTTCTGTAAATTATGTTTCAACATATTGTTTGTGGGAAAAATACTATTATCTTTTGGGGATAAGGGGATGAACTACAAAAAGGATGAATACACACACACATGCATACACCTACACACACACACATACATACACATAAATGGTATGCAAAGGTCCATCTCCCACCATTTTATTTTGCTTCAGGGAGGCCTGATTTTTGCCTCCAAAAGTTGTCAGTTTTGTGACTAGTTTTCAAATTGTCCATCATCTTGGATTCTCTTGTTTCCCTCCTCTAGACAACAATAATTGAATATGGGATACCTGTAGCTCCTCTCTAATATATATATTTGACTACTGCCATTTTACAGCAAACTTCTAACAAGTTTTCTGACTAAGGTTTTCTTGATATTTGTCAAGTTTTCTGACAAACTGTTTTCTCACTATAATGTATGGGTCATCATTTTTTCTTTAAACCCCATTTTAGTATAGTTCCATTCTCTTCTTCCTTCTTTTGCAGGTCTACTTTTTTTTCTTGCACTGTTGCAAGATCTCACTTTTCAAGCAGGCCATCATTCAGCTAACATTATCTCAGTAAATATTGTTCATGCATAGGCTGGAGTGTTACTTTTGCAGTTGTGGATGGTTATCACAGCTTCAGGGAGGAAAATATTAATCAGATCTGAATATTGATTGAAAAAAAAAAGCCCTTGTGTTTTGGTACCTAAACCTTGAGGGATGATCAGATATTTCTTTCAAGTTGAATTGGGAAAATATAAATGCAGAATAATTACTTTATGTTACTTTGCTACACTGGAAGACAGACTGTGCATAATATTGTCCTTCCAGTATTGCTGCAATAAAAGACATCATAATTAATAGAAAGGGAGAATGTTTCAGCTTGTTGCTGTGGTTGTTATTGTCTTAAGGGTTTTGGATTTCATGATTTCCATATTTATAGTTGCTAATACCTTCAGAAAGTAACAGAGGGATTGTCTTCAGCAATCACTAGCCTATTTTTAGGATGCCTTAATCTGAGCTGTCATACAGAATGATTTTGTTGTGATGCTTTAAAATACTCACCTCCCTCTTCTATTTTCTTTTAGAGGATAGATAATTTTGTCATAAATCATTACTTCTTTTAGCTTGAAGAGCAGGGAGACCTCTCACTTATTTCCTCTATTGTGGCACAAGCATAAAGCAATGATTAATTTTGTCTACTTAGAGATACTCAATTGAAATCACCCCCCTCGCACTTTCTCAGACTATGTGTAGCATGGAATATAGCTTCCAAAGCTGACACACTTTTTTCAGTGTTGTAACTTCAGTCATAAACAATTAGTTGTAAGTCTAGAACCACCAGTTCACCAACTGGGAGATGACGTAGGCAGAGCTGGAGATACCATAGAAATATTGATCAAGTAATTAAAGATTTCAGGATATCTGGATGGAAAGAAGGTAAAGTTGAACTCAGGCAAGATTGAGTTACTTTTGTCCAGAGGCACTCTGTCACAGAATAGAGTGGCATTCCTATCCTAGATTCATAATTACAATTGTAAACATGGTGAGGTTATGGCAAGGGACACCTTTATCCAGCTTTACTAATTTCTAATACTCACAGCTAGAGGAACTCCAATTTCAATCTAGATTCTTCAGGTGATAAGAACTCCCAACCATGTGGCCCAATATAACACCCAGATATTAACATCCTGTCACCTCAAAAAAAAATAATAATAAAACCACCAATTGTGCCTGAAGGCCATTGCCATCCTTTCACATTCTCTCTGGCATTTTAGTTGGTATAGGACCTGAAATTCAAGAGGCTGGTGACTACTGCAGTTTAAGGTCAAGGTCACAACTTCCTAATACAAGAATATAGCTGAGAGGCCAGAAAAAGGAATTGCCAATAGATTGCTGATCTCTCTTTTCAAGTAATAGCATATGCCTTATGCTTTTAGTGCTACTTTCCTCTCCTCATCACCACCTTAATCTACTTTGGTTTTTTTCTTTTCACTTAGGGGTATTATAGGAAATATCCAATATTAAGGTGCCATCACAAAATTTCCTGAAATTCATATATGCTCCAAAGAATCTCTCCAGAAACCCCTGCCCAATATGTCATCCAATATACTCATTTATTTATTTCATGCACAATCACATACAGACAACACAAATACACCTTTCACAATCTCCTTTCCACTGTTTCACGTATGACTTTTATAACCCAACCAGATTTTTTTCCTATCTTCAGGTCCTCCTCCTTCTTTCCTTCACTGGCCCAACAAGTAACAATCAAGATGTACAGAAAATCACTCTGGAAAATTCTACTAGTTTAATATCAAAAGTTTTTATTTCATTTGAAAATTCCTAATTGATTTGCTTGAGAAGGAATATCCTATTATCACCAGCAAACTTTTAGACTGTGGTGCTAGTTCAACTGAAGTCAAATAGAATATGGCTAGAAAGAAATCTTCAAATATTCCTATGAACATTCTTCCATAAGCACAGCAGAATTGACTCTTAAATAAAGGATAGCAAGCTTATATTCTGAAACTCTGATGGTAGAGCCATTTGTGTTTGTTATCCTTGATAAGTGACTTCTTGAACTGCTAAAGCTGGTCCTTTATGCCTGCAGCAGTATAATAAACAGCTCTCAATTAAAATATGGTCCTTCTCTTATCTTAACGCCTTAATGCCCCAAATTTTGGGTGGGGTGCTCTGCTGTGCTGTAAGTAGACATGACCTATATATTCTGCATGACAATCCCAAGATATTTTACTACACTGCAAAAGGCAGAGTAACTGGTACCTGCCCTATCCAAAGTTAAGATGCATAAAAGCTAGTCTAGCCAGGTTATTTTGACAACTGAAGCAGAAACCTCCTTTATTTCTTTCCCATTCCCTAGTTTTAAACATATACACACATGCATGCACTAATATATTAAATAACTAAAAATGTGCTGCCCTTTTATGATACCAAAAATCAATTACATGAGGCAACTGCCTCACTCTCATGGCTCACTGGATGTACATTCTGCAGGGATGTAGCTTTCACTTATTATTTTTCCTTTCTTTTTTTTCTCTTTTTTAATATAGGCAGTCACTGTAGGAGGGATAAAATCAACCAGATCTTGTTTGTGCGTAAGCCCTGTATCATGAAAAGACAGCTGTATGAAGTTAAAGATAAAGTGTGTAACCGCCTAAGGATCTGTTCTTCCCCTTTACATATTGTTCTTGCTGTTGTCAAAAATATACCTTCATGGCATAGCCCTATAAGTTTGTTGCAACTAAAAATTCCCCAAAGAAGTTTGAAGCTTAAAGATCAAACTTTTCTGTGGATTACTTACTGTTTCATCCAGTGCACAATTATTGGAAAGCTAGACCTTTCTGCTTGCTGCATTCTCTGCATTCTCTAATAGAATTAGGCTACTTAATGATGCTTGGCACAGTCCCTATGTTCTGATGGCTCAGGACTTGATTTGCAGAATATGCACAGAGAGATATCAGAAGGAAAACAAATGAAGGCAATATAGGCCATAATAATTACCTATTGGTCATGCATTTCATAAAGGAGTCATTGAAAATTGACCTTAACAGATTTAACAGATTAACAGAGTTGGAAGGGAACTTGTAAGTCATCTAGTCCAACCCGCTGCCCAAGCATGAGACCCTACACAATTTCTGACAAATGGAGATGTCTCAGGTTTGATTTTTAACAATTTCATATTGTTTCATGGGAAAGCCAGACCTTTCTAATTGCTATTCTCTCCCCATGTGATAGAATTAGACCACTAATGATGCTCAGCATACTAACAAATTAGCTATTGATCAGATGCCATTACATATGACATTAGCCTATCTGGCAAGCTCCTGGGGAAAAAAAAGAATAACAAAATGGTTTTCTTAATGAAAGATGCCTTGTGGAGCATACCAGTGTATGTTTACACAGCTAGAATTTAGCTTACATAGTGCCTAGATATTATGTCACAGTTAAGAGTGAAATCAATTGATTTAAAGGAGAAAAAGAAAAAATGATGTAGATAATCAAATAGTGTTGTCATTTAAGCAGCATAGGTAAAGAAATACAGAGTTGATGGATGAGTTAAGAGGAAAATGTTACACCAATCAAATGTAAAATTATTTATCAGATGCACTCACTAGTTGCATGATGCGTAACCAGTGTAACTGTAGAACTGTCTGGCCATGCATAGCTCCAGTTACATTGTAATTTAATTCAAACCCCATTGAACTATTCAGATGTGTCTTTCAGTTCCTAAGAGAATGTCACCACACAGAACTATAATAGCAATATGCAACTTCTGGAATTCCTTAAATAGATCTAGATGGGGTCCTATTTTGATCTATTTCTCCTCACCTTAATTTACAAAACATATATCATTTTTATCCAATTGACTAGCTATTAAAAGTCAAAGAAATATTTATATACTTGTCTAGCTACTCTTAGTCATTACTGATTTTGGAGTTCATTACTGTTTGACATCTCTGGGGAGGTCCTAAAATATCTCTTAAGAATGGTTGAATGCCACTGGAAGCTGATCAAATGTGGGGCTTCTCTGTAGAGATAGAAATTCTGAAATATTCTCCTCACTGAAATTCAGGACTTATCTGCTATGATGCATTCTCTGAGCTTGGGAATTGGTTTCTGAACATTTTATTATCAGGCTAGGTAACATCTTCAGCAGAATTTAGGGGACCTCTGTATCAGTGTTTCTTTGCTTTTAAGGACTTTGTGTGGTCAGTAGGTCTTGTGATGGTGAGATCACATCAAGTCAGGCAAGGGTTACATCAAGTCAGGGTCTTGTGATGGGTATTGTGATAGGTCAGTGTGGGTCACAAATGAGGTTCTTGTATGGGTTTTGTGATAGGAGGTCACATCAGGTGAGAGGGTCATTGGAAGTGTTGGCTATGGAAGTTGTGTGGGTTGTTTGAGAATTAGTGCAGTCTCTGGTTGGCTGTGCAGTTGATTTAAATTCTGAGGGGTTCGTAGGCTGATTGTAGGTCGATGTATCTGTTGATGGAATTGCTTTGGGAGTGCCAGGCTTTGATAAAGTCATGAACGTGATGGGTGCTAGCATGGGTAGAGATTAGGGATTTGGAATTGACTGCAAGCTGGTTTCCTGGATCCTGGTTTTTAATTCATGTGATGTTTGTCCCATATAGAATTGGCTGCAATTGTTATAACTGATTTTGTAAATTACATTATTTCTTTCATCCTTCTGAACAGTGGTGGGATTCAAAAAAAATTTCTACTGGTTTTGTGGCTTGGTGGACATGGCTTGGTAGGTGTGGCAGGGGAAGAGTACTGTAAAATCTCCAAAACCTCCACTCCAGGGGAAGGATACTGCAAAATCCCATTCCTTCTCCACTCCACTCATCTGCTTTCCAGCTCTGTTCTCCTGTGCAGGGCAACAAAAGAAGACCCAGCTGATCAGCTGGGACTTGGGAGGCAGAGAATAGATTGGGATGGGGCCAATCAGAGGAGGTATTTGCTGGTTCTCTTAACTACTCAGAATTTCTCCTACCAGTTTTCCAGAACTGGTCAGAACCTGCTGAATACCACCTCTGATTCTGTATCTTTTCTTTTATTCTGGATTATTCCTCACGGAGTATAGCTGTGGGTTTGTGGACAATGTCTATTCCTAGGATTTGGAAAAATCTGGCTGTCATCTCTGACACTCCACTTGTGTATGGTAGGGTTAGTTTTTGCATGGTGGTTGGCTGTGTGGTGCATTGTGGTTTGGGTGCTGTGTGTCAGAATACAAAGTTTTTCAGATATTTTGGAGAAAGATGTCAAGCAGCCATTTCTCTTCCATTTTTCTAAGTATCGTAATGTTCTGAAGGGGGTCTGGACATAGCTTCTTTTGTGTACAGTGGGGTTCTTGTTTGCAAAGTTGAAGATCTGATCCATGTGAGTGGGTTGTGGTAGATGTAGGTTTCTGGTATATATTATAATTTATTATATTTTGAGGCAACTCTTCAGCCACACCTTCTAATACTTATCAGGAGAATTTATGAATTTTTAATTTCTTTCTTCCCATTTGTTTTACTCGAA
Source organism: Laticauda colubrina (assembly GCA_015471245.1). Classification (NCBI taxonomy): domain Eukaryota; kingdom Metazoa; phylum Chordata; class Lepidosauria; order Squamata; family Elapidae; genus Laticauda; species Laticauda colubrina. The sequence continues at coordinate 60,647,737 of BLBF01000005.1, read as the reverse complement.
TATGTTTTAAACTATTGTACTATGTATATTTTTAATGTTTTAAAGATAAGAATAAAAATAAATCAACATTTATTGGTGTCTTCAAACTCCACCTCCAGGTGTCAGCAGGGACAGTCTCTGTTCTCACGGGAAATAAAGTCACCTAGTCAAAACAATCCTCACTATCTAATCACCTCCCACCTTAAGAATATGGCAAGCCCAAAACCTTTCTCCCTTACACCAGCAGAGAGAAAGAAAGAAAAGGAATATATGATTAAGATACAGAGCTAAGTAAAATGGTTACATATATGTCAATTTTGGGCTTGACAATCCTATTTCCCCCAAAATAAGACAAATCCTAAAAATAAGCTTTAGCATGTTTGACACATGTACCTAATATAAGCCCTACCTTCAAAGTAAGTCCTACCTAAGACCCTGCATAACTGACCAACTGCCCATTCCATCTGGTTGCTCACAGTGTCATAGCCATGAGGTGAAGTGGGGGTGCGTGGGTGGAGCTGCCACATGTGCCGCACATCGGCTTATCTCAGGGCTCCCACAGCTAGAGCATCCACAACCCAAAACTTGCCTTGTGGCAGCAGCAGCCATGTGCAGCATGACCCCAGTTCTTCTGCTTGCCTGCAGCCACAATGTAGCAGGAGGCCAAGTGGTGTGTTGCCATGGGAGCAAAGCGAGACAAGTGTCAGGGCATGGATGGCCTGGATGATGGGGCCCCTGAGGTAAACCAATCAGTAGCACATGGGGCAGCTCCAAACCTCCACCTCGATTTGTTGCTGCAGCACCAGTGTGTCTCTCGGCCTCCTGCTCCATTGTGGCCACAAGCAGAAGGAGCGGGCATACCATACATGGAAAAACATGTGACACACCCCGATAGCACCTGATCTTATTTTTTGAGAAACACGGATACATGGTAAAATCATCTTGGAAGGCAAATCTAACCTAGGGTTTGGGGTAAGTCTCCATTAATTTGGAGAACAAAATGGACATTGCTAATATATTTGGAGCATTTTATTATACTTAGGAGATTGCTGACTGTTTGAGCCTGCCTTATCTATGTTTGTTGGTAAAATACATGGTAAAATCCCTTTGGGGAGGAAATCCACCTAGGGTTAGGGATAGGTCTCCCTTAATTTGGACAGCAAAATAAAAATTGCCAATGGATTCAGAGTGCTTTATTATGCTTAGGAGGGCACTGACTTTTCAAGCCTGCCTTATTTATGTTTCTTGGTAAAATATTTGGGAAATCCCTTTGGTGGGCAAATCCATCTCTGATGAGGGTTAGGCCTTCATGAATTTGTAGACAAAAATGGACATTGCCAACAGATTCAGAGTACTTTATTATGCTTAGGAGTATGTTGCCTTTTCGAGTCTGCCTTATGTACATTTCTTTTTAAAATACCATATTAAAAGCCATTTCAAGATTCTTCAGCATGGAAAGGAGCATTTAAGCACATTAAATAAATATTTTTAATAAGAACAAATCACAGTGAAGTGTAGCTTGACTAAAACCTTTGTTTTTCGTACTATAAAATAAAAATGTGTTGTAATATCACAGGATACATTTCTAACATGTGTTTCCTTTAAGTACTTAATTGATCATTATTATCACAAGTACAGTAATGGCATGTAATCTGTCTATTAAAAGATTATTATCATTACATTCTATTTAAACTAACAGATGTAAGCACTGAATACTAATCAGCATTGCAATGGCTGCTAAATTTGGTATAAATGCAGAAATATAGCTTGTTTTGTCAAAAATCTATAGTCTTAGTTTATTCCTGGTGATAAAACATAATAACTAAATCCAAAATTAATGCTTTTCCAAAAAAACACCCACTTCAAACTAAAATGTTATTTCTAGTAGATCCTCTAAATTCTTTTCCTGAGTTTGAACTAATTATTAAGATATTTTTTCTCTCTCATTAACAGCTGTCTCCCCACAGAAAATATCAAGCCTCCCAAAATAAACAAACAATAACATGGAATGAATATATGACTAACAACTTTCAGTTCCACCCTGAGCATAATCCAAAGAATTAATCCAAGGGTTGTTTTTTTTTTTCCTGAATGGGAAACAATGATGAAGAAGGGTTTTTTCACCAGCCACTTAATTTATCAAAACAAATATGTGAGCAGCCCATAGCCCATAAACTTAACTCATGGATTTTTTAAAAAAGAAACTTGTGAGGGCTGACTCAAAATGCATCGATAGTCTTGCAGGAATCATGGTAAAGGTAAAGCTGAACATCTGAATCTATACTAATATCTATTATGTTTCCCACTGATCTTTCTATAAAATACATATCCAATAGTGGAGGTCATAAAAGAAGAATAAAAAAAGAAATCAGCTTCCCTTGTCCCTTGTCAGAGGGAACAATGTGCTCCTGAAAAGCAGGAATCTAATCTGAGCAAGGATATGTCAATTAGCCCTTCATAACTTTTACAAAAATAATTGAAGTATATGGACAAAGGAAAATCCTAACATCTTGGGAAATTCTGAGGAAATCCTTGCTCTTAACATCCTAACAGAATGTCAGAGAGTGTGTTTGGGAAAGGAAAAGCAGGAAGGAAGCATCCAGAGATTAACAATCTCACTTACCAAAATCAGGCAAGGTATAAAATAAAGGCAGTATGCAGAGTGTTCCCACCATTCCTTCAGTTTTCTATATTATAAGATGATGAAGAATAAGTCAACGAAAGTTTCATTTGCAGTATTTATGCATTGAAAATAGCTTGCTGCTATTATAGTCCAGGAAAAAGTTGAAGTACATGTGGTTCAGGGAATTTTAAGGCCAATATGGTTAAAGCAAATAAAGTGTTTGATATTATTTTCATTTAAAGCTATATTGAAACAATCTTCTGCCAAGTTGCCTATTGAAGTTTGAAATGCCAAAAAACTCATTTGATCATATTTCATCAGCAATATATTTTGCTCATTCCAATGAAGAACAAAACAACTATAAACCAATAATAACTATAAACCTACCGACAACAGAACCATAAATGACAAACTAGGATACAAATTAAAATAGGCAAGAAAATGGCAAGAGAACAACTATTTATTCGTGATGAGTTCAAATCACCTGGTCCTGATGGATTATATTCCAGAATTCTGAAGGAGCTGGTAGACATGATTTCAGAACCACTGAACCATATCTTCCAAAGACCCTGGAGCACCAGGGAACTGGAAAAAAGCTTCAAAAAAGGGGGGGAAAGAGATCCAGGAAACTACAGACCAATCAGCCTGACATCAATAATCAAACAATAGATTTGTGAATACCTGGAGATAAGCAAGGTTATAACCAGAAGCCAACATGGGTTTGTCAAAAGCATATCATGCCAAACAAATCTCATTTCATTCTTCGACAAAGAGACTAAATTAGTGCACCAGTGAAATGCTGTGGATGAAGTATAATTGGATTTCAGTAAGGCATTTGATAAAATAAACCACAACCTACTTCTTGGTAGGCTAGAAAAATGTGGGATAATCAGATGGATTTGTAACTGGCTGACAAACCACACCCAATGTGCAGTCCTTAATGGAACTATATCTACATGGATGTAGGTAAGGCCTGGGGATCCCCAAGGTTCTGTTTTAGGCCTTCTACTCTTTAATAGCTTCATAAACAATTCAGATGAAAGAATAAAAGGAGAACTCATGAAATTTGCAGATGATACCAAGCTGGAGCAATACCAACATTCAATAGGCTCCAGTTCCTAATGGATCTTGACAGACTTGAATGTTGGGCCCTATCTAACAAAATAAAATTCAATATAGAAAATAGTAACATTTTACATGCAAGAAAATCAAATGCACAGATATAGATTAAGTGAAACTTGGCTCAATAGTGGTAACTCTAAGAGGGATCTTGGAGTCTTCATGGACAGTCACTTAAATATGAGCTAGCAATATCCCTGTACTACAGCCACCAAAACACAATGCAATCCTAGGCTACATTAACAGATGGATAAAATCAAGATTCTGTGAAGTGTTAGTACCATTTTATAATGCCTTGGTAAGATCACATTTGAAATATTGCAACTAGTTTTGGTTACCAAAATATATATAAAAAAGTTGACTCTAGAAAGACTGCAGAGAAAAGCAACAAAGATGAATAGGGGGCTGGAGGCTAAAACATATGAATTAGGTATGACTACTCTTGTGAAAAGAAGGACTCGGGGTGATATGATAGCAGTGTTCCAATATTTGAGGGGCTACCACAAAGAAGAGGAGATGAACTTATTTTTCCAGAAAAAGCACTGGAAGACAAGATAAAAAGCAATGGATGGAAACTAATCAAGGAGAGAAGCAAACTAATTTTTCCTGACAGTGAGAACAATTAACCATTATTTGTTTGTATTGTTTGTAACCCATCTAGAGTCACTGTGAGTATGTAGGTGGCTATGTAAATTTTCAAAATAAATAAACCAGTGTAATGGTTTGCCTTCAGAAGTTGTAGGTTCTCCATCACTGGAGGCTTTTAAGAAGAGACTGGACAGTCATTTATCTGACATGGTATAAGGATTCTTACTTGAGCAGGGGGTTGGACTAGAAGACCTCTAAGGCCCCTTCCAACTCTGTTATTTTGTTATTCTAACTAAGGTGGAATGATATTCATATTCACCATATCCCTAAGGCCTGAGAGAACAAGCAATTGTCTTTAACAATTATCAGAATAACATTGTGCGAGACAAACCTATTGTTCCAGGTGTTGCAACAGAAATAGGTGCATTTCCCAGATTCTGAAAAATGGGACTCATAGGACACACACCAAGCCTGAGCACATAGCCCTGTAGGATTTTAAATGTGATAGCAGTGTCCTGAATTACTGGTTTTACATTGGAAAAACAATATTCCAGTTTACACATTGGGACTAATATGCTATGTCTTTAAAACATTTCCATATAAACAGCTTCTGAAGTTGTCTGAAAATGACAAAGTCATATTCAGGATGCAAGGGAGATGAATCCAATCCCTCGTCTTTCTATACAACTCACAGCAATATAGTGCTATGTGAAAAAAAGATATTGGGATACACTATCAGTGGCAAATCATAATATAATAGAAGTCACATTTACAATATGTACTATAAATTGATTTTTGGTATCTATTATTGAAATATAAATTTTAAGAAAGCCCAAGCCATTAATATAAAAGAAAAGCAATCATAGTAGAAATTGATATTCAGATCATTTGGATATTGCAATCAAAACATTTAAGCCAGGGCAAATTCAAATTTGAAAACATTAAATAATTTGAATTCTAGTCTTTGATTACAAAACACTACCATATGTTCTTTTGCACGTGCTCAGTCAACAGACCTTTTAATGGTATAATGAAGTAACTCTGGCTTGCTGGAGATGGGAACCAGAAAACCCACAGTGCCAAGTATAGAATTGTCAAAAAGAAGAACTTCTTCACCCTGTGCACAGCTGAGTTAAAAGAGCTTGCTTCCACAAGAATGATGGCTGTCAATCTAGAAGACTTTAAAGGGGAACAAGACAAATAGGGATAGAGGTCCAGTTTGGTGTAGTGTTGAAGGTACTGGCCTAGAAACCAGGAAACTGAATTCTTGTGCCACCTTAGGCATAAAAGCCAGTTATGTTATTTTGGACCACCCATTCCCTCTTAGCATAATTTACCTCAGAGAATTGTTGTTGTAGATAAAATAGAAGGAGGAAGGAGTGTTAGATATGTTTGCCACCTTGAGTTACTTCTAAAATAATAAAGGTGGGATAAAGATCAAATAAGTAAATAAGTAATCAATCATATGCACTAAACAATATGACTTCCATATTAGTCATACACTTCCAAAGCTAGTGTACATAATGAGTGGAGAAGTGTTGTGTACATATCCAGTTAGTCAACATAGAAACAGAACATGGGACTAAACAGAATTTTGCTATAATCCATCAAGGCTTTTATTTTCACCCAGCTTTTCTTATGTTGATGAATATCATCAATTTATGTTGCCATAGAAATGACTACTTTAAATTTAGATTCTAAAATACAAAGCCTAATATTTGATACTAACCAAGGATCTCAAATCTGCTGTTCCATGTTCAAGATATTTTCTGCCTTGTGTTTCTCCTAGTGAAATGATATTCTGTTTAGATGTTACTGATACCCCTTCCATTTTCTCCCAGAAAAAAAGATTGCCAGCTAAAATAAAGACAGCTTAATGAATATACTATGAACAAAGATTACTAAGATTTTATTATTATTGTGCTTATTGCTATATGCTGCATAGGTGAATCAGAGATATTTGTTTCCTTGCTTAATTAGACTGAAGGGAATTTCTCAGAATTATCAATATTTATTAATGTCTATCTCAATCCCAGCTTCGACCCTGAAAGCAAACTCACAAAGTCTGGCAAATCCAAAATCTAATGAGGACAAAAATCTATCTGGAACATCACCACTCTGCTAATAATTCAAGGCAATTAGAGGAAGGTAACATTACTTTATTGTATTTTTAAAAAACAAACCATCTCAAATAGTGGCAGTTGTTATAAAGAACATATACTTATAACTTTGGGATGCAGATCTGAATCTAATCAAGCAGTCAAGACTTTCCTAGCATTTCTTTTTAGTGCTTTGGATGTGTTTTGGCCCGCCAGCAAAGCTGGTGGCAGAATCAGACAGTGAGGAGGTTGGGAGGAACATGGCCACTCTGGGAGTCTGGAAAAGGCTCTGATGAGTGCTCTACATCAAAGGCAGAGATGGGGCCAGGGCCATTTGACAGTTATCAGCTGCCTTTGGAGTCGGAGATCAGTGGAGAAGAAGCATAGCTGAAGCCTGTTTCCAGTGTACACATACACAGAGCTGCCAGGAGAAGGGAACATTAAGGAACAAGGGTCAACTCAGGAGTAAGGGCAGAGGTGGATGGTGAATGGCTCCTCCCATTGGGAATAAAGAAGAGTGAAAGGGGAGTGGTGTTTGCAGGAGACAATTAGTTCAATTCATTAAGGTGAAGATCTGTTCCTGACTTCTTGCCAAGTAATTTCTGCTACAGCATGGCATTTGGGAAATATCAACCTGGAAACTTTCCAAGCCTGATAAAGGTCTGTAGATGTGAAATCTTATGAAAGACTGTTTGCCAGGACTTTGCTGGAGAGGAATACACTTTAACCAAAATAAAAGGGGTTTTATCAGGATAAAGAGTCTGCTTCATGATCTTGAGAAGCCTAGGTCAGGATGCATATTTTGTTATTTGTATTAACGTTAAAAATCACTCTATAACATGTGTGGACTTCAAGTATTCTCCAGCCTGCATGTTTCCTGGGAAAGTCTGGGAGCTGAAATCTATACATTTTAAAGTTGCAAAGATTGAGAAACATTGTTCTAGAAATTACTACAATTCTTAGAATCCCCGAGAATCATGATCAATGGGAAAAGATGCTAGGAATTGTATTTCAACAACACCTGGACTATCACAGGATGCCTGGAATGTATCTGAGTTACAAATCATGAATCCTTTTGAGTTTGGACTGGAATCTTATTGGGGCCTTTCTGGGACACATACGTCTTGTTAGTTTATCTCAAACTATCTGAACACTAAATTCTGACAAAATAGACAGAGATCATATTGGATCTTTTTTGCAATTATTCTCTTCATTGAACTTTAGTATTGACCGTAGCTCAGAATTTAAGGCCCTCATGCTGCCTTTGTTAAATTTTGCTTGCTTGCTTCCCAAATGTAAATACTGCTATTTCACAAAATCTCTCGCAGAGTTAATCTGTCATTTCATTCAAGAAGTAAAATAATTCCTTTTGAAAAAGGAGAAAGATATTTAAAAGCATCTAGAAGAAAATTGCTATACCAATATCTTTAGTGTATTAATTGCCTTATTTGAAAAGGGGGAATTCCTGAACCAATTCTAATTATATTCAAAAATATGTTGTCAGTTTGTTGATTTTTAACAATAATGAACTGGCGATTTAGATTCTGAACTGAGCTCCTGAATCAGGGAGTTCTAAATTGATCAAGATGCAAACTGATATTTATTTTAGCCAGTAAGTCTTACATTAGATATGTCCCTATATTCCTCATCTCTGTGGCGTGAGGCACCAGGGGACAAAGCCCCAGAGACAGGCAGACAAATAACAGAAAATAGACAGAGGAGAGCCACAAGGCCCCTTCTATTTAATGACTCCCCCCACCCTTGGCCAGCTTGCTTGAGTCTACATGTCTGATTTTATACACTCCAGTATTTGTTTGTTTGCCAACTTTGCTGTCCAAAAAATGCACATCAGCTAGAGAAGATGACTAGGCTGATCCCAAGGGAGGGGTCAAATGCATCATCAGTCATGAGTCCCTTCATGCCCACAAGAGAACTAAATCCAGCCCACCTTGAATTTCTTTGATTCTTATCTACCGCCAATTTGCTTTGGTTGTTCGTAGTTCAGATTGATTTAGAAAGGTTAAGTTTGCAATAAATCTTTATACCTGTTCTGTCTGGAAATAGGATGCGTGAGACTGAGTCCCAACAAACAGCTCTTTATTAAACAGTATAGTGACTTGTAATGGAACATTTTCCCAAGCTGCGGCAGCCCTTCTTATAGTGGCGTGCTCATGGCTTTTGGCCAATGACAGTTGTTCAAGTGTTCCCGCCATCAGGCAGGCCAATCGGAATGGCACTTAACTGACCAATCCGAGAACGGCCTATTCGGCCAATCAGTTTAAGATATTTGGAGTCTACCAAGTTCTATACACAACACCCCTCCCCCTTTGGTTTCATCCAATGTGTGTAACATAGTCATGCAGGTAGGTAGGGCTTTTGCAGGTCCTAGTTGACCTGCGCAGCTCAGTCTCAGCATGGTCCTCAAACGGTTTGCACAGGATCGTTTTATCTCTGTGTCTTCTCCATGGAACCTCCTGGAAGGGTGAGTCAGCCTTGCCGCTCCCGCCTGAGTTTCTCGGGCTGGTTGAGGTGGCTCCACCGCTCCCTCCTGGTTTGTCCGGGCTGGTCAAGCTGACCTGGCTGTCTCCTTTCAGAAAGGCCTTGCCTCAGTCTTCTGCTCCCGGACTTCTTCTCTGGAGGTCATCTATGGGTAAGCACTCTTTTTGTTTCATTTGGGATTCTAGTTCAAGTTTGTGTAGTGATTGTTGTCATGTTATTGGAGGTTCATCTCTCCCTTTTTTATTATTTTGTGTTTCCCCCCTTCCTCAGTTGTTTTTGGCTCGTTTATTGGTGTCTGCGGTGGTGGTGTAGTGTTGCGTTCCAATATTCAAGAGTGAAGCTGGTCGATGTGCCACTTCCAGGTTCTGCCATCGTCTAGTGCAAGTCAGTATGACCTGTGATTTGGGTAACTGTGGCTGGAAGCCATAATGGGTCCCTGGTAAGGTTCTTAGCATAGACTAAATCGCCGATATCAAAGGAGCAATATTTACTGGAGGAGTCAGAGGGGTTGTCATATGTATAGGTGGGTTGCAGTCTATCAAGGTAGGAACACAATTTTCTACCCATGAGAAGTTCTGCTGGGCTTTTGTTCATGGTTGTACTAAGGGTGATATGTTGAATAGTTAATGGTTGGTTAAGTTTATCTTGCACATCCCCCGTGTCCATTTTTTCTAGAGCTTCCTTAGTATAATGAACCATGCGTTCGGTGGGTCCATTAGAAGCTGGATGAGCCGGCGCTCTCAAGTCATGTCGGATGCCCTGTGCAGACAAATATTGTTCGAAAGCTAAAGCGGTAAACTAGGGCCCATTGTCCGAGACTACTACATCTGGCAGTCCATGTGTGGCAAAAAGTTTGTTTAACTGTTTTATGATTGCTTCCGTAGTAGTGGACGCCATAAGGATAACCTCTAACCAGTTCAAGTAGGCATCAACAATTACAAAATAGGTGCTCCTTTTCGTTGGCCCAGCAAAGTCAATATGCAGTCTCGACCATGGGCCTCTGGGAGTTTCCCATTCCATGACTGGTGCCAGTGGGGGGGTAGGACTTGATTTTTGGCAGTCATGGCATGTTGCCACCCATCATTCAATGTCTTTGTCCAGCCCTGGCCACCAGACATAACTCCTGGCCAGGGCTTTCATTTTGACTATGCTCGTGCAACATGCACAGCACTTCTTCCTATAACTTTTTGGGGATTTCCACCCTGTCTCCCCACAGTATACAGCCTTTTTCAATAGACAGTTCAGTCTGTCAGACTGAAATCTTGCAAAAAGGTTTAAAAGTCTCACTTCTATTCTCGTCCGGCCAGCCCTTACCTACCCAATGCAGGATTCGAGCTGTCAGTGGGTCTTTCGTGGTAGCTTTAGCGATGTCTGCTGTGGTTAGTTCAGCCATGACTCGATTTGAAGAGTGGAGACGGTGGGAGCTGTGTCACCTTCTATATCGGGCAGCGGGAAATGGCTCATGGCATCCGCATGGGTGATGGTCTTTCCTGGCCGATGGATGAGTGTGTAGTTGTATGCAGAGAGGAATTCTGATCACCTTGTCATTCTTGGTGACATAATGTTCAGGGTTGGTTTGTTTCCTGCTAGGATCCCTAGCAGGGGTTTGTGGTCAGTGATAATTGAAAATGTCCTACCATATAGGTATTCGTGATTTTTTTTGACGTTTGCAATGATTGCGAGGGCTTCTTGGTTGAGTTGGTTGTAGTTCCTTTCAGATTTTGACAGAGTTTTGGAATAGAAGGCAATTGGTGCCTCTCTGCCATCTGGTAGCTTGTGGCCCAGGATGGCGCCGATTCCAAAAGGCAATGCATCACAGGTGACCGTCAATGGCAAAGTGTTGCTGTAACAAATCGAAACAGTGTTAGAAGTTAATAAGTCCTTAATGTTCTGGAATGCTGCTTGTTCCTAGTGGCCCCATTTCCAGACAGTTTTTTTGTCTAACAGTCGATGTAAAGGTTCTTTTTTGGGCAGGAAGACATTGTAAAAATTAATGAAACCTAAGAACACTTATAAGTCAGTTTTGTTTTAGGTCTGGGTGTGTCTTTGATTGCCTTTATCTTTTTTTCAGTGTGGTGTATCCCTTGCTCATCGATAAGATAGCCTAAAAATTTGACCTGATCGGCGGCTAGTTTACATTTTTCTCTTTTGACTTTAAGCCCTGCTTCTCTGAATCTTCGCAAAACTTCTTTTAGTCTATTTTCTAATTGTTGTGCATTTTTTGCTGATACTAATACATCATCAAAATAGGGGATGACTCCTTTGATTCCATTTAGGAGGTGCTCCATGAGGCTTTGGAAGATGCCCGGAGCAACGCTAATGCCAAATTGAAGTTGGTTGCACTTGAATGCCCCTCTGTGTGTAACTATAGCCTGTGCCTCTGCGGTTGTGGGATACGCTTGTGTGAGATCAAGTTTCGCAAAAAATTTTCTTCCCCCAAGTGAGTGCAATAAGTGTTGCACTACCGGTACTGGGTACACGTTTTGTTGGAGTGCATGATTTAGGGTTGCCTTATAGTCTCCACAGATGCGCATTGACCCATCTGGTTTGACAGGAGTCACGATGGGTGTTTCCCACCTGGCATGTTCGATTGGCTTTAACACCCCTTGTGCGATGAGTTTGTTAAGCTGTTCATCTATTTTTGGCTTTAAGGTAAAGGGAACGTGTCTGGCTTTGAGCCTGATGGGAGCTACCTTTGGGTCTAGGCTGAATGATACTGGGGTCCCCTTGTACTTGCCTAGGCTCCTGTCGAATACATCCCGGAACTCTTCCAGCAGGCTTTCTTCCCAGTTGGCCGCAATGATGCTGTTGATCCCAGTCACTCTGATTCCCAGAGGCAAACCATTAGATTCCCAGCAGGCTAGGGCGACCACGGTCAACAATTGTCATAGGCAGCACTTCACCATGGTTTTTAAATTCTACTAGGAAATGTCCAAGGCCCACTACCAGGATTCGGTTTCCCTGGTCGTCTTTTAATATTAATTTTTGCTGTTCCAGTTCTCTTTGCTTGATGTCTGGTATCAGGTTTCTGATAGTATTCCAAGATATCATTGACAGGTATGATCCAGTCTACTTCCATCTCACAGGGCTTTCCTTCAATTTTCACATTTATCTGGACCTTTTTTGCATTTGCTGCCCTGGCATTTCCGATGGTTATTGTTTGGTGTGTTCCTTCTCTGTCATTTATTCACCGGTTTCTGCTCTCTCAGCTCCATCTGCTTCTGGCTTGTCTCTCTTTGTTTCGGGGGGGGGGGGGGGGGTGGTGGTGCTGCCGCATCTTTTTGGACAATAGCTCTTTTTGTTCCGGCAGACCCTTGCAATGTGCCCCTGTTTTTCATAACATCTGCAAATGGCATCTAAGAACCTTCATTCTGAACGTGGGTGATTTCCTCCACATCCAGCACACTGGAATTCTTGCCTGCTTCTTCCTTTTTCTGGCCATTTTCTTTCCGACTGAAGCCTATGTATGTCTTCATTGTCGTCATCAGTATTGCTTGGGGAGTCGAGATCTTCATGGTGGATTGTCTCTGTGGGCTGTTTCTTGCTTCCTTCTGCCCTCTTTTCTCTGGGTTGATTCGGCAGATCTGGAATGGAGTTCATGTGGCGCATAGTGGCTGTGGATTTCTTGGCTGCTTCAGCGGTGGTGGCTTCTGCAATGGCCTTGGCCACTGTGATCTTCAATCTGTTTAGCAGCTTGCTTTGGAGTGTAGCATCCTTCAATTCGAGAACCACACGATCTCTCATGGCCTTATCCATGTTCTGGAACTCGCAGGCTCCTCCGATGTGTCTTAGAGCTGCTACGAAATCCCCGATGCTCTCATCTTCCCGTTGGTCTTGTTTATAAAATTCGTGCCTTTTGATCAGGTTGGAGACCACAGGTGCATAATGGGCTCATAGCATTCTGTTCAGTTCAGGCCATGCCATCTGCTTAACGTCTCTCAGTTTAGCTAGCACCTTGGCCATTTTGAAAATGGCTGACCCACAGTGCGTGAGGAATACAGCTCTCTTCCTCTGGTCAGTTATCACCTATAGCTTGTTGCTTTCTAAGAAGATCAGAAAGCAGTCAATGTACGTGTCCCAATCTTCTTCAGCTGGGTAGAACGGTGTGGGCGGAGCATTGTTACTGGCCATCTCTGTCACTCGGTTCTGGTTGCCGCGTGCTTCGGTCTCGCTCTTTTAGGACGATCCCATCCTCGTCGCCAGTGTTCTGTTTGGAAATAAGGTCCGCAAGACCAGGTTCCAACAAACAGCTCTTTTTTAAACTTGTAACGGAACATTTGTGACTTGTAATGGAACATTCTCCCAAGCTGCAGCAGCCCTTCTTATAATGGCTTGCTCGCGGCTTGTGGCCAATGACAGTTGTTCAAGTGTTCCCACCATCAGGTGGGCCAATTGGAATGGCGCTTAACTGACCAATCCGAGAATGGCCTATTCGGCCAATCAGTTTAAGATATTTGGAGTCTACCAAGTTCTATACACAACAATATCCATTTGAACTGCTTAGATCTTTTGATTTTCCTGGTGTTTGACAGGAGCCTTCTCCAAGATCACAGCTTGAATGTATCAATTTTTCTCCTGTCTATTTTTTTCATGGTCCAACTTTCACAACCATAAGTAGCAGTGGGAAACAATAGTAATTTGTAAGTGCAACTTACAACTGCCATATTATATCAGCCTTTTATTTTATGCATTGTTTGGTATTTAATATTTAGCATCATGGTGCAGATAATTAATTGAATTCCAGGAAAAATTCCCTACTGTTACATTAGAGCCCTAGAAAACATATTATTTAAAACAATAAAAAAGGGGAAAATACAACGGACTCATTCATTCTTAACAAAAGTGGAATACGCTATGAGCAATGAAAAGTTTTTGATGTGATTTAACATTATTCCAGCAAAGAGCACAACTGTAAATTATTTTTGCAACATGTTCTCAAAGTCCCAAATTAACTTTTTATAGTCTGTAATCCTAATAGTAGTTAATATATCACTGGGGGGGGAGGAGTAATAATCATTATTTGGATTTAGGTACCCATTTGAGGTTTTTTCAAATGCAACAGAAAAATTTCTGCTTTTACAAAAATCAGAAATTTACAAAATCAAAATTTTGTAAATTTTATTTACAAAAATAAATAAATAAAGATATTCTAAGGAAAATTGAAAGCACAACTCATAATAAGTGTATTTTAAAAGTGATAATCAAACCCATTTCTATCTAACTAGGACTTATTGAAAATATCAATAAGATTTATATGCCTTTTTATACTTATACTTTTGAAAAATAAAGGAGAATATTTGTAGCCCAGGGTTGAAATAAAGGGTCTTTAGGGGCTCTCTGAGTCTGATTGTTTTCTTGCAGACATTTCATTACCCAAACTACGTAAGATCATCAGCGCTACAGTGCTGGAATGCATTATCAGTACGAGTTCAGATTATGTTACTGACTTTGGGTAATGAAACATCTGCCAAGAAAACAATAAAGCTCAGAGAGCATCAAAGACCCCTCCCTTTTGAAGAAAGAATAAGATATTTATTTATTTATTTATTTATTTATTTGTTTGTTTGTTTGTTTGTTTGTTTATTTATTTATTTTGTCAAACAATTATTAGATAACAGGTATAAGTATGAACATAGTTATAAATACATGAAATGGATACAAATAAGAAAAAAAAAAGAAACAATAGGATAGGGATGGTAGGCACATATGTTATATAGAGAAAAAGTAGGAGATCAATTTTATTTCCTTGTAGTAAAACGTCAGTGTATGGGTCTCAAATTGAGATTACGAGCAGGACAACAAGGTCAGTCATGCTTTTTTTTAATCATATTAAAGTGGAAGGGAACAATTAAGGCAAGAAAAATATTTCCCAAAGTTGGGTATACTACCACCAGTGATTACCCTAAGAGACCTGAATGACCCTTTGCAAAAATCCTGCCCACTCAATGCTGTCCAGTGGTGATATTCAATTTTTTTTACTACCAGTTTGTGGGTGTGGCTTGGTGGGCATGGTGTAGCTTGGTGGGCATGGTCCAGGAAGGATACTGTAAAATCCTCATTTCCATCCCACTCCAGCGGAAGGATACTGTAAAATCCCCATTCCATCCCCACCCCACTAACCAGCTTCCCAGCCTTGTTCTCCTGTGCTGGGCAGCAAAAGAAGACCCAGCCAATCAGCTGGGACTCGGGAGGCAGAGAAAAGATGGGGGCAGGGCCAACCAGAGGTGGTATTTACCAGTTTTCTGAATTACTCAAAATTTCCACAGCCGGTTCTCCAGAACCTGTCAGAACTGATTTAATACCACCTCTGGTATTATCTCATCAATTCTGCCATCTTTTTTAAAACATGACACACAACAATAATAACTGTACTTAAAACTGATCCCTAAACAGGATAAGAACATGGAACTGGGGATAAGTCTTTTTTTTTTTTTTTACTAATCAACTGTCAGCAAAGTCCAACTCTCTGGTCCTTTCATTCATCTGCAAAGCTCCACAAAGTCCAAATCTCATTCTAAAATTTCACAGCAAGTGTAGAGCAAATGACATGGATTATCCAAGAGGACAAGAAACAGCAGAAATGTCCAGATCAATATTTCATAAGCAGCAGAATCAAAGTCCTGCCAAGTATCTAAAGCCCCTGTCACACTGCACCAATGGATGGAAAGAGAATGTAAAATGTAAAAACATTTTGTAAAAACACTTGTCATCCATTGATTAATGCGATGCATCCACTCTGTACTCACTGCCTCCGTTTTTCATCCTCTCTATCCGTCCAGCATCCGTTTATTGACGTTTCATTCACTCAAAAAGTTTTGAACTGCATCTGTTACACATCCGCTATATCCGCTAGGCATCCGCTGCGCATCCGCGCAACTCCATCCGCTCCAGCGGTAAACGGATGCAGGGAGGAAGCGGAACAGATGCGGAACAGATGCAGAATGGATGCCGAGTGGATGCAGAATGGAAACAAAGCATTTAAAACAGAAAAAACATTCGCAGAGGGGACCTATCTCGGATATTAAGGATGTCTAGAGGATTCCTAGAGGATTCCTAGAGGATGCAAAGGGACACCTAGGGGAAAACCTATACTGCCTATAAAAAGGGGGAGCAACTCACCTGGATCTAACTTTCAGACCAGCAGCCCTGCGGTGCAGACCTCTGCAGCCTTCATCTGACTCTTGCTCTTCCACAGCATCCAGTCATGTCCACTGTGGATCATAACAAAGTCCTTTTGGCAGCCACCATCCTTCTGCAACAGTGCGAAGCCATCTACAGGCTCTGTGAACTCTACTAAGGGAAGAAAAGGAGACGGCCAAGAAGCGTCTGGGTCCGAAGATGGTTCACCAGAAGAGCAGAGGACGGACTGTACAACAACCTGATGGTGGAGCTCAGGAACGAAGACACTCGTGCATTCCAGAACTTCAAGAGGATGCCTCCAGCCATGTTTGACGAAGTTGTGCAGCGCCTGACACCCAGGTTGACCAAGGCAAACACCAACTTCCGGACCAGCCTGGAACCTGGGCTGAAGGTGGCACTCACTCTGCGCTACCTGGCCTCAGGGACCATGTACAGGAGCATGCAGTACGGCTGGAGGGTGCCACACAACACCATCAGCATTGTGGTCAGAGAAGTGGTGCAGGCCATCATCGAAGAATACCTGGAGGAGCTCCTCCAGTGCCCCTCCACTGAAGAAGGATGGAAGAAAGTTGCAGAGCAGTGGTATCAGAAGTGGAATTTCCCCCACACCGTTGGAGCCATAAGTGGCAAGCACGTGGCCTGCAAAGCGCCAGCCCACTCATTTCAACTACAAGGGCTTCTTCAGGATCGTCCTCTTCACCATGGTCGATGCTACTACACGTTCATGTACATTGATGCTTCAGGCAATGGCTCATCTTCAGATGCCCAGGTATACAACGCAAGTCACCTCAAGGAGGGGATGGAACGCAACCTCATTGTGGGCTTCCCAGATCCAGACCCCCTGCCCAACGACACGCAAGATGTGCCCTACTTCATCGTGGGGCATGACGCCTTCTCCCTCACAACCTAGCTCACGAAGCCCTACACCTCCAAATGCCTCACCCGTGAAGAGAGGATCTTCAACTACAGGCTGTCCAGGGCAAGGTGGGTGGTGGAGAACGCCTTTGGCATCCTGGCCAACAGGTTCCAGGTACTTCTCACCACCATGCAGCATCACCCAGAGACCGTGAGGAGGATCATGGAATCTTGCTGCATCCTGCACAATCTCATGCACACCCACTACCCAGTGTTGCAGAACAGGCTCGTGGACCTCCAACAAGACAATGGGGACATGGAGCCTGGTGAATGGAGGCAAGGGCAAAACCTGATAGACACTGAGGATGTGCAAGGCCCCAACAGAGCCTCACGTGAAGGGAAGAAGCAGCGCAACCTCCTGAGACACTGGTACAACTCCCCAGCTGGAGCAGTGGAGTGGCAAGACAGGATGATAGATGGTTAATGGATGCTTCCTTGAGCCTGTGGCATAACACTGATGAGGTTGTGCCATGTATGTTGAGTGGCCCTACAATGAAGAGGGCATTAATAAAGAGTTGTGTTTATGTTGACATGTGTGGATGATTGATTACATTATTATTGATAATAAAGGGCCATATGTGTGGCACCTGGGAGGGTTGACCATACAGTCCCACTATGCTCGCACTGGAGGTTTATCTATCCCACAGCTATTACCCATCCCAAAGGTATCCCTGCCCATCCCACTGCTATCCTTACCCATCCCACAGCTATTACACATCCCACAGGTATCCCTGCCCATCCCACTGCTATCTTAAACCATCCCTCAAGCATGCAAAGGCTTAAACCATTTCTAAAAGTTTCCAGCAAGACTTTATTAAAAAAAAGAAATGAAGCAAGTGTGTGAATCAAAGATAGACTTTATTAACAACAAGCTATAAAACAAAAATGAGTCTCTGGCACTCCTCTTGGTCGTTAAGTCTCAGGGGTGAAGGGTCCAGGTGCTGTGGAGGTGGCTGGTGCTGGAGTGCTTGTCTGATCCCCCGCATCATCAGCTCCTCCAGAAGCATAAGCAGCAGAAGCTCCAGCCCCAGAAGAGTGAGCCTGTGCTACAGAAGCCCCAGCAGAAGCAGAGTGAGGGCCAGGGGGTGGGATGGTGGCCCTGTCCCTCTTGCCAGGGCTGGCAGCAGATGGCTGAGGCTTTCTGTTCTTCCCCATGGTTGTGGGGTTGCTGGCTGGCAGGGAGGCTGCCAGGAACCAAGGCTGGCAGGAAGGCTGGCAGGCAGGCAGGCAGCAAGGCTGGCAGGCAGTCTGGCACCAAGGCTGGCAGGAAGGCTGTCACCAAGGCTTGCAGGAAAGCTGGCTGGCAGGCAGGCACCAAGGTTGGCAGGAAGGCAAGAACCAAGGCTGGCAGGAAGGCATGAACCAAGGCTTGCAGGCAGGCAGGCACCAAGGCTGGCAGGCAGACTGGCTGGCAGCAAGGCTGGCAGGCAGGCAGACAGCAAGGCTGGTGGGGAGACTGGCAGCAAGGCTTGCAGCAAGGCTTGCAGCAAGGCTTGCAGGCAGGCATGCAGGCAGGGCAGGCAAGGCTGTCAATCTGTCTGGCAGCAGGTCTTTCCTCTGAATGGTGACCTACTCCGAGCTGCTTCCCTTATATCCGCAGGGCTTACGTAATGCATCCTCCCCACATGCGCAATTAACGCTAGGCATCCGTTAGGCTTCCGCTGTGCATCCGCTGTGCATCCGCTTCATCTGCTGTGCATCTGCTGTGCATCCGCTTCATCCGTTCCGCGTCCGCTTTGCTGAGGTCCCCCGGAAGACTTGCGGATGTGCCATCCACTTTCATCCACTTCCATCTGCTGGGCTTCTGTTCCGCATCCACTTTCCATCCGCTCTGCATCCTCCCCCCGTCCGTTCCTTTCCATGTTATCCGCTCTGGTTATGCAAATTTTTGCCCCTTTTGAGAATGGATAACAACGGATGGAACATTTTTCTCGTCCGCTGTGTCCTTTTTATGAACGTTTTGCATCCATTGGGCAGTGTGACAGGGCCTTAAATAAGAGGAAAGAAATTAGACTTCTGCAGAATTGCTTGACATGCTACATGGGCTAGATATAATTTGGGCACTAAGTGACTTAGTCCTGACTTAGTCCTGACTTTCCAAGTCTAAAGCATGATTCATGAAAAAAATTCAAGAAATATAGCACATTGTAGATCACAAAAATCCAGCCTTATTGCTAATTTGTTCTAAGCTGAGAAAATAATTGGGAAATAATAATTCTAGTGCAGCCTGAAAGCCCCACTTTTTCCTTGTAAAGTAATGCACAAAAAAAACCTCAAGTCCAAGATAAAAGAAGCCCCTTCCCCTTTTCTTCTCCCACCATCACATAAGCACATACTATAGCCTGCATGAATAACTCTTACTTCAGATCCTTAGGGAGAGGTAAAACTAGTTGAGAATTTGCAAAAGGACGAAAAAAATGGAGGGAATCAGAGTCCTTTCTGAAAATCAACACTGAGACTTTGGTAACTATGTTTTTTTTCCCCTAAATTTCACCCAACCTTTAGTCTGAATTTGTCTGGGCTTATTGCCTATTTTTTTATTTTAGTCGTTTGATTTTAGCCAAACACATGCTCCAATCTCTTCATCCAATTTCCCAAAATTTGCTTGTTTGTTTATTGAACTTACATTCTACTCATCTCACCTGCAGCTTACAATAATAAAAACAAGATTCAACCTTAAACAATAAATATTAAAACTAGTGCAGCAGCACCATTTTCAACATAATATAGTTCCAAAATGAAAAAATGGAGTTGGTACTTTAAAAAAAAAAATTGAACGGAGCAGTCCAAAATTCTGCTGTTTTAAGCAGATTGGGCTTCATCCCAAATCCAGCAAACCTGGAGTTTTATTCATAGCATCACAGCTACAATTATATTGGTAGCAGTTAACAGGCTTTGCTTCTGAAGCACTTAGACCAATGGCTTCCTTCCCCCAACATCATTAAACAGACCTTTTCTTGCCATTGAAAGTTTGGAGGACTGCAAGTCTGTCTGATGAGTAGGCAGAGAGATTGATTTATATTCGTGTCACATAGCTGCATCACATTTTAAAGTCAGAGAAAATTACATTTACACAAGAATGTTTGCATTGTGAATAATAATGCAGGAACTTAAGAGGATATACAGGATTATAGTATAACTATGTTATCTCTTTTTTTAAATCCATGGATCACCTTCACTAGTAGTCTCTGGGCCTCTACTTAAAACCTATTTTGTTGGGAGGGGGGGTTTCATGAATAAAAGTTGCATGTAGTAAGAGCTCAGGGTTAAAAGAGAACACTTTTAATGGCAGCCTACCTCTGTGTTCCTTAGCTTTATCATTATTGCAAGTATGAATCTTGAACAGGAAAGTCATATTTAATATTAGCATTTAATATTGTATGAAACATTCAAAGGAACATATAGAAAAACACTAAAGCAGCTTTGTCCTTTGGAAGACCAGCATAGCTGCTTCAAGGGCTTTCTCAGATTGTGTGAATCTGCCTTTGAAGATAACACTTATGAGTGGCATCTTAGGGAAATGAAATCACAATCCAAGAAAGCACACATTATGGAGATGACCTTTGAAAGCCATTGAAGTGGATGGTTCTATAATCTTCTCACTAAAAAAAAATAGCGTTCTTCAATTTCCACCGAAACCAATAGAATCACTATTATCCTTATATCAATTGGGTAGCTAAGTCATTTTATTGGGTTTTTACACTAGGATCTGTAACCCTTCAAATTTTATTGAATGCCTTATCCAGTCAGCCCTAACCAACAGCATCAAAAGTGAGAAATTATGAGAACTGCAGTCCAGCAACATAATAAAGTCAAACCTGAAAGATAAGAGCTGCTAGTGCAAAATTCTAACTGACCTCTATAGAACAAGTATCAAAGTATTAAGAGAATGCCACCCTAATGGTATCTAATGGTTACCAAAATCTGTCTGGATTTTGGCAACCTATACAGTGGTGGTCCACTGAAGTAATCCGTTTTTACTCCAGGATGCACCATAGGGATTTCCTTATAAGTTGTTCTCTCCTAAAAGTGTTGCATCTAATTTCGATTTCCAGATTAGTTTAGCCATCACTTAAAGAAAACTATCTTCTCCTAAAAGAACTATTATCATAAAGATTTTGTATCTTACAAACTTTTGTGGTAGATTGTATAAGTACATTTTACCACATAAAACTGCATGTGACCTGAAAAAATGAAGTCAATATATACAAACTTGATCTCTCAAGTTATAGTTTCATCAAAGCAGTGCTTATAGCTTTTGAAATGCCATCTTTGTTGTAATCTAGAGAGAGGAATGAAACATATTTAACTCTAAATGCTCACTCTGAAATTCATGAGTTTTAGGGCTTTTCTGCACTGCAGCTTTCAGGTGAAATGAAACCATTTTTTTTTTTTTAAAATGGCTTCTTGTTGTCTGCCTTTTTCTCCATTTTGGCCATAATAATCTCCCGGTATTCAGTCCAGATGGCAGTTAACATGGCTCCAAACATATGAATTTCCTTAGTTCTATACCCCCTCCCCCCAGTCATGTCAGGATAGTAAAGTTCTACACTCTATGCTCCACACTGTATAAGCAATATATTTTTATTATGTGCAACTAACAATTCTGTTCAATTTAAGTATTTATATTGTAGGGCATCAGATAACATTACTTATTATGAGTAAACATAATTATTATTCCTGTAATCAGAATTCTTTAGCTCATCTGAGAAAGAAATTTGGCCATGCGTTTCATTCAAAATTACCCAACCTAATGTTCTTGAAAAGATGAAACTATCACTAGTCTCAGCTCACCAATCACTATTTGGCATCTGCTCTTTTTAATTGTGGTAAATGAAAATCATTGCATAGTTCAATATGTCATCATTAGATTTCTTCTTACAAATATTATAAATCAAACAAAACCATTATTTAAGGAGAATTAAAGAGCTAGCAATGGAATGAATTCAATTTATAAAATATAGAATCTGACAGGAAGCATTTATTAACTGAAAGTCAAAGGTAAAATATGGAGGCAGTTCTAAAATTGCACTCCTAACTCTGCACAGAGATCTTTTAGAACTGATGGGACTTCCTTCCAAATTCACTTATGTAGGCTTAAAACCAAGTTTGGTAGGTTTCTCAGAGTCAAAATTTCCTTGAAAAAAAATAGGTAAGAGCCCATATATGCAATAAAATCACTAAATGACCATCAGGTAGTAGAACAGTGGGCTACCCATTCCTATCTTTCTCTCTGTTCCTCCGTCCCTCTTATACACACAAACATAATCACTTGGCCTTTTCTACTTTGAAGGACTGACAGTGGGATATAGGAAAGTAAAAAAGAGCCATATACAGTTTCAAAAATCCCATGATCTTACTGACAGTGATGGCCAGAAGATGTGTAGGACCCTTGGTAAGATCCAGCTATTTCCTGGAGAGTTGGTATACTGCCTGAAGTGATTATAGAAAATGGGAGGCCTCAGGTAGTGAGGAGGGTGAGCAGAGGCTAGCAACAGAATTTAGTCAAAATATTACTGGAAAGATGAGAGGCAAGTAGAAAAATGATTTGAGTTATATGGAACCAATGGGATCAGTTAATGCCATTATTTTTCAGGATAGCAATGATATTACTTCAAAGTAGCATTTTGACTTCAGTGTCTCACCATTTGATGGGAGGATGGATAGGGGAAAGAGGTATCCAATGATTGAAAGTTGAACTTATTTGAAATAAGATGGAAGTACTTATGACAAATAACAGCCCAGGTCAGCCAAAGTTCCTTGGCCATTGAGCATGTTTAGACTTATTTACTCATTTTCCTCACTTACCTTTTAAGAGATTTCCCTCCTATTTCTGAAAGACTTGAACTTCACAAATAAAAGTAAAGAACTTTGCCAAAGCCAGCATATGCCCTCCAGCTATATGGGGATAGTGTTACTTTTGTTGTTTAACAATGGAAATAGAGGGATTGTCAAATAACCTGGGTTTATCAGTTACAGCTTTTGTATGGCTGGCTCTCAAAACTCATGACAGTATAGCTGTTCTTCTTAATGAAATTATGGCACATACATAGATGGGCCTGTTATTGGTGCCACAGAGGAGATGATTATGTGGGTCAGAAATAAAGACAGGAAAGGAAAATCATAGGACATAGTTAGAGTCAATATCAAGATGTAGATTTTCCTCTGAAAAGGCAACTGGATTTTCTGGGGGGAGGGAGGGGTTTCTCTCTTTCTTTTTTTTTTTTCTGAAAAAGAAGTAACATATTTTCAGAGAAAAAAACAAGAAGGTCCAGTTACATTTTAAGGAGGGGGAAGCATCTTTGGGATAATCTGGATCAGGGGTCGCCAACCTTTTGGACCTCAGGTTCTACCAAACTCATAATTTTAAATCCCAGGGACCACTAACTGGTTCTGTGGGTGTGGCCTAATTTGTAGGTGTGGCTTGGTGGTCATGTGACTGGCTGGGCATGGCTTGTATGTAAATATTATAAATATGTAAATATTGAATTTTTTATTTAAAAAAGAGCAACTTTTACCCAAAATCAGGCAAAGCAGGCAGGCAGATTGAGTTGCTCACAGAATCATTCAGAGATCTATCTGCCATTGGCTTGCTCAGTCTCTCAAATTTGCTTGCCGTGAATCTGCACTGAATAACAGAACCTTCAGTCCTAAGGGAGGTTTGGCTGTGCTTAAAAACTGAGCCGAAAATCTAAAGACTAGCTGGAAAGCAAGAATTCCAACCATTTCCTGCTTCCTAGCTAATCTAAACCTCCCGGCACAGCAGAACAGATGATGGTCAGAAAAAAGAAAAAGTAGCAATTTAGCAGGCAAGTTTGCTGGGTAAGGAGTGAGTGGGCGGGGAGGGTTCCTGCAGGCGATGTGGGCTCTGCAGCAGTCTGGATTAATTGCTTTGGGGGGGTGCTCTGGGGGTGAGATTCCTCTGCAGCTTACCAAAATTTTCTCACAGCCCTTCACTGGGCCGCAGCCCACCAGTTGGCAACCACTGATCTGGATGATTGAGAATCTCACATTTGACATAATTTTCTCTCCAGTTTTGCTCTTCATCAAAGATACCCAAGCCCAGATACGAGACAGGGAGTTCCAATCTAATTCAATTCTTTATTAGCTTGCACTTAATGAATAGACTTTCATAAAACTAAAATTACAACTTTCTTGCATGCTAGATATACCCTGAGAGATTATAGGGTTTAGCTAGCCTAAACTTCTCCCACACTCTTCCATCTAGCTCAGGACTGTCCAGCTCACCTAAGCCTCTTTTTGGGAAAACCTACTGTGTTGCCAAAACTATCCCACAGGCTCCTGCAAGGTGCACAATCTATCACACTATGAGACACTATGAAAGTTGAACTTAACCCTGGATCTATTATCAATGATAGACTGAATTAGGAATAGGATTCCTTCCTGAGCATTTCCTTGTAAATGAAGCATTATGTAAGTATACAAGCTATCTTATTTTAAATGTGAATGCCCCCTGAATAAATGTCTAGCAGACAACAAAGGACAATCATCATGTATTTCTTTTTTATTTTATTTTTATTTTATTTTCAAAGTTTTATATCATTTTATGAAATTGTAGAATAAAATACAAAAATATAAAAACAAATAGTAGGACACAGTGGGGAGGGAAAGGGGAAAAGAAAAGTGAAGAGGAGAGGGGGGAAGAAAAAAACAATATAACGTGATGCTTATTTTGAAAATTGTGCAAAGGGGAACTCTGATATGTGTCCCTCCCAATGCAGTAAAGTAACATAAATCGTATTTTACATGCCAAAGTCATGATTAATCATATTCACACTTGAGAAAAATAAATGTGAATTTTGGTTTCCGTTAAGCAGATCTGAGAATTTCAACAAAGAGAATATGATACAAGCATACTGATACAGGCATTTTTGCTGGCAGGGGTTAAATTTGTCCTGTAGTCAGTAGCCCTGATTGTGCCAACAGTGCTTTGTCAGTTACCTCTCAGTTCTTCAAAGAAATGATGAAGCCATTTCTGCTTGTCAAATAATTCAAATAAATACTAAAATTGACTGTTACTATTGTTGTTTTCAATGAAACAACAATGAAAACGAAATGAGAAAATCAGTCACAAGAGCATAGTCCTTTGATGATTGACCACTTTCTTTGATTATATATCGCTATACCTTCCGGGCCAGACACTCCAAAGCATCCCAGTTACAAATCAGACAGTGAGAATGACAAAATCTATGACATTTCCCTTCTATTCAGCAAGCTGTCCATGCATCTCTGTATTATTTTCAAAACTGTTTCTGACTGTTTTACTAAGGGCCTTTCTCCACTTGCACTTAACCACAATAATTTCAGTCTTCTGACATCACTGCAGTTAGGAATTGATACATGCTATGAAATACTAATTTTCAATAAGTATGAAGTTAGAGCTCATGAAAACAAATTAAACAAAAGAATTATTTTTACCTCTAGTCTAAAGGCCGTGTCACACTGCCCAATGGATGCAAAACAGACACAACGGAAGAGAAAAATGTTACATCCATTGTATCCGCGCTCAAAAGGGGCAAAAAATTGCATAATTGGAGCGGACAACACGGACGCGGGGAGGACGCAGGGTGGACGCAGGGCGGATGCGGAACAGAAGCACAGCGGAGGGTGCGTCTGCTAGGCTTCCGGGGGGCCTCAGCGAAGTGGACGCGGAACAGAAAAAGTGGATGCAGAACGGATGCACAGCGGATGAAGCGGATGCAGAGCGGAAGCCTAACGGATGCCTGGCATTAATTGCGCATGCAGGGGGGATGCATTGCGCAAGCCCCCGGATAAAAAGGGAAGCAACTCGCACGTCTAGCATTCCGAGGAAAAACCTGCTGCTGGATACCTCAGAGTTCTTGCCTGCATGTCTGCCTGCAAGCCTTGCTGCCAGCCTGCCTCCAAGCCTGCCTCCCAGCCTCCTGGGCAGCCTCCCTGCCAGCCTTGCTGCCAGCCTGCCTTCCAGCCTCCCTGCCAGCCTTGCTGCCAGCCTGCCTTCCAGCCTCCCTGCCAGCCTCCATGCCAGCCTGCCTTCCAGCCTCCCTGCCAGCCAGTCTGTCTGCCAGCCTTGGTGCCTGCCTTCCTGCCAGCCTTCCTGCCAGCCTTCCTAACAGGCTTCCTAACAGGCTTCCTGCCAGCCTTGGTGACAGCCTTCCTGCCAGCCTTGGTGCCTGCCAGCCTTGGTGCCTGCCAGCCTTCCTGCAAGCCTTCCTGCCAGCCAGCAACCCCACAACCATGGGCAAAAAGTGAAAGTCTCAGCAACCTGCCGCCATCCCAGGCAAGAGGGACAGGGCCACCTCCCGCCCCATGTCCATGACTCATCTTCTGCTGGGGCTTCTGCTGCTTGGGCTCGCTCTTCTGTTGCTGGAGCTTCTGCTGTAGCTGCTCCTGGCAGTGGTGCTTCTGCTGCGTACTCTGCTGAAGCTGCTCCTGGTCCTGCTGGTCCTGCTGGTCCTGCTCGTTCTGCTCGTGCTCCTGGTCTTGCTGACCCTGCTGCTGGTGCTTACTCTGTTGCTGCTCATCCTGGTCTTGCTGCTGCTGCTGCAGCTGCTGCTGCTGCTGCTGCTGCTGATCCTGCTGCTGCTGCTGCTTATGATCCTGCTGGTGATTATGCTGCTGCTACTGCTGCTGCTGCTGATGATGATGATGATCCTGCTGGTGATGCTGCTGCTGCTGCTGTTGCTGATGATGATGATGCTGTTGGTGTGGAGGAGCAGCCCATACAACCTCAAAGTCCTTCTGATGAGGGCCCATATGGCCCTGCCAGAGGGAGGAAGAGGCAGACGCATGATAGGGAGAGGAGGCAATACTTCATTGAGGAGGAACACGAGGATGAGGTACTGGAGTGGCTGAGAGAGAACGACAATCTGTGGTGGAAGGGACACCGGCTGCACAGGGACACCAAGTGGAAGCAGGCTGCTTGGAGAGAGAGGGCGGAGAGTATGGGCTACACATCGGATGTGCTCCTCGGCTGGTGGAAGCACATGCACACCTGGTACGGGAAGCTGCACCGCAAAAAATCTGGCCAGGCCAGGGTTAAGCTGACGGACAGAGAGAACTACGTCATGGCCAAGTGCAGCTTCCTGGAGGGTGATGACTGCCACCGAGGAGCACCAGGAGCCCAAATCTCTACCCTCTCTCTCCGGAAGCCTGCTGGGAGCCAGTCCTCTGGCTGCCGAGAGTCAGTCCCTGTCTCCATGCAGGTTTGTGTGGAGCGTGCCATGGCGGAGAACCCCCGGGCAGGTGTTGAAAGCGTGGTGGAGAGCGAGGAGGACTCCCTGATGCAGTGGGAGAAAGGAGACATCGAGTCCACCACTGCCGAAGCTGCATCCACCCACACCTCCAACACCACAGTAAGGCAGAGAGCTGGACCGCAGGAGGGGCAGAGCCACAAGGTCCTGGTGGAGATCAGGGACACCATCCGCACCAGCATAGGTCTCCTCTCTCAGCTGGTCCCCATCGAATCCTCCTCCTCCAACCGCAAGCCCTTCCTCAATTATGTGAAACAGACCCTCAAGGAGATGGCGGATCCCCAGTACCAGGTGGTGAAGGAGAGGATCACCACGCTGCTTAACAACCCTCCAGAGCCAGAGGCACCTGCTCCCACCCAGTCCAGGTCTGCTCCTCCACCCCAGGTGATGTCCCTCCCATACCAAGGCTTCCCACATCCCCTCACCTACCAGGGCTACAGCTACCCTGAGGTCCAGCAGCACAGACAGCAGCCCTTACAGATGCAGGCACAGAGTCATCGGGCGACACCGCTGCCACCGGTTCCAATGATGCCACCGATGCCAACCTCAACAGTCCTCACCCCGCTACAGAGCAGGCAGCCCCACTACACTGCTCCTTCCTCCATCCCACAGCCAAGCCTGGCCTCAGTACATCTGTCCTCAGTACTGGGGCTGACACCCCATGGCATGGAGGAAGTACCTCTCAGCATCACGGGGCTAAGCCAGCTGTCCGACACCTTCCTCAACACACCCTGTTGTCCTCTCGGGGCTAGGCACTCCAATAACACCTCAGACCAGCACTGCAGCAGCACCCACCTCCATAGCACCTGCTCCCTAAAATCTTAGCCTGGGCATACACCTCCGAGTGACCAAGAGGAATGCCAGAGACTGGCTGCCTGGATATTTGTGGACTTTATTTGGACACTTGACTTGGGTCATGTTTATTTTACAGCTTGTTATTAATAAAGTTTATCTTTGTTTCACACACTTGCTTCATTAATTTTTTTCTATAAAGTCTGGGTGGAAACTTTTAGAAATGGTTTAGCCTTTGCATGTATGTGGGATGGGTTAAGATAGCAGTGGGATGGGCAGGGATACCTGTGGGATGGGTTAAGATAGCTGTGGGATGGGAAGGGATACCTGTGGGATGGGAAGGGATACCTGTGGAATGAGCAGGGATACCTTTGGGATAGGTAAAAGCTGTGGGATATATAAACCTCCAGTGCAAGCATAGTGAGACTGTATGGTCCACCCTCCCAAGTGCCACCCCTATGGCCCTTTATTATCAATAATAATGTAATAATTATCCACACATGTCAACATAAACACAACTCTTTATTAAACTCCCTGTTCATTGTAGGCCAACCAAACATACATGGCCCTATCTCATCCGTGTGATGAGACAGTCTGAAGGAAGCATCCATTAAGCATCTATCATCCTGTCTTGCCACTCCACCGCTCCAGCTGGGGAGATGCACCAGTGTTTCAGGAGGTTGCCCTGCTTCTTCGCCTCACATGAGGCTCTGTTGGGCCCTTGCACATCATCAGTGTCGATCAGGTTTTGCCCTTGTCTCCATTCCCCAGGCTCCATGTCCCCATTGCCTTGTTGGAGGTCCACGAGCCTGTTCTGCAAGACTGGGTAGCGGGTGCGCATGAGATTGTGCAGGATGCAGCAAGCTTCCACGATCCTCCTCATGGTCTCTGGGCGATTCTGCATGTTGGTGAGAAGTACTTGGAACCTGTTGGCCAGGATGCCAAAGGCGTTCTCCACCACCCGCCTTGCCCTGGACAGCCTGTAGTTGAAGATCCTCTCTTCTCGGGTGAGGCATCTGGAGGTGTAGGGCTTCATGAGGTAGGTTGTGAGGGAGAAGGCTTCATCCCCCATGATGAAGTAGGGCACATCTTGTGTGTCATTGGGCAGCGGGTCTGGATCTGAGAAGCCAACTATGAGGTTGCTTTCCAGCCCCTCCTTGAGATGACTGTCGTTGTATACCTGGGCATCTGAAGATGAGCCGTTGCCTGAAACATCGATGTACATGAACTTGTAGTCAGCATCGACCATGGCGAAGAGGATGATGCTGAAGAAGCCCTTGTAGTTGTGATAAGTGGACCCTAAGTTGGCTGGAGCTTTGCAGGCCACGTGCTTGCCATCGATGGCTCCAACGGTGTGGGGGAAGTTCCACTTCTGATACCACTGCTCTGCAACTTTCTTCCATCCTTCTTCAGTGGATGGGCACTGGAGGAGCTCCTCCTTGTATTCTTCGATGATGGCCTGCATCACTTCTCTGACCACAAAGCTGATAGTGCTGGGTGGCACCCTCCAGCCGTACTGCATGCTCCTGTAGGTGGTCCCTGAGGCCAGGTGGCACAGAGTGAGTGCAACCTTGAGCCCAGGTTCCAGGCTGGGCGGTAAGTTGGTGTTTGTCTTGGTCAACCTGGGTGTCAGGCGCTGCACAACTTTGTCAAACATGGCTGGAGGCATCCTCATGAAGTTCTGGAACGCCCGAGGGTCTTCGCTCCTGAGCTCCACCATCAGCTTGTCGTAAAGTACGTACTGCGCTCTTCTGGCGAACCATCTTCGGAGCCAGATATTTTTTGGGTGCCTCCTATTCTTCCCGTAGTACTGTTCACAGAGACTGTAGATGGTTTCGCAGTGTTGCAGAACGATGGTGGCTGCCGAAATGATTTTTTCGCAATCCACGGTGGACATGACTGGATGCTGTGGAAGAGGAAGAGGCAGATGAAGGCTGCAGAGGTCTGCACCGCTGGGCTGCTGGTCTGAAAGTGAGATGCAGGCAAGTTGCTCCCCCTTTTTATAGGCAGTATAGGTTTTCCACTAGGCATCCTCTAGGCATCCTCTAGACATCCTTAATATCCGAGATAGATCCCCTCTGCGAACGTTTTTTCTCTTTAAACGCTTTGTTTCCGTTCTGCATCCGTTCTGCATCCGTTCCATGTCCGTTTCGCTTCCTCCCTGCGTCCGGGCGGATGCGAGTTGCGCGGATGCGTAGTGGATGCCTAGCGGATATAGCGGATGTGTAGCGGATGCCTAGCGGATGCCTAGCAGATGCAGAACGGACAAATTGGATACATTTTCCGTGCAAAATTTTTGGCAGCCTAAAACTTTTGGAGCGGATGAAACTTCCATAAACGGATGCTGGATGGATCGAGAGGAAGCCAAACGGAGGCAGTGAGTACATCGCATTTTCGAATGGATGGCAAGCTTTTTTGTCCGTTTTACTTGCATCCGTTGGTGCAGTGTGACAGGAGCTTAAATTCAGGAACAGATTTATGCTGCTTGTAATACTATCTCTTACTGACAGTCATATCACACAGATGACAATTCCAGAATGTTACATTCTATCATTGGTTGAAGACAATTGGGTATAGCAACTATGGTTTTACAGTTAAGTTAATGAAATTGTGGTTTCAGAACTGTTCACTTGCCAAACCACATAACACTGTGGATGGATGGATGGATGCAAAATTATGTTTAGAAAGAATGATATCCTGCTTCTATATCCTGCTTATGTTAGATGCTTGGATTAAAATAAGCACCTTTAATGTACAATTTCTATTTCTTTTGATAATTGGGTAAATTTGACACCTCACCTCTTCCTCAATCCAATGAGATTAGATTTATAGTTATGAGCTGAAACATGGTCTGTAATAATACTTGATACTTGTTGAAGATGATATAGAATATAATTTATAACCTATTAGATACATAATATGAAAAAGTAATCCTGATTTGATATAGACTCACAAGGCATAAGACCTTATTGCATGCCAGACAATTGGCTGCCCAATCTTTTCTTGAAGTCCTCCAGAGATGGAACATTCACAATTCAGAGAGGTAAGCTGTTCCTGTCAGGAAATTTCTCCTTATATACAGATTGGATCTCTCTTTAAAGAGGTCCACCTATTGCTTCTTAACCTGCCCACAGATGCTTTGAAGAATAAATCAGCCCCCTTTTTCCTGGGTCAACCCCTCAAATACCAGAAAACAGGTATCTGTAATTCATTAATCTAGACATACTTAGTTCCCTAAACTGTTCATCATATGGTTTTGCTTCTAAATGCCTTATAACATATATTTGGCAGATGCATAGCTTTTATAACATTTCCATTTCTCATCAATACTGTTTCCTGAACTTGAACAAGTTCTCAGATATTAATCAAAATATGATTTGGCTTTCATTCTTGCAAAGTTCGTCAGTGAGATATAGATCAATTAGAGAAATTTATATCCAACTTTCTTTTTGTTCCTTTAACTCTGAAAGAATCATTATATCTAGAATTTCTCTTTCCAACCTATGAAAGCACGTATTTTCTAAAAAAAAAAAAAAATACAGTTTGAATCAACCTAAAAGTCTTTTACACAGAATTTCATATGGAACTTTTACCCTACTTAGATTTAAATTTGCCACTTAATATTTGAGTTTATAATCTAATTCCAATTTTCTCTGTATTCTATAGTCATTTGAAGTTTTTATGATAAAGTTTCCTTTCTGCCGTTCAGTCAGTAAGAATGTGGTCTCAAAAGGTTTAATTTTATATTTTTGTGAAGAAAGGAGGCAATAGGCCTCAATGGCATGAAATTGATTTCATGCAAATTCAGTTTTTAATAATGAGAGGTGTCTTATTGGGACAATACAGAGAAGTGCAATATTTAAAAGATTGGTTTGTGTCTGAGTGAGAGAAAACTTCCTGTGGGCAAATCCACAGTTTTGTTTAAGCCCTCCTGTTGTGGAGGCATTCCAGCTTGACTCTAAGCCAGTTTAAGAAAATCTGGACAAAGACATTTGGGTCATGGCCCACAGAGCAAGCCTGGGTCTAAAAGAAAGAAATGAAAGAAAAAGACTGGGGTTTAATAACATTTTCCATTATTTGTCCAGGATAATTGTCCACTTGCTAAGTATTTACTTGATTTCATTAAACAGATTAGTGTTATGTTCAAAGAATGAATCACTTCCAAGGCTTAATCTGTGAGAACTCTGTAGTTGAAACCAGGTAGTGCAGCACTCCAAATCTGAAAGGAGAAAAGTGATTCAGAGTGGAAAATATGCAGTTTGTGTGTGCACCTATTGGCAGTTCTTTTACAATGCTGTCTGTTCCTGGCCTTGTGCCAGGAAAGGGAATGTCTGATTTAAAGAGATTCTGACAGGTGTGATTACCCATCATGCTCCAAGTAACCTTCTTCCCTTTGAGTTGGATCATTGCACAGCCCTAATTTGTAATGATGTAGGCACCTCTCCAAAGAATTTCTTAATGATAAGTTACTTTTTTAAAAACTAAAATGAAAAGGTATCTGACTGAATCAAAAGGTGTCTTGTCATACTAATTTCTTGATCAGCAGTGGACAAGTATCAGATTTTCTCATTCTCTTTAACAGGGATTCTTTCAACCCATCTATCCTGGAATCTAATAACCAAAGTTGTAAAACCTGCAGTGTGTTGTAAGTGACAGTTATACAATAAGCTGCTTCACATAAATAAGTTTAAAGTAAGAAAAGGAAGGTCAAGGAACAGGAGCCCATTTTTAAAATTATTCTTTGCAAGTTTAAGGCTCAGATCTAAATTCAACAAAGTTTCAAAATTGAGAATGCTTACCTAGCCTCTTTGCTTGCATATAGTGATCATTTAGTATTCTGCAACCTGGACCTGAAATTTCTAAGGTCAGTATACTAACATGCCTAATCATTTGGCCCTAGTCTTTTTTTCTTAACAGGAAAAAAGGGCCCCAAACAATTTTGTGTTCATGACAACTTTTCAGAGGGGTTGTGGAGGAATGTAGTCCAGAGTCAAAGGAGAGAGTGAGAGAACAAAGAGATAGTAGAGCTTGGAACACAGGCAAACAAAAGAAACTACAGGCGAACAAAAGAAACTACTCAGAAGTAACTCCTCATGTTGTTCTTGGTTCCTGACAATGTAGGACTAAACTGAAAGTTTTTTCCTATGGTAACAGTCCTGCCTATTAGACTACATCTGGACCAAAATACTGTCCATGGGCAACTAATGTTGGATTTCTTTTGAATCTACAAGATTTCTAGGCTTATCACTTCATAACTGTTTTATTAGTAGAAGATGTTTTAAATGGAAAAATATTGTAATATAGGGAAAGTTGGTATGCTCCACATTTAAGGGGGGAAAACTATTTGCCATATTATTTCATTTCCTTTTAAATCACATTGTAATTTTCTAAAAAATGAAAAGAGGTGTATAAATCTTTTAATAAATAAAAAATAAAAATACATAGGGGCAGGGAGGCGATATATATTTCTTTCTCTGAAGCTATTCAGAGTTGACTGGAATGGAGCAACATGGAAGGGTTAACAATACTGACAATAATGTTACTATTAATATTAACAGTAGAAGTAATAATAATTCTCATTTAATCATTAGCTAGAAGGAAAGATGTAAGAAAAGGCTAAATAACATCAGAGCAGAATATTGAAATTCTGCTCTGTAGGAACAGGTAAACTTGATGCACATTCTCCAGAGGAGAATCTATTGTCTTAAGGATAATAAAGTATGTTGATGGCTGCATATGCTGTATATTTTCTGTGTGTTATCTATGAAGGCTATTTTCACAGTTGTTCATTATAACTGTACTATTGGCCGTATCCCATTGACAGACTGAGGTTTTTTTCAGTGCAATCAATTCAGAGTTCCACCATCTCTGATGAGCCTCGGCACAGTGATGAGAGTGCAGTACTACAGCCTACTTCTGCTGACTGTTGGTTGCCTGCAATTTGGCAGTTCAAATCCCGTCAGGCTTAAGGTTGACTCAGCCTTCCATCCTTCTGAGGTGAATACGGACCCAAAATTGTTGGGGGCAATATGCTGACTCTGTAAACTGCTTAGAGAGGGCTGTAAAGCACTATAAAGTGGTATATAAGTCTAAGTGCTATTGCTATTGCTGTTCAAAACATCAGTTTGAATGCAAACATAATTTCTGAGCCATCAGAAATTATTTTGTTCATAATTTATGAACAAAAAATTAAATACTTGCTCATGCAAGAAAAACAAAGAAGGCAATGCCATATCTGTTCTCCCTTTCTTTCTTTCCACTTCAAAGTAGAATAATCACTTATTTTAAATATGGGGCAGTCAATAGCAGGATAATTCTGAAATATTATTTGGATTTCAGTCCTGCTTAAGAAATGGGCCAGTGAAACAGATGACGGCTCCCCGTTCAAGGTGTGGGAGTTATTTACTTTCTAATCCTTCCACTTTTAGCATTGGCTAGACAAGAATGGAAATCCTTAGCACCAAGGATTAAGAGAGGTGGCAGCAGTGCAAGAACCGAATTTACAGGGTTTCACTTGGTTAGTTTTCTTCATTTGACTCCTATTATGTTTGATAATATATTAGTCAGCCAGAAAAAGTAAAAACGCCTTTGTATGCACAGATGTTTTTGCACGTCTATCTGTCCATTAATATGTAGGAAGGAGTCATAGAGTATAAACAAGGCATTGGGGAAAGATTAGTGCCCTGAAGCATCTTTCTTTAAGGAAATTGTTAAATCTGATAAGGTAAGATTGAACACTTTAGCTGAAGAAAATCTTGTGACTTTCTAAAGGCTAGGTCACATCGGCCGACGGATGCAAAACATATGTAAAAAGGACACAGCAGACAAGCAAATTTTCCATCCATTGTTATCCGCTCTCAAAAGTGCCCCAAATTTGCATAAACAGAGCGGACAACAATGGAAAGGAACGGACATGGGGAGGATGTAGCGAGGATGTTAAGGGGATGCTCAACGGAGGCCTAGCGGATGGAAGCGGATGGAAGTGGATGATACATCCGCAGGGCTTCCGGGGAAAAACAGTGAAGTGGACGCGCAGTGGAAGGAGTGGATGCAGAGCGGATGCAGAGCTGATACAGCGGATGCATCACGAACGCTTAGCTGATGCCTAGCGGATGCAAAGCGTTCACTGCGCATGCGGGGAGGATGCATTGCCTCAGCCCCGTGGATATAAAGGGAAGCAGCTCGCAAGCAGGTCACCATTCAGAGGAAAGACTTGCTGCCAGACACATCTTCAGCCAACAACCATGGGGAAGAAGAAGAAGCCTGTGCCTACTCCTGCCAGCCCTGGCAAGAAGGACAGGACCACCATCCCACCCCCTGGCACTGACTCTGCTTCTGCTGGGGCTTCTGCAGATGGTGCTGACTCTGCTGGTGCTGGTGCTTCTGCTGGTGCTGCTCCTGGTGCTGGTGCTTCTGCTGGTGCTGACTCTGCTGGTGCTGCTCCTGGTGCTGGTGTTTCTGCTGGTGCTGACTCTGCTGGTGCTGCTGGTACTGCTGGTGCTGCTGCTGGTGTGGTGGACCAGCCCCTAGAACCTCAAAGCCCTGGTGATGAGGGCCCAGAAGGCCCTGCCAGAGGGAAGAAAAGGCATTCGCGAGAAAAGGGTGAGAGGAGACAGTACTCCATTGCAGAGGAACATGAGGAGGAGGTGCTCAAATGGATGAGGGAGAACAAGTACCTCTGGAGGAAGGGACACAGGCTCTATCGAGACACCAAGCGGAAGCAGGCGGCTTGGAGAGAGAAGGCAGAGAGCCTGGGCTACACTTTGGATGTCCTCATGGGGTGGTGGAAGCACATGCACACCTGGTACGGGAAGCTGCACCTGAAGAAATCTGGCCAGGCCACGGTCAAGCTCACCGACCGGGAGACCTATGTGATGGCCAAGTGCAGCTTCTTGGAGGGTGAGATCCACCACCAAGGAGCAGCCCCTTGGTCAACCCTCTCTCTCAGGCAGCCCACAAAGAGCCAGTCCTCTTCTGGCCAAGAGTCAACTCCTGTGTCCAGGCAGGTATCTTTGGAGCGCCCCACAATGGAGACCCCCCCGACAGCTGCACTCCCCATGGTGGAGCACATGGAGGACCACCTGATGCAGTTGGAGCAAGAAGAGGCCGCTGCCACCAAAGACGAACCCACACCCACACCCAGCTACACCTCCACAGAAAGCAGGCAGAGAGCCAGACCGGAGGGACAGAGCCACACTGTCTTCTTGGAGATCAGGGACACCATCAAGACCAGCGTATATCTCCTCTCTCAGCTGGTACACTCTGACATACCATCCTCTAACAGAAAGCACTTCCTCACCTACGTGAACCAGACCCTCATGGAAATGCCCGAATCCCAGTACCAGGTGATCAAGGAGAGGATCACACATCTTCTGCACCACGCTCCAGGCCCAGCTGAACCTGCTCTGACCCAGTCCAGGTCTGCTCCTCCACCCCAGGTGATGTCACAGCCCTTCCAAGACTTTCAACAGCTCCTCACCTACCAAGGCTATGGCTACCAGGAGTTCCAGCAGCACAGGCAGCTCTTCCCAGTCCAGGCACAGGTACATCGCACACCACAGGTGCCTATGATGCCACTGATACCACCGATGCCACAGATGCCACCGACGCCACAGATGCCACCGACGCCTCACCTCGCTCACCTGAAGACCAGACAGCCCCATTACACTCCTCCTTCCTCCACCCCACAGCCAAGCCCAGCCTCAGAACATCTGTCATCGGTCTTGGGACTGACATCCCATATCATGGTGACATCCCATATCATGGAGGAAGGGCCTCTCATCATCACGGGACTGAGCCAGCTCTCTGAGAGCTTCCTCCACACACCATCCCCTGTTGTCCTCTGGGGGCCAGGCACCCCAATGGCACTTCAGACCAGCACTCCAGCCACTGACACCTCCACAGCACCTGGACCCTTCACCCCTGAGACCATGGGCATGCCTCAGAGTGACTGAGAAGAGTGCCAGAGAATGGGTGGCTACCTGTTGAATTTATCTTTGCTTGGGACACTTTACTTGGGTCATTTTGCTTTTACAGTTTGTTATTAATAAAGGTTATCTTTGCTTCACACACTTGGTTCAGTTCTTTTAGTAAATAAAGTCTTGGTGGAAACTTTTAGAAATGGTTTAAGCCTTTGCATGCTTGTGGGATGGGTAAGGATAGCAATGGGATGGGCAGGGATACCTGTGGGATGGGTAATGGCTGTGGGATGGGTAAGGATAGCAGTGGGATGGACAGGGATACCTGTGGGATGGGTAATAGCTGTGGGATGGGTAAGGATAGCAGTGGGATGGGCAGGGATACCTGTGGAATGGGTAATAGCTTTGGGATGGGTAAGGATAGCAGTGGGATAGATAAGCCTCCAGTGCAAGCATAGTGGGACTGTATGGTCCACCCTCCCAGGTGCCACACCTATAGCTCTTTATCATCAATAACAATTTAATCATTCATCAACACATTTCAACATAAACACAACTCTTTATTAAATGCCCTGTTCATTGTAGGATCACTCAACATACATGGCACAATCTCATCAGTGTGATACTTGTATACCTGGGCATCTGTAGCTGACCTGTTGCCTGAAGCATAGATGTACATGAACTTGTAGTCAGCATCGACCATGTCAAAGAGGATGATGCTGAAGAAGCACTTGTAGTTGTGATAAGTGGACCCTGACTTGGCTGGAGCTTTGCAGGCCACGTGCTTCCCATCTATGGCTCCAACGGTGTGGGGGAAGTTCCACTTCTGATACCACTGCTCTGCAACTTTCTTCCTGCCTTCTTCAGTGGAGGGGCACTGGAGGAGCTCCTCTAGGTATTCTTCGATGATGGCCTGCACCACTTCTCTGACCACAATGCTGATGGTGTTGTGTGGTACCCTCTAGCCGTACTGCATGCTCCTGTACATGGTCCCGGAGGCCAGGTGGTGCAGAGTCAGTGCCACCTTCAGCCCAGGGTCCAGGCTGGACCAGAAGTTGGTGTTTGTGTTGGTCAACCTGGGTCTCAGCCACTCCACAACTTCGTCAAACAAGGCTGGTGGCATCCTCATGAAGTTCTGGAATGCATGAGTGTCTTTGTTTCTCAGCTCCACCATCAGCTTGTCATACAGTCTGTACTCGGCTCTTCTCGCGATCCATCTTCGGACTCACACACTTCTTGGACACCTTCTTTTCCTTGCATAGAACAGGTGAAAGAGCCTGTGGAGGGCTTCACTGTTGTAGAATGATGGCGGCTACCAAAAGGAGTGTGTGACGATCCATGGTGGAGATGACTGGATGCTGTGGAAGAGCAAGAGCAAGAGCAAGGCTGAAGAGGTCTGCACACCAAGGCTACTGGACTGAAAGTGAGATCCAGGTGATTTCCTCCCCCTTTTTATAGGAAATACAGGTTTTCCGCTAAGTGTCCTTCTGCATCCTCTAGACATCCTCCAGACATCCTAAATATCCGAGATATGTCCCCTATATGAACGTTTTTTCCATTTTAATGCTTTATATGCGAGCTGCATTCGCTTACATCCTTTCTGTATCCATGCTACTAACGCTGCTCGGATGTTACACGTCCGTTTCGCTTCCTCCCTCTTTCCATTTTCTGCTGGAGCGGATGCGAGTTGCGCAGATGTGCAGCAGATGCCGAGCGGATACAGCAGACGTGTAATGGATGTAGAACGTTTGTTCCCCATATGTGTCGCGGATGAAGAATGGATGCTGCGGAAAGTTCATCCACTCAAAAAGTTTTGTGCAGCTCAAAACTTTTTGAGCGGATGAAATCTCAGTAGACGGATGCTGGCTGGAAAGAACATATGAATCACGCACGCAGTGAGTACAGAACGGATGCATCGCGTTAACCAATGGATGGCAAGCGTTTTTCTCTGTTTTACATCCTCTTTCCATCCATTGGTGCAGTGTGACATGGGCTTTAAAACTCAAATAGTCCAATGATTAAAGATGCCATCTATTCACATATATTTTTATTAAGTATTTTGATTATAATTGTAAAATCTAATACAAGCTAAAGTTCAATAAAGAAAAGGGGATAGAGGAAAAAGAATAGAAAGTGCATAGAAAAAGAGAAGAAATAGAAAAATAATAGCTATATAGCACTGAAACTCTCATTTCTATAAATTTTAACTTTGGTTAAACAATGTGTCATAGGTCAACAATTTTTGAACCAAAGTACCTCAAATGGGATAACTTACAGAATGGATCCAAAAACTGGGACTGAGGGAATGAAATCTGGGAAAGTTGTGACTGTCTTCATTGGCCTAGCTGCTGCTGAAGTCATGGAATTCTCATTTTCAATATTCCATATTTCACATCTTACAAATTCATAAAACCCTCAATTCAGTCCTGGTGTCAACAGAAAAACCAAATGGGGTAGCCAGAAGTAATACATATCTTATTTTAACCTCAATCAAAGAATTCAACTTTATATTTCTTCCTTTTACTTCCAATTCATTCAAATACTGTTGTAGGATTTAATTTCCCTTCTTTCCCTTAAGAGTGACCTAAGGCGCAACAGCATGTCAAATTATGCATTATGAAGTGCCAATCCAATTTTTGCATTGTACAATAAAATTGCAAGATTTTCTGAAATAGTCTTAGGTTTTCCTTTCTCCTAATTTTGATAAACAGACAACAAACTCAATGTTATTGTTACATATTTGAAGAAGAAGATGGAGATGACTGTGAGTTGTGACCATAGTTTTGGCAAGGAGCTGGTCCTGAAAGATTTTTCAAAGATTATGTTTAAAGGCTTGGCTATGGCAGTGGGTAGCTTTTTTAAGAAGTAGGCACATATTCCATCTGGTCCAATAGATAGAGATGGTTTTAGATTGTGCAGTGCTTTTTCAACAATGTCTTCTATAAAATTAATATGTATTAGATCATTGTAGTTGTCTGTGATGAGGAAATACTGGGCATGATCCATTGTTGTTCACAAATACTGAGCCAAAAATGTGTTAACGAGGTTGGCTTTAACAGTGTCATCATTGCAGTCTTTACCATTAGGTCCTTTCAGGGGTGGGATGGACCTTGAGTCTCTTTGTTCTTTATAAAATTGTAGAAAGTGCAGATGGAATTGGTATTATCCTACTAAGTCTCT
This sequence comes from Laticauda colubrina, assembly GCA_015471245.1. Classification (NCBI taxonomy): domain Eukaryota; kingdom Metazoa; phylum Chordata; class Lepidosauria; order Squamata; family Elapidae; genus Laticauda; species Laticauda colubrina. The sequence continues at coordinate 60,607,632 of BLBF01000005.1, read as the reverse complement.
ATCAAAGTTTATCAGAAGAATAAGTCAATTTATGAGTTACATTCTTCAATTTCAAACCAATGAGAGCAAAGCAGATATTTTTTTCCATTTCTCTTTCATCTGCCTACCTTGTTCATCTGCTGTAGCAAGTAGGATTCCAGAAATGCATGTAAAAAGAGGACAGGGTAAAAAATAGAATGGAAATAATTATGTTTATTTCATAGTTAGGAACTGTAATAAGTGGCAACCTCACAATCTTATTTGGATCAGCCATGTTTAGTTTTCAAACTGAACACTGCATTTGTTCTCCTCAGGTTAATCCCCCATGTGCTGTTCACTCTAGATAATGTACAACATGTTCTGCTCTACTGTGCATTTGGTGGAAAGATAGCAAAAGTAAATATAGAATCTGTCTTTAATTAAACCCCATCACAGTTATGCATTAGACAAATACCATTGCTTCCCTTGTGATGCCATGAGACATCTGGCACACTGATGCTAGCTTCTCCTTCCATGTATCCCTTCAGAATAAAGTGATACTTATAAATGAAGGGCATGTAACCCCAAGCTGTCAGGTAATCTATTACCCCCCCCAAAAAAACCTTAGATTTCCCTTCATAGATGAATAAAGAGTGACTGATAATCGTATGTACCCTTCAGATGGCGAAGCAGTAAAAAATCTAAACTCTAAAAACAGATACTCCAGTGGAGATTTGAGTGACATATTTTCCTTCAATGAACCCAATGGGCAGGAACTAAAGGTTCGGTTATTCGTTAAAGATAATTCCTTTCGAAAGCCCCTGTCACACAGGACCAACGGATGCAAAGAGGATATAAAATGGAGAGAAACACTTGCCATCCGTTGGTTAACGCGATGCTTCCGTTCTGAACTCACTGCGTCCGTTTTTCATCCTCTCTATCCATCCAGCATCCGTCTACTGACATTTCATCTGCTCAAAAAGTTTTGAGCTGCACAAAACTTTTTGAGAGGAAAATTTATCCAACGCGTCCGTTAGACATCCGCTACGCATATGGGGAACATCCGTTAGACATCCATCATCATCCGTTACGCGTCCGCTATATCCGCTAGGCATCCGCTGTGCATCCACACAACTCGCATCCGCTCCAGCGGAAAACGGACACAGGGAGGAAGCGAAATGGACATGGAATGGACACACAGCATTAGTAGCACGGACGGAGAAAGGATGAAAGTGGATGCAGCTTGCATACAAAGCATTAAAACGGAAAAAACGTTCGCACAGGGGACGTATCTTGGATATTTAGGATGTTGAGAGGATGCAAAAGGACACCTAGTGGAAAATCTATATTTCCTATAAAAAGGGGGAGGAACTCACCTGGATCTCACTTTCAGTCCTGCAGCCCTGCTGTGCAGACCTCTTCAGCCTTGATCTGGCTCTTGCTCTTCCACAGCATCCAGTCATCTCCACCATGGATCATCACACACTCCTTTTGGTAGCCAACATCGTTCTACAACAGTGTGAAGCCATCTACAGGCTCTTTCACCTGTTCTACGCAAACAAAAGTGGCGGCCAAGGAGTGTCTGGGTCCGAACATGGATCACGAGAAGAGCAGAGTATGGACTGTATAACAAGCTAATGGTGGAGCTGAGAAACAAAGACACTCATGCATTCCAGAACTTCATGAGGATGCCGCCAGCCATGTTTGACAAAATTGTGGAGCATCTGAGACCCAGGTTGACCAAACAACTTCCAGCCCAGCCTGGACCCTGGGCTCAAGGTTGCACTGACTCTGCACCACCTGGCCTCAGGGACCACGTACAGGAGCATGCAGTACGGCTGGAGGGTGCCACACAACACCATCAGCATTGTGGTCAGAGAAGTGGTGCAGGCCATCATCGAATAATACCTGGAGGAGCTCCTCCAGTGCCCCTCCACTGAAGAAGGCAGGAAGAAAGTTGCAGAGCAGTGGTATCAGAAGTGGAACTTCCCCCACACCGTTGGAGCCATAGATGGGAAACACGTGGCCTGCAAAGCTCCAGCCAACTCAAGGCTTCTGAATACAAGGGCTTCTTCAGCATCATCCTCTTCACAATGGTCGATGCTGACTACAAGTTCATGTACATCTATGCTTCAGGCAACGGGTCAGCTTCAGATGCCCAGATATACAACGCCAGTCACCTCAAGGAGGGGCTGGAACGCAACCTCATCATGGGCTTCCCAGATCCAGACCCCTGCCCAACGACACACAAGATGTGCCCTACTTCATCGTGGGGGATGACGCCTTCTCCCTCAGAACCTACCTCATGAAGCCCTACACTTCCAGATGCCTCACCCGTGAAGAGAGGTTCTTCAACTACAGGCTGTCCAGGGCAAGGCGGGTAGTGGAGAACGCCTTTGGCATCCTGGCCAACAGGTTCCAGGTACTTCTCACCACCATGCAGCATCGTCCACAATCTCATGCGCACCCGCTACCCAGTGTTGCAGAACAGGCTCGTGGACCTCCAACAAGGCAATGGGGACATGGAGCCTGGTGAATGGATGCAAGGGCAAAACCTGATAGACACTGTGGATGTGCAAAGCCCCAACAGAGCTTCATGTGAAGGGAAGAAGGGAAGAAGCAGCACAACCTCCTGAAACACTGGTGCAACTCCCCAGCTGGAGCAGTGGAGTGGCAAGACAGGATGGTAGATGCTTAATGGATGTTTCCTTGAGCCTGTCTCATCACACTGATGAGATTGTGCCATGTATGTTGAGTGGCCCTACAATGAACAGGGCATTTAATAAAGAGTTGTGTTTATGTTGAAATGTTTGGATCAATCATTAAATTGTTATTGATAATAAAGGGCCAAAGGTGTGGCACCTGGGAGAGTCCCACTATGCTAGCACTGAAGGTTTACCTATCCCACAGCTATTACCCATCCCACAGGTATCCTAATCCATCCCAAACCTATTACCCATCCCAAAGGTAACCCTGCCCATCCCACAGCTATTACCCATTCCGAAGGTATCCCTGCCCATCCCACTGCTATCTTAACCCATCCCACAAACATGCAAAGGCTTAAACCATTTCTAAAAGTTTCCACCAAGACTTTATTGACTAAAAGAACTGAAGCAAGTGAGTGAAGCAAAGATAATCTTTATTAATAACAAACTGTAAAAGATAATGACCCAAGTGTCCCAAGCAAAGATAAAGTCATCAGGTAGAAACCCAGTCTCTGGCACTGTTCTCAGTCACTCTGAGGTGTGCCCATAGTCTCAGGGATGAAGGGCCCAGGTGCTTTGGAGATGGCTGCTGCTGGAGTGCTGGTCTGAGGTGCCATTGGGGTGCCTGGCCCCAAGAGGACAACAGGGAGGAAGCTCTCAGAAAGCTGGCTCAGTCCTGTGATGTTGAGAGCCCCTTCCTCCAGGACATGGGGTGTCAGTCCCAAGACTGATGACAGATGCTCTGAGGTTGGGCTTGGCTGTGGGGTGGAGGAAGGAGGAGTGTAGTGGGGCTGTCTGGTCTGGAGGTGACCGAGGTGAGGCATGGGTGGCATCTGTGGCATGGGTGGCATCTGTGGCGTGGGTGGCGTGGGTGGCATCGATGGCATCAGTGGCATTGGTGGCACCGGTGGCGTACGATGTACCTGTGCCTTGACTGGGAAGGGCTGCCTGTGCTGCTGGAGCTCCTGGTAGCCATAGCCTTGGTAGGTGAGGGCCTGTGGAAAGCCTTGGATGGGCAGTGACATCACCTGGGGTGGAGGAGCACACCTGGATTGGGTGGGAGCAGGTTCAGCTGGGTCTGGAGGGTTGTGAAGAAGACCAGTGATCCTACCCTTGATCACCTGGTACTGTGATTCGGACATGTCCAGGAGGGTCTGGTTGACATAGGTGAGGAAGGGCTTGCATTTTGAGGATGGGGCATCGGTGTGTACCAGCTGAGAGAGGAGATCTACGCTGCTTTTTATGGTGTCCCTGATCTCCAGCAGGACAGTGTGGCTCTGCCCCTCTGGTCTGGCTCCCTGCCTGCTTTCTGTGGAGGTGGAGCTGGGGGTGGATGTGGGTTGGTCTCTGGTGGAAGTGCCCTCTCCTTGCTCCCACTGCATTAGGGGGTCCTCCACGTGCTCCGCCATGGGGAGTGCAGCTGTTAGGGGGGTCTCCATCATGGGACGCTCCACAGATACCTACCTGGACACAGGAGCTGACTCTTGGCCAGAAGAGGACTGGCTCTCTGCGGGCTGCCTGAGAGAGAGGGTTGTCAGAGGGGCTGCTCCTCGGTGGCTGATCTCACCCTCCAAGAAGCTTCACTTGGCCATCACATAGGTCTCCCGGTCCATCAGCTTGACCGTGACTTGGCCAGATTTCTTGAGGTGCAGCTTCCCGTACCAGGTGTACATGTTCTTCCACCAGCCGAGGAGGACCTCCGAAGTGTAGCCCAGGCTCTCCACCTTCTCTCTCCAAGCATCCTGCTTCCTTTTGGTGTCTCGATAGAGCCTGTGTCCCTTCCGCCAAAGATACTCGTTCTCCCTCAGCCATTCCATCACCTCATCCTCATGTTCCTCTTCGATGGATATTGCCTCCTCTCCCGTTCACGCGTATGCCTCTTCCTCCCTCTGGCAGGGCCATTTGGGCCCTCATCAGAGGGGCTTTGAGTTTGTAGGGGCTACTCCACCACACCATCACCACCACCAGCAGCATCAACAACAGTAGCAGCAAAAGCAGGACCAGCAGCACCAGCAGGACCAGCAGCACCTACAGGACCAGGAGCACCAGGATCAGCAGCAGCAGAGTAAGCAGCAGCAGCACCAGCAGGATCAGGAGCACCAGCAGGACCAGCAGGACCAGGAGCACCAGCAGCAACAGCAGGACCAGGAGCACCAGCAGGACCAGCAGGACCAGCAGGACCAGCAGGACCAGCGCCAGCAGAGTAAGCACCAGCAGAAGCACCAGCACCAGGAGCAGTGCCAGCAGAGTAAGCACCAGCAGAAGCACCAGCACCAGGAGCAGTGCCAGCAGAAGCTCCATCACCAGAAGAGTCTGCCCGAGCAGCAGAAGCTCCAGCAGAAGCAGAGTCAGGGCCAGGGGGTGGGATGGTGGCCCTGTCCTTCTTGTCAGGGCTGGTAGCAGATGGCAGACACTTCCTCTTCTTCCCCATGGTTGTTGGCTGGCTGGAGCTGTATCTGGCAGCAGGTCTTTCCTCTGAATGGTGACCTGCTTTCGAGCTGCATCCTTTTATATCCGCGGGGCTGATGCAATGCATCCTCCCCACATGCAGAGTGAATGCTTTGCATCCTCTAGGCATCCGCTAGGCATCCGCTAGGCTTCCGTGATGCATCCGCTTCATCCGCTCGACATCGGCTGGGCATCTGTTCCTTCCATTGCGCGTCCGCTTTGCTGTGCTCCCCTGGAAGCCCCGTGGATATGCCATCTGCTTCCATCCGCTTCTATCTGCTAGGCTTCCATGGAGCATCTGCTTTACATCGTGGCTAAATCCTCCCCCCGTCCATTTCTTTCCATTGTTGTCTGCTCTGATTATGCAAATTCGGGGCACTTTTGAGAGTGGATAACAACAGATGGAACATTTTCTCATCCGCTGTGTCCTTTTTACATACGTTTTTCATCCGTCGGCCTATGTGACAGGCCCTTAACAAAAAATAATTCCTTTGTTAAAATATTGATTTATTATTTTCACATACTGTAGCATCTCACAAAACATACCTTTTAAAAGATGATCTGCTAGATAAGTCATATATCTATTTACTCCATTATTCTTTTGCAAATTTATTTTTAATTTATTTGGTTTATCAATTGCTTACAAGATAATCGATATAAGTAAAAACGTAGTGATGAATACATGGATACATATAAGAAAAATAAAAGAAACAGTAGGACAGAGATGGTAGGCATGTTGGTGCGCTTATACATGCCTCCTACAGATCTCTTAGGAAAGGGGTGAGGTCAATTGTAGAAAATCTAAGGTTAAAGTTTTGGGGGTTTGGGGAAGAAGCCACAGAGTCAGGTAGAGTATTCCAGACATTGATCACTCTGTTGCTGAAGTCATATTTCCTGCAATCAAGTTTGGTGCCAGGCGATTAGAGTTTGTATCTATTGTTTGCTCTTGTATTGTTATGGTTGAAGCTGAAGTATTCATGGACAGGTAGGACATTGCAATGTATGATTTTATACACTATACTTAGATTGGACTGAAGGCAGCATAGTTTTAGGTTTTTTAGGTCTAGAATTTCAAGTTTAGTGGCATAAGGTATTCTGCAACGAGTAGAGGAGTGGAGAACTCTTCTTTTGAAATATTTCTGGACTTTCTCAACTGTGTTAATATCAAATACATAATGTGGGTTCCAGACTGATGAGCTGTATTCGAGTATTGGTCTAGCAAATGTTTTGTATGTTCTAGTTAGTAGTGTAATATTACCAGAGAAAAAGAAAAACCATCCAGGAAATTATCAAGGAGTAAAACTTACAGTCTACTTTGAGAAAAGTTAAAGTCCTTTTAGAACATTATATTGTTTTCCTGTAACAATATGGAAGTGTTTTGTGACTACTTTTGGATGGCTGGGCATCAAATTCTGGGAGTTGAAATCCACACACTTCAAAGCTGCCAAATTTGAAAAACATTTATAGCCTAAAGCCATAGCATTTCCCAATATATTTCCCAATATATTCTTATAAGCACTGACCCAAGGCTAAGCTTTTTGAGATTGACCAAAGTCCACTAGATGCTGCCACCTAACTAAAGGCGAGGTCACGTCACCCGATGGATGCAAAACGTATGTAAAAAGGACACAGCAGACGAGCAAATTTTCCATCCATTGTTGTCTGCTCTCAAAAGTGCCCAAAATTTGCATAAAGAGAATGGAAAAGAACGGACCGGGGGAGGACATATCGCGGATGTAAAACGGATGCTCAACGGAAGCCTAGTGGATGGAAGCAGATGGAAGCAGATGGCATATCCGCAGGGCTTCCGGGGGAGCAGAGCAAAGCGGATGCGTAACGGAAAGAGCGGATGCAGAGCGCATGAAGCGGATGCAGAGCAGATGCATAGCGGATGCGTAGCGGATGCAGAGCGGATGCAGAGTGGATACAGAGCGGATGCAGAGCGGATGCCTAGCGGATGCAGAGCGGATGCATAGAGGATGATGTAGATGTGTAGCGGATGCGTAGCAAATACCTAGCGGATCACTGCACATGTGGGGAGGATGCATTGCATCAGGGCCACGGATATAAAAGGAGGCATCTCGCACGAGGCCAGCATTCAGAGGAAAGACTTGCTGCCAGACACATCTTCATCACAGACATCTTCATCACAGACATCTTCATCACAGACATCATCATCATGGGGAAGAAGAGGAAGCCTGTGCCATCTTCTGCCAGCCCTGGCAAGAGGGATAGATCCACCATCCCACCCCCTGGCGCTGACTCTGCTGATGCTGGTGCTGCTTCTTCTCCTGCTAGTGCTGCTGCTGCTGCTGCTTCTGCTGCTGGTGCTTACTCTGCTGGTTGTGGTGCTTCTGCTGGTGCTGCTCCTGGTACTGGTGCTTCTGCTGGTGGTCACTCTGCTGGTGCTTCTGCTGGTGCTGCTGTGGTGGACGAGCCCTGATGATGAAGGCCCTGCCAGAGGGAGGAAGAGGTAAGGCAAGGAGAAGGAGAAGGGAGAGAGGAAGCAGTACTCCACCACAGAGAAGCATGAGGAGGAGGTGCTGGAGTGGCTGAGGGAGAACGAGTATATGTGGAGGAAGGTACAAAGGCTCTATTGAGACACCATCGAAAGCAGGCGGCTTGGAGACAGAATGTGGAGAGCATATGCACACCTGGTATGGGAAGCTGCACCTGAAGAAGTCTGACCAGGCCGCGGTCACCAGGGACCAATCCACACCCACCCTCAGCTGCACCTCCACAGAAAGCAGGCAGAGAGGCAGACTGGAGGGACAGAGCCACACATGCTGGAGATCAGGGACACCATCAAGATCTCCTCTCTCGGCTGGTACACTTCGAAATTCCATCCTCAAACCGCAAGCCCTTCCTCACCTAGGTGACCCAGACCCTCATGGACATGCCCGAGCCCCAGTACCAGGAGATGAAGGAGCGGATCATGGCGCTGCTGGACCACCCTCCAGGCCCAGCTGAACATGCTCCCACCCAGTCCAGGTCTACTCCTCTGCCCCAGCCGATGTCACAGCCCTTCCAAGGCTTTCAACAGCCCCTCTCCTACCAAGGCTACGGCTACCAGGAGTTCCAGAAGCACAGGCAGCCCTTACCAGTCCAGGCACAGGTTCCTTGGATGCCACAGGTGCCACCAATGCCACAGATACCACCAATGCCACAGATGCCGCCAGTGCCACAGATGTTTCCTCATACGCCACAGATGCCTCACCTCGCCCAGCTGCACACCAGACATCCCCACAACACTCCTCCTTCCTCCACCCCACAGCCAAGCCCATCCTCCGAACATCTGTCATTGGTCCTATGCCTGACATCCCAGGTTCTGGATGAAGGGCCTCTCAACCTCACAGGACTGACCCAGCTTTCTGAGAGCTTCCTGAACACACTGTCCCCTGTTGTCCTCTCAGGGCCAGGCACCCCAATGGTGCCTCAGACAAGCACTCCAGCCACTGCCACCTCCACAGTCCCTGTCCCCTTTACACCTGAGACCATGGACATGCCTCAGAGTGACTGAGAACATTGCCAGAGACTGAGTTGTTACCGGTTGACTTTATCATTGCTTGGGACACTTTTCTTGGTTCCTTTTGCTTTTTAAATAAAGTCCTACACTTTACTGTTATTAATAAAGGTTTTCTTTGCTTCACACACTTGGTTCATTTCTTTTACTTAACAAAGTCTTGGTGGAAACTTTTAGAAAATTGTTAAGCCTTTGCATGCTTATGGGATGGGCAGGGATACCTGTGGGATGGGTAATAGCTGTGGGATGGGTAATAGCTGTGGGATGGGTAATAGCTGTGGGATAGGTAAGCCTCCAGTGCAAGTATCGTGGGACTGTATGGTCCACCCTCCCAGGTGCCACACCTATGGCCCTTTATTATCAATAACTATTTAATCATTGATCCACACATTTCAACATAAACAAAACTCTTTATTAATGCCCTATTCATTGTAGGGCCACTCAACATACATGGCACAATCTCATCAGATGAGATGAGACAGGCTCAAGGAAACATCCATTAAGCATCTACCATCCTGTCTTGCCACTCCACTGCTCCAGCTGGGGAGTTGCACCAGTGTTTCAGGAGGTTGTGCTGCTTCTTCCCTTCATGTGAAGCTCTGTTGGGGCCTGGTACATCCACAGTGTCTATCAGGTTTCGCACTTGCCTCCATTCACCAGGCTCCATGTCCCCATTGCCTTGTTGGTGGTCCACAAGCCTGTTCTGCAAGACTGGGTAGCGGGTGCGCATGAGATTGTGCAGGATGCAGCAAGCTTCCACGATCCTCCTCATGGTCCATGGATGATGCTGCATGGTGGTGAGAAGTACCTGGAACCTGTTGGCCAGGATGCCAAAGGTGTTCTCCACCACCCGCCTTGCCCTGGACAGCCTGTAGTTGAAGATCCTCTCTTCACGGGTGAGGCATCTGGAAGTGTAGGGTTTCATGAGGCAGGTTCTGAGGGAGAAGGCGTCATCCCCCACGATGAAGTAGGGCACATCTTGCGTATCATTGGGCAGGGGTTCTGGATCTGGGAAGCCCATGATGAGGTTGCGTTCCAGCCCAACCTTGAGGTCACTGGCATTGTATATCTGGGCATCTGAAGCTGACCCGTTGCCTGAAGCATCGATGTACATGAACTTGTAGTCAGCATCGACTATGGAGAAGAGGATGATACTGAAGAAACCCTTGTAGTTGAAATAAGTGTACCCTGACTTGGCTGGAGCTTTGCAGGCCACGTGCTTCCCATCTATGGCTACAACGGTGTGGGGGAAGTTCCACCTCTGATACCACTGTTCTGCAAGTTTCCTCCAGCCTTGTTCAGTGGAGGGGCACTGGAGGAGCTCCTCCAGGTATTCTTCAATGATGGCCTGCACCACTTCTCTGACCAAAATGCTGATGGTGTTGTGTGGCACCCTACAGGCATAGTGCATGTTTTTTTCCGTGGTCCCGGAGGCCAGGTGGCGCAGAGTCAGTGCGATCTTGAACCCAGGGTCCAGGCTGGGCTGGAAGTTGGTGCTCTGCTTGGTCAACCTGGGTCTCATACGCTCCACAATTTCATCAAACATGGCTGGAGGCATCCTCATGAAGTGCTGGAATGCACGAGTGTCTTCGTTCCTCAGCTCCACCATCAGCTTGTCATATAGTCCAAACTCCGCTCTTCTCCCGATCCATCGTCGGACCCAGACACTTCTTTGCCGCCTACTTTTCTTCCCGTAGAAAAGGTGAAAGAGCCTGAAGAGGGCTTGGTTCTGGTGTTGAATGATGGCAGCTACCAAAAGGAGTGTGCAATGATCCATGGTGGAGATCAATGGATGCTGTGGAAGAGCAAGATCAAGGCTGAAGAGGTCTGCACAGCAGGGATGCTGGACTGAAAGTGAGATCCAGGTGATTTCCTCCCCCTTTTTATAGGAAATGTTGGTTCTCCGCTAGGTGTCCTTCCACATACTCCAGGCATCCTCCAGACATCCTAAATATCTGACATACGTCCCCTATATGAACGTTTTTTCTGTTTTAATGCTTTATATCCGAGCTGCATCTACTTTCATCCTTTCTATGTCCATGCTACTAATGCTGTGTGTCCGTTCCATGTCCGTTTTGCTTCCTCCCTGTGTCCGTTTTCTGCTGGAGTGGATTTGAGTTGTGCAGATTCACAGTGGATGCCTAGCGGATATAGCGGACGTGTAACAGATGACGACGGACGTATAATGGATGTTCCATGTATGCGTAGCGGATGTCTAATGGACGCGTTGAATACTTCATCTGCTCAAAGTTTTATGCAGCTCAAAACTTTTTGAGCAGATGAAATCTCAGTAGTCGGATGCTGGAGGGATAGAGAATATGAAAAACATATGCAGTGAGTACACAATGGATGCATCGCTTTTTCCAATGGATGGCAAGCTTTTTTAAACATTTTACATCTTCTTTTCATCCATTGGTGCAGTGTGACAGGGGCTTAAGGTCCTTACAATTTCTCTTCGACTATTGCCCTCTGTTAACCAATATTAGGAGCATGCTACATTTGATTCTGAATGCTAAATGAAACCATTTAATTAATATTCATGTTTAACCTACATGTTCTCCTCTCAATGGTCCATTGAAGTGATAGTTTTTTGTCCCTCCTTTCATCAATCCTCAAACTTCCATTGTTAAGCTTTGGCAGCTATCTTATATTATGAATGTATGAAGAAAAATAGTATAATTCACAAACTATACAAACTATATACCACATCTTCATTCACCCAGCTTTCTTGTAAAATGTAAACATTGTAAAATGTTACAAATATTGTGTCTTTCCTAGTGTTGCATTTCTAGCTCTCTAATTAGTTAGCAGAGGTTTTTTTTCATATTTTCCAAATCTATATTCTTTATGGGATTCAATGTGCAGTGAATTTCAAATTATCATCTTGAATTATCAGATTGATAGTTTTACTTTCAATCTACTTCCTAATGATTCTTAATGTGGGATGTGCCTCAGTGGTGGAATTCCAATTTTTTTACTACCGGTTCTGTGGATGTGGCTTGGTGGACGTAGTAGAAGAAGGATACTGTAAAATGTCCAGTCAGAGGTGGCATTTGCTGGTTCCCCAAACTACTCAAAATTTCCACTACCTGTTCTCCAGAACTAATCAAAACCTGCTGAATACCACCTCTGATGTGCCTCTTTTTTGATAAAACATTTAGTGTATATGGAGTTCACATTTCCACTGAATACAACCACAAACATTTTTCTGTGTTTATCCAATGTTACTATAAAAATATTTGAAATATATGGGACAGTCCCCATCCAATGACAAATCTTCCTGGGATAATATCTTATACTTAAGGAAAATATTTATAGCCTGGCTGCTAAATAACATTCAAGGTGACTCAATATAGATGATATACAGTTGAAAAGAGTCTCTCATTGAACAGGGCTTCCTGAGACTGACTGAAACTTCTGATTTCTGGAGGCAAATGCAAAGACACTAAAAAAGGGAAGTGTTAATGAATCTCCTGTTGATCCCTGTACATTGCAGCCAACATATGCAGAAATCAATAGCAAGCATTGATGATGTCAAACTAATAACAAATGCATTATGATGCAATTGTGAAAATGACATACATCATAATCATGTCAAGGAAATGACACATCAGTTACACTGTTTGTGAAATGGTATCTGTTCTGTATGACTTTGAAGGTTCCAAGTAGTCACTTCTAATTGGCCAGTAGTTGATTGGTTCATTAGGAACCAATCCAAGAAGCCGCTCAAAGGCGGCAAGATTAAACAAATGTCACTTGCTACAAGCCAGCTGGCAAGCCTCTATAAAAAGGGCTGCTGCGGCTTGAGCCATGTTCCATTACTGTTGCTGTTAACCGAATAAAGAGTTGTTAGTTGGAACCCGGTCTCTTGTGCTTCTTTTCTGGACGGAACACTGGCGACGAGGGTGGGATCATCTTGAAGCTGAGACCGAGCACACGGCAACAGAACAAACCACGCTAGACGAGATGGCTGGTAACGTGCCACCCACACCATTTAACCCAAATGAGGAAGATTGGAAGTCTTATATTGATCGCTTCCTGATGTTTCTGGAGAGCAATGAAATGAAAGACATTTCTGATCAGCGAAAGAGGGCTGTCTTCCTAACACATTGCGGGCCAGCTATATTTAAGATGGCAAAGCCATTGGCGAAGCCCAGAGACATGAAACAAATGACCTGGTCTGAGCTTAACCAAATGCTGAAAGCTCACTATGCGCCAGTTGTCTCAAACCTCATCAAGAGACCTGAATTCTATAAGAGAGACCAAAGGGAAGACAAAACCATTGCTGATTTCGTGGCAGCTCTGCGCCATATTGGAGGAGCCTGTGAATTCCAAAATATGGATGAGGCAATGCGAGATCATGTCGTGTTAGGTCTTAAGGACTCTACCCAACAAAGCAAACTCTTAAACAGACCTAACATTACGATGGCAGAGGCAATCGTGGAAGCAACCGCCATGGAAGCTGCAAAGAAATCAGTGGCCAAAATGAAAATGATGAATGCCAGTGCTGACACGACAACCCTCCCAAAAGAAAGAAACTCAGATGGAGGAAGAAAGCAAGCTGCCACAACCACACACCACAAAGACCTAGACGAATCATCAGACACTGATAAAGATGACGATGAGGTCCATCGCCTTTACGCAAACCAAAAAAGGCGTGAAAGGAAGAAAAATTGGTGGGAATGCACTGGTTGTGGAGGAAACCACCCCCGAGCTGAGTGCAGGTTCCTTGATGCCATCTGTCAGGTTTGCAAGAGGAGGGAACATATCGAAAGAGTCTGCCGCAAACGAAAAAACAACAGCCTTAGCAGACATGGTAATTCCCCATCAAGAACTGCCTCGAGGCAAACCAATAAAAAATGGGAGTGTGGCAAGGGAACCAGCAACCAAGAAAACATATATCAGACTGTCACTATAGGAAGAGCACAGACAGAAAGTGGGAAAAAAGTCAGAATTGTAGTGTCCATTGAAGGAAACCCTTGTGAGATGGAGGTCGACTCAGGATCTTTTCTATCAATAGTGTCTTGGAACACAATTAGACGTTTGATTCCAAACATCAGACAAAACAAACTCAGAAAACAACAATTAATTCTCAAAGACTATCAGGGAAATAGGATTCCCGTGGTAGGTCTGGGGCACTTCAAAGTCACTTACAAACAACACTCTGAAGTCCTGCCATCAACTATCATCGACTGAGACTGTCCCAGCCTTCTGGGCATCGAATGGTTCATGCCATTGAGCATCGGGATGACTGGAGTGAGCCAAGTAGTCGCGAGTAATTGGGCAGAGAACCTGCTACACAAATAGGTTGCACCCTAATTACACTTGCGAGAAACCCCCCGACTCTTCCAGCCGATACCGCACTTTCGAAATCGGCGACCTGGTCTATGCAAAGAATTTTACCGGGGACCCTCTTTGGCTTCCAGCCACGATCATACAAGTAACAGGCCCCCGTTCCTACCGACTAACCATGGACGATGGAAGAGAGTGGAAGCGGCGCATAGACCAGCTTCGTTCCCCCAACATCGAGCGCAAAACAACCGTGCAACCACAAATAATAAATTTCAACAAAAATAAAACCAAGGAGGGGAGGGAAATACAAATAAATAAAAAAGGGTGTGAAAATGTACCATTAAAATCACAACCAGAAAATCTAACCAACCAAAAAGAGCACTTACGGTTAGGTGAAACCATCAAAAGAAGTCCTGGTGAAAGGGAAGCCGACCTGGAAGGTGCCAGCCAAGCCAGCTCAACCAGCCCGGCTGAACTGGGAGGGAGCAGCAGAACCACTTCGACCGACCTAAGAAACTCAGGCGAGAGTGGCAGTGCTGACTCACCCTTCCAGGGGATTCCATGGAGAAGAGCCAGAGAGACAACAATCCCAACTGAACCACTTGAAGTCCTGGGTGAAAATGAGCTGCGCAGGTCAACTAGGACCAGAAAGAGCCCCACCTACCTGTGCAACTACGTCACTCACGTAGGACTGAACTAAAGGGGGAGGGGTGTTCTGTATGACTTGGAAGGTTCTAAGTAGTCACTTCTAATTGGCCAGTAGTGGATTGGTTCATTAGGAACCAATCCAAGAAGCCGCTCAAAGGTGGCAAGATTAAACAAATGTCATTGGCTACAAGCCGGCAGGCAAGCCTCTATAAAAAGGGCTGCTGTGGCTTGAGCCATGTTCTGTTACTGTTGCTGTTAACTGAATAAAGAGTTGTTAGTTGGAACCCGGTCTCTTGCGCTTCTTTTCCAGATGGAACAGTATCATGACGTGCATGTCATTTGTTCTCATCCACCTCTCAGATTCCTGTGACCATACACTGAATCTGTGGCCATACAGAGCAGATCTCAGTTTTTATCACTTGGCATTATCAGATATTTAACTGTGACACTCACAGCACAACTATCCATTGTTCCAAGTTCATAAGATGATGTAAATTCATTAGACTGTCTAAAGTGGCTCTTTCATTCTGTATTACAAGAGGCCATCATGGGAATGTATTCTTTATTTAACTATTAACTACCTCTAAACTACACAGAGTCAGGGTTACAAGTAACAGCCCAAAGGAAATCAAAACTCCAAGGCACGTTTCCTCAAAGTATAGATTTATTAGGCATGTCATGTAGACACAGCTGGATTAAAACTAAAACCTGAAGTCTTCTGGGTTTTCCCCACCCAGTTCAAATCCAAAGTTCTTCCCCACACACAACAATCACATGCTCCAATCAGGTCTCTCTCCCTATCCTGGATGCCTCCCATCCATGCCCCTCCAGGTGCTGGTGAGAGTGTCTTTGGTTCACAGAAGAAAGAATGTTATTTTGGCTATTCCCCTCTGTATTTCTACTTCCCCTCCCCTTTCCCACAGCTCCAGCCAGCGTCCCTGAAGATGCAACCCTGAAGATGCTCAAAGATGGCTCCAGGGTTGACACACTGTTGTGTTGTCTGAATGTTTCTTTTAATGAAATGGGAGTCACTGAGCATTTTCAGTGGCCATGAAACAATGACTCTTGGAAGCAGAATGGAAAATAGGAAAAATGGGGTAATGGAATGCACATGACTGGCAAGAATTCTGAGCAGAAGCACTCCATGGTACATCTGCTAAAAAATGAAGCTTTCTTAAATTCAGCAGGACTCAGTCTTAGGTAACTGTGTATATTACATTCTAAACATTTCTAAGAGTCCAGAAGAACATTTACCCTTTTGAACTTTTCATAATTGTCTTTTTCACAATTTCAGTTTTTTTGCAACCTTTCAAGGTCATTCAAACAAGAAAAATGAGCCACAGGTGGAAAAGATTGCTAGATTAATTTCCATTGGCAACACTTATTTATAAGATGACACCGAAAGCCAAGTGCTACACATGTTTGTGGAAAGTTTATGATGTCTTCCAAGATCAAAGAGAAAAACCTTCAAGAGAAAAATATATATTCCATTGTTAAGCTCCACCACAAAAGGATTATGAACAGGAAAAAGAGATAACAGTCACAATTCGGGCTCTGTCTCTCCATGAGTATTTGGTAATAGCAAATGCTGCTCTTATGAGGCAGTAAAGGACATTTTAAGGTCTAGTGGAAAATGCTTTGAATATTTTTATTGATTTTTTAATTTCATTTCCACAAATATGAAATTATTGTCTTAGAGCACTTGAGCCAATTATATCCAGTGTCTGGTCTTAAATATTTATTTAAAGGGGGCTGTGAAAATATTTACAGATCCCTCACATCCTGGACAAACTTTTTCAATTCCTACCCTCAAAACGATGCTATAGAGCACTGCACACCACAAAAACTAGACACAAGAACATTTTTTTTCCTGAACGCCATCTGCTAAACAAATAATTCCCTCAACACTGTCAAACTATTTACTAAGTCTGCATTACTATTACTATAAATCCTCCCATCCTTCCTTTCATCCATCTCCTCCCACTTATGACTGTATGACTGTAACCTTGTTGCTTGTATCCTAATGATTTTTATTGACAGTTTCCTAGTATCATTTGTACCTAGTACCCTATGACGATTATTAAGTGTTGTACCTTATGATTCTTGGCTCTTGACGAATGTATCTTTTCTTTTATGTACACTGAGAGCATATGCACCAAGGCAAATTCCTTGTGTCCAATCACATTTGGCCAAGAAAGAATTCTATTCTATTCTATTTCCTTTTCTATTTTTCCAATTTTACATCTTCTTTAAAGCTATTTCAAATATGAAGCTATTAAAATTAAGCAGGCAACAGAAGGTGATTCACCGCACATTGTTACAGATATTGGACAAATTCATATTTACAAGACTTCCTAATTCAGAGGCTGTAGGGATTCCTGTTGCTCTCACAAATAACCCAAAAGTTGCTGCTACTATTTCCACATTGCTCTTCATTAGAATATTAAGCATGGCTCCTATGTTTCCTCTCAGATCCATAGCTTTCTCAAAGAGAATTCTGCCACAACCATCATCTTACATTTTTGTGCAGGATTTGTGAACCCAAATGAGCAAGAAGGGTCCCAAATGAAGAAAGCAAGGTTTAGTAATTTCAACTGCAGATGGGATCCTCCAAAGCCTGTTAAATTTCAAGTAAAGTGTTTTTTATACATAATCTTATTATATGTGGATTCTCTACTATTATAGAAAAAATGTGTCTATTTGATGCGGCCAGACTAGAAGACTTCAAAGGTTCCTTCCAGTCTATTCTAATTGATTGATTGATGATTGATTGATGATTTAACTGTCTAAAGATTATCAAAATGCAAAGAAAAGTGATTATATGACTCTTGGGGTGTAATGTTCTGAAAGAGGAAGTAACAATCTCTTTTGTTCCTTTCCCAGATACATTACCTGAATTGTACCATAGCTTTCTCTGCACAACATAGGCAAAAGGTTGCATTATTACTTTTATGGAGACTATATTTAATTATGTTAAAATAATTATACAGCATTTCTGCCTGAGCAGCATAGACAATAGAATATCACTATATCTAAGAGAAAATATGCTTAATTTTCTTGTAAGTAATCTCAATAAAATTGAAAAGGGCAACTATTTTTTCCTTTCATTTCCAGTTACCTAAAGCCCATGTCCCACTGCACCAACGGATGCAAAGAGGATGTAAAACGGACAAAAAAGCTTGCCATTCGTTGGAAAACGCAATGCATCCATTGTATACTCATTGCATATGTGTTTCATACGCTCTATCCGTTGAGCATCCGTCCACTGAGATTTCATCTGCACAAGAAGTTTTGAGCTACACAAAACTTTTTGAGTAGATGAACTTTCCACTGCGTACGATGTACATCCGCGACATATACAGACAACAAATGTTCTATGTCTGTTATCATCCGTAAAACGTACGCTGTATCCTCTCGGCATTCTCTGGCCATTCTTGCAACTCACATCCACTCCAGCTGAAAATGGAAAGAGGGAGGAAACAAAAGGTGCAAGGAATGTCCTCACAGCATTAGTAGCACGGAAATAGAAAGGATGTAAGCGGATGCATCTCTGATATAAAGCATTAAAATGGACAAAACGTTTCTATATGGGATGTATCTCGAATATTTAGGATGTCTGCAGTATGCCTAGAGAATGTGGAAGGACACCTAGTGGACAACCGATATTTCCTATAAAAAGGAGGAGGAAATCACCTGGATCTCAGTATGAGTCCAGCAGCCGTGGTGTACAGACCTCTTTACCCATGGTCTTGCTCTTCCACATCATCCATTGTTCTCCACCGTGGATCATAACACAGTCCTTATGGTAGCTGCGATCATTCAACACCAGAACCAAGACCTGTTCAGAGTGTTTCACCTTTTCCACACAAGGAGAAGAAGGAGACGTTCAAGAACTGTGTGGGTCCGAGGATGGATTGGGAGAAGAATGGAGTTTGGACTGTATGACAAGCTGATGGTGGAGCTGAGGAATGAAGACACTCGTGCATTCCAGCACTTCCTGAGGATGCCACCAGCCATGTTTGATGAAATTGTAGACCGTCTGAGTCCCAGGTTGACCAAGCCGAGCACCAACTTCCATCCCAACCTGGACCCTGGACTGAAGGTGGCACTGACTCTGCGGCATCTGGCCTCTGGAACCACATACAGAAACATGCAATATGCCTGGAGGGTGCCACACAACACCATCAGCAAAGTGGTCAGAGAAGTGGTGCAGGCCATCATCGAAGAATATGTGGAGGAGCTCCTCCATTGTCCCACCACTGAAGAAGGCTGGAGGAAAGTTGAAGAACAGTGGTATCAGAGGTTCAAGTTCATGTACATCAATGCTTCAGGCAATGGGTCAGCTTCAGATGGCCAGGTATACAATGCCAGTGACCTCAATTATGGGCTGGAACACAACCTCATCATGGGTTTTCCAGATCCAGACCCCCTACCCAATGACACACAAGATGTGCCCTACTTCATCGTGGTTGATGACGCCTTCTCCCTCAGAACCTACCTCATGAAGCCCTACAGTTCCAGATGCCTCACCCGTGAAGAGAGGATCTTCAACTACAGGCTGTCCAGGGCAAGACGGGTGGTGGAGAACGCCTTTGGCATCCTGGCCAACAGGTTCCAGGTACTTCTCACCACCATGCAGCATGACCCAGAGACTGTGAAGAGCATCGTGGAAGCTTGCTGCATCCTGCGCAACCTCATGCGCACCCGCTACCCAGTTTTGCAGAACAGGCTTGTGGACCGTCAACAAGGGAATGGGGACATGGAGCCTGGTGAATGGAGGCATGGATTAAACCTGATAGACACTGTGGATGTACAAGGCCCCAACAGAGCTTCACGTGAAGGGAAGAAGCAGCGCAACCTCCTGAAACACTGGTGCAACTCCTCAGCTGGAGCAGTGGAGTGGCAAGACAGGATGGTAGATGCTTAATGGATGCTTCCTTGAGCCTGTCTCATATCACTGATGAGATTGTGCCATGTATGTTGAGTGGCCCTATAATGAATAGGGCATTAATAAAGAGCTTTGTTTATTTTGAAATGTGTTGATCAATGAATAAATTGTTATTGATAAAAAAGGGCCATATGTGTGGCAGCTGGGAGGGTGGACCATACAGTCCCACTATGCTTGCACTGGAGGTTTATCTATCCCACAGCTATACTTACCTATCCTACAGCTATCCTTACCCATCCCACAAACATGCAAAGGATAAACCATTTTTTCACCAACACTTTATTAAGTTAAAAAAATGAACCAAGTGTGTTAAGCAAAGATAACCTTTATTAATAACTGTTTTAAGTAAACTGCATGAATTTCTTAAAAAAGCAAAATGAACCAAATAAAGTGTCTTAAGCAAAGATAAAGTGAACAGGTAACAACTCAGTCTCTGGCACTATTCACAGTCACTCTGAGGCATGTCCATGGTCTCAGCTGTTAAGCGGGCAGGGACTGTGGAGGTGGTTGTGGCTGGAGTGCTGGTCTGAGGTGCCATTGGGGTGCTTGGCCCTGAGAGTACAACAGGGGATGGTGTGTTCAGGAAGCTCTCAGAGAGCTGACTCAGTCCTGTGAGGTTGAGAGGCCCTTCATCAAGTACCTGGGATGTCAGGCACAAGACTGATGACAGATTGTCCATTGATGGGCTTGGTTGTGGGGTGGAGGAAGGAGGAGTGTAGTGGGGCTGTCTGGTCTGCAGCTGGGCAAGGTGTAGCATCTGTGGCATGCGATGAACCTGGGCCTGGACTGGGAAGGGCTGTTTCTGCTATGGGAAGTCCTGGTAGTCGTAGCCTTGGTAGGTGAGGGGCTGTTGAAAGCCGAGGAAATGAGGTGACATCACCTTGGGTGGAGGAGCCGACCTGGACTGGGTCAAAGCAGGTTCAGCTGGGCCTTGAGGGTTATGCAGAAGTGCTGTGATCTTTTGGTTTATCATCTGGTATTGGGCCTCGGGCAGGTTCATGAGGGTCTAGCTCACGTAGGTGATGAAGTGCTTCTGGTCCGAGGATGGTATGTCACTGTAGACCAGCTGAGAGAGAAGTTCTGTGCTGGTCTTGATTGTTTCCCTGATCTCCAACAGGACAGTGTGGCTCTGGCCCTCCAGTCTGCCTCTCTGACTGCATCCTGTGGACCTGGGGGTGGGGTGGGGGGTTTGGTCTCTGGTGGCTGCCGCTTCTTGCTCCATTTGTGTCAGGGGATCTTCCAAGTCCTCCGGCATGGGGAGTGCAGCTGTCAGGGGGGTCTCTGCCATGGGGCCCTCCAAAGACACCTGCCTGGACAGGGCAGCTGTCTCCTGGCTGGAAGAGGACTGGTTGTCTTTGGGCTGTCTGAGGGAGAGGGGTGTCAGAGGGGCTGCTCCTCGGTGGCGGATTTCACCCTCCAGGAAGCTGCACTTGGCCATGACGTACATCTCCCGGTCAGTGAGCTTGACAGCAGCCTGCCCAGATTTCTTCAGGTGTAGCTTGCCATACCAGATGTGCAAGTGCTTCCACCATCCCAGGAGTACATCTGCAGTGTAGCCCAGGCTCTCTGCCTTGTCTCTCCAAGTTGCCTGCTTCTTCTTGGTGTCGCGATAGAGTCTGTGGCCCTTTCTCCACAGGTACTCGTTCTCCCTCAGCCATTCCAGCACCTCCTCCTCATGGTCCTCGGAAACGGTGTACTGTTTCCTCTCTCCCTTCTCCTTCCCTTGCCTCTTCCTCCCTCTGGCAGGGGCTTCAAGGTTTTGAGGGCCTTCAGGGGCTTGAGCAGCAGGGCTTTGAAGGCCTTGGGGCTGGTCCACCACAGCAGCAGTAGCAGTAGCAGCAGCAGCAGCAGCAGGAGAAGCACCAGCAGCACCAGCAGCAGAAGTACCAGCAACACCAGCAGCACCAACAGCACTAACAGCACCAACAGCAGCAGCAGCAGCAGCAGGAGAAGCACCAGCAGCACCAGCAACAGCAGGAGAAGCACCAGCACTTCAGAGTCAGTGCCATGGGGTGGGATGGTGGTTCTGTCCTTCTTGCCAGGGCTGGCACGAGTAGGCACTGTCTTCCTCTTCTTCCCTGACTGACGAACCATGGTGTTCTTTGAAGATGTATGTGGTAGCACATCTTTCCTATGAATGCTGACTGCATGCGAACTGCATCCTTTTATATCCGCGGAGCTGATGCAATTCATACTCCCTGCATGCGCAGTGAACGCTTTGTATCTGATATACATCCGCTATGCATCCACTTTGCTTCCTATAGGTGTCCGTGATGCATCCGCATCATCCACTACGCATCCACCCCTTCCGCTATGTGTCCGCTTCACTATTCTCCCCCGGAACACCTCCGGATGTGTCATCCGCTTCCATCTGCTTCTATCCACTAGGCTTCCTATGAACATCCATTTAACATCCCCGCTATGTACAACCCCCGTCCGTTCCTTTCTGTTCTTTTCCATTCTGTTTATGCAAATTTGTGCCACTTTTTGAAGCGGATAACAATGGATGGAGTCACCCCTGAAATTTTGCTCGACCGTTGTCTCCTTTTTGCATACGTTTTGCTTCCGTCGGACAGTGGGACCTAGCCTTAAGAATATAAGACTGCTTTTCCTCAATACTAAAGCTGTTTCTATTCAATTCAGTTGATCTAAAGGGAACTGTAACAGAGAAAAATCATATAATTTTAATTGTTGATGCTACACTTCCCCTAGTAGACGTTCTACTATTGCTATGGTTAGTTTTTTATATATCTTTTTTATATATTTATACATGATATATCATATGTCATAGAATATTTCTAAGATGATATGATGTACAAGTCTGCATGGTAAGATATATGCATGAGCAGAACACATTTAGATTTTTATACATTTAAACACAAATATAGTCCAGTCACTGTTCCAACACTGCAACCCTATAGCAATGTCAAAGCAAAATGTTGGATATTTTTAATTAGCTGTGTTAGGGATAACATTGTTTACCCTAACTGTTTTAGGTGAAATAATAACTATGAATCATAGTTAGTGTATGTTAAAGTGTCTGCAGCTTTAACTGTGAAATAGCAATTAAGGGAGTGGTTATGAAAACAATATAAAAGTAGCAAGTCTACAACTTGCTTGCTCTGGCTTTGATGATCCCTGATTACTGCTTGGAATCAAGACTGCATTGCTCGAACGGGAGAGACAACAAAGGACTGATTTGTAAGTGAACTGACATAGGATATTCTACATGGACTTTGCTAACTGAATATCCCTGAATAGACTGACTACATGATACATGACTATTGGACTGTTATTTGACTATGCCATGAACTTATAATGGAATAAACTATATTCTTGATTAGCACAAGCGTATCTGTTATTTTTACTGTATGTTAATAAACATACAAGCTTAGCTCACTCATTTATCTGTGTGCCTATCTGACTAACGCTGCACATTCTGTTTAGCTTGTCTACCTAACCCTGGTTGGAGAACCCAGGCTTAACAAGCTGTATAAGGGACATATAAAGCGTGGAATAAGGCTATTGCATTTGAGTTGCAAAAATACAGATGACTGTTAACAAAAGCTACTCAGATACAGTAATCCTACTGTGGGACCTATCTTTATTAACTTTTTTGGCTTTATTTGAAAGGACTATCGTGCTAATTATGAATAAGTTCCGTTCTTCAAATACCCTTTTTCAATTCCTGATATTGTACAGATGTAATCAACAAGAGCAATAAGTAAATAAATACTAGTAAATATTTTCTGAATTATCCTTTGAAAAATTATCACTTTTCAGCGATCCTGTCCAATATTCCTGTTTAGAAAAAGCTACTAATTCTACCCTTCTTTCTCCCCTCTCATTCCCAAAGTTAATTGTTTGATAGCATTATAAGATCAGAATAATACATCATAGAATACAAACAATAGCTGAGTTCAGTGAGATTTATACAATAGAAATTAGAAGGCCGTGTCACACTGCCCAACGGATGCAAAGAGGACACAACGGAAGAGAAAAATGTTACATCCGTTGTATCCATGCTAAAAAGGGGTGAAAATTTGCATAATTGGAGTGGATGAAACGGACGCGGGGAGGACGCAGGGCGGATGCAAAGTGGATGCGGAACGGAAGCCCAGCGGATGCAGAATGGATGGCGCGTTCACAGGGCTTCCGGGGGGTCTCAGAAAAGCTGACGCGGAACGGAAAAAACGGATGCAGAACAGATGCACAGTGGATGAAGCGGATGCACAGCGGAAGCCTAGCGGATGAACAGCGGAAGCAGAATGGATGCCACGCGTTAATTGCGCATGCGGGGGGGATGCATTGCGCAAGTCCCCCAGATATAAAGGGAAGCAGCTTGGAAGCAGATCACCATTCAGAGGAAAGACCTGCTGCTGGACACTTTGAGTTCCTTGCCTGCCCTGCCTGCATGCCTGCCTCCAAGCCTGCCTCCAAGCCTGCCTCCCAGCCTGTCTCCCAGCCTCCTGGCAGCCTCCCTGCCAGCCTGCCTTCCAGCCTCCATTCCAGCCTTGCTGCCAGCCTGCCTTCCAGCCTCCCTGCCAGCCTCCATGCCAGCCTGCCTTCCAGCCTCCCTGCCAGCCTTCCTGGCAGCCTGCCTTCCAGCCTCCCTGCAGGCCTTGCTGCCAGCCTGCCTTCCAGCTTCCCTGCCAGCCAGTCTGTCTGCCAGCCTTGGTGCCTGCCTTCCTGCCAGGCTTCCTGTCAGCCTTCCTGCCAGCCTTCCTGCCAGCCTTGGTGCCTGCAAGCCTTCCTGCCAGCCTTCCTGCCAGCCAGCAACCCCACAACCATGGGCAAAAAGTGAAAGTCTCAGCAACCTGCCACCATCCCTGGCAAGAGGGCCAGGGCCACCCTCCCGCCCCATGTCCATGACTCTGCTTCTGCTGGGGCTTCTGCTGCTTGGGCTCGCTCTTCTCTTGCTGGAGCTTCTGCTCTGGCTGCTCCTGGCAGTGGTGCTTCTGCTGCGTACTCTGCTGAAGCTGCTCCTGGTCCTGCTGGTACTGCTCATTCTGCTCGTGCTCCTGGTCTTGCTGGTCCTGCTGCTGGTGCTTACTCTGCTGCTGCTGATCCTGGTCTTGCTGCTGCTGCTGCTGCTTCTGATTCTGCTTCTGCTTCTGCTTCTGCTTCTGATTCTGATTCTGATTCTGATTCTGATTCTGATTCTGATTCTGATTCTGATTCTGATTCTGATCCTGATTCTGATTCTGATCCTGCTGGTGATTCTGCTGCTGCTGCTGATGCTGATTATGATCCTGCTGGTGATGTTTCTGATGACGATGATTCTGCTGCTGCTGCTGCTGCTGGTGTTGGTGTGGAGGAGCAGCCCCTACAACCTCGAAGTCCCTCTGATGAGGGGCCATATGGCCCTGCCAGAGGGAGGAAGAGTCATTTGCATCAACGGGAGAGGAGGCAGTACTTTATTGAGGAGGCGCACGAGGATGAGGTGCTGGAGTGGCTGAGAGAGAACGACTATCTGTGGCGGAAGGGACACAGGCTGTACAGGGACACCAAGAGGAAGCAGGCTGCTTGGAGAGAGAGGGCAGAGAGTCTGGGCTACACTTCGGAGGTGCTACTCAGCTGGTGGAAACATATGCACACCTGGTACGGAAAGCTGCACCTCAAAAAATCTGGCCAGGTTGTGGTCAAGCTGAAGGACAGAGAGAACTACGTCATGGCCAGGTGCAGCTTCCTGGAGGGTGAGATCTGCCACCGAGCAGCACCAGGAGCCCATCTGTCTACCCTCACTCTCAGGCAGCCTGCTGCGACCCAGTCCTCTTCCAGCCGAGAGTCAGTCCCTGTCTCCAGGCAGGTTTCGGGGGAGCGTGCCACGGCGGAGAACCCCCAGACAGGTGTTGAAAGCTTGGTGGAGAGTGAGGAGGACTCCCTGGTGCGGTGGGAGAAAGGAAACATCGAGTCCACCACTGCCGAAGTCCCATCCACCCACACCTCCGCCACCACAGTAAGGCAGAGAGCCAGACCGCAGGAGGGGGAGAGCCACAAGGTCCTGGTGGAGATCAGGGACACCATCCGCACCAGCATAGGTCTCCTCTCTCAGCTGGTCCCCATCGAATCCTCCTCCTCCAACTGCAAGCCCTTCCTCAATTATTTGAACCAGACCCTGAAGGAGATGCCGGATCCCCAGTATCAGCTGGTGAAGGAGAGGATCTCCATGCTGATTAACAACCCTCTAGACCCAGAGGCACCTGCTACCACCCAGTCCAGGTCTGCTCCTGCACCCCAGGTGATGTCCCTCCCATACCAAGGCTTCCAACAGCCCCTCAACTACCAGGGCTACAGATACCTGGAGGTCCAGCAGCACAGGCAGCAGCCCTTCCCAAGCCAGGCACAGAGTCATCGGGCGGTACCGTTGCCAGCTGTTCCACTGATGCCACCGATGCCACCCACGCCAATGATGCCACCGATGACATCGATGCCAGCCACACCACAGATGCCACCCACGCCACTCCTCACCTCGCTGCACAGCAGGCAGTCCCACTACACTACTCCTTCCTCCATCCCACAGCCAAGCCCGGCCTCAGTACATCTGTCCTCAGTACTGGGGCTGACACCCCATGGCATGGAGGAAGGACCTTTCAGCATCGCGGGGATGAGCCAGATGTCCGACACCTTCCTGAACACACCATCCCCGGTTGTCCTCTCAGGGCCAGGCACTCCATCAGCACCTCAGATCAGCACTGCAGCAGCACCCACCTCCAGAGCACCTGCACCCTAAAAATTAGACTGGGCACACACCTCCAAGTGACCAAGAGGAGTACCAGAGACTGGCTGCCTGGATATTTTTGAACTTTATTTGGACACTTGACTTGGTTCATGTTTACTTTAAAGGTTGTTATTAATAAAGTTTATCTTTGTTTCACACGCTTGCTTCATTATTTTTTTTCTATAAAGTCTAGGTGGAAACTTTTAGAAATGGTTTAGCCTTTGCATGCTTGTGGGATGGGTAAGGATAGCTGTGGAATGGGCAGGGATACCTTTGGGATGGGTTAAGATAGCTGTGGGATGGGCAGGGATACTGTGGGATGGGTTAAGATAGCTATGGGATGGGCAGGGATACCTTTG
>BLBF01000005.1:60538221-60573933 GCA_015471245.1 Laticauda colubrina | reverse complement strand
AGCAGTGCCAGCAGAGTAAGCACCAGCAGAAGCACCAGCACCAGGAGCAGCGCCAGTAGAGTAAGCACCAGCAGAAGCACCAGCACCAGGAGCAGTGCCAGCAGAGTAAGCACCAGCAGAAGCACCAGCACCAGGAGCAGTGCCAGCAGAGTAAGCACTAGCAGAAGCACCATCACCAGGAGCAGCGCCAGCAGAGTAAGCAACAACAGAAGTACCAGCACCAGGGGCAGTGCCAGCAGAGTAAGCACTACCAGAAGTACCACCACCAGAAGCAGCATCAGCAGAAGCCCCAGCACTAGAAGATCGAGCCCGGGCAGCAGAAGCCCCAGCAGAAGCAGAGTCAGGGCCAGGGGGTGGGAGGGTGGCCCTGTCCCTCTTGCCAGGGCTGGCAGCAGATGGCAGAGGCTTCTATTTCTTCCCCATGGTTGTTGGGTTGCTGTCTGGCTGTCTGGCTGTCCATCTGGCTGTCTGGCTGGCTAGCTGTCGAGCTGTGTCTGGCAGCAGGTCTTTCCTCTAAATGATGCCCTGCTTGCGAGCTGCTTCCCTTTATATCCGCGGGGCTGATGCAATGCATCCTCCCCGCATGCGCAGTGAATGCTTTGCATCTGCTAGGCATCTGCTAGGCATCCACTAGGCGTCCGCTCTGCATCCGCTTCATCCGCTTGGCATCCGCTCTGCATCCGCTCTTTCTGCTGCGCATCCTCTTTGCTGTGCTCCCCCGGAAGCCCTGCGGATGTGCCATCCGCTTCCATCTGCTATGCTTCCGTGGAGCATCCGCTTTCCATCCACCCTACGTCCTCCCCCCGTCCATTCCTTTCCATGTTGTCCGCTCTGTTTATGCAAATTTTTGCCCTTTTGAGAGCGGATAACAACGGATGGAACATTTTTCTTGTCCGCTGTGTCCTTTTTACAAACGTTTTGCATCTGTCCGCCAGTGTGACAGGACCTTAACATGGTAATAAAATATTGTTTCAATATCTGACTCTATTTTTGGCATTAACCTGCCTTTAATATATTGCAGTTGCTAAGCACTCCATTTAGTGGTATAAATTCTGTCCCATCCCTGGGATTCATCTGCTATTTTCAACTAAATGGAGTTGAACATTTACTAGCCGGATGCTCTTCTTGATTCCTATACAAGGCTCACAGCAGATATTTTCTTTTTTGCCCAGAGAGAGAGAGATATCTGCTGCTTCATAGGATCAAAGTCACAGCCTTCTGATTGTGAGGTGAGAGCACGACCTCTACGGCACCACACCGATTTACTATATAACTGAAACTAATTCATCCTTACACATTCCAATTGATTCAATTGGTACTTAGTCATGTATAATGCTTATGATGTGCCATCAAATTATTGTCAGCATTAACAACTGTGCAGGTAGATTATCTCCATGTCAGCCTGCTTCTAATCCAGTCTTTCCAAACTTTCAATGATGCATTATCACCACTATAACTGTATTCTTTCTCTTGTTGGTAAGTTCTCTCTTTTTTTCTTTCCACCTTTTCTAGAAGTACACTTCTTTGCACTCTATATCATTATCAAAATAATGTTTGTAACAAATGCTAACTCTTATCAGTCCAGCAATGCACACACAAAGAAATCATGAAAGTTAAACTCATGTATCTTTTATGTATTTTTTCTTGTTGAGCCAAATATGTAGAAGAGTTAGCCTGTTGGGGAAAAAAATAGTTTTTTGATGTTCATATTTAATTTGTCTTTCTGTCATCACAGGTTCATTAAAGACCAGGACATTGGAGAAAATGTGTCATGAAATATTACATTGCTACTCCAGTTATCTTTATTCTGCCAACTCTCTATAATCATGGGGACACCTCACTACAATTTGTCAAGATTTTTCTTAAATGTTTCCTATCTAGAAGATTCCTGAATGAAAGAAGAAAATAATGCTATCTTACTCTGTAGCCTTTTTATCATGAATTTCAATTATAGTAAGAATTGAAGGTTTATCTCATGGTCAGTGCTTATAACCACAATTATCATGACAATTTTTATATGACTGCAGTCTATCTTATGCAAGGGGGCCATATTTTGCAGGCATTTGTATTGGCTTCTTTTAATAATACTACATAATACAAGCTATGTTGGCTGACTGCTATGCACTTGTAAGGAGAGAGGGAGAGAGGCAAAGAATCCTGTGAATTAATTCTGAAATACTTCATGGTGTACAGTACGGATGTCAAACTTGATCATGTCATGGACCTGGGGTGGGCGTGGCCTCTGCATGACACCTTCGGTCCACAGACCATCGGTTTGATAGGCCTGGTATACAGGCTCCCCAAAACTACTGCATATTCAGAAGTGAAGAACTGAAGGACATTGCAGACATATGTAGAAATGGAAAATTAGCACAATATTTTTAGGAAGTAAGTCTTGTTATCTGCTTAAACAATATTAAACAACAACAAAAAAGTTGCTGTCTATTGAATTTTGCCTTGTTCCCTAAATAGGACAGATATTTTGGTGGGGGGGGAGTCTTTCATCTTTTGCTATACAGCTCCTTTAATTTTTAGAAAAAGATTAAATTAGTCAGATGGTCAACAATGGTGCTTCTTCTTCTAAAGAATAATCACAGAAAAAGTGAAATACATGGCAGCAAATGCTCTGGGACTAAATATATGATCTCAGTTTGAAATTCCTTTAGGAGGCAAAACTTCAAAATAATAGAAGTCAGCCTTTGATAACGAGGCCTGAGGAAGGCCTTTTAAGTTTTCCAGACCATCACTTTGCCCAACGTCCTTGTGCAGGACATTTCTGCTCAACATTAAACTGTTTGTTCTGCTACTTCTGCACTTCTGCTGATGCTTCAATTGAATTAGCATAGTTTGTGAAGTGGTTCAAAATCTTTCAGGATGAAAGGTATATAAATGTAAAATATTATGAGATAAGTAAGTTAAACAGTAAACTCTTTATTGATTCAATGCCTCACAAAATCTTAGGACAATTAGAGCAAATAGATTTGGATTGGAGCACCATCACAAGAATCAAGAATTGGCTGAAAGCTTGTAAACAGAGGATAATGATAAATAGCAACTCCTATAGATATTCAAACAGTCCTGTCTCTAAGGAATGCAGAAGCAGTATAGCTAAGGCCATGAGGATAGTGAGTTGAGCCACTGCATCACTGATAACAGAGGGAAGAAGGAATATATTATAAAGAGGTAAGAAAATCTCTTCAACAGTTTATTTCTCTACAGCTACTAAGCACAGTCCACTCAGTTCCAAAATAACACTTTTCAGATATGTGGAAATTGCAAAACTCAGAATTAGAACAATTTGAGAAAAGCAATCTCAGAATTTCTAAAATATTTCAAGTTGGGGAAAGTTGGTCTGCATGATTTAAGCTGGCCAGCTTAAATCACCTTTCTCAATTGAGTAAAAAGATAGCATATAACCCTAGAGCTGTATCCTTATACTCGTGGCAGTTTTTAGTGACACATGGTTATTGTTTTGAATCTGTGAAACACTTAATTCACTGAAGTTTGCCATGTACTCCTATCTTGTGAAGTCTTCTGACATTTTTCACTCTACTAAAAGGACATTATAGTTCCATTTTTCTGGAGATTATAACCTATTTTAGTAGCCTGTAAAAATGTGGTGAAATTGAATTCAGTTGAACTCCCCGTGGGGTAAAGAACTTTTGCAATTAAGTTTCCTAATTACACAAAAGATTGTCAGAAAATCAGAATGGAAAGCAATGAGGCCAGGGCAGAATCACTGGAAGGGCCCTCAACAGTGGTAGGATTATCCAATTCACACTGGTTCAGGAAAATAGACTGTTAAATTACCACCCGCCCACACACCCACTATCAAAGTAGATCCTGGGCACTGCATTAAAATGGAGAAATGGGCAATGGAGTGGCTGGTACAAGGGAATGAGAAGGCCACTTTCCCTCTTTCTTCTCCATGGTCCTCCTTGTGCCAGCCACCCCATTTCCCATTTCTCCATTGCAGTGCAGAGCACAGGATCCACTCTGATAGTGGGGGGAGGTAATTTAACAACCATTTTTCCCAGGGTCAGGTTGGCCATCACAGGAGGCTCATCCTGCATGTGCAGCAGAGCTGAAGGACAGGGATGGGCCACACCTCCCACGACAGCCAACCAGACCCTGGGCAAACTGGTTGTTAAATTATTTGAATCCCACCACTGACTCTCAAATATAGCAAATAAAATCTGAGAATCCAGGACACCCTAGAGCAGGAGTCCCCACCCGCCGGTCCATGGACCAGCACCAATCTGCAGCATGCCAGCAACTGGGCCATGAAACCAAATGAAGCCCCATCCATGCAATCCAGGCAGCATACAAAATTACACCCCTTCTGGTCCTCGGGAAAAACTTTTCTCCATGGAACCGTGTTTGATGATCAAAAGGTTGGAGGCCACTGTCCTAGAGTATTTTATTTTAAAAATAAGAAAATGGCATTCAATATGAGACGGGGGGGGGAGGGAGAGAGAGAGAGAGAGAGAGAGGTATATATTTTGATCTAATCTGTGATTCAAAGATATTGTGAAGATATTCAAAGGATATTGATGCAATCTGTTTGAATTTTAATATTTTTCCAATATTATTGAAGAATCAGAACCCCAAAATAGAAACTATACAAATTAAAGAGTGAAAAAAAAACCTGAACCAGGAACAATATATTTCCACTTTCAAAAAAAGCCTTCATTTTAAGATAACAACTCATTTCCAATTAAGCTTCAAAAGCCAGCAAATTGGAAACTAAGTGCTTTATAACCATAAAAGTTACAGAGTACACCTATATGTGGTGAAGTGAAGAATACACACTATATGTAGTGATGGACTTAGAACATATGATGGACATTCTCCATCATAATTTGCATGGTAGAATTTTCTCTTGAAGGTAGTCGGTGAAAGTGAAGTCTTCCCATCTGTTGGGAAGAAATTGCATAGAATTGGTGTCATCATTGAAAAAAATCCTGACCACAGATGCTTCTAACTAGGAGTTCACATTTAAAAAAACAATTGGGTTTTTTTGGGAAGGGAAATTATATAATGGCATTTCATGCATGTATACATTATAAAAGGTTTTATACAATAATTTCAATAAAGGATTATCATATTTCATTCTAATCATCCATACATAAACTATATCTATAAGTAATTCTGCAATCCTGCCACATGAGTTTATAGACATATACAGTGGTGGGCTGCTGCCAGTTCAGAAAGGCTTCCCCGTACTGGTAATTATGACCACTGGTTGGGCTTGGTCACCCACCCAGGCACTATCCTGTCCTATATATCTCACACTTTTGCTCATGCGCCCCGCCCTTGCAGCCCAGCTGTTTTCTGCACCTCACCCAATCTACTCATCCTGGCTTCTGACAGCAGGAAATTCCCATAGTACTGCAGCCGTGCATGCACGCAAATCACACATGCATGTGTGAAGGGGGTGTGCATGTGCACTCTCACTTTTTTTGCAAACTGGTTGTTAAAGTATGCGTAGCCCACCTCTGGAAATTTACCTGGGAAGAAAAAGAGACAGCAACTTTCTGGCAGAAAAGGGGACCTGCTTTATTAGCAGGGGACACAGGAAGAGGATATGAGCCAAGTTAGTAAAAGATGAAAGAAAGTTCTAGAGAAGGAGAAAGGGAGGGCTATTGAAGTAAAATGGGTTCTAACTAGTTTTGCTACTGAAGCCTGATTCTATAGGAAGCAAGACAATCAGGGGTGGGATTCAAATTTTTGAACAACTGGTTCTGTGGGCGTGGCTTAGTTGGTGGGCATGGCTTGGTGGTCATGTTATTGGCTGGGCATGGCCAACTCAATATCACTCACATCAAGGCATGCATCTCCTCGCCTGGCCACTCATGACTGTGGGGATGCTGCAACAGTCATAAGTGTGAAAAATGGTCATAAGTGACTTTTTCAGTGCCACTGTAACTTTGAATGGTCACTCCACACAAGCAAAGTACCAGCAAAGGTGTTAAAAAAACTCCAGAGAAGTTCCTGAGACAGGAAGTCTAGTCCTGCCAAGAATGTAATAAGGGTTAACAGAGAGGCAGTTTCTGTAAGGAGCACCAGAATTTTTCCTTCCTGCCTTCCTTACGATTAGGCCAGTAATTTCTTCTAACAACCTGTTTTCCGAACTGTTTAGAATGTTAACTCTTATTACATTCTTGGCAGGACTAGAAGACATTACTTTATGACTTTAGGGTACTTTAGAAGACATTATATACAGGAGTCTCTGTGGTTAAACTGGGAGAAGATTAAAAGACAATGTTATTTGAAAATTCCAGTCTGGTTATCCACTATTGAGGCATTTTCTAATCCTATAATATACAAAAAGGAACGAACAGTTAGATATGGTGAAATATTGAATGAAAAGGGTAAACTTAAATCTATGCAAAAATTAGAGGAACAAGGTATAAAGATAAACTGGTTTTCATATGCGCAAATACAATCAAAGTATGATAAAGATATTAAAACAGGAGGTTTTATGATAAATTGACTGAGTTAGATAAGATTTTGACAGCTGCTGATGAAAAGGTGATTAAAAATTATATGGATATTTATTAGAAATTAAATTAGAAGAAGAACAAGTTAAAGAAACTATAATTGCTTGGGGGAAGAATTTTGGATATGGGATTGACTTAGGGAAATGGCAAAAATTGTGGTTTCAAAATTATAAAATGACAATGTCAACAGCATATAAAGAAAATTTGTATAAGATGTTTTACAGGTGGCACTTTCCCCCGACAAGAATAACAAGAATGTTCAAGAATGAATCCGAAAAGTGTTGGAAATGTCATCAGACACGTGGCTCATATTACCATATGTGGTGGACATGCCCGGACTCTAAAAAATATTGGACTAAAATCACATGTGGCTGGAAAAAATTGACACATAAGCATATAGACTTGAAACCAGAGGTATATTTATTGGGAATTTTGCCTGAAATATATAGTAAAGATTTGAAATATCTGATTGTAAATGTATTAACAGCAGCTAGGATTGTATTTGCTAAAAACTGGAAAAATGAGAAGATACCATTACAGGAGGAGATCAAGAAGAAAATATTGGAATGTGCTGAAATGAGTAGATTGACATTTGAAATTTGAGAACAAGATGATAAACAATTTTATAAAGTTTGGGATCTATTCTATCAGTGGTTAGATAATAAAATATAGTAATGGAATATGTAGATTTTTAGAAAATAATAAACATATAAAGATGTATTTTTTTCTTTTTAAATTATATATACAAAATGATTCTAGGATAGATCTGGGAGGACAATATGAATTGTTATAAAATAAACCAAGTAAAATATTATTATTTTAAAAAACATGAACGAATAAAAGTATAGTAAATGATTGATTAATAAAGATATTAATGTACTTGATATTTGATTGAAAGTATGAGAGGATATATAATGTAATTGTAATAGAAGACTACGAAATGGTTGCACAAAATAATATGTAAATCAACCGACACATTGTATGTATATATATGGAAGATGGTTTATATTTATTATGTTAAGCCCCTGTCATACTGCATCAACGGATGGAAAGAAGATGTAAAATGGAGAAAAACACTTGCCATCCGTTGGTTAACGCGATGCTTCTGTTTTGTACTCACTGCATACGTTTTGGTTCCTCTTTATCCGTCCAGCATCCATCTATTGATGTTTCATCTGCTCAGAGGGTTTTGAGCTGTTCAAAACTTTTGCGTAAAAAATGTATCAAATGCGTCCATTCTGCATCCACTAGGCATCCGCTAGGCATCTGTTCTGCATCCGTTATGCATCCGCTATATCCGCTAGGCATCCGCTACGCATCTGTGCAACTCGATCTGCTCCAGCGGTAAACGGACGCAGGGAGGAAGCGGAACGGACACGGAACGGATGCAGAACGGATGCAGAACGGATGCAGAACGGATGAAAGCAGATGCAGCTCGCAAAGAAAGCATTTAAAATGGAAAAAACATCTGCAGAGGGGACCTATCTCGGATATCTAAAGGATGTTTAGAGGATGCCTAGAGGATGCAAAAGGACACATAGGGGAAAACCTATATTGCCTATAAAAAGGGGAGAAACGCACCTGGATCTCACTTTCAGACCAGCAGCTCTGCTGTGCAGACCTCTGCAGTCTTCATCTGGATCTTGCTCTTCCACAAAATCCAATCATGTCCACCATGGATCATAACAAAGTCCTTTTGGCAGCCACCATCGTTCTGCAACAGTGCGAAGCCATCTACAGCCTCTCTGAACTCTACTACGGGAAGAAAAGGAGGCAGCCAAGAAGCATCTGGGTCCAAAGATGGATCGGGAGAAGAGCAGAGTACGGACTGTACAACAGCCTGATAGTGGAGCTCAGGAATGAAGACACTCGTCCATTCCAGAACTTCATGAGGATGCCGCCAACCATGTTTGACGAAGTTGTGCAGTGGCTGACACCCAGGTTGACCAAGCAGAGCACCAAATTCTACCCCAGCCTGGACCCTGGGCTCAAGGTGGCACTCACTCTGTGCCACCTGGCCTCAGGGACCACCTACAGGAGCATGCAGTACAGCTGGAGGGTGCCACACAACACCATCAACATTGTGGTCAGAGAAGTGGTGCAAGCCATCACCGAATAATACATGGAGGAGCTCCTACCGTGCCCCTCCACTGAAGAAGACTGGAAGAAAGTTGCAGAGCAGTGGTATCAGAGGTGGAACTTCCCACACACCATTGGAGCCATTGATGGCAAGCACGTGGCCTGCAAAGCTCCAGCCAAGTCAGGGTCCACTTATCAGAACTACAAGGACTTCTTCAGCATCATCCTCTTCACCATGGTCGATGCTGACTACAAGTTCATGTACATCGATGCTTCAGGAAACGGGTCAGCTTCAGATGCCCAGGTATACAACGCCAGTGACCTCAAGGAGGGGCTGGAACTCAACCTCATCATGGGCTTCCCAAATCCAGCCCAACACCACGCAAGATGTGCCCTACTTCATCGTGGAGGATGACGCCTTCTCCCTCAGAACCTACCTCATGAAGCTCTACACCTCCAGATGCTTCACCTGTGAAGAGAGGATCTTCAACTACAGGCTGTCCAGGGCAAGGCGGGTGGTGGAGAACGCCTTTGGCATCCTGGCCAACAGGTTCCAGGTACTTCTAAACACCATGCAGCATCGCCCACAGACCATGAGGAGGATCGTGGAAGCTTGCTGCATCCTGCACAATCTCATGCGCACCCGCTACCCAGTGTTGCAGAACAGGCTTGTGGACCTCCAACAAGGCAATGTGGACATGGAGCCTGGGGAATGGAGGCAAGGGCGAAACCTAATAGACACTGTGGATGTGCAAGGCCCCAACAGAGCTTCACGTGAAGTGAAGAAGCAGCGCAACCTCCTGAGACACTGGTGCAACTCCCCAGCTGGAGCGGTGGAGTGGCAAGACAGGATGATAGATGTTTAATGGATGCTTCCTTCAGCCTGTCTCATCACACAGATGATATTGTGCCATGTATGTTGGGTGGGCCTACAATGAACAGGGCATTTAATAAAGAGTTGTGTTTATGTTGACATGTGTGGATCAATGATTAAATTGTTATTGATAATAAAGGGCCATAGGTGTGGCACCTGGGAGGGTGGACCATACAGTCCCATGATGCTTGCACTGGAGGTTTATGTATCCCACAGCTATTACCCATTCCAAAGGTATCCCTGCCCATCCCACTGCTATCCTTACCCATCCCACAAACATGCAAAGGCTTAAACCATTTCTAAAAGTTTCCACCAAGACTATATTAAAAAAAAGAAATGAGGCAAGTGTGTGAATCAAAGATAGACTTTATTAACAACAAGATATAAAAGAAAAATGACCCAAGTCAAGTGTCCAAATAAAGTCCACAGGTAGCCAGCCAGCCAGTCTCTGGCACTCCTCTTGGTCGCTCAGTCTCAGGGGTGAAGGGTCCAGGTGCTGTGGAGGTGGCTGGTGCTGGAGTGCTTGTCTGAAGCGCCATTGGGGTGCAGCATCAACAGAGTTAGTACCAGAAGAAGCACCACCGCCAGAAGCAGCAGCATCAGCTCCTCCAGAAGCAGTATCAGCAGAAGCACCACCGCCAGAAGCAGCATCAGCAGAGTAAGCACGAGCAGAAGCACCACCGCCAGAAGCAGAATCATCAGCTCCTCCAGAAGTAGAAGCAGCAGAAGCTCCAGCCCCAGAAGAGTGAGCCCGTGCTATAGAAGCCCCAGCAGAAGCAGAGTGAGGGCCAGGGGGCGGGATGGTAGCCCTGTCCCTCTTGCCAGGGCTGGCAGCAGATGGCTGAGGCTTTCTGTTCTTCCCCATGGTTGAGGGGTTGCTGGCTGGCAGGGAGGCTGGCACCAAGGCTTGCAGGAAGGCTGGCACCAAGGTCGGCAGGAAGGCTGGCACCAAGGCTGGCAGGAAGGCTGGCAGGCAGGCAGACAGCAAGGCTGGCAGGGAGGCTGGCAGCAAGGCTGGCAGGAAGGCTGGCAGGCAGGCAGGCACCAAGGCTGGCAGGCAGGCAGGCACCAAGGCTGGCAGGAAGGCTGGCAGGCAGGCAGGCACCAAGGCTGGCAGGCAGGCAGGCACCAAGGCTGGCAGGAAGGCTGGCAGGCAGGCAGGCACCAAGGCTGGCAGGAAGGCTGGCAGGCAGACTGGCTTGCAGGGAGGCTGGAAGGCAGGCTGGCAGCAAGGCTGGCAGGGAGGCTGGCAGGGAGGCTGGCAGGCAGGCATGCAGGCAGGGCAGGTAAGGCAGTCAATCCGTCCAGCAGCAGGTCTTTCCTCTGAATGGTGACCTGCTTCCAAGCTGCTTCCCTTTATATCTGCGGGGCTTACGCAATGCATCCTCCCCGCATGCGCAATTAACGCTCGGCATCCGTTAGGCTTCCGCTGTGCATCCACTAGGCTTCTGCTGTGCATCCGCTTCATCCGCTGTGCATCCGCTCTGCATCTGCTGTATCCGTTCCGCGTCCGCTTTGCTGCAGCCCCCCAGAAGCCTAGCGGATGTGCCATCCGCTCTCATCCGCTTCCTTCCGCTAGGCTTCCGTTCCGCATCTGCTTTCCATCCGCTCTGCGTCCTCCCCGCGTCCGTTCCTTTCCGTGTTATCCGCTCTGGTTATGCAAATTTTTGCCCCTTTTGAGAGCGGATAACAACGGATGGAATATTTTTCTCATCCGTTGTGTTCTTTTTACTTACATTTTGCATCCGTTGGGCAGTGTGACAAGGTCTTTATGTTTGTTTTAAAATCAATAAAAATTTAAAAAAAAACAAGAACCATGCTAAATCACACATAAAAGCCCCACTAGTCCGTTAATACAGTACTACCTCCTCTCACGATCTCCAGCACCTGGCATTAGAAAACTGTATTCTCTATTAAGTGCAAGATCTAAGGGTCATTCCTTGCCTGGATGTCAGATGTTTTTCAGCCCTGTCAAGCTATAAATAAAACTCAAACAACCACATATGTAAGGATCTTAAACATCAGTAAATAGAAGATGCCATAAAACAAGAATAACTTGGGGGTTATTTTCAAAGCAGTCTTTGTACTAGACCTGGAGAAATTATGCTTTAGCACTGGTAGCATCTGACCAAATTCTCATAACTTTGAACCTGAATGGAACTCATTTGTATAATACCCATGTTGTTTCTCTACCCGAGATGAGTTACGAAGGTCAATACTGTATAATAAAGTGAAATATAAACAGCTTCAATTTAAGCTGATTGCCTCATAGAAGAAATCTACAATGGTTAAGCTTTCAAATAGAACTTCTGCTCAAATGCTGTCCCAGCACTTTTATTTCCCACAGGAAGCATGTTTCATATTTGGCACATCAATCCAAAATCTCATTAATAAGTATTCATATCCTCTGGGGCATAATCTCTCTTCTATAAGAATTGGGTGAGCAAAAATAGATCCATGTGAATTTTGCTACTGAGAAGATGCTTGCTTTTTTTTTTCATTCAGAGCACTTAAAAAAAAAATCTTAAAGCCCAAAGAGGTGTTTTTTTTCTAGATGAATAAAAAATATCCCCAAACATTTCTAAACTCCCAATAGAAGTCTGTCTCATACTTCTGAGATGTTTCAGAAAAATTCAGAAGAGACTCTCCTACTTTTCCAGTGAATAAAAGAAAAGGAGGGTGTAGAAAGGCTGAAAGTACCTTTCTCTGAGGGTTCAAATTTTCCTGCTGGGAGAGCTCTGGTGCAAGGATACAGACAACTGCTTGAAAGCTGGATCTTTTTATTTTCAGGAAGGCTAGAAACAGCGTGCCTGTGTTCCTGAGGCTAGCTAGCTAACTTTGAATGATAAGTTCCCAATTCTTATAACTTTTTTTCCTCCCTGTGTGTATAAGGTTTAGACATTAACATCCTGTCAGAGTTTGTTTTTTCTTTCCGCCAGAAGGCAACCTCAACGAGGTGCAAAAACAAACTCTGCGGGGCAGCTTCCTGTATTACTGTATTCCTCTGATCTCTTCTAGTTTTTATGGCTTTTTTGTAATCTTCTATTTGTAATTCCTGTCTTTTGGCTGGTTTGGTATGTTCTTAATTGCTTGGCTTTTGTCTAGGGCCGTCTCTCAATTTCTTTTATTAGATTTCTTTTCCTATGCAAGCCTGTTCCATGGCTGGCCTAATGTTCCCCCTGAGCCTTTTCCCTTCTGGGTGACACCACTGTCCTCATGAAGTTCCCTTTCTACAAGGGAAGAAATACTTTCGAGTCTTGCAAGATCCTAAGCTTACAATAAAGATAGATCTAATAGACCTTGTGCTTCTTGTCTAGTCTACTTTGAAAAATTAATATTGGCTCACAACAGTAAAAAGCAACGCAGGAAGAAGAAAGAACACTGGAACAAAAAAGAACAACAAAACAGTTACAAGGCAATTCAGGCAACATGAAACACTGCAATCGGGGGCATTCCACCATTCCTCTCCACAGCCTGACAGAATAGCCAGGTTTTCAAGACTTCTCTAATGCTACTCAGGTGGGGCCATACAAATCTCTAGGGAAATCTTATTCTAGAGAACTTTCTCTTCATCCATGCTCCCTATCTCTCATTATGACTCAAATAGTGGTATGTAATAGTCTTTCGGTAAATTTTAATTTAGAGCAACCTAAATATATACTACTTCATCCTACTATGGCAAGGCATTTAGGACAATATAAGGATCAAACTGAGAAACAGACAGAGAGGGATTGTGCCTAGTTCGTAAAATATATACAAGTTTCAAAAGATGCCAAGAATAGAAAATTATACCAAAACATGCACAGATTATTATGTGGGTTTACTCTGACTAGATGAGCTTCTTTCGAATTAGCAGTGAATTGAAAAACTGGTTCTTGCATACTGAACATCTCTGTTAACATAGTATCTATTTTGTCACTGTTCAAACTCAATTAACTCCCTCCCCATCAAGTACTGCTGCTCTTGTGACTTATCACCATTGCATGTTGAATCTTTAACTTGGCCAGCTCTGGCTGGAGCTGCCAATAGGCCTATTTTGCTCCCCCTCTAAATTGCATAAGCAGTGCCATCTTAGGCAAGTCATTAATGATGTTTAGAGGAAAGTGCTGTGGAGAAATGGAAATGAATAGCCTTCACATTGATTTTTCAGAAACAAATGGAATTTGGCCATAATCAAGTGGAAAGCTGTTTCAATGAGTCCCAGAGGTAAGATAAAGGCAAATCAAACTGAAGCCCAGCAGCCAGATTAGAAACTTGGGGCACACTCCAATGCACAGCTCTTCCTAACATTATGGCACTTTGTGTTATAATAGCAGCTGGAGGTCTAAAGCATGATCAAAGTTCCTTTGTGAGCTGGATGGCAGGTGACGACAGTGTGAAATCTGGTCTGAACAATTTTCTTTCTGAATAATTTTCTTTCACATCTATCTCCAATTCAATTACATTCAAATATTAGAAGTATTCAAGAATCTTCTATGGGTTTGTCTACTCTTGTACAAGCGCGAAAATGCCAGAGGTGGTATTCAGCATGTTCTGACTGGTTCTGGAGAACCAGTAACAGAAATTTTGAGTAGTTCAGAGAACCGGCAAATACCACCTCTGACTGGAGATTTTACAGTATCCTTCCCCTGCCATGCCCACAGAACTGGTAGTAAAAAAAAATTGAATCCCATCACTGGAACA
This sequence comes from Laticauda colubrina, assembly GCA_015471245.1. NCBI lineage: Eukaryota > Metazoa > Chordata > Lepidosauria > Squamata > Elapidae > Laticauda > Laticauda colubrina. The sequence continues at coordinate 60,559,794 of BLBF01000005.1, read as the reverse complement.
TGCCCTGTTAACTTCTTTTTCCTGCTATGTTTCCATGATTCTGCTTACATTGGATCCCCAGGGCACAAGGAAGGCAGTCATAAGACATTCCTATCTGTGCTGGTGTTAAAGTAGCATTTCCCCCTTATCCAGTTTGACTTTGTCATCCATTTCCTGGAAGGCAAGCAAGCTGAGTGCTATGAAATAGGGATAGCAAAGGCAGAATGGAGATCAGCTCCGAGTACAGCAAACTCAGTGCCAGTAGTTTTCTGCTAATTAAAGTTGGCTTTTAGCAAAGTTCATTTGTTGCAAACAGGGAAAGAATCACCACACTGAAATACTGTCCAATCATGAACACAGGCTACTAGTCCATTGTGAATGTGACCATCACTCTTTTTTTCCCCTGAAATTTGAAAATAATGTTTTATTGGCTGAACTGGCCTAAACATTGCTGTCCATTTGCTTGCTGCACTTCACTTTTTTAAAGCAAACTCCTGCACTTTGATTGGTTATTGCTCATTTTTCTTCTTTTTCTCAAGAAGATCTGCTGTAGTTTCTACTTTAATTCTTTTTCAGTGACATACCAGTCATAAGACTTGACATGGAGGATGTCACTGGTTTGAAACTTGCTGGAAATATTTCTTTCTTTGAATATATCACCATTCTCATATCATGTCTGATGTTTTCTTAACTGTCTCATCCCAAATCAGATTATACCCATGACATATATAAGATTGTAATTTAGGAATATAAGAGGAATTGGTAGAGGTAACATGCATGAATTAATATTTTTTTAAATGATGTATTGTCTCTGAAATTAAAGGAAGGGAAAGAAGGTTAATAGAAAGATGAGCCAATCTTGTTGAGAAGATTTGATTAATACATGCAAGGAAATTAAATTATGAATGAAGTGGCAAAAATGTATGTCATAGACTAGTATGAAGTGCTGTCATCTAGATTGTGGTAAGAGCACATGTAAGCAGACATTAATAGCTGGTGGGTGGGGATTGTTGATAATGAAGAACACATGTTGTGTTTAGGGAAAAATGTGCAATGTTTTTCAATACAAAAGAGTTGTTTCAAAACAAGATGGGCTGCAATAAAATTTAATAAATAAAACAAACATCCTGAATGAATATAATCCTTAGAAAGTGGTATTGTTAGATAACATGAATGAATGGATAGGTGACAAGTACATGACAAAGTATAAGAAAAGTGAGTAGTCCATGCAAAGATCAAGGAATGGGTGACGATATTGATTGATTGTTTGATTGATTGATTTTATTCAATTTCTTTGCCAGCCATCTCCCCATAAGGTAACTCTGGACAGCTTACAACATTAATATGGTTAGTAATTAGTGGTTACCTTCTTTAAAACATATCTGTTCATTTCAAATACATTGCTGAAGCATAGATATTCATATGGACCCATGGAAGATGAATGAATTAAATGAATTATTCAATTGATTATAAGGAAGTATAAAAATAATTCAGGGAAGGACTGACCCTGAATTTTGGACAAGTAGATGAAGAGTGAATCTTGGGGAAAAACAGATGAAGAAGAATGAGGGGAAAAAATGAATAAAATTTAATTGAAAGTATAGTAGTAGGATAAAGAAAACAGGAAAATAGGTGAAAAGATAGATTACTTTTGCCTCCTAAAAATAAATGGAAAGTGAGATTAGCATGGAATATAATGAATAAAACAATCTCTCTCCCTCTTCCCGCCTTCTCTCTCACACACATACACACACATCATAGAATGTAATTTAAAAGAGCAACAAACAAAAAAACCCCAAGAAAATGCTGAGTGATTTGTGCACATAGAAATTATTTAAGAAGTGGGCATAAAGGGATAAACTTTAAGTGACTGGGTGTCAACTAAAATGATACTCCTTTGGTCTTTTAAGCTGCCAGAAAAAGGAAGTGGGGGAAAACAAAGCATTCTTGAAATGCCTAGATAATCACCTCGGTAGCCTAAAGTTATTGGAGCATAAGAAGGTTATCGGAGAACATGATGGATGACTCTTGGAGAAGGATGTGTCCCATTGGAGAAGTCACGTCCAGGGGGTGGGGGAAAGACCAGGATCAGGAGGGTTTTGAAACACGTCTTCCACCTGCATGGAGTGCCATGAAGAATTATCTCAGACAGAAGAGTCCAGTTCATGGCTAAATTTTGGAGGGAGTTCCTGCGGACTTTGGGTCATCCTTTTCATCCAAGTCAGCTTTTCATCCAAGCACCAATGGGGAGGCAGAGAGACTGAACACCATGGTAGAGCAGTATCTGAGATGCTATACAAATTATCAGTAATCCAATTGGGTGGACCTCCTGCCTTTTGCAGAGGTTGTGTACAATAATGCTGTTCACAGTAGCATGGGACTAACCCCCTTCAAAGTAGTGAGCAGCATGGACTTTGTTCCAATGCCTGAGTATCCAAGTGATCCCCTCTCCTCAGTCAGCCTGACCGATTGGATGTCAACACTAAAAGCAAATTGGGAAAATGTAAAAAAGGCGCTGGCAAAAGTGGCACAAAGCTATAAAAAACAGGCAGACAAACACTGGGCCCTGCAAAGGCCATTCCAGATGGGTGAGAATGTCTACCTATCCACCAAGTACTTGAGGTTAAGGCTTCCTCGTAAGAAGTTGGGGCCAATTTTCATGGGACCTTTCCCCATAGTAAAGGTCATCAACTCAGTCATGGTGCAACTGAATTTGCCCTGACCATTAGGGAAAATACACCCAGTATTCCATAGTAGCCTCTTAAAACCTGTGGTGGGATCAACCCTGAGGCCACCACCTCATGAACCTCCAGACCCCATGGTCATAGGAGGCCAAACCTATTATGAGGTGCAGTGAATCCTCAATTCGAGGTGGCACAGGAGACAACTCCAATATCTAATCAAGTGGAAGGGCTATCCTTTATCAGAGGCATCTTGGGTAAAGAGTAGGAACATCCAAGCTGATCACCTTGTGACGAGGTTCAATGCAGAAAATCCAACCAAGCCTGAGGGGGTTCACAACCCTAAGTTCTATACCTGTAATAAATTTGTTTTCTTTTTGTGTTGTACACAAGTGAGGGGAGTTGAATATCAACTAAAAACATACTCTTTTGGTCTTTTTAGCTGCCAGAAAAAGGGAGTGGGGGAAAACAAGGCATTCTTGAAATGCCTAGATAATCTCCTTGGTAGCCTAAAGTTATCAGAGCATAAGGAGGTTATTGGAGAGTATGATGTGTGACTCTTGGAGACTGATGTGTCCCATTGGAGTAGTCACATCCAGGGGGTGGGGGAAAGACCAGTGTCAAGGGGGAAATGTATGATGTGATTTAGTATTGGCTAAATATCAGCCACACACCAGCATGGCAATTTCTAATAAACCAATTTACTTTTTCTGAGATGCAGATAGAGACTTTTGATTTGAATGAGGGTGGATTTGTTGGAGCCTTGACACTGGGATGAAAAAATAAGAAATTGAACTTTTTGAGATTCAGTTAAAAGGAGTGAATATTTGAAGGAGTATTTTAGAAATTGGTGGGAGGTTTAAAAAGAGGGATGGAAATATTACAAGTGTTAATGTCCAAGTAAACATGATGAATAATAAATCATTAGTATATAAGATCAATAGTAAATATTCAGGTATAGAAAGTGTAACAAGAGAAAAGTTAAGGTGTGAATATGATTTGCTAATGGAATAGCTATCTGGCTTATTCAATGTGTGCATAAAAACTACACCTGTCTGCTGAACAAAAAGGAAAATGGTAAGTAGCCAATTCTGAGTATGACAACTGACTTCCCCAGAGATTTCTCAAATAGGATTGTTTCAACTCTCAGTATTTTGCTTCTATCGTAAAATAAGCATTCAGACAGACACATGAACAGTACAATGAGAAACAACACTAAATTTTTACCATATTAAATTATTAATGATCCCTCCTAGAGATACAAGATATTTCTTAAGACCAATTCTTTCTTTTTTGCAAATTGTCATGCCCCTGGTGGAGACTGACTCTGAGGGAGAGGAGGAACAGCCAACAGGGAGTGGAAGTGTGGCTCCAGAGGCTGTAGAGGAGGCTGGGGAAGGGCAGAGTCTGGCTGAGCAGTCAAGGAGGACTCAGGCCCATCCCCTATCCATCCTAGGTCACGCAGGGAGGAGAGAATCAGGGAAAAACATGGTCTACTTGGGAGAAGAGGGTCATGATACTCTTCATGGGTTGCAGGTGTGAGAGCTGCATAAGAGTTTGGACCTGCATGTTGGAGACAATGCTGGAGACAAGCATGTTTTTTCCTGGATGAGATTTATCTTGGTTGGCATTCTTCCAACAGACTGTACCTGGTTATCTTTTTGAAGTTTGTAATTAATTATCCTGGTCTGCCATGGAACTTTCTTCATTGGGGTTTATTGTTTGGTTTTTGCTTTGTTATCTGCTATTTGAGATTGAATTGTATTTCTTTCATTTGGAATGTTATTTTGAAAATAGTTTAATCTCCAACTGTGAACAATTGAACAGTAAAGCCAAGTTGAAGGCATTAAAGGACTTTTATTCATGTTTTGGTTTTTGTTATATTGTGGTACATGCCAGGTCATCACACAAATACTGTATACAGCACTCACTCTAGTTTGTTTCTGCCATTGTCTCACCTAGCTGGCTACTGGGTCCTGCCTTCAAGAGTCAGACATTCCATCTGCTTTATGCTTCTCCATATTTCTCCCTGGCTGTCCGGGCTTGGAATCCAACATGCAATCACATCACTGGAGAGACATTTTAGACTCTACACTACCTCAGCTACAAATCAGTATCCTGGACTTCTTCATATAATAGCTCATGCCTTATTCTCTTGCTCAAGAGTAGTTTTTTCTGTCAACTGAGGGGAGTGGGAACTCCCATCCTGCTAATACCTGACATTCTTCCTATTTCTTTTTCTTTTCTCCATATTTTCCTTGCCAAACCCAAAGTAGGGGACTTGCATATCTTTCACAGCTCGGTCTTTCCCTCATTCATCAAACTAGCCTCCTTTTCCTTTATTCTTTCAATTGTACACTGGAAGAATTACATAACCTCAGAACACTGCAACCATCATAAATGAGTTAAATGCCAAGTATCTGAATTTCAATCACATGATCATGAAAATACTGCAACAGTTGTAAGTGTAAAAAATGATCGTAAGTCCCTTTTTTCAGTGACATAACTTTAAAAGGTCACTAAATGAATTGTTTGTAAATCAAGGACTACCTGTAGATAATACATACTTATTTTAATCACTAAAGGTTACTTTCCATATTGCCTGGTTATTGGTATGGGACACCTGTGCAGGTGGCCTGATCTTTCTCATCATCAATGGTCTTTAATCTTTGGGGTGTTTACATTACCACTTTAAAAGATAGTGCTTAAAATTGGGGTGTTCTCATCTTTGCAGGAGTTGGTGAAGAATTCCAAAAGCAAGATAAGGCAAACATTTTGAGATGTTGCTCTTGAAAATAGATGTGACTAAACATGCTTTGGCGTTTATGTAAACTGGTTGGAAACTCCCATGAGATAGAACTTCCATGCAAATCTCACTGTTGGAAGATGTTGCATATTGGCCATGTGTAATGGGGTCTGTCAGCTGTAATCTCTTTTGCAAGGAGAGGTCCTTACGATATTTTGTGCTTCTTTTGCTTTTCCATATTCTTGAATATTCTTTGAGTGTTGCATTATGTTACTTTATCATAGAGCCTTGGGATAAATCCTTAAGTACTCATTTTGCTGTAATCATGCGTCTGAATCCAGAAATACATATAAGCCCACTGGGAGACACACACAAACACACACACACACACGCACACACACACACACCAATTTAGGGCCATGCATGCAACACCATGGTATGCTTATATTTAGCTTCTCCAATACTCTTCTTCAGGTAAGAGAATAAACAGGGCAAACAGAAAGGGAGAAAAAACATGGCTGATAGTTAAACCATGAGTGAGAGTCCTGGCATAGAACATGGCTTGAGCTTCAGTCACTATTTTCCTTCTTCTTTCTCTCTCCGTCTTGTTCTGATTATTAATTTGCCCAAGAAAGAGAAATCAAAATGTTTCTGTGGTATTATGTGACTCTGAGTTGGCCTAACAATATCTAATATAGATTTGGGAGTATTTCTTAGATCCAAGCATAGCCCTGCTTCTTTTATTCTGAAGCAAATCACAAAATATTTTGAGGATGATTTTTGTGTGTGTTTATTTGCTAGCTTGATATACTGTGGGTGAAAGCTATAAAAAAAACTATAAAGAAATATGTTTGTCTTGGGAATAAGGAATACCCTGATCACTTTCCTTGTTAGCTAGCATTCTTCTGGATTTTATTGCCAGTATGTACCTTTTTTTACCTGATTAACTTTAAACCAGGTAAATCTAGGTCTGCTGCATTTAAGTGACCTAGACTTGGATATCCCACATTTGCACTGATAGCACCACTGCCTAGATCTTCAATTTATGACACCTCTCTGCAGTGGAACACACCACAAATGGGTCCATTCATAGCAATTCAACTAGGAACTCCATAATAATTCAAACTAAACCTTTTCTGCTTTTTCCGGACTTGTGAACACATTTGTTTATATCGGTGAAAATTCACAACAGTTCATTAGTAGAATAATGTCTGCACAAAGACATACTTAGGCACAAGTCTCCTTGGCTATAATAACCTTATGTCAGCTATCTTTTTATATAAATGAAATCTTGATTATTTAGGAAGTTATGTTTCTAAGTGTAAATGAGCTTTTTTTTTCTTCTTTAATCACACTATTCTCCTTCCCTTAACACTGTGAAAATTCCTTTCAAAACTCACAAAGAGAGAGATTTTGATAAGCTATCACCTTGTTCAATGTCTCCCAGAGGAAAATATACAGACAAAGTCTTGCATTCATGCATAGGAATTTGATAATGCATTAGACTCACTTGCACTCTCTTCCAAGATACAAAAATTCAGACAGCAACATAGATATAGCTATTGCAGGGCTCCAGAGGCTTTAGCAACCTTTCTTTTCTAACTGGTGTGCTTGATTTCTTCTGGGGCAGATTTTTCCTCATCAGTTTGTTTATTATGCTTTCATTCTTTCATCTCCCACAAATCCTTTCCCAACTGTGGTTCTTCAGTGAAAAAGTGACTACTTTCTATAATAAGTTTATTTCCTTATATGAGAGAATGAATCATATTTATAATACAGAATTTTCTCCCTTAATAGTGTTTCAATAAGATAAAAGTAAAAGTTCCCCTTGCAAATACGTGCTAGTCATTTCCAATTCTAGGGGGTGTGCTCATCTCCATTACAAAGCTGAAGAGCCAGTGCTGTCCGAAGACATCTCTGTGGTCATGTGGCTGGCATGACTAAATGCCAAAGGCGCACGGAACACTGTTACCTTCCCACCAAGTGGCACCTATTTTTTTACTTGCATTTTTAACTGCTAGGTTGCCAAAGGCGCACGGAACATTGTTACCTTCCCACCAAGTGGCCTCTATTTTTTTACTTGCATTTTTAACTGCTGGGTTGCTAAGTTTGCTTTCAAACTGCTAGGTTGGCAGAAGCTAGGACAAGTAACAAGAACTCACTCCATTATGTGACGCTAGGGATTCGAACTGCCGAACTGCTGACCTTTCTGATCTACAAGCTCAGCTTGTAGCTACCAGATCACTGCATTCCCAGTGTTTGAATAGATGAGTCCAAAACATCAACCCTGATTAGGGGTGGGATGAAAGTTAACTGACTATAGGTAATGGAATGTGGAGGTGACCTTGGGGAAAGGGGTAAAGAGAGGCTGCCTAGGAAACAATCAGACAAGATAGGCAGGAGTCCCCAATAGATAAACAGTCAAAGGAAGAAACTTAGGAAAGACCCTAATTGTTCAGATGATTAAAAGTAGCAGTGGGAAATTTCTACCTTCAGATTTGCAAGATTCTGTGGATGTAGCCCTACAACATTTAGCCCATCTGGTTGTATTTCCTGTCTGGTTTACCTGGGAGGGCTGACACTGGTCAGATATGTCTACTGAAAAATTGATTGGTTTTTCAAAGGTTGATTACTACTTGTCCTAAGTCAAATATTACCAGCTCTCCCTTAAGCAGCTGCCTTTATTTTTTATTTTAATTTTATCCCACCTTTTGATTCAAATTGCTCCCAAAAGGTAGCTTACATTAAAGAATAGAGTCCCTTAGAAGAATGTTTACTGTGAGAGTTGGTTTGTCGTGATAGTTTAAAAAAATGTCAGTTTATTAATCTAGAGAGGTTGGACAAGGGAGGAAGGGATAATTTGACAGCAAAGGCTAGAATTATAGTCCTTAATCTTCAACCATGCTGGAGTCAGAGTTACTTTTCTTCTCTTTGTACAGTCTCTCTCTCCCACTCTCACACATACACTTGTGGAAGGAAGAGGAATGTAGTGCTCTTAAACTATTTGGGGATATTCCCCTTAAGCCATGAAGTCTACCTTCTCCTACTGGTAATCTGCTATGAATAGAAATAACAACAGCAAGAATAGACAGGACAGAGTGAAGCACAAACCAACCATGCATACTGTACAAGCAATAATTATCTTAATACAAATCATAAGCCAGCATTTATCTAGAAAATGATTGGGTCTTTCTTTCTGAGGAGGAAAAAGTTTGCAGCCCAAAATACCATTCAGTAAAAACTGGAATAATTAAACACTTCTTATAAGATTGTTTTTTTTAAGTAGCATAATTATCCCCGCCCAATGTTAACTGTTCACATAAAGTTCATAATCTAAAGATTTGATTAATATTAGACAATCTTTAATAAGTACTTCACCAGTGGATTGACTACCTTATGTTTGTCTGGTAAAATGCTAATCTAGTCTGCTTAATGCCGTCCTCTGCTGGATTTATTCAAAAGGAACAAAATCAAATTAAAAAGTGGGGTGGGGAGAAGAGACATTATAAGATAAAAGTATCTACAGCTTCTCGGAATTCCAATAAAATGAACTTGGAGGACATATTGGTTTAAACCAGTGAAAGGACAGATAAAAACAATAATATTATCAGTATCTATTATTAACCCATACCACCAAGGATAAGGTGTGGATTATGCTTTCCAGAGGCAAAATTCAGAACTCATGAAGCAAGGGACTTTATCCCAATATTATTTCCAGTACAAGAGAGTAAACTAAATAATACTTCAGGTATTTGCTAGCATCTTAAGGCCCTGTCACACTGCCCAACAGATGCAAAATGTTAGTAAAAAGGACACAACGTACGAGAAAAATGTTCCATCCGTTGTTATCCGCTCTCAAAAGGGGCAAAAATTTGCATAACTAGAGCGGATAACACGGAAAGGAACGGACGTGGGGAGGATGCAGAGTGGATGGAAAGCGGATGCGGAACGGAAGCCTAGCGGATGGAAGTGGATGAGAGTGGATGGCACATCAGCAAGGCTTCCGGGGGACCTCAGCAAAGCGGACGCGGAACGGATACAGCAGATGAAGAGCGGACGCGGAATGGATGAAGCAGATGCACAGTGGATGCACAGCGGATGAAGTGGATGCAGAGCAGAAGCCTAGCGGATGCACAGTGGAAGCCTAACGGATGTCGAGTGTTAATTGCGCATGTGGGGGGGGTGCATTACATAAGCCCCGCGGATATAAAGGGAAGCAGCTCGGAAGCAGGTCACCATTCGGAGGAAAGACCTGCCACCAGATGCATTGACTGCCTTGACTTCCCTGCCTGCATGCCTGCCTGCCAGCCTGCTTCACCAGCCTGCCTCCCAACCTGCCTCCCAGCCTCCTGGCCAGCCTCCTGGCCAGCCTCCCTGCCAGCCTTGCTGTCTGCCTGCCTGCCAGCCTTGCTGCCAGCCTGCCTTCCAGCCTCCCTGCCACCCTTGGTGCCTGCCAGCCTGCCAGCCTTCCTGCAAGCCTTCCTGCCAGCCTTCCTGCCAGCCTTGGTGCCTGGCTGCCTGCCAGCCTTCCTGCCAGCCTTCCTGCCAGCCTTGGTGCCTGCCAGCCTCCCTGCCAGCCAGCAATCCCACAATCATGGGGAACAAGAGAAAGCCTCAGCAACATGCCGCCATCCCTGGCAAGAGGGACAGGGTGACCCTCCCGCCTCCTAACCCTGACTCAGTTCTGCTGGGGCTTCTGCTGCTTCTGCTTCTGGAGGAGCTAATGATGCTGCTTCTGGCGGTGGTGCTTCTGCTCATGCTTACTCTGCTGAAGCTGCTCCTGGCAGTGGTGCTTCTACTCGTACTTACTCTGCTGAAGCTGCTCCTGGCGGTGGTGCTTCTACTGGTGCGTACCCTGCTGAAGTTGCTCCTCGTCCTGCTGGTCCTGCTCGTCCTACTCGTACTCCTGGACTTGCTAGTCCTGCTCATGCTCCTGGTCTTGCTCGTCCTGCTTGTCCTGCTCATGCTCCTGGTCCTGCTCGTACTCCTGGTCTTGCTGGCGCTGCTGGTGCTTACTCTGCTGCTGCTGATCCTGGTCCTGCTGCTGCTGATGATGATGATGATGATGATGATGATGATGATGATCCTGCTGATGCTAGTGCTGCTGGTGCTGCTGCTGCTGCTGCTGCTGCTGATGATGATGATTATGATCCTGCTGGTGATGATGATGATAATCCTGCGGGTGCTGCTGCTGCTGGTGGTGTGGAGGAGCAGCCCCTACTACCTGGGAGCCCCTCTGATGAGGGCCCATCTGGTCCTGCCAAAGGGAGGAAGAGGCATATGCAGGGACGGGAGAGGAGGCAATATTCCATTGAGGAGGAACACGAGGATGAGGTGCTGGAGTGGCTGACAGAGAATGACTATCTGTGGCGGAAGGGACACCGTCTCTACAGGGACACCAAGCGGAAGCATGCTGCTTGGAGAGAGAAGGCAGAGAGTCTGTGCTACACTTTGGAGGTGCTCCTCGGCTGGTGGAAGCACATGCACACCTGGTACAGGAAGCTGCACCTCAAGAAATCTGGCCAGGCCACAGTTAAGCTGACAGACAGAGAGACCTACGTCATGGCCAGGTGCACCTTCCTGGAGGGTGAGATCCGCCACCGAGGAGCACCAGCAGCCCTTCTCACTACCCTCTCTCTCCGGCAGCCTGCTGAGAGCCAGTCCTCTTCCGGCCGAGAGTCAGCTCCTGTCTCCAAGCAGGTTTCTGTGGAGCGTGCCACAGCGGAGAACCCGTGGACAGGTGTTTTAACCATGGTGGAGCGTGTGGAGGACTCCCTGGTGCAGTGGGAGAAAGGAGATGGCACGTCCACCACAGCCCTACCCGCATCCATCCCCAGCTCCAGCTCCACAGAAAGACAGAGAGCCAGACCGGAGGGGCAGAGCCACACTGTCCTGCTGGAGATCAGGGACACCATCCGGAGCAGCATAGATCTCCTCTCTCAGCTGGTCCACACTGACTCCTCATCCTCCAACCGCAAGCCTTCCTCACCTATATCAACCAGACCCTCACGGACATGGCGGAACCCCAGTACCAAGTGGTGAAGGACCGGATCACCGAGCTGCTTCACAACCCTTCAGAACCAGAGGAACCTGCTCCCACCCAGTCCAGGTCTGCTCCTCCACCCCAGGTGATGTCCCTCCCATTCCAAGGCTTTCCACAGGCCCTCACCTACCCGGGCTACGGCTACCAGGAGGTCCAGCAACACAGGCAGCAGCCCTTCCCAGTCCAGGCACAGAGTCATTGGACGACACCGTTGCCACCGGTTCCACTGATGCCACCGATGCCACCCACGACACTGATGCCACTGACGCCAATGATGCCACCCACGACACTGATGCCACCCATGCCACCGATGCCACCAATGCCAGTCCTCACCCAGCTGCAGACCAGACAGTCCCACTACACTGCTCCTTCCTCCACCCCACAGCCAAGCCCGGCCTCAGTACATCTGTCATCGGTACTGGGGCTGACACCCCATGGCATGGAGGAAGGAGCTCTCAACATCACAGGTCTGAGCCAGCTGTCCAAGAGCTTTCTCAACACACCGTCACCTGTTGTCCTCTCGGGGCCAGGCACCCCAATGGTGCTTCAGTCAAGCACTCCAGCAGCAGCCACCTCCACAGCACCTGGATCCTTCACCCCTGAGACTGAGAACACCTCCGAGTGACCAAGAGGAGTGCCAGAGACTGGCTGGCTGGCTACCTGTGGACTTTATTTGGACACTTGACTTGGGTCATTTTTCTTTTACAGCTTGTTGTTAATAAAGTCTATCTTTGATTCACGCACTTGCTTCATTTCTTTTTTTTAATAAAGTATTGGTGGAAACTTTTAGAAATGGTTTAAGCCTTTGCATGCTTGTGGGATGGGTTAAGATAGCAGTGGGGTGGGCAGGGATACCTTTGGAATGGGTAATAGCTGTGGGATGGGCAGGGATACTTGTCAGAAGGGCAGGGATACCTGTGGGATGGGTTAGGATATCTGTGGGATGGGCAGGGATACCTGTGGAATGAGCAGGGATACCTTTGGGATGGCTAATAGCTGTGGGATAGTTAAACCTCCAGTGCAAGCATAGTGGGACTGTATGGTCCACCCTCCCAGGTGCCACACCTTTCACCCTTCATTGTCAATGTAATAATCATCCACACATGTCAACATAAACACAACTCTTTCTTAAACGCCCTGTTCATTGTAGGCCCACCCAACATACATGGCCCAATCTCATCAGTGTGATGAGACAGGCTGAAGGAAGCACCCATTAAGCATCTATCATCCTGTCTTGCCACTCCACCACTCCAGCTGGGGAGTTGCACCAGTGTTTCAGGAGGTTGTGCTGCTTGTTCCCTTCATGTGAGGCTCTGTTGGGGCCTTGCACATCCTCAGTGTGTATCAGATTTTGCCCTTGCCTCCATTCCCCAGGCTCCATATTCCCATTGCCTTGTTGTAGGTCCACGAGCCTGTTCTGCAAGACTGGGTAGCGGGTGCGCATGAGATTGTGCAGGATGCAGCAAGCTTCCACGATCCTCCTCATGGTCTGTGGGCGATGCTGCATGGTGGTGAGAAGTACCTGGAACCTGTTGGCCAGGATGCCAAAGGCGTTCTCCACCACCCGCCTTGCCCTGGACAGCCTGTAGTTGAAGATCCTCTCTTCACGGGTGAGGAGTCTGGAAGTGTAGGGCTTCATGAGGTAGGTTCTGAGGGAGAAGGCGTCATCCCCCATGATGAAGTAGGGCATATCTTGCATGTTGTTGGGCAGTGGGTCTGGATCTGGGAAGCCCACAATGAGGTTGCATTCCATCCCCTCCTTGAGGTCACTGGCGTTGTATACCTGGGCATCTGAACATGAGCCATTGCCTGAAGCATCGATGTACATGAACTTGTAGTCAGTGTCGACCATGGCGAAGAGGACAATGCTGAAGAAGCCCTTGTAGTTGAAATAAGTGGACCCTGACTTGGCTGGTATTTTGCAGGCCACGTGCTTGCCATCTATGGCTCCAACGGTGTGGGGGAAGTTCCATCTCTGATACCACTGCTCTGCAACTTTCTTCCAGCCTTCTTCAGTGGTGGGGCACTGGAGGAGCTCCTCCATGTATTCTTCGATGATGGCCTGCACCACTTCTCTGACCACAATGCTGATGGTGTTGTGTGGCACCCTCCAGCTGTATTGCATGCTCCTGTAGGTGGTCCCTGAGGCCAGGTGGTGCAGAGTGAATGCCACCTTGAGCCCAGGTTCCAGGCTGGGCCGGAAGTTGGTGTTTCCCTTGGTCAACCTGGGTGTCAGCCGCTTCACAACTTCGTCAAACATGGCTGGAGGCATCCTCATGAAGTTTTGAAATGCACGAGTGCCTTCATTCCTAAGCTCCACCATCAGCTTGTTGTACAGTCCGTACTCTGCTCTTCTCCCGATCCATCTTCGGACCCAGACGCTTCTTGGCCGCCTCCTTTTCTTCCTGTAGTAGAGTTCACAGAGCCTTTAGATGACTTCGCACTGTTGCAGAACGATGGTGGCTGCCAAAAGGACTTTGTTACGATCCACGGTGGACATGACTGGATGCTGTGGAAGAGCAAGAGCCGGATGAAGGCTGCAGAGGTCTGCACAGCTGGGCTGCTGGTCTGAAAGTGAGATCCAGGTGAGTTGCTCCCCCTTTTTATAGGCAGTATAGATTTTCCACTATGTGTCCCTTTGCATCCTCTAGGCATCCTCTAGACATCCTTAATATCCAAGATAGGTCCCCTCTGCGAACGTTTTTTCCATTTTAAATGCTTTCTTTGCAAGCTGCATCCACTTTCATCCTTTCTCCATCCGTTCTGCATCCGTTCTGCATCCGTTCCGCATCCGTTCCGCTTACTCCCTGCGTCCATTTACCGCTGGAGTGGATCGAGTTGCGCGGATGCGGAACGGATGCCTAGCGGATATAGCGGATGCGTTACGGATGTAGAACGGATGCCTAGCAGATGCCTAGTGGAGGCAGAATGGACACATTGGATTCATTTTCCACACAAAAGTTTTGAGCAGCTCAAAACCCTCTGAGAAGATGAAACGTCAGCAGACGGATGCTGGACGGATAGAGAGGAAGCAAAACGGAGGCAGTGAGTACAGAATGGAAGCATCACGTTAACCAACGGATGGCAAGTGTTTTTCTCCGTTTTACATCATCTTTTCATCCGTTGGTGCAGTGTGACAGGGGCTTTACAACACCAATGAATTTTTTTTACACTTGGGTTTTGCTAAAGTTTCATTTTTCTTATATGCATGAAAGTAATGCTATAAAATTTGGAGTCTGAATTCTAATTTAGTTTTCCCTGACCTATTCAGTGATTCTTTATAGAAATTAAACATTTTAGTCTATTGTCATGCTTCTTGAATTTTGCTATATTTTTTGAAAAGAAGCTTGGGCATCTTTTCATAAATATCAGGTCATGAGAAGTTTCACTTAAATTGCAATGTATGTTACAGTTTATAATCTGAAATATCTATTCATGCAGATGTATATAGAATAGGCTCTGATGCACCCCCAACATTATAATTTTGTAATTTTGAGGCAGCAGAGTCCTGTTTGGTGTAAGAGGTAAGTCACCATCACACATAGGCATTCCATTTTCAGTCATATACCATAATGGGATTTGCTTGATTAAAGCTGTGCAAACAATTTCTCACCATTGTGCAAAAGATGACATTCTGAAATATAGTGAAGACAGTGCTAAGCTACCATATGATTGCAAAACGTACATTACTAGGAAAAATATTAAGGTTTATCTATACATTAATGGATATGATTATCTGACTAAAATAAAGAAACACTTTCCTATAGTTTCAGGGGGGAAATCCTGCTTTATTGGAAGCATGATTTTGATACAAATATTCTAATTGATATCTTAATTAGTTTAATTAATAATTAATATAAGATCTTTTTGAAGAATATGGCTCAGTTCTGCAGATGAAATCATTGCGTCTGGAAAATATGAGACTAATCAAGATCAGTTAAGCAAAATGACTTCAGCTGAATTTATACAATATACTGTATTTCATATATACAGTATGTAATTTCCCAAGGGTGCATTTCAGAGGTGGTATTCAGCAGGTTCTGACTAGTTCTGGAGAACCAGTAGCAGAACTTTTTACAATTTTGGAAAACCAACAAATACCACCTCTGACTGGAGATTTTACAGTATCCTTCCCCTACCATGCCCATCAAGCCACGTCCACAGAACTGGAAGTAAAAAAATTTGAATCCCACCACTGGTGCATTTGTTGTGGTCACCAGGGCAAGTTACCTGAGCATAGTGAAATCATTAAGAATTGATTGTGCATAGAAGAGGTGGAAATGTGCATATTACAATTGGCAGAAGGAGGGGCACCCATAATATCGGAACAGCTCTTTATTACTGATAAACACTGTCTCTCTAAGGGGTCATCTGTATGTTCTTTGTCAGTGCAAAGATATCCCATTAATCATTCAATGAGGACATGAATGCATTATATTGTCCGTCCCCCCTCCCCAGGAAGCCCTCTTGTCTTTCAGTGCTCCTTTTCTTAAGTAATGTTCCTCCAGTTCTATATTAACAGGCTGTTTGGAGCAGCCAATCACCTACAAATCATTTCAAGTAACTTTAGATTTAGAGATCTGCACTGTTACTATTGGCAACCTGTGGCTAATCTGAGCACAGCTCTGCCTCTACATATTCCATGACTGCTGGTTATGTGGAGCCATCTGCCTTTTGGCAGCAGAGGAATCAAGATTCTCCTAGAGTAAAAAAAAAAAAAAATTCTCCCACATCTCTTTTCCAATCCATTTTTGGCAGAAAAGTAGAAAAAGGCGAAGAGGAAAGAAGCTTGGAGTTCTTGGAGTTGGAATTCTTCTGGCTCCAAAAAGAACTGCTTCTGCCATAGAAAGTCTACTTCACATAGGAGCTAAAGGAGATGCTTCCCCCACCCTCCCAGAGCTTAAGTGCTGACTGAAAGAAAGTGAGAAAAGAAGTCCTATAAGAAGAAAAAAAAAGTGAGGGGGATGAAAAACAAAGGCAAAAAACATCCAAAGAAGTTAGGAGGCATTTATATGGTGAATAAACCTCTGAAAAGTCTGTGGAAATATCCCCAACTGGCTTTGGAAGTATTCCAGATGTAGGATTGATAGAGGCACAAGAAACAAGACCCCATGATTTTCATCTTTTTGGGGGGGAGGAGGGTTATCACTGAGTGAGAAATCACCTTTCATTTTCTGGACAGGTCTGAACAATTGCTGCTCATTCAAGTGTATATACTACTACATGTAATCTCCTTCCTAAAATAATAAGAGTGCCAAAAAAGCAATACTGCTAAGTTCCAGGTGTTGGAAAACTCAGGCAATTGAGAAACCACTTGGGATTTCTCAGAAATTCTTCATGATATTATGATAAAATGTAACAGAATCATAAAAGCTTACCTGTTGGGGAAGGAATGGCAAAATCTGAGGACAGAATTAAAAGAGGGGTCAGCCTAGAATCCATACATAACCACAAGCAGACTAAAGGCCCTGTCACACTGGCCAACGGATGCAAAACGTTTGTAAAAAGGACACAGCGGACGAGAAAAATGTTCCATCCGTTGTTATCCGCTCTCAAAAGGGGCAAAAATTTGCATAAGCAGAGCAGATAACATGGAAAGGAACGGATGGGGGGAGGACGCAGAGCGGATGGAAAGCGGATGCGGAACGAAAGCCTAGTGGATGGAAGTGGATGGAAGCGGATGCAGAGCGGATGCAGAGCGGATGCGTAGAGGATGCATAGAGGATGCGTAGAGGATGATTAGAGGATGCAGAGTGGATGCAGAGCGGATGTGTAGAGGATGCAGAGCGGATGCATAGAGGATGCAGAGCGGATGCAGAGCGGATGCGTAGCGGATGCGTAGCGGATGCGTAGCGGATGCGTAGCGGATGACGCGGATGCATAGCTGCATCCGCTTTCATCCTTTCTCCATCCGTGCTACTAACGCTGCGTGTCCATTCCGCTTCCTCCCTGCGTCCGTTTACCGCTGGAACGGATTTGAGTTGCGCGGATGCGCAGCGGATGCCTAGCGGATATAGCAGATGCGTAACGGATGCAGAACGGATGTCCCCCATATGCCTAGAGGATGCAGAATGGATGCATTGGATACATTTTCCGCTCAAAAGTTTTGAGCAGCTCAAAACCTTCTGAGTGGATGAAATGTCAATAGATGGATGCTGGATGGATAGAGAGGAAGCAAAACGGAGGCAGTGAGTACAGAACGGAAGCATCGCGTTAACCAACGGATGGCAAGTGTTTTTCTCCGTTTTACATCCTCTTTCCATCCATTGGTGCAGTGTGACAGGGGCTTTAGTCCAAACACACTTGAACTCCATTGACCTTTATCTAACAGCAGGTGCTAATCATCAGTTGAGACTTGTCCTATGTGTTTGAATGGGAAGCAATAAATCATTTTAATTGGTTCTTCATATCCGGAATGGATCTTTGACACATGACTCCTCTTGTTCTTCTTGTTCTTGTTCTTGTTCTTGTTCTTGTTCTTGTTCTTCTTCTTCTTCTTCTTCTTCTTCTTCTTCTTCTTCTTCTTCTTCTTCTTCTTCTTCTTCTTCTTCTTCTTCTTCTTCTTCTTCTTCTTCTTCTATATCCATCATCGGACGTTGGCGATTCTATTTTTATCAACAGTTGCATGAAAAATTGCTGTTGAGTTTTGTCCTAACAGTCCCTTAGATTTTGAAGCCATGATGTTCTTCTTCTGCCTTCAATCTTTCCTTGAAGGATCAAGTGAAGTATACCATATTTTTCTGGGTGTTGCATCACATGTCCAAAATATTCTGACTTTCGATTTTTTATGATTTTGATGATTTCCCTTGACTTTCCCAAGTGGGTTGTCACCTCCTCATTTCTTATTTTGTCAACCCAATTTATACATAACAGCTGCTTGTAAATCCACATTTCAAATGCTTCTAGTCTCTTCAAGTGACTTACTTTCAGACACCAACTCTCCACTCCATAGAGCAGGATACTACCAAGGTAATTCTCTGGCATAACAGTTGTTTAGTGGGATTAAAGTGGATATAGTCTTTCTCCCTCTCCTGAACTCAGGGTACTTTTCCATAGTTATTATTTCTTGTTTCCTCCCCCCTGCCTTGTTGCCTTCTTCCCCCAAGGTCTGTTAAGCATTCCAGCCCAGGATGCATTTATGGTCAAACTTACATCAAAAAAGGCTATCAGAGGCATATTATGATCCTACAGAGAAAACAGGCAGGAACCAAAAATCATGCAGGTGCAATGCTTCATTGATTTACGTTGGACAATATTATTAGGTGAGTCATTCTTTGCTATACCAAGCCCCAATGCTGGTATGTTTCAGACTTGTTTTATCACTGTGTTGCTTGTTTATTTGATTTATCAGACTGCCGAACTGCAAGCCTTCCCACTTTATAATCCTCCTAATATTATATTTTACAGCATTTTATAACTGACTTTTATCATTACTGTACTGGAAAACATAATTTTTAAAATATGAAGTACTGAATCAATATTGCAAATAAGAAATTAAGAAATAAAATATGTTAGTGTCAGGCAGGAAACACTATCAGCTAATTCTTCTGTACTGTAAGACTAATTTAACAGAATCTTGCAAGATTTTAACAGCCTGATCAATTTGGACAGGTCCTTCCTAAATTTCTTTCTCTAACTGCTAAACTCTGAGCTACTCCCTTTTAGTTGGTCATTTCCTCGGCAGCATCTCCTTCCTCCCTCCCTCAAGGCCACTTCCATTTACTATTGCAGTTTGTATCGTTGCAACAGCATCTATTTAACAAACCAACTAGGCAATTTTTTTATTTCATTCTCTTATGTGAGCATGGGGAAAGGAGGACATCTGAGTCCAAATTAGCAAGAATATTTTCTCCCTCACTCTTCCTTTAGCATGGATATCTTCTCTTCCCTCCTTAAGGTTTCATAAGAATGTTGTAAGAATTACAGTCCTCTTCCTTTGTACCATGTGTAGAGAAATGTTATTCATTGCTTCTTTTTTACAAGGAGTTGTAAGAGTGTCCTCCATTGTCCTTCTGCCATAGCAAGAACAAGTTTGTTTTCTCCTTTACTAATGTGAGAAAAGGGTATTTTGTAGCACGACTATAAATGGAAATGTAATATTTCTGTTTGCAGTTCCAATTTCACAGCTGAATGGGATTTGCAGTGAGAGAATTCTAATAAAATGAAGAAACATTTAATGCTGTGACTGGCAGGTAGGAAAAGGTTATGCGGCAGTTCTATTTTTCTGATTATGTTAACAAAACATGACATGTGCTTTTATAATATACAGACAAGAATTTGATTTATGATTTAAATCTGATGACTGAAACACAGATTAGATAACTTTTTCCCCACAAGCTCCATTTACCACTTGAATTGCTTAATGCAGAAATAGATATTTTTGTGTCTAAAAATTAGCATTCCAAATTTTAATTTTAATTTGCTTCTACATAGTACTTCACCAACTCTGGCTAATCACATCTGTACTTTGATACTTGATTAAACAATTTAGGAACTATTGACTTTTTGAATCTATATCAAGATTTTTTAAAAAAATTCATTTGAGAAAAGCTTCAGATGAAAAGTTGGGGATGGTTTAGTTAAAGGTAAACACTTCCAACTCCTATAGTCTGAGTCAAGGTCTTCAAACTTGGCAAGTTTAACACTTGTGGATTTCAACTCCCAGAATCCCTGAGCTAACGTGACTGGAGGAGGAATTCTGGGAGTTGAAGTTCACAGGTCTTAAAGTTGTCAAGTTTGAAGACCCCTGGTCTGAATCCTTAAGGTGATGCCTTCATGCCCTGGATTTTCAAACCCTCACAATTGGATACCCATCTCGTTTACCTAATGTTATTGTTTCTTTTTTTAATGGAAAACTAGCATGATACAAAGCAATGTACTAACTTCATATCTCATCTTTATTTTCAAAAATGAATTTGTGTCAAACCCTTTACCTCAGATAAATTCTTAGAAAATAAAATTTACAAAAGGCCACTTTTTTTCTTTATTTCAAAAGGTGTGCTTAATCTATGGTAACAAAAAATATAAAGGGAAGGTGAAATGATGGAAGCCAAAGTAGATTGGAGGGGGGAGTAACTTCTCTTTTTTGCCTGCTTGTAAATAAACATTTTGTGATTAGCCAAAGCCCAGCATTTTGTGAGAGGGATACATACTAAATGAAAGGAAGATGGATGGTGGGCAGTATGAACTACCAATTTGCTACCAAAAATAAGTGAATGGGCCTGTCTCAAAGAAAGGCAGGGAAAAGACATTTGAAACGACACAATAATAGAGTTGGAAGAGATCTTGGAGGTCTTCTAGTCCAATCCCTTGCTCAAGCAGGAAACCTATACCAGGGGTATTAAACTCAAAGCCTGGGGTGCTTAGATATGGCCTGTGGGACAGCCCTGGAAACAGTGAAGGGCTGGTCCATTGTGCCTCTACCAGGAAAAACAAAGCTCAGGAGTAGGACCTTCCTGAGCTCTATTTTCACTGGCAGAGGTTTGCAGGAGGCCATTGCAACCAAAAATGGAGCTCAGGAGCCTGTTTTCTCTGGCAGAGTGCTTGGGCCACCACAGGCTCCCCAAACATAAGTGATGCTGAGCTGCCACACCTATCCTGGCCCACCTACTCCAGTCTCCTGAGGTTAAACAGAACCCTGATGCAGCCCTCAATGAAATTGAGTTTGACACCCTGCTTTATACCATTTTAGACAAAGAGAGGAAGGAAGATAGCATCACCTCAGTGCAGCAGCACATCAGACCGGGAAGCAGCATCTGTGCTTCAGAGATGGCTTTCAGCCTTCCCCTCTAGAGGTACAACTATTACAATAAATTAAGGCCCTGTCACACTGGCCGACGGATGCAAAACGTTAGTAAAAAAGGACACAGCGGATGAGAAAAATGTTCCATCCGTTGTTATCCGCTCTCAAAAGGGGCAAAAATTTGCATAACCAGAGCGGATAAAACGGAAAGGAATGGACGGGGGGAGGACACAGGGCAGATGGAAAGCAGATGCGGAACGGAAGCCTAGCGGATGGAAGCGGAAGGGACCGGTTGGCACATCCGCTAGGCTTCCAGGGGACCACAGCAAAGCGGACGCGGAATGGATACAGCAGATGCAGAACGGATGCTGAGAGGATGAAG
>BLBF01000005.1:60494903-60528445 GCA_015471245.1 Laticauda colubrina | reverse complement strand
TATATATATATATATATATATATATATATATATATATATATATATATTTGTAAAGAATACTTCATGTGCAATGAATTCTTGACAGTTAGAAGAAAGAAAGAGGAGGATGATACCAACAATTTATGGGAAATGTAATGGGCAAAGCATTGTATCCTTCACTGTGATTTGTGCAAAACTTTGAAACTTCAGATGAAAGCAAATCCTTTAAATAGCAAGATCCATGCTATCCTATAGAAATAACCTCAGTGAAATACTTTGTAACATTCGAATAAGGATGCTTCAGAACCAGTATGAAATATATTTGAATCTAGAAGCATATTTCATTCCTAGGACAAGAAGCAATGGATGGAAACTAATCAAGGAGAGAAGCAACCTACAACTAAGAAGAAATTTCCTGATGGTGAAAATAATTAATCAGTAGAATGACTTGCCTCCAAAAGTTGTGGAAGCTCCAACACTGGAAATTTTTAAGAAGAGATTGGACAACAATTTGTCTGAAATGATATAGGTTTTCTTTTCTGAGCAGAGGGTTGTACTAGAAGACCTCTCAGGTCCCTTGTAACTTGTTATTCTCTTGCTATCTTAACATATTCAATGATAGCTTTCTGTTTATTTCCACCTAAATATGTCCTTAAGGCAATTCTGCACTGCAGCCTAAGCTGCTTGTCTCTCCTGCTTCTCCCAACTGTTTTTAAAATCAGGTTCAGAAATT
The DNA here is from genome assembly GCA_015471245.1 of Laticauda colubrina. NCBI lineage: Eukaryota > Metazoa > Chordata > Lepidosauria > Squamata > Elapidae > Laticauda > Laticauda colubrina. The sequence continues at coordinate 60,527,733 of BLBF01000005.1, read as the reverse complement.
CCAGCATGGATTGCAGAGGTTTGACAACAGGATGAAGCTGGTATTTATTGCACTCCAGATAAGAGCTACTGCAGGACATGGCTGGTCATTCCTCTGCTTCTTGTCCTTCCCATGCAGGAAAGCCATATGTGGCTGGCTCCTATGTAGACTGGTGTCCCATCCCCTGCCTTTTCCTTCTCACCAGTTCCTATGACTTTCCCTGATTTTATCAGACATTTGCAAACTTGGAAGCCTTCCCACATCATCTCCTTTGATACTAAGATTTTTTTTTCTTTCCCCTCCTGATGATACTGCAATTATTTTGATTCTACAGTAATCAAAGCAATAGTGGAACAGCTTGTATATTTCAATTCTACAATTAGGTCCATGGAAACTTTATAGCAAGAAAGCTTCAGCTGCATGGAAACAGTAGGAACTTTCTTCCCACAGGGAGATGTAGGGGTTGAATGGAGCATGAGCTTCTAAGGGACAGGATAGTTCATTGACTGAACAGACCATCGGTAGAACAAAGGCAAGATTATGCAAAATCAGCCAGTGCCAACCAGCAGAGAACAGCATGAAAATGGCTGCCTTGGGCAACAACCAGCCATTGGGAGAGAGATGGAGCATGTCAGGCTACGCAGCCAATCAGAGCTGAGTCTGTTGTTACAGTGAAACAAAGCACTGGGGGGGGGGTAGGAATACGCTCTGAAGGGCTTAAGATAGCTCAGATCAGAAAAGTAGAAGTTTTGAACTGAAGCTAGAAAACATAAATGTGAGGTGCATTTAGGATTTGGGAGCTGGAAGTAGGACAAAGATCATATATTAAATATATTAGTATATTCATTCCTGTGCTCATCAAGTGCAAGTGAAGAACCAAGCAGAAAGTACAAATTAGTAACTGTGTTTGTCCAGAATTTATATGTTTGTTTATTTATTTATTCAGTTTATATAACCATCTATTTCAGATATGTGACCCTAGGCAGTTTACAGTAAAATAGATAAAATTTCTAAAATATATAAAGTAAAAATAAAAACATATCGCAGAAGTGGCCAAGATATGAAAATAAGATAAGGCCAAGATCTTCTTTAACATTTATTTTCATTGCACAAAATCTCCTATTGATCCCTTTTTCTATTTCATCTTCCCAAAGTGATTGACCTTATCAACTGACACTTGAGGTTTAGACTATCATTACTTTCTTTGACTATGGATTTAGCATGGACAAAGTTCTTTTAGTGTAAATTTTTCGTTCCCTACCACTATAAATTAAAAAAAATGTTTATCATAGTGGAATAAAACAAGTATGAAGACTAGCTCTTCACAATTCGTCTCCAGTCAAGGAAATGACTTTAGATTACCCACAAGTGCTCCATATAATATCTCCTCACAAGGAGACCTCAAGGCAGCATTCTCTGAAGGGTTTAGAACTTTTGGCAACAAGAGATAACCATCTTGTTGAAATCAGTCAGTGCCTTCAAAAAAAGGACACTGTGTCAGCATACATCCTTTTGTAATCATTTGTGGATATCACTTGTTAATTGATTTTTAGCTGTTAGGGTTAACCTCTGGGTCCATAGGCTTTATAGCACAAAGTGTGTTTCCTTCAATCCTTAGCAAAATAAATTTTAAATACAAGTTTAAAGACTTGGTTTTTTTTAAGAAAATGGAATAAATAGCAAAATGATGTTAGAATTTTGATTCTGGAATGTTACCAATGAATTAAGATTCCAGAAGGGCTTAAAATAAGTTTGGGAAATAATCGTGGAAATCCTTTCTGCAGAAAAATGCTTTTGCCTTGAATTATTTAAAAAAATATATAGAATGAAACTTTGAAGGTAGAACACTAGAGGGAATGTAAAGGAATTACAGATTACAATTAAAAGAAGAAGAACACTTATGGTATGTTTGATATCCCAATACAGACTGAAGAAATATTTTAGCATTATATAGATGGATGGATGGATGGATGGATAGGGAGGGAGAGGGAGATGATCGATGATAAATAGATAATGGGCACAGAGGTTAATTTTAGAAATATCTGCATCTATAGATAGACTGTATTTAAAAAAATAAGAAAAAAATCTGAAAATATTGAAACTGATCTGAAAGTAGATGTAAGAATGAAAGACTACAAGAACGATATGGAAAATAATGCTATGCTGGACATACAAAAGAAGCCAGCTGATGTATTAATAGTTGAAAGGAACATATAAATAATATACCAAGAAACTGATCAAGATATATTAAATTTACAAATGAAGCTTGTTAAACTTTTGAAAAATTTTGTGGGGGGGAATTAAACATGAAACAAATGTAGGACATTATTTGAAAGGACTAATAAACAAGATTATTAAAAGTAAAAGGGAGAAATATAATGCTTTATTTGGTTGCTCATGAGTGTATATATAGTGTTTGGAATCCTCTCTAAGCAAGAGACAGGACGGTGTACATGTCAGGTCCACTCACAACTGGTCAATGGGAGAGACCTTTTATTAAGCAGGTACATTGAATGAATTAGGGGGTGTAGAGATTGAGGACTCAGGCTGATGCTGAGCATGAATACTTGAGTGCCTCAAGGGTTCCCATCTCTCACTCCTTAATAGAGTGATGAATAGGGTTGTCTGGGAGAGGAACAAAAACACCGGCCCAAGTGGGATGGAGGCCAAGGTTGGAGGCAGAGGGTCTCAGGGTTTGGGACTGGGCAACAAATTCAAGTAGTGATGGGCTGGGGAGAGATGTGAGACAAAGGGCAAGGGGCAAGCAGGGGCAGACACCCCTACTATTCTTTTCTGAGATTGGTCTTATAATGGTACACAATAATGCTCTTGAGTGAAAGGGCAAAGGGACACAGTCAAGGGAATAGTCAAATAAAAGGCAATTGAGTCCATAGCAGGAATGTGGACAGGGCAAGAGACTCAGAAGAGATCCTCCCTAGTTTTGGGCAAAGGGACACAGTCAAGGGAAATGGAGTGGTGCAGTAGCCTGGAGGTGGAGCTCTCACCTCATAATCAGGAGGCTGTGAGTTCAATCCTAGGTGTAGGCAAATATTTATCTCTCTGGACACACTGAGAATATATCTGCAGAAAAAAAATTCTGCATTGGTGACAAGAAGGGCATCTGGCCATTAAATCACTTCACTAGTTCCATTTAGTTGCCCAGACTCCACCCTGAAAGGGATTATGAGGTCGTTAAATGAAGATGATGACACAGTCAGGGGAACAGTCAAATAAAAGGCAATTAAGTTCCTGGTAGGAATGTGGACAAGGCAAGATGTTTCAGATGAGATCCTCCCTAGTTTTTCTGTAAAGGTGATAAGGGAAGAAATGCCTTTCAGACTTGCAAGGTTCTGTTAATGTAGCATAGCAATAAAGTAGAATTACTCATCTCGTTATGTTTCCTGTCTGCTGTAGCTCATAAGATTGACAGTTTCCTTTCGAAACACAAGGCTGTAATTTATATACTTCTCACCACTCCTACCTTGTAAACCTTTCCTAATTTAGCTCAGTTTCAACCAGTATTTTAAATAGTAGCAGCAGAAGCTTAATATATTCTGCAATTATAGCTTGTTACAGGATGCTACAATCTTTCATGCAAGCCTCTGTACTATGCACAATTAAATTCAAATTATTCTTGAACACAGCAACAAATCTAATTTTATATATTAAAATCTAACTGGCACAATAGGCATGGCCATAGTTATTACAAAAACTGTTTTTTTAAAAAAAAATCTGTGTATCTTGAATTATATAGAAAAATTCTCCCAATGAGTTATAAATATGAATTTTCCATCACAGTAAGGTGCATAGGATTTGGTGGTATACAATACATCCAAATTTTCACAGATAAATGCCTGTCAAATTTATCCTACAATGCATACTTGCTTATTAATTTGCACTGAATCAGATGAACTTAATTCAGTATAAATACCTTCATATATATTTACACCTTTATTTACCTTGCATTTCATGGATATAATTATATTTCTGCTCATACATAGAGAGGCTTTGGACTTATTTATTTACTTTAAATGGTTCTTGAGCTCCACTATCTGGTAAGTGGTTTGAATTCAAAATATAAAAAGATAATTTACTAATTTTCAAATTAAATAGACAGCACTCATGTAAAATGTGTCACCTGCAGATCCTAGGGGTCCTAAGGGAAATCTTTTAGGGTAGGACATTATCACTGCTCTTCTGGCTTTCAGGACTGCAATGTACATATAAGCATTCATTGGTAAACTGTCCTTTTGCTCAGTATTCTAATTTCCTCACATATCTGAAGATTTGGACAAAGCAGCCCAGATTAATCTCATTTGCATTTTGAACTGAATTCAGAAAGACTGGAAAATTCATTATTTGAAAGAACCCATATTCATATTCTTATGCTTACTAGCCAGAATCCAAAATTAAGAAGGAAATTTTTCCCTCTTTTAATTTATCAATGTTAAAATAATTAATGAAGGTGTTATTTACAGTCGCTTACAGTATGTGCATTGATAGATATCATCACCTTTCCTATATCTAATTCCCACTGAAGTTGCAGTCTCTGTTGTAGGGCGCTAGCTTAAAATCACAGATCATATAATAATAATACTTTATATGCGGTCACAAACCAAAACACATGTACAAAAAAAGAAGAACATGGGAAAATTAATCATGAACAACTGCTTAAGCCCCTGTCACACTGCACCAGTGGATGGAAAGAGGATGTAAAACGGAGAAAAACACTTGCCATCCATTGGTTAATGCGATGCTTCCATTCTGTACTCACTGCCTCCGTTTTGCTTCCTCTCTATCCATCCAGCATTTGTCTATTGACGTTTCATCCACTCAGATGAAAGTTTTGAGCTGCTCAAAACTTTTGAGCAGAAAATGTATCCAACGTGTCAGTTCTGCATCCACTAGGCATACGGGGGACATCCGTTCTGCATCCATTAAGCATCCGCTATATCCACTAGGCATCCGCTGCGCATCCGCGCAACTCCATCCGCTCCAGCGGTAAATGGACACAGGGAGGAAGCGGAACAGACGCAGAACGGATGCAGAACGGATGCCTAACAGATGCAGAACGGAAACAAACATTTAAAATGGAAAAAACGTTCACAGAGGGGACCTATCTTGGATATTAAGGATGTCTAGAGGATGCCTAGAGGATGCAAAGGGTCACATAGTGGAAAACCTATACTACCTATAAAAAGGGGGAGCAACTCACCTGGATCTCACTTTCAGACCAGCAGCCCTGCGGTGCAGACCTCTGCAGCCTTCATCTGACTCTTGCTCTTCCACAGCATCCAGTCATGTCCACCGTGGATCGTAACAAAGTCGTTTTGCCAGCCACCATCCTACTGAAACAGTGCGAAGCCATCTACAGGCTCTGTGAACTCTACTACGGGAAGAAAAGGAGGTGGCCAAGAAGCATCTGGGTCTGAAGATGGATCGGGAGAAGAGCAGAGGAGGGACTGTACAACAAGCTGTTGGTGGAGCTCAGGAACAAAGACACTCGGGCATTCCAGAACTTCATGAGGATGCTTCCAGCCATGTTTGATGCATGTTTTGTGCAGCGGATGAAACCAGGTTGACCAAGGCAAACACCAACTTCCGGCCCAGCCTGGAACCTGGGCTCAAGGTGGCACTCACTCTGTGCCACCTGGCCTCAGGGACCACCTACAGGAGCATGCAGTATGGCTGGAGGGTGCCACACAACACCATCAGCATTGTGGTCAGAGAAGTGGTGCAGGCCATCATCGAAGAATACATGTAGGAGGTCCTCCAGTGCCCAACCACTGAAGAAGGATGGAAGAAAGTTGCAGAGCAGTGGTATCAGAGGTGGAACTTCCCCCACACCGTTGGAGCCATCGATGGCAAGCACGTGGCCTGCAAAGCACCAGCCAAGTCAAGGTCCACTTATTTCAACTACAAGGGCTTCTTCAGCATCATCCTCTTCGCCATGGTCGATGCTGACTACAAGTTCATGTACATCGATGCTTCAGGCAACAGCTCATCTTCAGATGCCCAGGTATACAACGCCAGTCACCTCAAGGAGGGGCTGGAACGCAACCTCATCGTGGGCTTACCAGATCCAGACCCCCTGCCCAACGACACACAAGATGTGCCCTACTTCATCGTGGGGGATGACTCCTTCTCCCTCAGAACCTACCTCATGAAGCCCTACACCTCCAGATGCCTCACCCATGAAGAGAGCATCTTCAACTACTGGCTATCCAGGGCAAGACAGGTGGTGGAGAACGCCTTTGGCATCCTGGCCAACAGGTTCCAGGTACTTCTCACCACCATGCAGCATCGCCCAGAGACTGTGAGGAGGATCGTGGAAGCTTGCTGCATCCTGCCCAATCTCATGCGCACCCGCTACCAAGTCTTGCAGAACAGGCTCGTGGACCTCCAACAAGGCAATGGGGACATGGAGCCTGGGGAATGGAGGCAAGGGCAAAACCTGATAGACACTGAGGATGTGCAAGGCCCCAACAGAGCTTCACGTGAAGGGAAGAAGCAGCGCAACCTCCTGAGACACTGGTGCAACTCCCCAGCTGGAGCAGTGGAGTGGCAAGAAAGGATGATAGATGCTTAATGGATGCTTTCTTCAGCCTGTCTCATCACACTGATGAGATTGGGCCATGTATGTTGGGTGGGCCTACAATGAACAGGGCATTTAATAAAGAGTTGTGTTTATGTTGACATGTGTGGATCAATGATTACATTGTTATTGATAATAAAGGGCCATAGGTGTGGCACCTGGGAGGGTGGACCATCCAGTCCCACTATGCTTGCACTGGAGGTTTATCTATCCCACAGCTATCCTTACCTATCCCAAAGGTATCCCTGCCCATCTCACAGCTATTACCCATCCCAAAGGTTTCCCTGCCCATCCCACTGCTATCCTTACCCATCCCACAGCTATCTTAACCCATCCCACAGGTATCCCTGCCCATCCCACTGCTATCTTAACCCATCCCTCAAGCATGCAAAGGCTTAAACCATTTCTAACAGTTTCCACCAAGACTTTATTAAAAAAAAGAAATGAAGCAAGTGTGTGAATCAAAGATAGACTTTATTAACAACAAGCTATAAAACAAAAATGAGTCTCTGGCACTCCTCTTGGTCGCTCAATCTCAGGGGTGAAGGGTCCAGGTGCTGTGGAGGTGGCTGGTGCTGGAGTGCTTGTCTGAAGCGTCATTGGGGTGCAGCATCAGCATAGTCACCAGCAGAAGCACCACCACCATAAGCAGCATCATCAGCTCCACCAGAAGCAGAAGCAGCAGAAGCTCCAGCCCCAGAAGAGTGAGCCCGTGCTACAGAAGCCCCAGCAGAACCATAGTGAGGGCCAGGGGGTGGGATGGTGGCCCTGTCCCTCTTGCCAGGGCTGGCAGCAGATGGCTGAGGCTTTCTCTTCTTCCCCATGGTTGTGGGGTTGCTGGCTGGCAGGGAGGCTGGCAGGAACCAAGGCTGGCAGGAAGGCTGGCAGGAAGGCTGGCAGGCAGGCAGGCACCAAGGCTGGCAGGAAGGCTGGCAGGCAGGCAGGCACCAAGGCTTTCAGGCAGGCAGGCACCAAGGCTTGCAGGCAGGCAGGCACCAAGGCTTGCAGGCAGGCAGGCAGGCACCAAGGCTGGCAGGCAGACTGGCTGGCAGTAAGGCTGGCAGGCAGGATGACAGAAAGGCTGGCAGGGAGGCTGGCAGGAAGGCTGGCAGCAAGGCTGGCAGGCAGGCAGGCAGGCAGGGCAGGCAAGGCTGTCAATCCATCCAGCAGCAGGTCTTTCCTCTGAATGGTGACCTGCTTCCGAGCTGCTTCCCTTTATATCCACGGGGCTTACGCAATGCATCCTCCCCGCATGCGCAATTAATGCTCGGCATCCGTTAGGCTTCCACTGTGCATCCGCTAGGCTTCCGCTCTGCATCCGCTTCATCCTCTGTGCATCCGCTGTGCATCCGCTGTATACGTTTTGCATCCACTTTGCTGAGGGCCCCCGGAAGCCTTGTGGATGTGCCATCCGCTCTCATCTGCTTCCATCCGCTAGGCTTCCGTTCCGCATCCGTTTTCCATCCGCTCTGCATCCTCCCCCCGTCCGTTCCTTTCCGTGTTATCCGCTCTGGTTATGCAAATTTTTGCCCCTTTTGAGAGCGGATAATAATGGATGGAACATTTTTCTCGTCCGCTGTGTCCTTTTTACAAACGTTTTGCATCCATTGGGCAGTGTGACAGGGCCTTTACCATAAAACTTGACTAAGGGTAATAACAGCATTCTCCTCTGATGGTTACAGCTCTTAAAAAAAAATTGGAAACCAAAGAAGTGATATATGAGGAGCCATCCCCTAGACAATATAAGAACAAATTACTAACATTGGGTCTAGAAGGGTCTGTTTCAAGGAGAGACAGTAACTTAGATCTGTCTGCGTTATACATAGGGCAATATAAAAGGACATGCTCCACAGTTTCAACCTCAGCTCTGTCACAGGGGCATAGCCGCTTTTTAATTGGGATCCTCTTAAATTGCCCATCCAGGAGTGCTGAGGGCAGAACATTAAAGCGAGCTATGGAGAAAGCTCTTCTGTATTTGGGAATGGTTAGAGTATAAAACTAGGAAGCCATCCTCAGTCCATAATTATTAAATTGGCTGAAGATCAGAGGGGAGCAAGTTTTATTGGCTTTGGTTTGTAGATATTGCAAATCAATATCCACAAGCTGTTGGACTACCCAAAATTGGGTGTCCTTAAGGCCATAATCTCCCAGGGCATCCCCTGTAAAACCTAGCAGGTGTAATTTCTTCATCAGCTCCTCTCCCAATGAGAAATATGAGAGTCAGCAAATGCCAGGGAGAGATAGCTGCCAGGAACTGCCAGAAAGAGCACCCGAAACCACCATTTAAAGGTGTTAATCCATGCCATACATTCGACTGATCGAGTGCCTAGTTCCAGGTACATCAGAGCAAAACCAACACAAGGAGGAAGACGCAGAAGTTTTCTAAAAAAGACAGCCTGGGTTCTTTCAGTACAATCCTTGAAGCCCCGTATCCATATGGAAATTCTGTAAAGAGTTGGAGCCAAAGTTTTGGCTTTGTAAATACGCAGAGCAGAAGGAATAAACTGGCCTCCTTGGGTATAAAAAAATCTTAAAATCTGCTGGTGATTACAGGAGGCCAAGTTCAGCACCTGGGTTCAATGTCTAGTCCAAGCACCAGTGTTCTGAAATTGAATACCTAAATACTTAAAATGGAAAACCTGCTTAACAGCATTACCATTGATAACCCAGTTATACAATTTCTGGGCTCCAGAGAACACCAATACTTTGGATTTGTCGTAATTAATAGACAAGTGGTTCTCAGCACAGAAGGACCTGAATGCAGGAAAGTTATCTTTTCAGACTTGGCCTTGACAATGAAAGGAGAGCCGCATCGTCAGCATAAAGAAGAAGCGGGATCTTCGTAGCTTACAGTTTTGGGGCATGGGACTCAATACATCCAATATGAAAGGCCAAGTCAGATAAGAATAAATTAAATAAAAAAGGAGCCAGAACACAACCCTGCCTTATTCCATTCTTAATCAGGATAGGATTAGAAAGTTCTCCCTGCAAACCACACCTGACTAGAGGTCTGGTTGTACAAGGATCTAATTAGGAACAGAAGACGTCTATCGATAGAACTTTTGAGCAGTTTTGACCACAACAGTCCCCCAGAGACTGAGTCAAACACTGACTTTAGGTTGATAAAAGCAGTAAAAAGTTTGCCACCTGGTATGGTAGCATATTTCCTCATTTAAAAACTGGAACAATAATTGCTAAGCGCCAGGAGGTAGGGATCCTGCCAGAGGTATTGATATGCATGAAGAGTCTTGGTAAGAGAGGAATCCACCACTCAGGATTGGATTTTAGCAGATCAGGGGGTATAGCATCAGGGCCAGGGGCTTTGCCTGACTTGAGTTCGGAGATATACTCGGTAATCTCAGCATGAGTCACAGGTTGCCAGTCAGGAACTGCAGGAGGCAGCTGTGGCCCAGGCACAGTCGAACTTGTTGATGCCTGAAAAATTGCCAAGAAATGGTTTTCCCAATCTCTGTTTGAAATACAGCAGAGAGGAAGTTCTTGATGATCCAGCAAGGAACTGGCAACAATTCGCCAAAATAATCAAGTGTTTTTCTGCTGGATTGAGACGAGAAGTAGATCCCACTTCTCTCTCTCTTTAGTTTTCTTTTTCTTAGCAATTAGTCCTTTATACTCCTACTTCAAGCGAGAGTAATCCTCTGGTGGGCATTTATCCCCTCAATTACGATAGAGCAGGTAAACCCGATTAATCTGGTTCCTGAGCATCAGACACTCTTTGTCAAACCAAGAATTACTTCTTGAATGATCTGGACCACTCAGCCTACAGACAGCTCCTAGCTCCCTTTGAACACTAAAGGCCGAGATTGTTCCTGGGCCACTACTTGTTGGAGCCTGATTGTATAAGCTGAGACACTCCAGAGATGATAAAAAGGAGTGGAACCTTCTTTCAGTATTAGAAGATCATTTAATCCTCCTTATATACAAGGTCACATAGGGATCCAATATCTGGGGACCTCTAGGGAGATGTGTATTTGAGGAAAGCCCAATGATTGTAACCAGGGGGTAGTGGTCACTCTCTGTAAGGCAGTCCACATAAAAAGCCACAGGGCTTTTTTAACTCCACTGTCTCCACTTTCAAAGCAGTAGAGACCAAGCAAGCTAAACCACCCTAGGCCTTCCTGTCGTAGATTGTCTGGGGGCGGCCAAGGAAATGACCATAAACCCTGTAAGGGATATCTTATCACGTGCCCAGGTCTCCTGAAGCAGGACCACATCAAATGAGAGAATATAGTTGGCAAATTCTGTGGTACCACACCTTCTCCCTCAACCTGCTATGTTCCACAAAAGGCACTTAAGTGTGCAGGGGGGGGGGTCGCCAGATTTAATAGTCATTCTGTGTGATTAATTTTTCCCAGAGTGCCCTTCGGATCTAAAAAGATACACCCATTGTTAAGTGGCAGGATCATCCTCTTAGGAGGCAAAGTCAGGGAAGGAGGGAGGGGAGGCGAGCCTTGTTCATGGGGCTGTAGGGCTCCAAGTGCACTCCAGTTCATACTTGTGGCATTAATTGGTTGCTCAGCTGACAAGTATTCAGCAGCATCAACAGACGGAGTTTGAAGTAGCCCTGGATCTTCAAATTTATGAATTAGACATTCTGGAGAGAGCACTAAGGGAGCTTCTGTTGGTAAATCAGGATAGACTCCCTGGAGTCCAAGAGAATCCTTTTCAGTTAGTGAAAGACTCCAGAGCTTGGATTTAACTACATCCAGACGCTTTATGATTTGGGCCCTTTCTGGTTGTGGAAGCGCACAAAAGGAGTCAAAGAGCTGTGTCTCCTCCTGGTTCCAGAAATTGTCTTGACATAAGTCAGTCTCATAAAAAGATGGAATCCCAGAGGCACTGACCTGGGGCTTATTTACTAAGGAACCATGGGTGCCCTGGGCTGGTGTTACTTCCTTTGGGGCCATTTCTTCCCAGCTGATCAAGTCAAGGGAAGCTTCCTGGTAAGATGTTACTTGCTGTGGTGGGTTGATTTGACTGGTTGTAGGAGGAACAGTCAGGCTACCATCTGAGAGGACGCCAACTGGAGGTTTTGCAAGAATAGGTGTATAATTAGTACGTGATATAGTATCCGAGATGGCATTCAAGGTTGGCATATTAATATGTGCTGCTGATGATCTTTTGGGGGCAATAAATCTCCTGCCATTCATAAATTGTTGATTACTCAAGAGTTGCTTAATCGACATATCTTTGAAGAATCTTCTTGGCAGAATGCCAAAGGATCTTAACAGGGATCCTTTTCTGAAAAATAGTTTTGGGGTGTTAGAGTTGTCAAAACTGAGTAGCACTCTAGTGCAGTGTTCAAGAGAGGGTAAAAATTCAACGTCCTTCAAATCATCAGCTTTTAGCCCCAATAACTGTAATATATGGCCCCTTACCAGTTGTGTTGAACCCCAGTGAGGTAAATTGCCATTAATGGGATGAATGATGTGGGCCACTTGTTTTGACTGTAAGACCAGGTGACTGCTTGCGTCAAAAGATGTAAACTTCGAACTATTGGTAGGATTACATTGGCCAGTGCTTTTGCTGAGGCTTGGCAGGGAAAACCCTGCCGCCGCATCAGGCTGCCGAGTGGTCAGCCCAGGGCACCCACTGGTAGTCCAGGAAACTAAGTAGTTTAAAGTACTTATGATTTTACCAAGCTGGAGCTGAATGCTCTGTAGTTTCTGCAACCAAGAAACATTGCTGAGCCAAAAGTTCTGTAAGGGTGGGCTCATTTAAGGATTGGTTGGGGGCCATAGTTTTAGATAAGCCTTTGTTCTCAACTTGGGGGAGCGATGCCCTCAACTGTCAGAAGATCACAACAACCAGCAGCAGCCAGACAAAAGGGAGCAGGAGCTTTCAAACCAAGAGGCCAAGCTAAAACAAAGTCCTCAATCTTGGATTGCTTCAGAGAAGGTTGAGGAACAGGGTCAGTGAGAGATCTGCTCCTTTTCCTTGTCTTCATTATATTAAGTAGCACAATAAAGGAGGAGCTGTGTAATATAGTCACTGAAACAAGTCCTTAATCCAGAGAAAAAGGAATTGGGAGTGGAGAAGAAACGAGTCCTAGATCATAAAACATAAAACAAATAATTATGCCAACAAATTAATCCATGCCTTTAGGTGCCCTCTTCAAAAAATCTCATCTACCACTGTGATACTTCCGGGCTTAGAACATGTCACATGATCTAGCCACTGTTTAAACATGAGGATGGATAATTGGGAAAAAGTCATAAATCTCACTAGCAGACATAAACGCACAAGGAAGTTTGAGGGTTATTTTTATTGACATTTCTTTGAATCGCTTAAAACATTCCACCCACAGTTTGATAAAAGGAAGAAGGTAGCTCATTATTTTTCCTATGTCTTACATTTCATTCCTTGTCTGATTTGAAGCTTGCCTGGAAGTACATTTGACACATTTTATACAATGCTAAACTCTGTTTTCCTCTTAATATGTTTACTTAAAGCATTTAAATGAGACCAATAAGAAGAAAAAAAGTTTCAATGGGCAGACAATGCTCATGAAAAAAATATTCTTCCCCCTTACTAGTAGGAACTTGAACTTAGATGTGTTTTTTGAATGAAAATATGTAGGGTGGAAATGTCAAATCCTCAAATGGGAAGCTTCTTACTAAAATGTGACTTTGCTACTAAATTGTCTATAATCCCAGAAAGCTGAATTTTGTGAGAATAATGCAAGATTTACCAGTCAGTTGCAAAAAGAAGTCTCTTTGAGCAATGTTCTTACTTGATGTATACTTTTTATCTGAAAGGGTTTTTTTGCCCTCCTACTGTGGTTTGGTCAAAGGAACCTCTGGGAAACTACTTGATAAATAAATTTTCTCTGGTGTATTTAATAAATACTTAAAGAAAAGCTTGCATACTGCATTGAAGGATGAAGATGGAAATGGACTTAATGTGCATTTTGGAACCTCTATTGAGGACTTAAAAATTTTACAGTCCATTTTACAAAAGTTAAAAGTAATTGTAATGTCATATAGGAATCACAACACAATCATAATCTTTGAACTAAACTCTAGTCCTATAGTCCTTATTTCTCTCATACATCCAGTCTCTATTTCATGGTTAAGCTAAAGTAGTGATGGAGAATCTTTTTGGTGTGGCATGCCGAAAGCACGCACGTTCTGGCACCCACAATGCAATTTGCCCTGTTCCCCCCCTTCCCGCGCATGCATGTGCAACACACACACCCTTACCTGCACTGTACACGTGTGTGCCTCCCAGATGATTTTGGGCTGTTGAGGCCTTTTTTGGCCTCCTTGAGGCTTGAGGGAAGCCTCGCAGCCTCAGGAGGCCGAAAAATGGGCCTTCCAGAAATTCCAGAAGTGCCCGTTTTAAACCTCCAGAGGGCTGCTGGAGCCTGGGGGAGGCCATATTTGACCTCCCGGGGACTCAAGGGAAACCTCTGGAGTCTTTGGAGACCGAAAAACAGGCCCGTTTCATCACTTCCGGTATTTCCACTACTTTATGTTGAGAATTCCTTAAAATGAGATCTTAGTTTTTCTAGGGTAACTGCACACCCAGATGCATTGCTCTGGAGAATCTGCAATATTTGACATAAAAATGAGCCAGTATAAGTTTCAAAATAATATATCAGCTTCAGACCTGCCAACCCCTGATAAAGGAAAATCTGGAGACCCATGAAAAAAATTCTGGAGATTCTATAAAAAATAGTTAGATTCACGGTCACGTGAATAACTAACCAATCAGAGCGTGTTATATCCAGTGGTAGAAAAAGCAAAATGGAGGCGCCCAGAGTAAAAAGAAATGTGCTGTATGTATATTTGACTGTATGGTAATATCGATATTGCATGATCTGAGAAGTGGCGTCATGTCGTTTGTGTGAGAATCAGATTTATGCACGTATAAGCCGACCTCCAAATTTGGAAAAAAAAAAAAAAGCATTTTAAATTCGGCGTGAGATTGAGGAGCCTTGTCGTGAGACCGTGAGAAATGACAAAAAACCGTGAGACTCACGGCAGAACCGTGAGAGTTGGCAGGGCTGCAGCTTTGAGGTTTCCTTAATTATAAAATATCTGGTCCATACTTCTTTGGTCAAAAGATTTATCACACCCAAATTGAAGAAAAAGTATTAGAATGGAAAGATACATACTCTGATATTTTAATTCAGTGTGCTGCTGTCAACACTATGATTTTATTAATTAAAGATCCACCACATATATGGACATATCCTAGACCAATTGCATAAACTTGAAGACTAACTTGCCAAGGCCATGCTCCTAGCATAGCATTATGTCCACCTACAATTCGAGTTCCTATTGCTGTATTTTTCATAAGAGGCCTTGTTCCACAGACTAGAAATCAAAGAAAAATAAGTTAAGCCATGAAAGAAACAGCATTCATGTAGCAACAATATATTTAAAGCAGTATTTAATAAAACCACTTTCTATAAGAAATGAAACAAGAGTGAAAGATTTGAGAAACTGAATCACTCCCATTTAGATTGTATGACTCTAGTCTAAACCATATATATTTACTAGCCAATTTTATATTGGCCTACTTGTATCTAGTCAGCATCTGTAGTTAATTTATGGTTGAGTGTGTTGCACACAAAAAATACACCAGAATTAACAGGGGGAATGGTGAAATGTAGCTGAAAACAAAACTACATACCACATAAATATTCAAACTTAATTCCATCAGATATAAGATCTTTTACCCATGTTTCAATACATGGGTAAATGAGGCACAAAATCTAAACAATAATCCCAAATTACATTCAGTTATGACCAATTTTAGAACTGATAATGCATCAGACATAATTTAGTATGCAAATTACAAACAACCTTGGCCTCAGTGTTCTTTCTTCTGTTACTACCCATCGTCCTGAATCTTTGTTTTATTTCTGAGCTTCCCACTCCAGTTACGATGGCGTAATTACCGACATTTCCCCAAGAGCTGGGAACAGGTAAATTATAACTATTTTCGAGTAGATCCCAGCACAGAAACACCCCTCCCCCAATTAACTTCGATCTGTCAGGCTATCCCGTTCTGAGCAACACGGTGGCGATCAACCGCCAAGCTCAACACCCTGCAAAGATGGGCCAAGACCAAGGCTCACCGTCAGAAAGATTCTGGAAGGACAGGGCTTTGGGTGCGACTTCCCTGAACAACAGAAGTGAAGCCCAGAGGGAAAAGGCAGCGGGGCAAAAGTTGCGGCTCATCGTCCATCCAGGGAGAAAAATGGCACCCGACTTCACGCGCATTTTACTTGAGGCGAGGGCCACTAAGGGCCAGCTGACAGGGAGTGTGAGAGCCAAGACTCTCATCGCGGGAAGCCGCCTCTCTAAGTTGCTGTTCCGGCGCAAATCAAGGCACGGCCACCGAGAGGGAGAAGGTGGGGATTTTCCTTTCAAGCGGTCACTGAACCCACCGGACTGAAATAACTGCTGGCTGAACCAGGGGATTCCGGGCCCTCCTCACCACTATATAACGGCCCCTTCGGCTATTCTCACGCTGATTGGCAGGCCCCACTTGCTTACCTTCCAAAGTGATGGGGATGCAGCCTTAGATCTTCAAATATTTTTGAGGCCACCCCTGTGAGATCCCCCCCAAAAAAAGCATTTTAAATTTGGCGTGAGATTGAGGAACCTTGTCATGAGACCGTGAGAAATGACAAAAAATCATGAGACTCACGGCAGAACTGTGAGAGTTGGCAGGGCTGCAGCTTTGAGGTTTCCCTCAGAGTGAGGCACTGAGAAATTTGTACTCCATTCTGAAAAGCTGGAGGGCCTGGCCTCAATCTACCATGGGGGGCTTAGCTGTTTAGCTGTGTCTGCCTTAGTATCTCTGTTCCACACTGCCTTCCCCCCTGTAGTTGCAGCAGCTTCATGGATTAAACCTGCTTATGCATCTACATCCCTATTGTTTATCTGGCAGAGGTTGTTAGTTATTGTGATCTATGTCTTTGAAAAAAGATGGAGCAATATCATGGCTGGAAGAAGAAATGCAGCAAGTTTTTAAACCACAATGTGTTTCAGAAATGATTTAAATTGTGGCTTGCCCAATTGGGTGCCCTTGGCAAAAGATGGCTTTCTTGAGCTTTCTTTTTAGTGGTCATGAGGTTAATCAGCACTGGAGCAAAGACCTCAAATCTCATTACTATTAATCATGGTTTCAGGCATGTGGCACTCAAAGTGGTTGTAAATCATAATAACAGCCACCACAAATTGATCTATTGAACTGGAAAGCAGTCTTATTTCACTGATGAAAAAAAAAACAAATAAAAATGAGCTTGGGGAAGGAAAATAAGCAATGTAACATAATGTTTATTATATTTCTTTTTCTTTTGGAAGGTAGATTCTTTCAGTCACTTGCCTCTCATCTGCTCCCAAAGCAGTAAAATCTCTATTATTATTTTTCATTTATTTCAGGCACAAAGCACCTCTCCCTCCCTTCCTTCCTTCATCCATCCATCTCGTTAACAATCACAATGAGATAGGCATCAAATAAATTTAACAAAGAAACAAAATTATAATTAATAATATTCAAGGATTAGCCCAATATTGCTTGCTAATTCAATGTATTCATTGAATACAAATATATAGCCAAGTGCATTTGGCTATATATTTTTTAAAAACTCTGCGAACAAATTCACACAAAATATCTGAGTTTTAGTGAACTTTCTATGGTATACTTGCATTCTATATATTGATAGAAATATAAATTATACCACAATCCACTCAGTGGATTGATCATAAACTGCTTTTACAGAAAAAGAAGTGGTTAAGGAAGGGACTAAACAAGAAACTTAATTACTAGAAAAACAATACATTCTAGATTTTTCAAAATGATTTTCTTAAACATCATGAAATGGATAAAGCTACAAAAATAAAAGTATAAAAAGGAAAAATAGGAAGTGTAGGGGAAAATAAAAAGAAAGAAAAAAAAGAAAATATGGCAAAGAAAAAGAAATATATGAAGAAGTCACTTTATCCTGCACTGTAAGAAATGCTGTTTTAACAGCTTATCAATGTCTTTTAAGGTAAACAAATAATCTCTTCTTACCATATGTCCCCTTATATCTAGACAGATCCTTATAACCTTGACATTAAGACCTTATAATGATATGTGGATTGATCTTGGGAGATGGGGAGTGTTAAGGGCGGAGGGCAGTGGTGGAATTCAAAAATTGTTACTACCAGTTCTGTGGGCATGGCTTGGTGGCAGGGGTGGGATTCAATTTTTTTAACAATTGCTTCTGTGGGCATGGCTTAGTTGGTGGATGTGGCTTCATGGTCATGTGACTGGCTGGACATGGCCAACTCAACATCACTCACATCGAGACATGCATCTCCTCGCCTGGCCTCTCGTGACTGTGGGGATGCTGCAATAGTCATAAGTGTGAAAAATGGTCATAAGCCACTTTTTTCAGTGCCATTGTAACTTTAAATGGTCTCTCCAGACAAGCAAAGTACCAGCAAAGGAGGGAAAAACCTCCAGAGAAGTTCCAGAGACAGGAAGTCTAGTCATGCCAAGAATGGAATAAGGGTCAACGGAGAGGCAGTTTCTATACGGAACACCAGAATGTTCCCTTCCTGCCTTCCTTACAGGATTAGGCCAGTAATTTCTTCTAATAACCAGTTCTCTGAACTGCATAGAATGTTAACAACTGGTTCTAGCAAATAGGTGCGAACCTGTAGATTCCCACCCCTGCTTGGTGAATGTGGCATGGCTGGTGGGCATGGCAGGCAAAGGATACTGTAAAATCTCCATTCCTACCCCACTCCTGGGGGAAGGTTCCTGCCAAATCCCCATTACCTCCCTACTCCACGAACCTGCTTTCCATTTCTATTCTCCTGTACAGGGCAACAAAAGACAACCCGGTTGGGAGTTGGGAGGCAGCAAATCGGGGTAGGGCCAACCAGAGGTGATATTTACCGGTTCTCTGAACTACTCAAAATTTCCACTACTGGTTTTCCAGAACTGGTCAGAACCTGATGAATATCACTTCTGGCAGAGAAGGTGGCAGGGAACAGATGCTGCACAGGAGAACAACTGGATAAGAGAAGACATCACAGAGTAGCAGAATAAGCACAGAATAACAGAATAATAGAGTTGGAATGGACCTTGGAGATCTTCAAGTTCACAGATATCGCACTCAATTGTGTCACATAACGTATCATGACATATTATGATGTTTTTTGCCTTTGCAGAGCTGGGGAGGGCATGGCCTGTGCATGATGTATTCAGCCCATAGGCTACTCGTTTGACAGGTCTGTATCTAGTCCAAGCTCATGACCACAGCTGCAGTCAGAAAAAGAAGCTCAGAAAGGGACCTCCCTAATTTCTAAGGCTGTAAAAGAAGCAGTGGGAGATTTGCAAGATTGATATCAGATTTGTCAAGTAGATCAGGAAAGAAATACAACCATGTGAGCTAATTCTACTTTATTGTAAGGTTACATTAACAGAATATTGCAATTAGTTTGAGTCAGCTGACAAAACTCTCCCAAAAATTTCATTCAATAAAAAGTCTAGTTTCGATTCAGGCTAGCTTCAACCTTGAAAAAAACCTGTGTATTGGGTCCATTGTATCTTGATAAACCCTTGTAAGGGCAAGGTCCCACTGGCCAATGGACACAAAACGTATGCATAAAGGACACAGCGGATGAGCCAAATTTCAGGGGTGGCTCCATCCGTTTTCATCCACTCCAAAAATGTGCTTAAACAGAACGGAAAAGAACGGACATGAGTAATATGTAGTGGGGATGTTAAATGGATGTTTATCAGAAGCCTAGCGGATGAAAGCGGATGGAAAGGGATGACAGCTCCGAAGGGGTTACGGGGGATAATTGCGAAGCGGACGCATAGCGGAAGGGGCAGATGCATAGCGGATGAAGCGGATGCATCACGGACACCTATAGGAAACAAAGCGGATGCTGCACAGATGCAAAGCGTTCACTGCACATGCGGGGGATATGAATTGCATCCGCTTCGCGGATATAAAAGGATGCAGCACGCACGCAGTCAGCATACAAGGGAAAGACGTGCTGCCACATACATCTTGCAGGAACACCATGGTTCGTCAGTCAGGCAAGAAGAGGAGGTCCGTGTCTACTCGTTCAAGCCCTGGCAAGGTGAAGAAGGCCAGAACCAGCATCCCACCCCCTGGCACTGACTATGAAGCTGCTGCTGCTGCTGCTGTGGTGGACCAGCCCCAAGGCCCTCAAAGCCCTGCTGCTGAAGGCCCTGCTGCTGAAGGCCCTGCTGCTGAAGCCCCTGAAGGCCCTGCTGAAGCCCCTGCCAGAGGGAGGAAGAGGGAAGGGAAGAAGAAGGGAGAGAGGAAACAGTACACTATTTCTGAGGAGCATGAGGACGATGTGCTGGAATGGCTGAGGGAGAACGAGTACCTCTTGAGAAAGGGCCACAGACTATATCGGGACACCAAGAAGAAGCAGGCAGCTTGGAGAGACAAGGCAGAGAGCCCTGGGTACACTGCAGAAGTATTCCTAGGGTGGTAGAAGATGCACACCTGGTATGGGAAGCTACACCTCAAGAAATTCAGGCAGGCCATCATCAAGCTCACTGACCAGGAGAAGTATGTCATGGCAAAGTGCAGTCTCCTGGAGGATGAGATCCACCACCGAGGAGCAGCCCCTCTGATACCCCTCTCCCTCAGACAGCCCACAGACAGCCAGTCATCTTCAAGCCAGGACACAGCTACCCTGTCCAGACAGGTGTCTTCAGAGGGGCCCACACCAGAGACTCCCTCAACAGCTGCACTCCCCATGCTGGTGAACTTGGGGGATCTCGTGGAGGATGATGCCCTGCTGTCACAAATGGAGGAACAAGCAGCAGCCACCAGAGGCCAACCCACCCCCACCACCAGCTCCAGAGGACACAGGCAGAGAGACAGACTGGAGGGCCAGGACGACAGTGTGCTGTTAGAGATCAGGGACACAATGAAGACCAGCATAGAACTTCTCTCTCTGCTGGTTGACTTGGACAGAGCATCCTCGGCCCGGAAGCCCTTCATCTACTACGTGAGCCAGACCTTGAGGGACCTGCCCAAGGCTGAGTACCAGATGATGAAGCAGAAGATCACAGCACTTCTCCACAACTCTCAAGGCCCAGTTGAAGCTGATCCTACCCAGTCCAGGTCTGCTCCTCCACCCCAGGCGATGTTACATCCCTTCCACGGTTTTCAACAGCCCCTCACCTACCAAGGCTACAACTACCAGGACTTTCCACAGCAGAAGCAGAACTTCCCAGTCCAGGCCCAGGTTCATCGGATGCCACAGATGCCACTCCTCACCCAGCTGCAGACCAGACAGCCCCACTACACTCATCCCAACCCTTCCTCCACCCCAGAGCCATGCCCGTCAATGGACAATCTCTCATCAGTATTGGGCCTGATATCTCAAGTCCTTGATGAAGGGCCTCTCAACCTCACGGGACTGAGTCAGCTCTCGGATAGCGTCCTGAATACACCACCACCTGCTGTACCCTCGAGACCAAGCACACCAATGCCGCATCAGGCCAGCACTCAAGCCACAGCCACATCCACAGTCACTGCCTTATGCTTCATAGCTGAGACCATGGACATGACTCAGTGTGACTCAGAATAGTTTCAGAGACTGAGTTGTTTGCTTAATAAAGTAATAAAGTTTACTTAATAAACTTAATAAACCTTATGGTTACATAATGAACTTCATAAAATTTACCTAATTAATTTTTTTTACTTAATAAAGTAATAAAGTTTACTTAATAAACTTAATAAAGTTTATGTTTACTTAATAAACTTAATAAAGTTTACTTAATTAATTTTGTTTATTTATTAAAGTGTTGGTAAAAACTTTGAAAAAATGGTAAAACCTTTGCATGCTTGTGGAATAGATAAGGATAGTTGTGGGATAGATAAACCTCCAGTGCAACAAAGTGGGACTGTATGGTCCACCATCCCAGCTGCCACACATATGGACCTTTACTATCAATAGCAATTTATTCATTGATTAACACATTTTAAAATAAACAAAGCTGTTTATTAATGCCCTATTCATTGCAGGACCACTCAACATACATTTCATTAGTACATTAGTTCATTTCATTAAGTATACAACAGCAATACAATACAATAGTAATAATATACAATAGTAATGCAGTGTTGTTATGGCACAATCTCATCAGTGTTATATAACAGTCTCAAGGAAGCATCCATTAAGCATCTATCATCCTGTCTTGCCACTCCACTGATCCAGCTGGGGAGTTGCACCAATGTCTCAGGAGGTTGCGCTGCTTCTTCCCTTCACGTGAAGCTCTGTTGGGGCCTTGTACATCCACAGTGTCTATCAGGTTACATCCTTGCCTCCATTCACCAGGCTCCATGACCCCATTCCCTTGTTGATGGTCGACAAGTTTGTTCTGCAACACTGGGTAGCGGGTGCGCATGAGATTGTGCAGGATGCAGCAAGCTTCCACGATGCTCCTCACAGTCTCTGGGTCATGCTGCATGGTGGTGATAAGTATCTGGAACCTGTTGGCCAGGATGCCGAAGGCATTCTCCACCACCCGTCTTGCCCTGGACAGCCTGTAGTTGAAGATCTTCTCTTCACGGGTGAGGTATCTTAAAGTGTACAGCTTCATGAGGTAGGTTCTGAGGGAGAACGCATGATCACCAATGATGAAGTAGGGCACATCTTGTGTGTCATTGGGTCTGGACCTGGAAAACCCATGATGAGGTTGCATTCCAGCCCATCCTTGAGGTCACTTGCGTTGTATACCTGCTATCTGAAGCTGACCCATTGCCTAAAGCATCGATGTAGATGAACTTGTAATCAGCATCAACCATGGCAAAGAGGATGATACTGAAGAAGCCCTTGTAGTTGTAATAAGTGGACCCTGAGTTGGCTGGAGCTTTGCAGGCCATGTGCTTCCCATCTATGGCTCCAACGGTGTGGGGAAAGTTCCACCTCTGATACCAGAATCTAGCCCAAAAAAGCACTACATACATTCTAGTCATGGAATCCAATATGAGAAGTTAATATCCCAGGATATTGCACACTAAAATTTATGAAATTCCTATTAGGATTATTAGGAGAGGAAGTTTTCTCCAGCCTTGTTCAGTAGTGGGGCACCTGAGGAGTTCCTCCACGTATTCTTCGATGATGGCCTGTAACACTTCTCTGACCACT
This sequence comes from Laticauda colubrina, assembly GCA_015471245.1. Taxonomy (NCBI): domain Eukaryota; kingdom Metazoa; phylum Chordata; class Lepidosauria; order Squamata; family Elapidae; genus Laticauda; species Laticauda colubrina. The sequence continues at coordinate 60,504,984 of BLBF01000005.1, read as the reverse complement.
TTGCTGATGCTGTTGTGTGGCACCCTCTATGCATACTGCATGTTTCTATATGTGGTTCCAGAGGCCAAGTGCCGCAGAGTCAGTGCCACCTTCAGTCCAGGGTCCAGGTTGGGATGGAAGTTGGTGCTAGGCTTGGTCAACCTGGGTCTCAGATGCTTTACAAGTTTGTCAAACATGGCTGGTGGCATCCTCATGAAGTGATGGAATGCACGAGGGTCTTTATTCCTCAGCTCCACCATCAACTGGTCATACAGTCCAAACTCCATTCTACCCACAATCCATCCTCGGACCCAGACAGCTCTTGGACGTCTCCTTCTTCTCCTTCTGTGTAAAACTTGATATAGTCTGAACAGGTTTTGGTTCTGGTGATGAATGAGCACAGCTATCATATGGACTCTTTGATCATCCATGGTGGAAAACAATTGATGATGTTGAAGACCAAGACCAAGGGTGATGAGGTCTGTACACCACGGCTGCTCAACTCATACTGAGATCCAGATGATTTTTTCCCCCTTTTTTTAGAAAATATCGGTTATCCGCTAGGTATCCTTCTACATACTCTAGACATACTCCAAACATCCTAAATATACGAGATACATCCCAGATACAAATATTTTGTCCATTTTGAATACTTTATATCCGAGATGCATACGCTTACATCCTTTCTATTTCCGTGATACTAACGCTGTGTAGACGTTCCGTGTACCTTTTGTTTCCTCCCTCTTTCCATTTTCAGCTGCAGTGGATATGAGTTGAGGGAATGACCAGAGGATGCAGAGAGGATACAGCGGATGTTTAACAGATGATAATGGACATAGAATGTATGTTGCCCATATATGTCACAGATGTACATGGTACATGGCGGAAAGTTCATTCATTCACAAAGTTTTGTGCAGCTCAAAACTTCTTGCACGGATGAAATTGCAGTGGACGGATGCTCGACGGATAGAGTGTATGAAACACATATGCAGTGAGTACACAACAGATGCATAGCATTTTCCAATGGATGGCAAGCTTTTTTTAATGTTTTACATCCTCTTTGCATCCTTAAGTGCAGTGGGACAGGGCCTTAAATAACAAATGGCAACTATTTGTTTCTGAATTAGATGCTTTGGATTATACTGCATCTGCAAACAGTGCTTGAAGTGTCTTAAAGCAGCTCCTCCTTTTTCCTGGGCTTAGGCAGCTACTCTTCACATTTGCTGTGTAATCCTGGGAAAGCAGCTAATGTAAGGTTTCACAGGCAAGCTTTAGTCTTTAGAGATTTTAAGTCCAGAGCATTGCACAGTTTTTCTAATTTAACCTTGGCATGTAAGAGTAATGATTCGTGTATATTGTTAATATGTACTTTATATTGCATTTCAAAAGTAAGATGCAATCTCCAGTGTTGCAAACTATCTTTTAAATCAGAAAAGCCTTGTACTGGAATAAAATAGTAAATACAGCTTCAAGATTACTATTTTTCTTCTAAATCATAGAACTCATGAATTGAATAATAAGCAGGAATTGGAGTAATATGCAGCAGTAAGCTCTTTTAAAACTGAGAACTATTGCCCTGGGCGAGAGTAATATATCACACACATTACAATTCTTGATTTTCATTCCATAAATTGAATAAGGTGGCACAGTGTGTTCTGTCTACCTTGTAACATTTGCATGGTCATAAGTAACAGAAATATATGGAATTTAAATAAAGAGGAAAAGGGTTTGTAATTACAAGTTGGAGCATCTGAATATGTGGCATATTTTGTATCATAAGGATGGTGATCAAGAATGGCTCAAGTTATACTGAAGGATAAGTTATCTGTGCTGCTGTTACAGTGCTTGAATATAGAGAATTTATGTCTATGGAGAGCACCTTAAAATACTCTGAAGCACTGATGTATTTTATATATTGAACAATGCTAATTTGTGCTTAACATTTTTGGTTTCGCACTTCAAGGCTAGAGAGGGAGAAGTAAATTGAAATAAAGGATTGAAGAATGAGTCAAATTAGAGTTTACTTTCTTTTACATGCTTGTCTGGTGATTGCAGCCACTCATTCCCTTTCTGCTTTTGCTCTTGTACTTGAACCTTATTGTTATTTTAATTGTCCCCTTTATCTAGGGTTTTACAAGTCAGCTAAGAAGGGATTTAAACCAATTTTTCTGCCACCTCACATTCATTTGCAGCTCGCAACACTGCAAGTCAGAAGATATTGAAGAATTAAAAAAAGAAGAAGAAATAGAATTGGTGCTAGAAGATAGAAACAGGAGGATGATATAATCATCCTGTAAAACTGTCAATAAATGTCTTATCTATAAAGATTCTTACTTTATTGTTTAACTTGCCTCAAGCTCTTCCCGTTCCCTTCATGAAAGACCATCTTGTTTCCTCAAATAGCAAATGCTCAAAAAGCTGTATCCCATGATTATTTTGATTTCATGAACCTGCTTAAGGGTTATCTTTATAATTTAGACACTTCCTAGCTCTTGTTCCCTCTCCTATTTTTCTTCTTATCACTAGCATGTTCCAGATCCCAGGATACAAATATGTATATTCAGATGGTGAGTCATTTCACCCTAAATGGAACAGAACCATTTTCCTTTAAACTTTAAGTGGTTATTCTTTCAATATTCAGCAAATGAGTCTTGGCACATTTTATTTAATCTACAGCATCTTGTGCATTCCTAGTTTCCAAGTTCTATCTCTGATCCAAGAACTGATAAATTACATTAAAAATCACATGACTACTCCTGTGAGGAGAAGGTCAGAGGAAGAACATTTCAATTTTCATAGCCTTCCCTTCTGTCCGCCATCAAATCAAGTGGCACTTCTGTTAATGATAATCAACAAGACAAAACTCTTTAGCATGGAGCATTGAACAAGAATTTGATACTCTATTTATAGTCACTTTCAACACTTGTAATATGGCGCCTGTTACTTTCTCTCCTCCCCACTTCAACAGGCATCTCCACAGTCATGATTGAAATGCATTTTGGTTCTTCTCCCTAAGCAATTTAACTATTTATGACAACTTATCTTAAAGTGCACATATGAACATTAGGGTGTCCAGAGCAATCTGCAAATTGGCCCATCTATGTGGCATTTGGGATGAGATGGAAAGAGCTTTAATAATGTGGTGAGGAGGAAAGGGGATGTCATCCCTCATTTGTTTCAGTCTCCCAACACACATTTTCAGCAGCAATAATAAACGAGCAGCAGTTATTTTTCTTTTTGGTTTTTTTCTGGTGGGGGGGTCATCAGGATATATCAAGCTGTGCATTTTTCGGTATTGTCAAGCATTAATTATTTCATTCATATTTAAATTATTTTTATTACACACTTAAACAGGCAATAAAGATAAATTTCCACCTAGCATGCACCATTTGAACAATAATCCTATTTTTACCATACCATAGTAATTGGCAGAGAAAAGGATATCACTTGGAGACAAGGTATATTCGATTTGTGATCATTTTAATTTTATACAGATAGTCCTCAGTTCGCAACCGTAATTATGTCCAGAACTGTACTTATAAGTCATGGCAGTTGTTAAGCAGATCACCATGTGACCAGTTTTACAAACTATTTTACAGGAGTCATTAAGTGAATGACATTGTGATTAACTTAACTCGTTTTCTTCAATAGCCTTTTTTTTCCAAAACCAGAAATGCTAAAAATTACCAAAAATGATGATCACATGTCTGCACAATGCTGCAGATGGTCATAAATATAACCTGGTTAGAAAGCTCCCAAAATGCAATCAGAGACTGCAGGTAGTGTGCAGCTGTCAGAAATCTGGAACCAGGTTGTATGTAGCTTTTGGGATGTCTGTCATAACTTTGAATGGTCACAAAGCAATCATCATTAAGCAAGGACTACCTGTAACATTCAAGGTCATGGTTACATTGTTTCTATCCTTCACATTTATTTTTTTAACATTCATTCATTCAAACATTATTATATTATTATTATTACTGTACTTATTACATCATATTTCCAGAGTACATAATATATTATCATACCATCATATATCATATCATGGTATTATATGATATTATATGGTTTGTTGGATAGCCAGATGTTCAGACTGGATTTGACATTTTTATCCACTTGTCAAGTCCTTCCCAAAGTATTGTTCTTTGGTGGGGTTAAAATATTGTCACAAGATGGAACATGTTCCAAATAAAGCTGCCTTTTGCAAGTGACTAATGGTGGATTTGCCAATGGCAATAATGTTCAAGTGATGATCTGGTTGTACAATGTTTACATTGTATTATCATTATTACAGTTAGATTCACCATCTTTCTTCCAAGAACTCAAGGCAGATAACAGATTCTATGAACATATCTCTTCATTTTGTAATTATAAACTTTGACTGAGAGACTGACTCAAAGTCACCCAGTGAGTTTTCTTAGGTTTTCGTGGGTACTTACATGTGTGCTGTTTAGCTTCCTTCGGGTATTATCCCACATCATTGTAGTTCTGTTAAAATTGTAGCAACGTTTCAGCAGAATCTCATCTGCCATCATCAGGCTTCTGTATTGAGTTAGTCTGTGAGTCAGGCTATCACAGCTGTTTCAGTTTTAAATTTGAGACAAGACTACTATTGTGCCAGAATGGTTTTTTTCTTCATCCTGATTGGTTGGGAGTCTTGGTCGGTGTTTATTGGTCTTGGAGTTTTCTGTATTCTGCTTGATTGGTGTTTCTAGTTTCTTCTGTCTGTTTTGTGGCTCTGATTGGCTGGCAAAACTGTGTTCCTGTATTGGAGGCTTTCAGTGCAGCTTGGCTTCGAGTAAAAGGATGGCTATCATCTATTAGGAAGGGTTTCATCTGGGTGCCTGGTTGGGGTGTGTTTGAGCTGGAGGTATCAGGGGGAGTCTGTTTGTGCCCAGGAGTTTGCCTGGCTTGTGGGGTGGAGAACTTTCTATTTGAGAGTGCAGGCTTCCAAATGATTGACAGTCTGGTGGAATCATCTCTTCTATTCATGCTTTCAGGTCTTTTTTCAATTTCTATGGCTTCTCTGATGATTCTGTGGCTAGGGTTTTCTATAGTGGCTAGGGTTTTAGTGCCATTGACGTTGATGTTGTGACCTGTGGTTTTCATGTGTTAGACTAGTGAGGAGGTATGTTCCAGCTTTTTTACTGCATTTTTGTGTTCATCCACGTGGGTACTTATTCTTCTATTGGTCTGCCCAATGTATGTGGCCGGGCATGATGCACAGGGAACTTCGTATATGCCTTGGTTTTCCAGGCCATAGAGTAAAGTAAAATAAAGTAAATTAGAGTAAAGATGGACAAACATTGAAACCCTCATTTAGGCAGGCAAGCTTTCAGTCATAATTCTATGAATCATTCCCACATGTGTTTAAAAACACAACCCTCTCTCTCAGGCAGCCTGCTGAGAGCCAGTCCTCTTCTGGCCAAGAGTCAGCTCCTGTCTCCAGGCAGGTGTCTGTGGAGTTTGCCACGACAGAGAACCCGTGGACAGCTCTTCTAACCGTGGCGGAGCATGTGGAGGACTCGCTGGCGGAGTGGGAGAAAGGAGACGGCACTTCCACCACAGCCCAACCCGCATCCACCCCTAGCTCCACCTCCACAGAAAGGCAGAGAGGTAAACCGGGGGGGACAGAGCCACACTGTCCTGCTGGAGATAAGAGACACCATCAGGAGCAGCGTAGATCTTCTCTCTCAGCTGGTACACAGCGACTCCTCATCCTCCAACCGCAAGCCCTTCCTCGCCTATGTGAACAAGACCCTCATGGACATGGTAGAACCCCAGTACCAGGTGGTGAAGGACAGGATCACCGATCTGCTTCACAACACTCCAGACCCAGATGAACCTGCTCCCACCCAATCCAGGTGTGCTCCTCCACCCCAGATGATGTCACTCCCATTCCAAGGCTTTCCACAGGCCCTCACCTACCATGGCTACGGCTACCAGGAGGACCAGCAGCACAGGCAGCAGCCCTTCCCAGTCCAGGCACATGTTCATCGGACACCAACAGTGTCACTGATGCCACTGATGCCACCCATGCCACAGATGCCACCCATGCCACTGATGCCACCAACGCCAGTCCTCACCCAGCTGCAGACCAGACAGCCTCACTACACTGCTCCTTCCTCCACCCCACAGCCAAGCCCGGCCTCAGTACATCTGTCATCGGTACTGGGACTGACACCCCATATCATGGAGGAAGGGGCTCTCAACATCACGGGGCTGAGCCAGCTGTCTGAGAGCTTCCTCAACACAACCTCCCCTGTTGTCCTCTCAGGGCCAGGCACCCGAGTGGCACTTCAGACCAGCACTCCAGCAGCAGCCACCTCCACAGCACCTGGACCCTTCACCCCTGAGACTGGGCACACTTCCGAGTGACCAAGAAGAGTGCCAGAGACTAGGTGGCTACCTGTTGACTTTATCTTTGCGTGGGACACTTGACTTGGGTCATTTTGCTTTTACAGCTTGGTATTAATAAAGATTATCTTTGCTTCACACACTTGCTTCATTTATTTTAGTCAATAAAGTCTTGGTGGAAACTTTTAGAAATGGTTTAAGCCTTTGCATGCTTGTGGGATGGGTTAAGATAGCAGTGGGATGGGCAGGGATACCTTTGGGATGGGTAAGGATAGCAGTGGGATGGGCAGGGATACCTTTGGGATGGGTAATAGCTGTGGGATAGATAAACCTCCAGTGCAAGCATAGTGGGACTGTATGGTCCACCCTCCCAGGTGCCACACCTTTGGCCCTTCATTATCAATAATAATGTAATCAATCATCCACAAATGCAACATCAACACAACTCTTTATTAAATGCCATTCATTGTAGGCCCACCCAATATACATGGCCCAATCTCATCAGTTTGATGAGATAGGTTGAAGGAAGCATCCATTAATCATCTATCATCCTGTCTTGCCACTCCACTGCTCCAGCAGGGGAGTTGCACCAGTGTTTCAGGAGGTTGTGTTGCTTCTTCCCTTCACGTGAGGCTCTGTTGGGGCCTTGCATATTCTCAGTGTCTATCAGGTTTCACCCTTGCCTCCATTCCCCAGGCTCCATGTCCCCATTGCCTTGTTGGAGATCCAGGAGCCTGTTCTGCAACACTGGGTAGCGGGTGCGCATGAGATTGTGCAAGATGTAGCAAGCTTCCATGATCCTCCTCACGGTCTCTGGACAATGCTGCATGGTGGTAAGAAGTACCTGGAACCTGTTGGCCAAGATGCCAAAGGCATTCTCCAACACCCGCCTTGCTCTGGACAGCCTGTAGTTGAAGATCCTCTCTTCATGGGTGAGGCATCTGGAGGTGTAGGGCTTCATGAGGTAGGTTCTGAGGGAAAAGGCGTCATCCCCCACGATGAAGTAGGGCACATCTTGTGTGTCGTTGGGCAGGGGGTCTGGATCTGGTAAGCCCATGATGAGGTTGCGTTCCAGCCCCTCCTTGAGGTGACTGGCGTTGTATACCTGGGCATCTGAAGATGAGCCGTTGCCTGAAGCATCGATGTACATGAACTTGTAGTCAGCATCGACCATGGCGAAGAGGATGATGCTGAAGAAGCCCTTGTAGTTGAAATAAGTGGACCCTGACTTGGCTGGAACTTTGCAGGCCACGTGCTTCCCATCTATGGCTCCAACGGTGTGGGGGAAGTTCCACCTCTGATACCACTGCTCTGCAACTTTCTTCCAGCCTTCTTCAGTGGTGGGGCACTGGAGGAGCTCCTCCAGGTATTCTTCTATGATGGCCTGCACCACTTCTCTGAACACAATGCTGATGGTGTTGTGTGACACCCTCCAGCCATACTGCATGCTCCTGTAGGTGGTCCCTGAGGCCAGGTGGCGCAGAGTCAGTGGCACCTTGAGCCCAGGTTCCAGGCTGGGCTGGAAGTTGGTGCTCTGCTTGGTCAACCTGGGTCTCAGCCACTCCACAACTTCGTCAAACATGGCTGGAGGCATCCTCATGAAGTTCTGGAATGCACGAGGGTTTTCTTTCCTCAGCTCCACCATCAGCTTGTTGTACATTCCCTACTCTGCTCTTCTCCCGATCCATTTATACCCAGACACTTCTTGGCCGCCTCCTTTTCTTCCTGTAGAACAGGTAGATGGCTTTGCACTGTTGCAGAAAGATGGTGGCTACCAAAAGGAGTGTGTTACGATCCATAGTGGAGATGACTGGATGCTTTGGAAGAGCAAGAGCCAGATGAAGGCTGAAGAGGTCTGCACAGCAGGTCTGCTGGACTGAAAGTGAGATCCAGGTGAGTTGCTCCCCTTTTTTATAGGCAATATAGGTTTTCCACTATGTGTCCTTTTGCATCCTCTAGGCATCCTCTAGACATCCTTAATATCCGAGATAGGTCCCCTCTGTGAACGTTTTTTCCATTTTAAATGCTTTGTATGCAAGCTGCATCCGCTTTCATCCTTTCTCCGTCCATGCTACTAACGCTTTGTGTCCGTTCTGTGTCTGTTTCACTTCCTCCCTGTGTCCGCTTTCCGCTGGAGCGGATTTGAGTTGCGCGGATGTGCAGTGGATGCCTAGCGGATGTAGCGGACGCATAACGGATGATGACGGATGTAGAACGGATATTCCCCGTATGCGTTGCGGATGCAGAACGGACCCATTGGATACATTTTCTGCTCAAAAAGTTTTGAGCAGCTCAAAACATTTTGTGTGGATGGAACCTCAGTTGATGGATGCTGGATGGATAGAGAGGAAAAAAAACGGATGCAGTGAGTACAGAACGGATGCATCGCGTTAACCAACGGATGTCAAGTGTTTCTCTCCATTTTACATCCTCTTTCCATCCGTTGGTGCAGTGTGACATGGGCTTAACTTGTTATCGCATAGCAATAGCACAGATGGCTCATGTCTTTCACCATAAATATGAAGGGAAAATAACTGAGAACAACTGTTGTTTTCTAATTGCAACTTCCACCACCCACACTAAAATCAATGTCGCTCACCTCTCTTGATGTTCCAGAAGGTCCCTCAAGACCTGAGAAGCAGACACTAGTTTAAATGGCTTCATTACTAAGATGGATGTACTCTCTCTTTGTCCGGGGTTTCTTTATTTTGAGATTTAATCTTTAATACTATTTTTTTATATTTTTACAAATGCTATACATTTGTATATAATTTGCTATACATTATACATTTGTATATAATTTGCTATACATTTTATTGGTGCAGCCCTTACAAATCAGGAAGTTGTGAGTTCGATCCTAAGGAGCAGCAGGTATTTCTTTCTCTGATATCAGCTGCAAACTCTGCATTGGCGATAGAAAGGGCATCCAACCAGTAAATACTCAGCTCCATTCAGTTGCCCCAACTCCACCCCGATGTATCCCTTTTAATTCCCGACAGGATTAAAAAACCAAAATAATATATACATATATCTTGCTTCTACCTGATTGTTGTATATCACTTAAAGTCACTTTTTATAAGAGAAGCAGCCATATACAATTGATTAATAAATTAAAATATACATTTCTTATGTTTACGGTGCAGCTTGGAGTTGTTAAATAACAGAGTGTGTTAAAAATAACTTTTGAGGGAAAAACTTTTTTTCTGCTTTGCAGGACAGGATAATTTTGTGAGAAGTAGTTAAAAAGAGGAGAAAACATGGAACGCTGTTTTTCCAGTGGAATTCTATAGTTGTAACAGAAGTTATTTTATAAAAAGCTGGAAATCTTTTATGTGTTTTTTTCCTTAAAATGGAAAGTGAATTGGTAATTTCTGTATTTGAATTTTGTAATTTTTGTAGGAATTTTATAATGTTAAAGAGTAAGTGGGAATAATGAGTTTGTAATCTCTGTAAAGAAGAAGTCATTTCTTTAATTCTCTTTGTTCTCCTTTTAACTATTGTCTCCTGTGCAAATAACAAACCAAAAGAATGATTTGATACCATTTAAAGTTTTGAAAGACTTAGTAAAAAAGGAAAAAAGAAAAGAATTCAAGTTCTAAGATTTTATTTGAAGGTATTAAAGTATTAATATATTGTTAGAAGTAAATGGAAATATATAAACTTGCTGAATAGAATAGAATAGAATAGAATAGAATAGAATAGAATAGAATAGAATAGAATAGAATAGAATAGAATAGAATAGAAT